>JAJHZJ010000339.1:547500-1271447 GCA_023548195.1 Bettongia penicillata ogilbyi | reverse complement strand
CAAAAGGAGACCAGCATCACTGTACCATCGAATTCATGAGGGTGAACAAGGTATTAGAAGGTGAGGGAGGCAGATTTGACTAGAGAATTCTCTCTCAGTGGAACTTATAGCCTGTGTATGATATAATAGAAAACTCCTAGTCATTTATTTAAGGCATACAGAGATTGTCTTACCCCTGAGCTTACTGCAGTCTTTTGGGTGATGCTGCCTTTATATGGGAGGAACTTACCTTACCTCTGAGCAACACAAATAAGCAAATGAGAATGTCATAGTCTGAATTTCATAATGCCTGTAGAAAAGTCCCACAAAGGTCAAAACATTTACAGGCCTTTTTGATTGCAAAGAACTGGAAATATAGTAATTTTCTATCAGTTGGTGAATGACTAAGTAAAAAAATTGTGAAATATTATTGTGACATTAGAAATGATAACTTTAAAGAGAAAAATGGGAAGTCATCTGAACAAATCTAGAGTGCAGTAAAGTAAAAAAGGTAGATATGCAATACAATAAATAAAGCTATGCAAATAGAAAGAACAAGGAAGGCAGGAAGTAGAAGAAAAGTATAGAAAGTAGGAGGGAAAGAGAAAGGAAAGACATGAAAAAAAGTGAATTGAGTAGTTTTTTTTTTTATTATTGATCCTATCCTTTAATGAACACAAAGCAATATTAATTATATTCATCAAAGAGCCTTGGAAGAAAGAATGAAAAACTAGACTAAATACTCAAATATTAATGATCATAAAAAGGTTTAAGTGATATTTTAAGGACAAATTATATAAACACTTTTATTCACAATTTTATTTTTTTGTTGTTTTTTTCTTTTAAATATTTATTTATTTAACTTTTTACATTCATTTTCACAAATTTTTGGGTTCCAAATTTTCTCCCCTTTTATCCCCTCCTCCACCCCAATACACCAAGCAATCTAATTTTCCCTATCTCCAATCTACCCTCTCTTCTGTCATCCTTCCTTTCTCTTGTCCCCATCTTCTCTTTTCTCCTGTAGGGCCAGATAACTTTCTATTCCTCATTAACTGTATGTCTTCTTTCCTAGTAGCAAGAACAATACTAAACAGTTGTTCCTAAAACTTTGAGTTCCAAATTCTCCCCATCCCTCGCTCCCCACCCATTCCCTTTGGGAAGGCAGGCAATTAAATATAGGCCATATCTGTGTAGTTTTGCAAATGACCTCCCTGATAGTCGTGTTGTGTAAGACTAACTGAATTGCCTTCCATCCTATCCTGCCCCTCATTGTTTCTCATTGGCTTTTTGAATCTCTTTTGCCAATTGAGTGAGCCTATTTTTCAAGGTGTTATTTTCTTCAGCGTTTTTTTGGGTCTCCTTTACCAAGGTATTGACCCGTTTTTCATACTTTTCTTGCATCTGTGTCATTTCTCTTCCCAGTTTTTCCTCCACCTGCCTAGCTTTTCAAAATCCTTTTTGAGCTCTTCCAAGGCCTGAGCCCACCCGACATCCCCCTGGGATGTCTGGGGGTACCGAGGCCCCGCCCTGCATGTCTTTCCCTGATGGCAAGAATATGTCCTCGTCATCAGATCCGAAAGTCGGGATCATTTGCATCTGTTCAAAAAAACTCTCTATAGTCTTATTTTTCTTCCCTTTTCTAGGCATTTTCCCAGCCAGTTACTTGACTTCTGAGATTCCTGTCCACCCCCCGCCTAGATCCGCCCAGCTAGTGCTTGGGGTCTGAGATTCAAATGGGCTTTCCGCGGCAGGCGTGGCTGCTATTCAATGGGAGCTTTAGTTCTGGTGGTGGGGTGGGGGCAGGGCCACCTCCCAGGCTCAGCTCCTTCAGGTGGTTTATGCAGAGGCCTTCAGTATTGAAGATCCTGACTGCTGCTGGGGGAGTCCCAGCCGCTGCTGCCTCTGCCGTCACCCCTGCCTCTGCCTCTGCCGCTTCCTGCCCATGCCTCTGCCTCTGTCGCTTCCTCCCATGGGGGCCCGAGCCACGGAGACACCCTGCTCCCCTCTCGGTCAGCCCAGGTGTGTCTCTCACTGACCTGTAGAGTCTGTGGGCAGAGGGAGCTTCCCAGCCGCCGGAGGTTCCGTCCCTGAAGCCTGCTTGGATCAGCTTCTCTGGGGCCGTGGCCATGGCAGTGTTGGGTGGGGTCCGCTTTCTGGGGCGTGAGGGACCCTGGGGACGGCTCTCCAGGGCTCTCTGGAATGGAAATCTCTTCCACTATGCTTCTGTACATCCTGCAGTGATCCAGAACTTCTGGGGAGCTCTTCTTACATTAAATCTATGGGCTGTGGGTTTGGAGCTCGCATACGTGCGTCTTTCTATTCTGCCATCTTGACTCCGCCCCCGAATCGAGTGGTTCTAATGATAAATTAGTCCTGTCAAAGAATTGAAAAAAAAATTCATCTTCTTTCCTTCTTGAAAGAGTGAGGGCCTATGGTTGTTGAATATTGCATATACATTAAGATATGATTAATGTTTTCATTTTCTTGAAATTTTTCTCTTTTTTTATCATCGTGCTAAGTATTGGGCCCTATTTAAGTTGTGGGGAGGGATATATTTAGTAATGAATGTTATATAAAAATAAAATGTCTCTGTCCTAATAAGGTGATTTTTTTAAGAGTGAAAACCCCCAAAAATGTCTGTCTTTGAAAATTACCTGATTTAAGAATGATCAATCTGGAACTGACTGCAATTTTTATATTTAGAATGCTGTGGTCAATTCAGTCGATCAATGAATAAGAGTTTAAGATAGCTAAAAATAGAATCATATCAGTCAATTTGTCAGCAGAGACACACCCTCCATCATCATGAGATTAATCATTAAAACATTAACAATATAAACCAATAAAGCAGAGGAACCTGTTCAGATTGAGAACTTTATATAGTTAAAGAATCAGTCCATTGTCCTTTTCATGCATGTACCTCCAGGCATTAGTGTGAATTACATGTGGTTTAATAAAGTTTAACATGAGGATATACAATCAGCAGAGAGAAAATTTGACCATGATATCTTTCTTTAATTGATCTTTTTTTTTCCATTTTTCAGTTCACCCAATACCTGAATTAAAAGGACAAAATTATGCCCTTCTGAGGAAACAATTGAAAAAGAAAGCAGTCTGACATAGAATGGATCAAGGACTGTGAAGATTTAAAATTTCCAACAAGTAGACTTGAATTGAAAGTCAGGTTTTTAATGTCTCATGTCAAACTTTTCTTTAGAGTTCCATGAATTATGCCCTGAGCCCCTTGGGGTTTATGAATATAAAGCCATCTCTCTTAGCAATGTCTAGAATTCTAAAAGAGATCAATTTGAAAGTTGCTATTTTTTAAACTATGTAAGGATGTCAAGCTCCTTTGGGTAATTAATTTTTCAGGACTTCTGAAAACTCTACTCTTTCTCTGTAGTGATTGTTCCAATGACCATTAGTGCTAGTGTTATCAGGTTTGACAGTGATTTTGTACTCCACCCTCATATTTGGCTTTCAGCTTCAAAATAATAGTCAGTGTAAGAGGTCATCATGGAAGGGGAAAATGACAGGCTTTCAGTGGGATTTTAATTGTAGTTTTACCCTCAAAATTTTCTTCATATTTCTGAAACTGCAGTTCACTTTTGTAGCCCACTGATTATCAATGCCCTCCCATGTTATAGCAGACCTTCTGGATAATTTTAATGCATCCTATCCTTCATTCAAAAAGAACTGCTATTGTGAAGTTTTTGAATGCTCTATTACAGAGAAATAATGAGTGAGGGTCTATGGATAAGCTCACCAGTTCATTGCTAGCTCTTCCTGTCTTTCAAATTAAAGAGGAATAAACCAAGTGGGTAACTAATATGCCAGAATATAACATCCAATTACTTAAAGTGAATGTGAAACACAGTATAATACAAAGAAACAAATGGAATTATTCCCCCAGTGGCCTAGGCTTTGGTCAGTTGGGAGAGATTCTCTCACTGGGCCAACATGATATGTGAAATATGCTGAATTTCTTCCAATAAGAGTTCAGGATTTGAATAGTGCATGGGTGGTAGGGAAAGTAGTGGTATTATTTCCCCCACCTCCTCTAATATCTGGCCTTATGAAATATGTACAATCATGTAAACTTTATAGCCTTGCTTAAACATTGGATTTTTGGAGGATTTGGGTATCTCAGTCTACACAGTCTAACTTCAACACTTAAGATGTGTTTCTTTTGTATCTGTGCTTGTTAAAATCTCTAGTTTCCTTCAAGTTGAAATCAATTGCCACCTTCTAAAGAAGTTTTTACATAAGGGATAACCTCCCAATCCCATATTCACTAAGCTACCAGTGTTCCCATGATCTTACTTATACATTTTTTTGATGTATTTTGTATATATTTTGTATCTACTCACATATGGACATGTTGTTTGCTTATATAGAATGTAAGACCTATGACAACAAAGACTTTCACTTTTTGTTTTTGTATTCCCAGGGCCTGTCAAAGCACCTGGAACATAGGGAAAATATAATTAATGTTTATTCACAGATCCTGATGTAGCTCACATAAGCTCTGAGGGTTCTCATCTCGACTGTCATTTTCATAGGTAGGATAGGACCCATCCTCACATCCCACAAGACTATATCCCCACTTCAGAGATTTGGCTGATTCCTGAGGCATTGTCATTGTATACTCCCTTCTGGAACAACTTTGAGAACATAGTAAACACTTGTTAATAAATTCGTATTTGTTTATATTTCTATATGGAAAAGATAGACTATTTTTCTGATACCATTGGTAACAGGGGAGGACCTGCAATTTCATAAGTGTTGGAACTCCCTGAAAAACCTCTCTCTCTCAATATTTATATATCCTAGGCCCTTGCCTGAAGTTCACAAAGGTGAAAATCCTGCCTTGTGATAAGCCCAGGTATTTGGGATGTTGTCAGACTCTATTCACCGTGAATTGCAAGAGATTCTCATGTATTAAACAGAGCTGGTAATCTTATATTGGTTTTACTTAATCACTCAACAATATCATTGTGAACAGTTAATATTATCAGATATGGACATATTTTCTAAAACAATTTCAAGTCATAATGACATTTACTCATACGAGAAGAAAAAGAGAAAATGAAATTTCAAGGTCTTTTCATTGAAAATTTTTAAACAGAAGATAATGAAATAAACATCAATATTGTAAATTGTATAAAAGCGAAAAAGAAAGTGGACTTAAACAAGCAGAAGACAAACAAATGAAATAAAATGCCATAAGAAGGATTAGAGTAATTTGTTTTTATTGGTAACAATTTGGATGAGTAATAATGGCAAACATTAAGAGGTAATCTAATTAAATTAAAATCTCAAAAAGCTCTTTCATTCTCTCTTTCTACATTTCTCATTAGGTGGTGAGCCTACTCAAGGTTTTTTGCAGGAGTTTAATTATTCTCCAGGGTCCAATCTCCACTAAACAGCTCACTACTCCTTTACATTTGGCCATAGGCCCTACAGAGTTGCGTTATGCCACTCCTGACCCTGATTTTCATGGAAGAAATGGTTCTTCTAATACTTTGGCCTTAACTGCTTTTCTAAGTAATCTGTACAAGTCAAAAGTGCTGATCACAACTGTTTTTGATTCAGAATGAAATGAAGGTTTAAAGAAAGAACATTTTATCTAAATACACTGTGTAAGGCTCACATGTACATGAACATCATGGTACCCGCAAACCTGTTAAGGCTACACCAAGCTGAAATTCCAGTGCCAAATGAACCCACTGGCAGAGAACAAAGCCATGTTACTTATCATCGGGAGATTTGGGAAAAGAGAGAAGACAAAAACAACAAAAGGGATGTTTGAAAGAAGTCCAGGTGAAAAGAATAAACTTCTGTTTTCCAGGAACTCAGTCCAAACTTCAATATTTCAACTAAGTTTAAAAGTATTGCTGTAACATAGGTTTTATTTTAGATTCTTCTCAATACTGCTCAGAACAGGTGTGTGTGTGGGGGAGGGGAGGAGATGATTTCTCATTTCTCTGTCATTTAATCTTTTTAGAAATGACATATAGAAAGGATTCTTTTTCTTCCTTCTTTCCTTTCTTTTTTTCTTTCTTTGTTTCTATGTTCTTTTATTTCTGCCTGGAAATCAATTTAAGTTAAAACATTAATAGAAATTAACCTGTAAGTCACAATTTTTTTTCTCTTTGGTTTGTTAGTCACAGTCAGGGACCAGAGAAAAGAACTGAGGATGAGATGAAGATAAAGACATAAAGACTGTGATATCTCAAGAGAGGTGAAATATATGGATTGATAAAATAGAAGCTGCCCACAGGATTTAGTCAGGGGACACTGAATGTGAAGGTTTAATCTTTATAGGTCTTTGTATGTTTGTCATGTGATTTCACCTCACTCCAGCTATCTGGCAAGAGATCTCTTTGTTAGTGATCTGTTTATACACGTTCCAAAGTCTCCCCTTGAAGTCTCTAACTAGGAAGGTCTAGGAATCGATGAAGGATTTTTTATTTGAATTTATTTCTGTAAAAATAGAAGAAAGAAGGAATGGTGACATATCTGGTTGCTTTATTTGAAAATGGAAGAAAAACCCTATTAAATTCTTAAGTTGGTCCCTTTCCTTGTTGTTCTAAAAATAGGTAACGAGAAACACATATAAATAAATTGAAGCATATCTACTTTTTGATATTGATGGGGTTATGCTGAGTTGAAAACCTGTATTTTAGACAGATAAAAGAGACTTGTAAAGTTATGTATTCTAGACTGTAGAATGCAAGGAGGAAATATTAGTAATGATCTTTGCCCATTCTCAGTTACAAATTGTAACAACAAGGAAAATGTGATTTGTTTGTTAGGAGTTGTTTTCCAGACTCAGGCTAGATTGTGAGCACATAAGGGTTCAGTCCCCTTTGAGCTCTGATGGTCATGTGAATTTCATGCCCGCTGACTCTGAGCCAATGAGAATCCAAGTCTTCACTGTATATACTGGGAGGTTAGTATTTTTACTTTGGGGGTTTTCTTATGAAAAAGATCTTGTGATTACCTGGTCGACACTCTGAGTGGCCATATGTTCAGACCCCCTGACTGCTCAGATGTAAAGGCTCTCTCAATCCGGGGATATATGTAAATTTCATGGCCATATTGCTCTGATTCAGGCAATAGAGCCCTGTCTGTTGGTTTTGACAAAGGTTAAAAAGTTATTTGTTAAATAGGTGGAAGGCCTGGTAAGTTTGGGAATGTAAAAGATAGAAAGGTGTATCTGGAAGCACACTTGACTAGAGTTTGAACTGATTAAAGTGATTGTGAATCCCTCAAAAGTTGCTTTTCCTTTATAAATGCAGATTTAAGAACCTGTGATAGTAGCGCCCCCTGTGTATATTGGGGTCCTTACTGATACACAAATATACTCTTAAGTTCTCCAAAAAATATTTAAAATATAAGTATTAGAACTCATCATGATTGAGAAAGTGAAATAATGGGCAGACTTCTGGTCTCAGTTAGGAAAATACATGTTTGAATCCTTCTTCTAAAAGGTGGGTATGGTCCCTGATAAGTTATACAATCTCTTATGCAAAGCTCACCTCTTTTTAAACCCCACATCCATGGGAAAAAAAGAAAATAAAACTTTCCAAGATTATATATTGCAGAGGTAGCACCAATCTGAATCTGTAGAGGAAATACCTTATGAATAACCACCTATAATGTCAAAAAATTAATACAGCCATTACCACCACTTTCCTTTGCCCACCAATATAGGTGACCCAGGATCCTGAGCCCAGGAACTCTGGATATAGTATTGGCCCCAGATCTTACCTGGAGAAGGACAAATCACCCCTTTCCTGCCACCACCAATACTCATCATTGAGCAATTGCCACTAATGGGATAGTTAGGCCTAGATCTCCAGGAACAGCAATGCCTCTCAGACCATCAATCAATCCATCACTGCTTTTTTTCCAGGCAGGCCTTACATATCTTTTAGAGGAAAAACCTATCTCTCCCATTAGAATGTAAGCACCTTGAGTCCAGGAACTGTCTTACTTTTTTAGTTTATATACCTAGCAATTAGCATGGCAAATGACATAGAACAAGCATCAAACATTTTTGGCATTCATTCAAGAAATCATAAATCCAGTAAAATAGTAAAATCCTGTAAACTCTTAAATCATGCCAATTCTTCAAAGAATACATTTTGTAGCAGTGTGAAAATGTGCCCACTGTTCAGACCACAACTCAACCTGGCTATACAGGTTTATCTTGTACCTTATCATGTTAAAAAAAACAAAACAAAACAAAACAAACAAACCAAAAAAACCAACGCTTTCCTGTTAGAAGTCCCTCCAAAATTAGTAGGCTTGTCCTCAAATTTCTAACTTATTGGTGACCCTGTGCCAGAATCCTTTTACTGGCAGCATGATATGATAAAAAAAATGCTGGACCTGGAGTCAGGAAAATCTGAGTTCAAATGTCACTTCTAACATGGTATCAGTTGGCATCTTTGAACCTCAGTTTCCTCACATGTGAACCTGAGGGGGTTTGACTAGGCTACAATTTACATTTCTTTCAGTTCTATATATTTTGTTACAATGATTCTGTGTTCAACTTGGTTATATTTAGCAAAACTTGTGCCCCACTTACATAGATTTCAAGAACACAGACTTATCTCCATTCCAAATAAGTATGAAAGTAAAATTTTATTAGGGACCTAATAAAAACATAGATGCTGAAACATTCATATAGAGTTCTTTATTTCATAAGAGAAAGAAGCATGAGATGCTATTGTGATCAGATGTCACATTATGTATTTGATTACTTTTAGGGCTAATCATGGAATTTGGGGGAAATATATTAGAAGCCAACATTCAATGAAAATTGTATAATGTCCAGAAATTCCAGTGACACTAATTGATTTGCTTTAGGTTACTATGATGAAAAAATATTTCTGCCAGCTCTTCTTTTCCTAAAATTGATTTAAATGTGGATACTTACAATATTCACAATTTAAAGACAAATTAACCATCTCAAGATTTCCTTATAACTTAAATATGAACATTATAAAAGAAGATTAATGCCATATGTGTTTCATTTAAATGCATTGGTATGTGTAAAATCATCCAAGTAAGTCTATTATTGCTAGTGCAAAAGATTGTAAGTGGACTGTTAAACTTTGGCTCAAGGGCACAATAACCCTCACATCAGAATAATTTAATCATCAACATAATCTAATGGAAAATTAAATTGGATGTTCAAGCCATTGTAATTCTTGCTTCATACATGCCATGACTATAGATTTTCCAAAATGGGTTAATTTTATATGTTGAAATGCCATCCTAGAAATAAAGACTTTTATGTATCCTTTTATAACCTTATTATTTTGAGCATAGAAATGATCTTATCCCTTTTCTATCTGTTTTATAATTTTATATATATATAAGTATATTACATATAATTTATATACCATAAATTTATGCATTATGAATATATACTAAAATATAGTTCTAATATATAAATTCTATAAAAATTATCAAGCTGATAGAGATATAATTGATCAAGGAACTACATATATAAACAATATACACATACATATGTGTGTATGTATATCTATATCTAGCTACAGCTCTATATACATATATATATATGTATGTATATGTGTGTGTATATAAATACAGAAGAAAATAACCTTTTCTGGAATGCAAAATGTAAATTTACACATATGCATCTATTTAAGAATTTTTCATCATCTGTATTGCTAAAAAATAAGGATGTTATATGAGAAAGGGAGTTTTTCTTCATTCATAGTCATCAAGCATTGTATAGGCAAGCAGGATAGGTATCTGGGCATGAAGTTTCTGCAGAAGGGATTTTCTCAGTGGGTTGGATAGTGACGAATATTACCTCTAAGATTTTTCCAATATTGTGATTCCTTAATCCTCTGATTTTATTTCATAAGAATGATTGCAGATAATGATAAGCTCTTCTAAGGAAGATGGTAAAACCTAAATTTTCTGATTAGTATTCAGACATGACTTCAAGTCACAGAAAATGTAGCCAAAATATCTAGTCAATTACTAAGCTAGGATGTGAATCCCCAAAGATGATAATGGATGTCACCCATGCTGGAAGGAATTTTGTTCTGGCATAGGTCAGCATACTGTATTTTAAGGGTGATTACGTAAACACAACAGAGTGCAGACAATATCTGCTTTATATTTCTTGACTATGTAGGACATTGTAGGTTGTATATTTATATGTGTATGTATGTATGTATGTATGTATATACAAAATACTGATGTGACCCTTACAGATGTGTTTGCTGTAATTTTTAGAAAATGTAGACAATTTTTTAAAAAGTTAGCCTTCATTTCCTCTCTCCAACCTTCTACCCATCATTTCAAAAGAAACCAATACTTAACAACAAATATTTGGGAAAAACAACAAAAAAAATCTTACATTGGCAATGTCCAAAAATGCATGTCTCATTATGTATATTTATTCTAGTACTGGGAAACCTGCAGCCTCAAGGCCACATGTGGCCTTCTAGGTCCAGAAATTTAGCCCTACTAAGTTTACATTCAGCCAAAGAGTCATCCTTGAGGACCTAGAGGGCCACAGGTGGCCTGAAGGCCACACTTCTGGAATCATCTTTGGTCAGTGGGTTGATCAGAGCAATTAAGTTATTCAAAATAGCTCTCATTCTTATATTAAAAAAAGGAATTTATCCTATATTTAGAGATAATTTTTAAAACATCACCTTCAATTCCAAATATATCCCTTTCCCATATTATCTAGCAACTCACCTTTATTCTTTTAAATTTTATTACTTATTTACTTTCAATATTCTTTGCTTTTTTTAAATTTTGAGTTTCAAATTATCTCCCAAATCCAGTGAGAAAGCAGTCAATACAATGTCAATTATACATTTGCAATCATGCAAAACATATTTTCAAATCAGCCATATTTTTTTGAAAAGCAAAAATAAATAAAGTGAGAAAATTATAATTCAATTTTCATAGTTCTGTCTTAGGAGTTGGATAGTGCTTTTTTTCATCATGAGTCCTTTGAAATTCTCTTGGGTCACTGTATCGGTTAGAGTAGTGAAGTCTTCTACGGTTGATCATTACATATTTTCTTTCTTTATCTTATAAATAAGCTGATTTATTCTTTTTTTACTTTTTTTATTTTTGTATTATAAATTTATTTATTTAACTTTTTACATTCATTTTCACAAAATTTTGGGTTCCAAATTTTCTCCCCATTTGTCCCCGCTCCCCACCACAATACAACGAGCATTCTAATTTCCCCTATCACCAATCTGCCCTCCCTTCTATCATCCCTCCCTTCTCTTGTCCCCATCTTCTCTTTTGTCCTGTAGGGCCAGATGACTTTCTATTCCCCATTAACTGTATTTTTTATTTCCTAGTAGAAAGAAAAATACTCAACAGTTGTTCCTCAAACTTTGAGTTCCAAATTCCCCCCATCCCTCCCCCCCCGCCCATTCCCTTTGGGAAGGCAGGCAATTCAATATAGGCCATATCTGTGTAGTTTTGCACATGACTTTGATAATAGTCATGTTGTGTAAGACTAACTATATTTCCCTCCATCCCACTCTGCCCCCCATTGTTTCTATTCTGTCTTTTGATCCTGTCCCTCCCCAAGTGTTGACTTCAAAATGCTCCCTCCTCCCATTGCCCTCCCTTCCATCATCCCCCCACCCTGCTTATCTCCTTCTCCCCCACTTTCCTGTATTGTAAGGTAGGTTTTCCTACCAAAATGAGTGTGCATTTTATTCCTTCCTTTAGTCGAATATGATGAGGGTAAACTTCTTGTTTTTTTCTCAGCTCTCCTCTTTTTCCCTCCACTAAAAAGTCTCCTGCTTGCCTCTTGAATGAGAGATAATTTACCCACTCCATTTCAACCTCTTTCCTCCCACTACATTTCTCTCTCACCATTTACCTTAATTTCTTTTAAGATATGGTCCCATCCTATTCAATTCACTCTGTGCTCTCTGTCTCTGTATGTGTGTGCATGTGTGTATGTGTGTGTGCATGAATGCGTGTACATGTGTGTGTGTGGTCCCACCAACTACCCAGATACTGAAAAGTTTTAAGAGTTACAAATATTGTCTTTCCATGTAGGAATGTAAACAGTTCACTTTTGGTAAGTTCCTTAAGATTTCTCTTTGCTGTTTACTTTTTCATGCTTCTCCTCATTCTTGTGTTTGAAAGTCAAATTTTCTTTTCAGCTCTGGTCTTTTCATCAAGAATTCTTGAAAGTCCTCTATTCCATTGAAAGACCATATTTTCCCCTGAAGTATTATACTCAGTTTTACTGGGTAGGTGATTCTTGGTTTGAGTCTTAGTTCCTTTGACTTCTGGAATATCCTATTCCACACCCTTCGATCCCTTAATGTAGAAGCTGTTAGATCTTTTGTTATCCTGATTTTATTTCTTTAGTACTGGAATTGTTTCTTTCTAGCTGCTTGCAATATTTTCTCCTTGACCTGGGAATTCTGGAATTTGGCCACAATGTTCCTAGGAGTTTCTCTTTTTGGATCTCTTTCAGGTCCTGATCTATGGATTCCTTCAATATTTATTTTGCCCTCTGGTTCTAGAATGTCAGGGCAGTTTTCCTTGATAATTTCATGAAAGATGATGTCTAGGCTTTTTTTTTGATCATGGCTTTCAGGTAGTCCCATAATTTTTAAATTGTCTCTCCTGGATTTATTTTCCAGGTCAGTTGTTTTTCCAATGAGATATTTCATATTATCTTCCATTTTTTCATTCTTTTGGTTTTGTTTTGTGATTTCTTGGTTTCTCAGAAAGTCATTAGACTCCATCTGTTCCATTCTAATTTTGAGAGAACTATTATCTTTAGTGAGCTTTTGAATCTCTTTTTCCATTTGGTTAATTCTGCTTTTGAAAGCATTCTTCTCCTCATTGACTTTTTGAACCTCTTTTGCCAATTGAGTTAGCCTATTTTTCAAAGTGTTATTTTCTTCAGCATTTTTTTGGGTCTCCTTTAGCGAGGTATTGACCCATTTCTCATGCTTTTCTTGCATTTCTCTTATTTCTCTTCCCAGCTTTTCCTCCACCTGTCTAGCTTGATATTCAAAATCCTTTCTGAGCTCTTCCATGGCCTGAGCCCATTGGATATCTATTTCAGATGTTTGAGATACAGAGGCCTTGGCTTCTATGTCTTTCCCTGATGGTATGCATTGTTCTTCCTCATCAGAAAGGAAAGGAGGAAAGATCTGTTCACCAAGAAAGTAACCTTCTATGGTCTCATTTTTTTTTCCCCTTTTCTGGGCATTTTCCCAGCCAGTTACTTGACTTCTGAGATTCCTCTCCACCCCCACCTAGATCCACCCAGCTAGTGCTTGGGGTCTGAGATTCAAATGCTGCTCCCCAGTCTCAGGGTTTTCAGTGGTAGGCACGGCTGCTATTCAATGTGAGCTTAAGTTCTGTTGCTCAGCTGGGGGCAGGGCCGCCTCCCAGGCTCAGTTCCCTCAGGGGGTTTATGCAGAAACCTTCTGTAATGGAGTGGAGCTCCTGCCTGCTCTGGGAGTCCCAGGTCACCACTGCTTTTGCTGCTGCCTTCTGAGGGGGCCTGAGTTATGGAGACACCCTGCTCCCCTCTCGACCAGCCTAGAAGTCTCTCTCACTGTCCTGTAGCACCTGTGGGTAGAGGGACCTTCATGGCTGCCAGAGGTTCAGTCCCTCAACCTTGCTGGGATCTGCTCCTCTTGGGCCACGTGGCTGGGTCAGGGCCAGGGTGGGCTCCGCTGTCCAGTGTGTGACAGACATTGGGGTCAGTTTTTCAGGGCTCTCTGGAATGGAAATCTCCTCCAGAGAATTGCTGCATGGTTTCCACTGCTCCAGAATTTGTGGGGAGTTCTTTTTACAGGAAATTTATGGGCTGTGGATTCGGAGCTAGCATATGTGAGTCTTTCTACTCCACCATCTTGGCTCCTCCCCCCTAATTTATTCTTTAAGTCTTGTGAACCCACTAAGGGAGTAGACAAATTTCCCATATTATGTGGGGACAAAGGTGTATCTACAAGTGAGTAATGAACAGGAGAATTGAGAAATCTCTCATGGGCATATTGTACACCTTGATATAATATGAGACCTTTAACACAAGGATATACATCCATTCTCTTTGATGATTTATTACCTTACTTAGTTAGACTGTAGGGAATAGGTTCAGACTAAGAATTCTTTGTTCTTTTTACAGTCTATGTAATGATATCCTATGAATTAGTCATCAAAGACTATTCAATTATATTATTTCCTTGTCTATCTGCCTGCTTCTCTGTTTATCTCTTGTATTTCTTCATTATTAAGTTCTTATAACTAGATCAGAATATCTGAATATTAGTCCTAGATATAATAAATAACTGTGCTACCCTGAATAAGTTATACAATCTTTCTGGGCTTCAGTTTCCTTATTTTTAAATTAAAAGGATTAGACTAAAACATCTCTAAAGTCTCTTGCAACTATAAGATTTTGCGTCTATCTCAGAAAAGTATTTTCTGAACTGTATCAAAGTGTTTGACAAGAAGCATGCATATCGTTCTGCTCTGCTTGTCTTAACAAATGTTTAAAAATAATCCAGAGCATGAAAATGACCTATTGATAAACTTTAGGATCAAATATAAAACACTGGAATTGAAAACTTTTCAAAGCCTGTCTCCTTCCTTTCTTTCTAGGTTTCTTGTGCCTTAATCTCCTCCACAAACTACCATTCAGCCACACTGGTAAATTTGCTATTCCACACAATACTCCATCTCCTGATTGTACATTTTCACAGACTGTCTCCTGTACTTGAAATTCTCTTCTTATCACCACTGATTTCTGGTGTAGTGACTACCTGGACAATGAGTTTTAAGTGACTAGGCATTTGAGCTTGCCTCTAAAAGGTACCTGATGATCCTGAATGAAAATTTCTCAATTAAGAACATGTGCTAGTATTGTTTCAGTTCTGGTGCATTTACTACATGAAGAAAAATAGTCTTTGGATTGGCTGCTCATCTAGGTCTTTTTGTTTCCCTAACACTATTAGGTTGGGCTTTCTTCAGGGAGCTTTCATTAAAGGCCAACAATTGATTAACACCAATTAGCAAAGGATATGTTTACTTTTATGATATAGCAAGTACAGAAATACAAATATTTTCTCCCAATTCCTTGGAAAGAATCTTTCTTTTATACTACCTTAGTTGTTGGGGAGAGTTGGCTGACATTTAAGACACTATCTACATAGAATTGGTCCCAAAAGATTCACATCCAAATGAACTACCTCTTATCTCAAACCTTCATAGACTGGATGACACAGATTCCTAGAAGACCTTAGCTCTCCTGAACTTTTGAAAATCACAAGATCACAACCTCCACATTAATTTCCTTTACCTGAAACAAAAAACTTATTCATAGGACCACACATTGGCCTTTATGTGTGAGGCCTAATGCTTCTCCCCTTAATGCATCATTTCTTACTACACACCACCCTTGAAAAGGTCGAATTTAGAAACGAGGTACAAAAAAAGTAGAAAGCAGACAAGACTGACTGTCTCTTTTTAAATACATTTTCTTTATATCTTTTATTTTTTCTATCATGAAACTTTCTCCCAGCATCCCTCCCCTTCTCCTCATGGAGAAACTTCTTATATAACAATATTATAAAGGAATAAAAAGAGAAAAAAGCATAAAAACTGGCCAATACATTAAAAAATTCTGAAAATATTTGCATTAAACCTATGTAATGTTAATATAAAGTTAATGGTGGTTGGGAGGAAGAGTTAAAAATCTTCCCTGCCCATTAGTAGGTCTCAATACCTTTTGTTAATGTCTTTTGAGGCACTGGGTCAGAGGGATATACCCTCCAACACCGAAAGGTATATAAATACTCCAAGGTAAGGTTTTACTTTGGGATTTAGTTTTAGGAAGAAGCTTCATGTGCCAGATACAACTACAAGTACCTGTTTTAAGAAAACCCCTGGCTTTGAAAACTCAGATGTTGGTGCTTCTATCTCTGGTAAAGATGTATTGTATTGCCTAAGGTCAGACAGTTGGAAGCCTTGTCTGTTGGTCTTACCTATATTTTCTCTCTTGGTATATGTGTGCGATTAAAGCGATTATTGACCCCCCAAAAGTTGCTTTCCTTTTAGAAAAGCAGATCTAAGAACCTGTTATGTAGGCCCCCTTGTGTTTGCCAGGGTCCTTACTGCTATACCCCACACTAAATGTCCTACTTATGCAATGGAGTAGGCTATGGTATCTTCATAAATTCCTTCTTTGGGACCCATAGGCGTTAGTTTGTTTCTTTGTTTTATCACTTAATAGCATTTATATTTTCCAATTATATGCAAAGATAATTTTCAACATTCATTTTTACAAGATTTTGAGTTCCAATTTTTTTTTCTCCTTCACTTCCCCCTCCCTCCCCAAAGTGGTATAGAATCTAATATAGGTTATTCATGTACAAATATAAACTTATTTCCATATTACTGACTGAACACTTTTGAAGGTGCTTTCAGTTTTGATTCTTTATCTACAGGCTGTTAAAGAGGCTGTTGTCTTCTATATGCTTAACGGATGGGAACCAGTTACAGAAGGTCTTTTATGCCCACCTTCCCCTGCAAATTTCCTCATCATCACTCTTCCAGAAACTGATTTATCAGTATCTTCCAAGTGTAAAGTTGAATCACTGATCCTCAGCACAAGCACCAGTCCCCTGTTACATATACATATCACCAACTAGCTTCCTTCCAAGGTATGTTCAAATGAGGAAGCAAGAGTGACCAGGATCCTTCAATGAAATAAGAAAGCTCAGGTCTTTTGTTCTGTCACCATGTGACCTGCAGTTTTGTATTTTCTTCTTTCTCAGTT
The DNA here is from genome assembly GCA_023548195.1 of Bettongia penicillata ogilbyi. NCBI lineage: Eukaryota > Metazoa > Chordata > Mammalia > Diprotodontia > Potoroidae > Bettongia > Bettongia penicillata. The sequence continues at coordinate 1,254,619 of JAJHZJ010000339.1, read as the reverse complement.
ATTTCCATTCTGTTCAATTTTTAGATAAAGGAGTATTGGAAATGGCTATACTTTGTGATCTTTAAAGGGAAGGGAGTTGGAATTTACACTGGGATTATGAGAAGCCAAGATTGTTATCCCAGGATGCTCTTTACGATGTCCGCTGCTAGTAATTAGCATTTACTGTAATTACTAATTACTGCTAATAAACTGAAACTGGGGTCAATTTCAGTTATCCAATCAATTAGCTCTTACAAAAGAAAAAAAATCTGAGAAGACAGCGAGAAGAAAACTAAAATTTTAGTACCAAAGCACCTGAGTTATACACACTTTCCCTTATACCACCTTGATAAATGGGTAGAATTATCTCAAACTTAGAGAAGCTTGTTCAAAGATCCTCCTTCCTCCCCACATTCATTTCTGAATGTGTATAACCAGTGGACTTGTACTTCCATGTTGTGGAGTCCTACATTTTGACTGTGGGATCAAACTATTGCTGGCCCAAGCCCCAAGGATATGCTAGCATGCTGAAACTCTAGCCTAGACTCTGGTTCCCAGATAGATGGTGTTTGCTCTTTTGACCATTTAAAACTCACAAAGCCTCTACTAGAAGCAGGTTCACTAAATGTGCAAGCTCCAAGGATGCATTTCCCAGGCCTGCATCTGTTTCCTAGTTTTCTTTCAAGCTTCTCTGGCTTTCTTCCAGATTCACTTTAAATCCCAGCCTTTGTAGGATTTGTTACTGGTTTGATCCTACCTTTCTCCCACTGCCACTAGCCCAGTTCCTCTCAGATTATTCTGCCTTTGCATTGCATATATTTTATATTGTGTATGGTCATAATTGCTTTAATGGTTTATCCTATGTTTAAATATGAGTTAATTAAGATCAGAGTCTATGTTTTGCCTTTCTTTGCATCCACAGCACTAAATACAATGCCTGGTACAAAATAAGTACTTATTAAATGTTGACTTATTGACTGAAAAACAAAAAGGGGACTCTCTCTCTCTCTCTCTCTCTCTTTCTCTCTCTCTCCATTTCTCTCTACCATCTAGATAAAATCCCTTCTCATGGCAGAGACAAAGATTTTAAAACTGTTGAAACAGAGATATTACCATGTCAAAAATGGTCTGCATAATCAAAGCTATGGTTTTTCTAGTAGCAATGTATGGCTGTGAGAGTTGGACTATAAAGAAAACTGAATGCTGAAAAATCAATATCTTTGAATTGTAGTGCTAGAGAAGATTTTTGAGAGTCTCTTGGGCTAAAAGGATATCTAATCAGTCAAAACTTAAAGAAATTAATTCAGGCTATTTTCTGAAAGATGAGATATTGAAGATGAACTTAAATTCTTTGTCCATAAAATGAGAAAACAGGATTCATCAGAAAAGATCTTGATGCTGATAAAGATTGAAGGCAAAGGGAGAAGGGAATGGCAGAGAATGATATAGATAGCTTCATGGAAACAATGAACATGAACTTGAATAGACATCAATAGTGGATAATAAAAGGTCTTAATGTTATATGGTGCATAGGGTCACAAAGATCTGGACACAAATAAATGATGGAATAACAATTGATAAAATCTTAAATACATGAAGAATGTCTGCAAATTGCAGAACTAAGAATTATAAGTGCCAAAAATATTTTTAAAATTATACTGGAAACAAAATCTCATTCCTATAATGAGAGGAGAACTTAGGTGATTGTGAGTTTGGTCAAATTCATAAGATCACAGATTTAAGACATGAAAGAGATCTTAGATATCAAGTTCATCTGCTTCATTTTATAGAAGAGGAGACTGGCTAAGAGCTGAAGCTCTCATAGAAAGTAAGTAGCAAATCAAATATCTGAACTGAAGTCTTCTGGGTCCAAATTCATAACTGGTATACTAGATTTATAAAGACTCTATTATGTACAGAAATTTATAGATATATGGTAGGAGGGTTTTTTTTAAAATAATGGCTACATAAATTATTGCTTTTTCTTTTATTGTGTCATAGTTAACCTCAGGACGTTAAATCCAAGGATGCTTTAGATAATCTATATTTATCATTATTATTTTAGGCCAGCAGGCACAAGCCTACACAACAATAAAGCTATTTTATAATTTATTTTAGAATTGGAAGGGACATGAGACAGTATCTTGTTCACTTGCTTATCTTACAGTGGCAGATACCAGGGCCTAGAAAGGTAAGGTAAATTGCCCAAAGTTACATAACTAAAAAGTGGATATCTTGGCCCTTGAATACAAGCCTACTGATTGATGGTATAGGTCTCTCTGTGCAGTCACTCTTGTGGTTGAGATCCTAAAATAAAGTCAGAGCAGTGAAGTTTTCTGCTAACATGTTACTGAAAGGAGCTAAGGTCCTTACACTGTATTTTTGATACTTTCTCTAACACCTAATATCTCAGCACTGGTCTTATTTAAGTGGGGAAGAATAACTCAACTTTACTTTTCTATTTTTCTTTTAGGCATCATGTTTTAGTGCTTTTACAAAGTCATTCAACAGGTTTTGCCTCTAGTCTTTTACTTTTCATTTTGGAAAAGATGCTCCTTGGGCTCCCAGATAGCTTGAGGAATGATGAAGTGCTGTGATCAAGGCTATTGAGATTTTTTCCCTTTGCCATACAAAGAAAGAAAATGTCAAATATCATACAAGAAATTCTGTCTTTATAAGATTTTCTGTCCCATCTAACACACTCTAAAGATTAAAATAGCTTAAGAGCTGACTATAAACTTTCAAATTTAAGGCACATATAAATATTTCAAATCTAGGTCTCAAATAAACCCATGCCCTCATCAGTTTGAACTTTACCAATAGTTATATAGTTGCTTTTACCAATAATTTTAATTAATAGGAAGAATAAATAGTGACCTCAGAAATACTTAATATTAATTCATTAACTTCTACATAATTTCTCTTTCTCTTGACTCTCCTGCTTGTTCTATTGGTTCTAGTATAAGTCCTATTTTTATTCACACATCTTCCAATTGTAATTCAAGTCCTTATTACCTTTTATCTGGAGTAAAACATGAACCTTCTATTTGGTTTCCCCACACAAAGACTCCATCTTCCATACTCCATATGCCTGTCAAAATGATTTTCCTAAAGCATACATCTGAACACATAGCTCGATAAGTTCCAATGAGTCCCTTTTATTTCTAGGATCAAATATTAATTACTTTGTCTGGCATTGAAATCTCCTCACAAATTTTCCTCTTCCTAATTTCTGAATTTCCTTACATAATTGATCTCCCCTCAATGTACTTTGAAGGCTGCCTTTTAGAAATCATGGTTTCTTTAACGGCAGTTCAACAGCTTTTCCTGATACCTGTCAGTGACAAGTATTTTCTCCTCTAAGGTTACCTTTGCATGTATCTTATATATCTATACATGGAATTTACACCATGAGAATGTATGTCCTTTGAGTAAAGGAACTATTTCAGTCTTGTGTTCGCATTTCCAGAACCTAACATAAGTTTTGGTTCATTATAAAATGTTTGTTTGATGAACTACCATTCCTGATCATGTACCAAAATATAGGCTTTCTCTAGTATTCCGTTCCTGGCCCTCTTCTCTCAGCTTCTATAGCACCTCAATCTTAGAGATCCCAATTTAGGGCTTCATATCTTGCTTCTTTATGGATGATTCTAAAATCTCCCTAGCTATACTGCTGACCTCCATCTTGATGCTCACATCAGAAATGCATTTCCAACTCCATCCTTGATATCATCTACATATTCCCCACCACTTTAAAATTATGTATGTCCCAAACTGAATTAACTAATCATTCTCATAACATTTTCTTTTTATTTATAATTCCCAATTTGTATAGATTCAACCAAAATCCTTCCTTTCCCTCAGGGTTAAAGTTCTGAAATCATAGTATTATAAGTTCTCCCCTAAGCCATAAAGAACTTTTTTTAACCTTGAAGGAAGGGAAGGAGATTCACCTTTTATGTGACTGATGGAGAAAGAATACTACCAGATAGGGCAAGGTTTGCACAGTGCATTGGTAAGTGTGTTAAATTTGGAGTTAAGGAACTGGGATTGGGATGGTGAAATAGAGCCCAGATGGTGGAGAAAAGGATGGGACCTCCCTAAGTTCTCCCTGAAGCCCTTCCAGACACTTTTAAATAATGGCCTAAAACAAAATCAGTAGTAATAGAACCCATAAAAGAACAACAAGGTTGGGTGAAAGCTCTTTCCAGCCTAAGACAACTTAGAAGTCCACAGAAAAGTTCTGTCCCACCTGGGTGAGAGTGGAGCAGTGCAGGCTTTACCTGCAGGACAAAGTCCCAACAAAGCAGAAGCAGACTTAGGGAGCCACTGAATCACCAGGAGCTACTTCCAGAGCTCTGAGCATGCTGACAGTAAGGGAGTCAAACAACTGGGGAGAAGAAGATTATAGGGGTCTCTTTGCTAGCACTGAGGTAGGACTCTGTTGCTTTGTCCATCCTCAGATCTGGCTTGCAGTCATGTGTGGCAGTCCCAGGGCAGGGAGGAGCCCTAACGCATCACAGCTTGGTGGCCAGAGTGGAGCTGGAATCCTCCTCACAATGTCAGGGCAGACAAGAGATCATAGGCCAGAAGAATAATAAAGACCTTTCTATAATAAATCATACCACCTTGGAAGAACTTAAAACTTACAGGTACCTAGAAGTATCTATTAAAAGAGCTGCACAGCCCCCCTGAAAGTTGTGACAGTGTACCCTCCTCCCTAAAAGCAGAGTCCTACTTTAATTAAGAGTTAAAAGATAAAAAATAAGCTGCAAAAAATGAGCAAATGAGAGGAAAAACCTTCTGACAATATAAAGTTACTGTAACAAGGAAGATCAAAACATAAAATCAGAAGAAGATAACAGAACCAAAATTCCTATGTCCAAAGTTTCAAAAAAATGAATTAGTCCTTGGCCATGGAAGAGCTCCAAAGGGATTTTAAAAATCAAATAATAGAAGGAGAGGGAAAATTGGGAGGAGAAATGAGAATGATGCAAGAAAATCATGAAAAAAAGAGTCAACAGCTTGGTTAAGGAGGCACAAAAAACACTGAAGAAAATAACATCTTAAAAAACAGAATAGATCAAATGCTAAAATGAGTTACAAAACTCCAGTGAGGAAAAGAAAAACAAAACCAGACAAATGGGAAAAAGATATAGAAAAATTAATTGAAGAGAACTTAAAAAGCAGAATTGGCCAAATGGTAAAAGAGGTACAAAATCTCACTGAAGAAAATAAATTCTTAACAATCAAAGCAGAAGTTGATGACTCTATGAGACATCAAGAAATAAAAAAAACAAAATCATGGGGGAAAAGGAACATAATATGAAGTATCTAATCGCAAACAAAAGCAAAAAAAAGGAAATAAATACAGGAGACATCATGTAAAAAGTATTGGACTTCCTAAAAGCCAAGATAAAAAAATAGATCCTAGACATGATCTTCCAAGAAATTATCAAGGAAAAGTGTCTTGAGATTCTAGAAACATAGGGTAAAATAGAAATTGAAAGAATCCACAGATCACCTCTTGAAAAAGATCCTGAAATGAAAACTGCCAGGAATATTATGCCAAATTCCAGATGTCCAGGTCAAGGAGAAAACATTTCAAGTAATCAGAAAGAAACAATTCAAGTATCATAGAGCCATAGTCAAGGAAACAAGATTTAGCAGCTTCTAAAGGATTGTAAGGCTTAGGGTAAAATATTCCAGGGGGAAAGGGAGTTAGGATTACAACCAAGAATCACGTACCCTGCAAAACTGAGTGTTAAAACTTCAGGGGAAAAAATGAATATTCAATGAAATAGAGGACTTTCTAGCATTCATGATGAAAAAACCCAAGCTAGATAGAAAATTTGTCTTTCAAGAATCATAAAAAGGTAAACAGAAAAGGGAAATTATAAGGGCCTTAATAAGGTTAAATCATTTACATTCCTATATAGGAAAAATGATACTTGTAACTCATTAAAATTTTCTCATTAGGGCAGTTGGAAAGAGTATATATAGAAAGAAGATACAGAAAAGGTAAATATGATGAGATGATAGCTAAAAACATAAAATTAAGGGGTGATGAAGAGGAATGCACTGGGAGAAGAGAAATCTGAGAGGTAATGGGGTAAATTATCACATATAAAAGAGACAAGAAGGAACTTTTTACAACGAAGGGTAAGATGGAGGAAGTGTCAGTGAATGCTCGAACTTCACCCTCATTAGAACTGGCTCAAAAAGGGAATAACACACGTAACTGGTACAGACATCTATCTTAACATAAAGAAAAGTAAGAGGGGAAGAGGATAAGAGAAGAGGGGGGATGCTTGTAAAAGGGAGGGTAGATTGTGAGAGACAGTAGTCAGAGGTAAAACACTGTTGAGAAGGATCAAGGTGAAAGAAAAGAAAGAATAGAATAAATAGGAGGGAAGGATGGAGGAAAATAGAGTTAGCGATAAAAACTAAAAATAAATGAAGTTTCTCTGATAATGCCTAATATCTCAAATATATAGAGAGAAATGAGTAAAATTTATGATTATAAGAATATTCCCTATTGATAAATGATAAAGAATGAACAATCTTCACATGAAGTAATCCAGGCTACTTATAGCCACATTTTAAAAAGCCCTAAACCATTATTTATTAAAGAAATGAGAATTAAAACAATTCTAAAGAGCTACCTAACACTCCTTAGATTGACTACTAGGAGAGAAAAGAAAAATGACAAATGATTGAAGGTATGTGAGAAAATTAAGACATTAACGTACTGTTGGTGGAGTTGTGAATTGATTCAACCATTAATACAGAACAACTTGGAACCATGCACAAAGGCCTATAAAACCAGGCCTATCTAGCAATGCCACTGCTATGCCTGTATCCCAAAAGAGACTTTTAAAAAGAGGACCCTGAAACACAAAAGTATTTATAGCAGTTCTTTTATAGAGGTAAAGAATTGGAAACTGAGGGATGTCCATCATTTGGAGAATGGCTATACAAATTTGGTATTTGGTTGTTCTGGAATACTATTGTGTTATAAGAAATGATGTGTTGGTTATTTTCAGAAAAATCTGGTAAGACATACATGAGCTGATGCAAAGTGAAATGAGTAAAACCAGGAAAACACTGTTCACAATAAAAAAAAAAATATTGTAAGATAATTGTGAATGACTTATAGATTCCTAACAATGCTGAGAATAAGACAACTGTGAAGGATTTATGATGAAAAATGTTATCCATGCCCAGAGAAGGAACTGAGAGTCTGAACACACAGATTGATGCATACTGTTTTAAAACTTTCTTTAACTTGGTTATCAGTTTCCCTATCTGCAAAATGATGAATCTGGATTTGATAAGGTCTTTTGTATCTCTAAAGCTATTTATCCTATGTTGCTACACTTCTGGGCAGCTAAAGTACTGTCTGTTGTTTGAAAAGCAAGGGATTGAGGGTAGAACTCTGGAAGAAAAAAACTATTCCAGGAAAAGGACATGGCTAGAAACTGTAGTCTGCTCATAACTTCCTATATCCCCCATCATGGTACTGAGAAGGAAAAGAAAAGTTCTAAAAAATGACCTCCATCCAATCCCTATGAATCTTCCCCAAAATATACTTCTGCTCCTTTCCTTCCACTAATTCCTCATACAATCAGTTCCATACTTTTGGGATCTCAGAAGTCATTAAGATAAATCCCCTCATTTTATGAGTAAACTAAGGTCTAAAGAAATCAAATGATATAACTGAGGACACACAGGATATAGGGTCGAGTCATAAATACTATTTTCCCTAGAACTGGTTCTTGGGACTCTGTGCTTTGGTGTGTCTCTCAGGGATATAAGGAAAAAATTAATTATGTCTTTATTCTCACAATACATAATTAATTAATTGAATTTAAAAGTATAGTAATAGGTTCCTCATTATCTAGCATTTCTGGAGAATGAGATATTCTGCAAAAGAGAATTTACAAGGCAATTGAAGCATATTCTACTAAGTGTTAAAGTATTTTTAAAAAATCACAATAATTTGTGAAGCAAATATATCTAAGGTGGCTTACATGCTTCCGTCTTCTGTAATAGAGGGTAGTGAACATATTTATTCTTTTCTCAATAGCTCACCTTCTCTCTTAGATCACTGGCTTCTTTTTAAATTCCCTAGAGACTGTTTTATTACAATTGGTTGTAGTTTTATTTCTGTTGAGAAGTATAAATATTTTTTTTTAATTTAGAGTAACTTCCAAGAGTCAATAGGTTAAAATATTGCCTGGGTGAAGGTCTCTACAGAAAATGAAAGCCATATGAAATTTATTTGGATGTATCATTACCATTCACTGAAACATCAAATGATTGTTCAGATTAGCTCATATTTCTTTAGGTATTAAGTTTACAAAGTATCTTCCTCACAACAATTCTGGAGGTAAGTGGTGGTATCAGAATTCATAGAATCAGAGATTTAAAGCCAGAAAGGATTGCAGTGATCATTTAATAGGAACTCATATTACAGATAAGGAATTTACTACTCAGAAGTCATAAAGGTAGTAATTTTCTTTTCTTTCTTTTTTTTTTTAATTTATTTATTTATTTAGCTTTTTACATTCATTTTCACAAATTTTTGGGTTCCAAATTTTCTCCCCTTTTCTCCCCTCCCCCCCCACCCCAATACCCCAAGCAATCTAATTTTCCCTATCTCCAATCTGTCCTCTCTTCTGTCATCCCTCCCTTCCCTTGTCTCTATCTTCTCTTTTCTCCTGTAGGGCCAGATGACTTTCTATTCCTCATTAACTGTATGTCTTCTTTCCTAGTTGCAACAACAATACTAAACAATTGTTCCTAAAACTTTGAGTTCCAAATTCTCCCCATCCCTCCCTCCCCACCCATTCCCTTTGGTACGGCAGGCAATTCATTATAGGCCATATCTGTGTAGCTTTGCAAATGACCTTCCTGATAGTCGTGTTGTGCAAGACTAACTGAATTGCCATCCCTCCTAACCTGTCCCTCATTGTTTCTCTTCTGTCCTTTGATCCTGTCCCTCCCCAAGTATTGACTTTCAATTACTCCCTCCTCCCTTTGCCCTCCCTTCCATCATCCCCCCCCAATATCTCCTTCTCCCCCGCTTTCTTATACTGTAAAATAGGTTTTCATACCAAAATGAGTGTGCATTTCACTCCTTCGTTTAGTCAAATGTGATGAGGGTAAACTTTTGTTTATTTGTTGGTTTATTTTTTGTTTTTTTTTTTCCCTCAGCTCTCCTCTTTTTCCCTCCACTAAAAAAAATCTCCTACTTGCCTCTTAAATGACATATAGTTACCCCCTTCCATTTCCCCCTCTTTCCTCTCACTACATTTCTCTCTCACCATTTACCTTAATTTCTTTTAAGGTATGGTCCCATCCTATTCAGTTCAATCTGTGCTCTCTGTCTCTGCATGTGAATGCATGTGTGTATGTGTGTGCATGTGTGTACATGTGTATGTGTGGTCCCACCAACCACCCAGATACTGAAAAGTTTTAAGAGTTAGAAATATTGTCCTTCCCTGTATGAATGCAAACAGTTCATTTCTGGTAAGTCCCTTAATACTTCTCCTTGCTGTTTACTTTTGCATGCTTCCTCTCATTCTTGTGTTTGAAAGTCAAATTTTCTTTTCAGCTCTGGTCTTTTCATTAAGAATGATTGAAAGTCCTCTGTTTCATTGAAAGACCATATTTTCCCTTTCAGTATTATACTCAGTTTAGCTGGGTAGGTGATTCTTGGTTTGAGTCCTAGTTCCTTTGCCTTCTGGAATATCCTATTCCACGCCCTTCGATCCCTTAATGTAGAAGCTGCTAGATCTTGGGTTATCCTGATTGTATTTCCACAGTACTGGAATTGTTTGTTTCTGGCTGCTTGCAAGATTTTTTCCTTGAGCTGGGAGTTCTGGAATTTGGCCACAATGTTCCTAGGAGTTTCTCTTTTTGGATCTCTTTCAGGTGGTGATCGATGGATTCTTTCAATACTTATTTTGCCCTCTGGTCCTAGAATGTCAGGGCAGTTTTCCTTGATAATTTCATGCAAGACGATGTCTAGGCTCTTTTTTTGATCATGGCTTTCAGGTAGTCCCATAATTTTCAAGTTGTCTCTCCTTGATCTATTTTCCAGGTCAGTTGTTTTTCCCATGAGATATTTCACATTCTCTTCCATTTTATCGTTCTTTTGGTTTTGTTTGGTGATTTCTTGGTTTCTCATAAAGTCATTAGACTCCATCTGTTCCATTCTAATTTTGAGAGAACTATTAAATTCAGTGAGCTTTTGAGCCTCTTTTTCCATTTGGCTCATTCTGCTTTTGAATGCATTCTTCTCCTCATTGGCTTTTTGAACCTCTTTTGCCAGTTGAGTGAGCCTATTTTTCAAGGTGTTAATTTCCTCAGCATTTTTTTGGGACTCCTTTACCAAGATATTGACCTTTTATTCATACTCTTCTTGCATCTTTGTCATTTCTCTTCCCAGTCTTTCCTCCACCTGTCTAACTTGCTTTTCAAAATCCTTTTTAAGCTCTTCCAAGGCCTGAGCCCACCCAACACCCCCCTGGGGTGTCTGGGGTACTGAGGCCCCGCCCTCCACATCTTTCCCTGATGGGAAAAATACGTTCTCGTCCTCCCCATCAGATCCGAAGGTCGGGATCATTTGCATTTGTTGGAAAAAACTCTCCAAAGTCTTATTTTTCTTCCCCTTTCTAGGCATTTTCCCAGCCAGTTACTTGATTTCTGAGATTCCTTTCCACCCCTGCCTGGATCCGCCCAGCTAGTGCTTGGCCTCTGAGATTCAAATGCGCTTTCCCGCAGCAAGCTTTAGTTCTGGCGCAAGGGTGGGGGCAGGGCCGCCTTCTAATCTTGGGCCCTCAGGGGCTTTCTGCAGAGACTTTCAGGAACGGAGCGGGTGGGGGTGGGGGGCCCCCCCGCCTGCTGTGCTCAGCTCCCTTGGGTGTTTTATTCAGAGGCGTTCAGCAGTAGAGCAGGGTGGGGGCAGGGCCGTCTCCCCTACTCGGCTCCCTCGGGTTGGAAAGACCTTCAGTATTGAAGATCCTACCTGCTGCTGGGGGATTCCTGAGTCCTGGGCTGTTGCCGCCTCCGCCGCCCGCCCACGCCTCTGCCTCCGCCGCTTCCTGCCCCCGTCTCTGCCGCAGCCGCTTCCTCCCGAGGGGGCCCAAGTCACTGAGACGCTCCGCTCCCCTCCCCTATCGCAGCTTTCTTTCTTACTGACCTGTAGCTTCTGTGGGCCGAGGGACTTTCCCGGCTGCCGGAGCTTCCCCCGGAGCTTTCCTCTCTGAAGTCTGCTCGGGTCAGCTTCTCTGGGTCGCGGCCAGGGGTGGGGGTGGGGTCCGCTTTCCTGATTGCGATGGACCCCGGGGACGTCTCTCCAGGGTTCAGTGGAACGGAAATCTCTTCCCCTATGTTTATGCACCCCCTGCAGAGATTCAGAATTTATGGGGATCTCCTTTTACCTCAATTCCATGGGTTGTGGGCTCGGAGCTCGTAAATGTGCGTCCTTCTACTCCGCCATCTTGGCTCCGCCCCCAAGGTAGTAATTTTCAAAGACAGAAATGTAACTCTTGTCTTATGAATCCAAAATCTGTACTCTTTGTCATTATGAAAAGAAGCTTTCCAAACAACAGGAATTTTGTTTTCATTTAATTTTTAATGTATGGGTTGTCAGATCTAAATCTTTTTGAGAAATTAAGGAAGACCCATGATGTTCTGGGGGCTTGGTGCAATTAGCATAATATCATCTGCAAACAGCAGCATTTGGAGGACCTTGACACCAATAGAGGGAGCTCCTCTAGGTGACCTCAACTCTTCCATTTTGACCTTGGGTGGTTCTTCATGACACTACTGAATGTATCTATTTATACACATGTAGGTAGAAGCATCTAGGTTGCCCAGTGGATAACATGCTGAACTTAAAGATAAGAACGTCTAAGTTAAATCTTATGTCAGAAATTTATTATGTATGTTGCTCTGGGCAAGTAGATTAAACTATTAGCCTTAGTTTCCATATCTGTAAAAGGGGAACAATAATAGCATCTACCTAACAGAGTTGTTATAAAGATTAAAATGGAATGTTTTTTAAAGTGCTTCGGAAACCTTATATAAATACTAGAGACAGAAAGAGAAGTTTAGAAAAATTATAATGATGCTAATATATATATTTATATTTTAAAAATCTCTATTTTTTTAGTAAGGAGAAGATATTCTTAGACTTTCAAATATAGCAGGCCATCCTTCATTTAATTGTCTTAGAGGGGAGAAGGGCCACGTTTACCATAACTTTCACAGAAGTTATCGCAGACAAGTGAAGACAACTGAAAACTTAATGAAAGCGAGGTGTGGGAGATTGTAATGCTTATCTAAAGTAAAACAAGACTGAGTGCAATAGACATGGCTGAGCTGATTTGGAATATGAGGACAGCGGGTTATTTTGAGAGATGGTATAAGCTATAGAAGGAAGAAAGGACATTAAAATAGGGGGAGGTTTTGTTTTGTTTTGTTTTGCTTTTATTATCTCAGAGTCTTGGCTGAGGGCCTTGAATACAGGTCTCAATTTTTTTCAAGAGTTAAGAACTTAAAGCTATAAAGAACAAATTACATTCAGTTTACTTACGCACTTCATATGTGTCCTGAATTCATGACATGAACCAGGAGACCAGTACAGGAAGACACACATGTGTTAAAAAGGTCACGGGTTGTCTTTTTCAGCATTATTACACTTATATTGCCTTCAGCCCCCACTGAGGTACTATTTTTTACTTCTCTCCTCTCTCTGTCTCTGTCCATTATTAATATATTTGCCAACACCTCCTTACATCTACACAGTCAACATAACCTTGATTTCTAACATTAGCAAATGCGTGAGATGTAAACGTGCACACTGAAAATTCCCCAATTAGGTCACAAGCTTGTTCAAACTGACATCAAATGGGTGGATGAGAGATATAGGGAGTGAGGGAATCAATAAATGAAAATAAGATAAAATGGAATTTAAAAAAATGTAGCTGTGGCACATCCCTGACTCTATCTTTTCCTTTTTCATACTGTAAGCAGTGTAGTATCTTCAAACAACTGGCATTTATTAAGGGCCTATCATAAGCAGGACCACTCTTTTAAACTCTTAGGATAAAAGAAAGACAAATGACAGTCATGGCTCTCAAAGTGCTTACAGGCTAATGATTGTACAGGTCTTTATTATTACATGACAGAACCATTAATTGGGTCCCCAATTTCTATTATCTCCCCACTCAAAGTTAGTTTTCATAATATTCCCAGAATAATCTTCCTTATCCAGAAATGAAATCACATCACTTTCTGGCTCAAAAATCTTCAGTAGCTTGCTATTGTATATTGAATAGAAATTAAAATTATTTGCCAGGCATTCAAGACCTGCCATAATCTGATACCACCTTAGCTTTCCTCCTTTTTTGCATAATGCTCATTTCAATATATCCAGACAAACTGGATGATCTTTTGTTTCCAAAACACTTTGTTTTTCAACCTGCATGCCATGAATCATACAATTTTTTTAATCCTAGAAATACATCCCTTCCTCTTTTTGTTTGCTGAATTCTTATCATTCTTTAAAATCTAACTCAAATTCTACTTCTTATAATAAGCATTTTCATTCAGTAATGGTTTTCCCCTCAGATTTCACATTGATTTGCATCTCTCTACTGTATTTGTTATGTATAAGATTTCATATTATAGTCATTTGTGTTTGTACTTCAGACACTCATGAGACTATAAATTCAATCCATCTACCTCATTCAGCTTGAACACAGTGTTCTGAACATGTTTAACATGCATTTATGATTGAATGAATATTAAATGTTGATTTGAAAGGTTATCAATATTGGATTAGCTAAATTTTTTATTTTAACAAGGGATTTAGAAATGAAAAGGGCCTTTGAGGTCACAGAGTCCAACTTCCTCACTTAACGGATAAGGAAACTGAGGTCCAAACAGGTTAAGTGAATCGCTTAAAGTGATATAGCTACAAATATTTGAGAAAGGGTTAAAAAACTGATCTTCCGACACCTTATGATGTTCCCTAAAAGTCTTCCTTTCTTGATCATTTTACTCACATGTATTTTCCCCTAATTCCAGCCACAGCAATTCAGTCTCTTGAAGATGGAAATACAATTAATTACAGTAATTGATATTACTTAGTGGCATAGAACAGTAACTGTGATGTTTCCTTGGAAAAATATTGAAGGTCATAATTCTCAAAGGGTCAAAATGTCGATAGGAATATTTTACTTAGGAAGGCTTTTGTATAAATGCACTGAAGCTTAATTTGACATATGATGATTACATATCATTGCAAAGACCTTAATAAATCCCACAAATGTTGGTAAGACTTAGTCAATGCTGATAATATGTATAGTGACTAATATGGATTATGTATTGCAATTAGTTACTATAATATGACAGTGGACTTCTTTTGTTGTATTTAGCTTTGCTTAATTGGAGGCTGCTACTGTGAATATATAATGTGAGTACTACAGCTACGTTTGTGAAATTAAAATGGTTAAGAATATAATGTAACAATGCAGAATAAACATGATTCTATATGTATCCTGTCTGTGATATCTTCCCATATGAAAAGTTATGACTAGGAGCTATCATGAAGCCAAGGTAATGAGATCATAGATTTAAACTAGACAATCCAAAGAGGGCTTGTCTACTAATACCCTCATTTTTACAGACAAAGAATTGAGATCAAGAAAGGTAAAGTGACTTATTCAGAGTTCTCCAGAGAGTAAATGAAAGAGTCAGACTTTGAACCAGACCTCTAAGTAATACCAACATCACCACAGACTCTGAGGACAAATTCAAAATCCAGTGATGTTGCCATTGTAGCATGCTGTGCTACTTTTGTATTTCAAAATGAACACACTTCATATATTAAAAGAAGATGAAAATGTAAAGTGGATAGAAATGCACATGTCTTTTTTGGCACATAATTGAACCAGCAGTGCATAGATTTATTACACCAGTACATACTTTCCACCAAAACCCTAACCCACCACTTAACTGTAGCATAGTGCTGATGTATATCAGATATCAGTGGTTTGAAATTCTGTAAGGTTCTACTGAGGCAAGAATTATCTTAGTATGGATCCAGTAATGGATTCATATCTGTTATCTGAGGAGAAGTTTTAGAAAAGTTCATCACCATATTGGTAGCACAAAGATAACAAGGGGAAGAAGATCCTGCCTGCTCGGGTAGTCCCGGGGGCTGCTGCTGCTCCTGCCTCTGCCGCTTCCTGCCCCTGCCTCCACCACTTCCTCCCGAGGGGGCCTGAGCCGCGGAGACACCCCGCTCCCCTCTTGGCCAGCCCAGACATCTCTCTCACTGACCTGTAGCATCTGTGGGTGGAGGGACCTTCCCGGCTGCCGGAGGTTCCGTCCCTGAAGCCTGCTCCGATCTGCTCTTCTTGGCCACATGGCCAGGGCAGCACTGGTGTGGGGTCTGCTTTCCAGGGCACGACGGACCCTGGGGATGGCTCTCCAGGGCTCTCTGGACCAGAAATCTCTTCCACTGTGTTTCTGCACACCCTGCAGTGATCCAGAACTTGTGGGGAGCTCTTCTTACATTAAATCTATGGGCTGTGGGTTCAGAGAGAGCATACGTGAGTCTTTCTACTCAGCCTTCTTGACTCCGCCCCCAACGTGACTATTTCTTGACGTGACTATTTCTTGGGAGGAACTTATAAGGTCTATCTTTGGTATATTCTGGAATAACTGTTGAAAAGTGGCTCTTGGTCACGGGTCAGCAAACCATATTAAAAGAGTCAAATTCAGCCTATGGGACTAAGAATGGTTTTTACATGTATAAATAAAGTTTTATTGTATTGAAAAATATGGAACTATTCTTAGTTGTGATATAAAAAATCAGGCAAGGGTTGTTCTGCTGACTGTAGTTTGCTTTTTTTGCTCAGGTCAATCATGCTTATTTGCAGTTGACTTTTTGGTAGATATGCCCTTTGTAGTGGAAAGAAAACTTACTGCTTACAGTTCAGGTCAGCAAAATACATCATTCATTCATTAATTAATCTACCTATCCATCTGTCTATCTATCCATCCTTCCTTACAAGCCATGGCAGTGAGAAGCACTAATTAGCCTATCAGGAAGAACAATTTCTACATGACAAGCAAGTTTCAGAACATGAGCCATTTTTCCACACTACTTGCAGTATTATAAGGAAATACACAATCATTCTGATATCATACTGGGTCAGCACTATTCTTGGGGATATTCTATGGATTTTCAGTGGTGAAGATAGAGACTACCTAATATTCTGTCACTGGTGGATAAAAGACAGAGGAAGATTATTTTTGTCTTTTGTTTAGCCTTGCAACCAAAGGGTAGAGGAGAAACAAAACAAAAGGGTTAAATATGAAAGGCTCTAGGCATGGATATGGAGGCTTATTCTGATTTGTAATTAATCTTATTAAGAAGAAAAAAATTCACTTCTCACTTCCTTCTGTAATCACTCCTTTTAAGGGAAAAATACTTGCAACAATAATGCAAAATTAGAATCTTCTACAAATTATTGGAACCCTATGACATTTGCGAGGATGGAAAGATATAAATAAAATTCACCACTAACAAATGCTTTGTAAGAGATTGATTTTGTTGAGAGTATATATTCTTTTTTTGTTTTGTATTTATTTTCCCTTTTTTCTTTCCTCTTTCCTTCCTTCCTCCCTGCTTCTATTCCTCCTTTCCTTTTTTCTTCCTTTCTTCTTCTCTCTCTCACTCCCTTCTTTCCACTTTCTCTCTCTCCGCTGCATTCTTCCTTGCAGTTTTCTTTTTATTCTTTCTTTCCTACTTTTTTTCTGGAAGATGAAACCTGAAAACACTTCCTGGTGAAGATTCCCTACCTGGATTTTAATTTTCACTTCCTCACTGATAGACTGGAAATTCACACCTCTCACTTCAGCTTATGTCTGATTATCTATATGTCAGCTTGATTCTCAGTGAATAACAAGTAGAGAAGGTAGAGTATGTCAGTGGACTTTAAAAAGCACAGGTGATTTATCCTCCCTCCATATGTAATCTTTGGCTGGCCCTTTACCTGTATTTTAGGCAAAAAAAATAAATAAATAAATAAATAACCTGTCTCCTCCATCTTTGCCTCTCCTTCTTTGCAGCCCAATCTACAACAACAAGAGAACAATATCTTAAGTGACTTCACTCCCAGATTAATTTCTCAATGGACTGCATTTAGCAGTTAGCCCAATGACATTTCAGAACTTCTTTGGTATTGATCTCCACTGTCTGATCATGCAGAAAACAGTGCAATTGGGTTTAATCCAGTCCATTCCAGGAAAGGCAGCTCCTAAGGGTAAGTGGGCAGCAAAATACCTGTTTACAGTAAATGTACCTCATGTGGCTTGTTCTTATGGGGAAGAATATAAAAAAAAACTCATTGAAGGTTTCTATTTCTGTCTGAAAATCCCCCCTTATCTTGATTGTACTCTCACCTCTCTCATCCCCACTGCGATTTCATTCTGAGAGATTAATTTGTTGTTTGATTGTCAAAGAGTCTGGGAGTAGGGGTAAGCAAGGCAAAATTTAGGATCTACAGATTTTCTCAATATGTTTTCTATACTCAAGAGACACCAATAGCTAGTTCACTGTCCTCATAAAGTCTTCTTCATGAAATTATAATCACCAATGGCAGCCTTTATTGAAAACAAAGTGATGCAGTATTCATGCCTCTGTTGTTATAATATAGATATCTTCATGAAAAGCAGTGGGAAGAAATATAAAGTGTCCCATAGACTTCAATTGTAGGATATTTGATTTTAGTCATGTCTTGCTTTATTTCCATATCGTGACTGTGAGCAATTCATTTGATGTCTCTTAGTCTCAGTTTCCTGCAGTACTTGTGTTTATTTTCATTCTATTTTTTTACTTTGCATTTCTTATGTACAGTCATGGTTGATGTTTATGATGGTGATTATGATCACTTAGCTGTCAGTCTGACTTGTACTGTTCCTAAATATGTACAAGAACAGAAACATGGGGGAAAGGTCCCATCTCAAGGGAAAATGGAATATTTTATACATTACATCCCCCTTGTATCATCTTGCTCAAAGCTTTGAGTCATGAGTACCAAACTTTTATTTTATCTAGCACAATTCATGTCATAAAGAAAGTGCTTGATCAATGATTATCAAGATTTTCTTTATGAATGTTCAATTGAAATCTAGGATATATTTCTTTTTGGGACAGGGTTCATATCATATTATAATTTTAATTACATAGAAAATATGTTGTTAACCAGCAACTGTTGGGTCTCACCTTTATCTCTTGCTACAAAACAGTTGGTTTTGTTCCTTGTTGTGTCACAATTAAAACACTCTTCTAACCTATGGTAGTCTTTTTTCCCTTCTGAATACAGTGTAGCAGCTATTTGTGACCTGGAGGACACTTGGCAAGAGATGAATTTCCTATTAATTCTGATGACTTTAAGATAAATAGAGCTTTCTTCATTTGCTGCTGAAATTTTTGTATTACTTCATTAATACATTACTGAGTAGTTACTGTTCAAAATTAAGTATTAAAGGGACTGTTATTGGTCTTTTCAAATCAGGATGGAATATTTACACATTCTGGGAGGGAAAAATATTTGAATATGTTAGCAATAATCCAGTTGATTTATGGTATCATCAAGGACAAGTATTCCTTCTCATAATGCCATTTGTAATTCCTCCATGCTACCTAACCCCTTGTGATTATTGTATGTTATCTAATATCTGCTAAATTATTGGTATATACTGCTTAATATATTTATTTTATAATATATTTATATTATTTGTTGTATATAATATAACATATATTTAATATATTAACATATATTATGTTTGTATACTGAAACTGTAATTTAAGTTTTGCATCAAATTTGACATTCAAATTCTTTAGACTGTGAGAATCATAGTTACAATATTATTGTTCAATTACTTAACTGATCACATTAGTTGACCCCGATTTATCTTTTCTTGTGTAAAAGCAGGATTTTGGACTAACAGTGATACATCATTTGACATTGCATGATATGTATGCCTATCTCTGAGCAATGTGTGCATTCATCAGTGTTGAAATAACAAATACCACAGTCTCCAAAGAACCAAAGCTATACAAGAATCAAAGGGTATCACAGTGGTATATGATGAACCAAAATAATCTGTAACACATTTTCAATAATGTCATTGATCACAAAAAGAGGTAGAATGGCCAAACTGAGAGCTTTCCAGCCTGATTCAAATATGGGTTCCAGCAGTAGGTTTAAAAACAAAAAGGGAGGGAGGAGTAAAGATGGAGGATTAGAAAGATACACATATGCTGGCTCCTAACACACAGTCCATAAAATGCCTGTAAAGAAGAACTCCCAACAAATTCTGGAGCAGCAGAAGCCACACAGCAATGGAATGGAGGAGATTTCTGTTCCAGAGAGCCCTGAAAAACCAATAACAAAGGTCTGTCACACACCGGAGTAGGAGCAGAGCCCAGCCCTGCCTTGGCCACATGGCACCACTGAGAGGAGCAGATCCAAACAGGCTTCAGGGACAGAATCTCCAGTGGCTGCACAGGTCCCTCCACCCACAGACACCAAAGGTCAGTGACAGAGCCTTTTTGGCAGGCCAAGAGGGGAGCAGGGTGGCTCCATAATTCAGGCCCCTTCAGGAGGCAGCAGCAGACAGGAGCTCCCAAAGCAGACAGGAGCTTGGATCCATTATGAAAGGTCTCTGCATAAACCCCCTGCCCCCACCAGAGCAGCTGAATTTAATCTCACACTGAGTAGCAGCCCTACCCTTACCTGAGCACCCGAAGTTAATCTCACACTGAATAGCAGTCCCACCCCCACTGAAAGCCCTGAGGCAGGGGTGCAGTATTTGAATCTCAGACCCCAAGCACTAGCTGGGTGGATCTGGAGGCAAGGATAGGGTGGAGAGGAATCTCAGGGGTCAAGTAACTGGCTGGGAAAATGCCCAGAAAGGGGGAAAAAAATAAGAAGATAGAAGGTTACTTTCTTGGTGAACAGATATCTCCTCCCATCCTTTCAGTTGGGGAAGAACAATGCTTACCATCAGGGCAAGACATAGAAGTCAAGGCTTCTGTATCCCAAACATCCAAAATAAATATTCAGTTGGCTCAGGCCATGGAAGAACTCAAAAAGGATTTTGAAAATCAAGTTAGAAAGGTGGAGGAAAAACTGGGAAGAGAAATGAGAGAGATGCAAGAAAAGCAGGTCAAGACCCTGCTAAAGGAGAACCCCAAAAATGCTGAAGAAAATAACACCTTGAAAAATAGGCTCACTCAATTGGCAAAAGAGGTTCAAAAAGCCAATGATGTGAAGAATGCTTTCAAAAGCAGAATTAGCCAATTGGGAAAGGAGGTTCAAAATCTCACTGAAGAAAATAATACTTTCAAAATTAGAATGGAACAGATGGAGGCTAATGACTTTCTGAGAAACCAAGAAATCATAAAACAAAACCAAAAGAATGAAAAAATGGAAGATAATGTGAAATATCTCACTGGAAAAACAACTGACCTGGAAAATAGATCCAGGACAATTTAAAAATTATGGGACTACCTGAAAGCCATGATCAAAAAAAGATCATAGACATCATCTTTCATGAAATTATCAAGGAAAATTGTCCTGATATTCTAGAACCAGAGGCAAAATAAATATTCAAGGAATCCACCAATCACTGCCTGAAAGAAATCTAAAAAGGGAAACTCCTAGGAACATTTTGGCCAAATTCCAGAGTTCCAGGGTCAAGAAGAAAATATTGCAAGCAGCTAGAAGGAAACAATTCAAGTATTGTGGAATCAGGATAACACAAGATCTAGCAGCTTCTACATTAAGGTATTGAAGGGTGTGGAATAGGATATTCCAGAAGTGAAAGGAACTAGGACTAAAACCAAGAATCACCTACCCAGCAAAACTGAGTGTAACACTTCAGGGGAAAAATCGTCTTTCATTGTAATAGGGGACTTTCAAGCATTCTTGATGAAAAGACCAGAGCTGAAAAGAAAATTTGACTTTCAAACACAAGAATGAACAAAGCATGAAAAGGTAAACAGCAAAGAGAAGTCATAAGGGACTTACCAAAGATTAACTGTTTACATTCCTACATAGAAAGACAATATTTGTAACTCTTGCAACTTTTCAGTATCTGGGTAGTTGGTGGGATTACACACACACACACACACACACATACACACGTGCATGCACACACAGAGACAGTGCATAGAGTGAATTGAACAGGATGGGATCATATCTTTAAAAATTAAGTTAAGTTGTGAGAGAGAAATACATTGGGAGGAGAGAGGGAAAAAAGGAATGGGGCAGGTTATCTCTCATAGAAGAGGCAGGTAGGAGACTTTTTAGTGGAAGGAAAAAGAGGGGAGCTGAGAGAAAAATATGAAGTTTACTCTCATCCCATTCAAGTAAAGGAAGGAATAAAATGCACACTCATTTTGGTATGAAAACCTATCTTACAATACAGGAAATTGGGGGAGAAGGGGATAAGCAGTGTGGGAAGGATGACGGAATGGAGGGCAGTGGGAGGAGGGAGCAATTTGAAATCAACACTCTTGGGGAAGGACTGGATCACAAGGAAGAATAGAAGCAATGGGGAGCAGGATATGATGGAGGGAAATATAGTTAGTCTTACACAACATGACTATTATGGAAGTCATTTGCAAAACTACGCAGACATGGCCTATATTGAGTTGCCTGCCTTCCCAAAGGGAATAGGTGGGGAGGAGGGATGGGGAGAAGTTGGAACTCAAAGTTTTAGGAACAACTGTTGAGTATTGTTCTTGCTAATAGAAAATAAGAAATACAGACAATGGGGAATAGAAAGTTATCTGGCCCTACAGGACAAAACAGAAAATGGGGACAAGGGAAGGGAGGGATGATAGAAGAGAGGGCAGATTGGGGATAGGGGAAATTAGAATGCTCAGGGTATTGGGGTAGGGGTAGGGGACAAAAGGGGAGAAAATTTGGAACCCAAAATTTTGTGAAAATGAATGTAAAATGTTAAATTAATTAAAAAAAAGAAAAATGAAAAGAAAAAAAAAGAAAAGGAATCCTTCCAACATTTTAGGTAGATTGTCTGTGAAGAATCTATGGAGTAAAGAAGACAAAAATATTAATTGTAACTTTAAGCATTTATATAACAACTCTTACATATATGTTGCTTTACAAATATTTTCTCATCATATGCTTACTACAACCCTGGGAGGAAGATGTTATTATATTTCTTACTTTACAATTGAAAAAACCAAGGCAAACAGAACTAAAGGGACATACCCAAGGTCATGTAGATGATAAGTTTTGGGAGGCAGCCTGGAATTCATGTCTTCTTGACTCCAAACCTATTCACTCTACCAGCTAGCTGACACTTAAGTTGAAAAAACAGTAATGGATCCAATCTAAGTTGATGGATGGGAATAACTGTATCTGAAAGTTCAATTCTCTTTAAGTACTGAAAAATATTCTATGCAAAAGGATACTAACAACTAGCAAATCCTTCTACACTCTTCTTAATTTCTTTACAAATGTTTTGTTGAAGGAATTTATTGTCCACGTCATAAATATA
The DNA here is from genome assembly GCA_023548195.1 of Bettongia penicillata ogilbyi. Classification (NCBI taxonomy): domain Eukaryota; kingdom Metazoa; phylum Chordata; class Mammalia; order Diprotodontia; family Potoroidae; genus Bettongia; species Bettongia penicillata. Next base: position 1,232,014 of record JAJHZJ010000339.1, on the reverse strand, counting down.
CTGTAGCATAGTAACTAGGAAGCTGTCTTTGAAGTAAGAAAGGTTCAAGTCTAAATGTTTCCAAACACTGTATAACTCTAGGCAAGTTACTTAATTTCTCAGTTCCCTAGATAACTCTTTAATATGCAAAGGAGTTTGACCAATATTCGTAGCAGTAGTTTTATGAGAGTTCCCTATACCTATAAAATTACAAATACCATTCCTAGTAAATATTTGTGCTTCTTTCCCTAACATCTTCCCCCTTAAAATACAATCTATTTGTCTTTGTGTAGAATATCTACTATGAGGTGGGAAGGGAGAGTCATCTATACGACAAATGGAGATTTTTTTTTTTGTAACCTATGATCTTGTAACGATTTGGAATCACAAAGAAATAAAAGGCTAATTCCAACAGACATTTTAAAGATCATTCACCAAAATTATTAAATCCCTCTACATTAAAGTGATTTCAGGTACATGGATGAAAGATGCTACATGTATACCAGAGAGTAATAGGGTTATTACTATTATTGACATACATTTTGTCATAAACATTCCTTCTGTTTCTAGGGAGATGAAATGACAAGTGTATTACAAATGTCTCCAATGGCAGGCAATGTTTCTTTGTGTTTCAAATACTTTCCTAAAAAGTTCCAAATCAATAGAACCATTCTAAAAGCATGCTCTCATACACCCTACAACTATGAATTTCAGGTATATGTGCATAATTCAGTAAGAGGTGACAGTGAAAGTTACTTCAGCAATTCTCATTTCATTAGCAGGTGAGCATCTGAAAAATACAGAACACATTTTCAAATACAGTTCCCTTAGTCTCCTTGTAAGATATATGGGTAGATGCCTAGGTAAACATAGTTAAACTCCTGATTCCAAAGGATAACCATAATTTTGCTTCTATAAATGCTTCCATCTAAATTCAGTGTCTCGGATTCATTTTTCACAATGGTGAATCAAACCATATGCTTTCTCTGTGCAGCTTATTTGCATACTATTAACTTATCTAAACAAGACAATATTACGTATTGAATCCATGACTAACTAGCTGTCCTCTTCTCTGATCAGACTAAATTTAGGTAATGTGCACAGTTTTAGATATCATGCCTTAAGAAGGGCAGTGATATGCTGTGAAGTGCTTAGATGAGGGCATGCAGGTTGGTCATAGAAAGGTACATCTGTTAGAGGGGCCAGCTAGGTGGTGCAGTGGATAGAGCACCAGTGCTGGAGTCAGGAGGACCTGAGTTCAAATCTCACCTGAGACACTTGACACTCACTAGTTGTGTGACCTTTGGCAAGTCACTTAACCTCAATTACCTCATCCTGGGTCATCTCCAGTCATCCTGATGAATATCTGGTCACTGGATTCAGATGGCTTGAAGGAGAAGTGAGGCTGGTGACCTGCACAGCCCTCCCTTACTCAAGTGCAAGTCATGTCATTATTTCTCTGATGGCATGGTCTTCTTCAGCAACGAAGGACGAACACACACACACACACACACACACACACACATACATACATACATCTGTTAGATAAAGTTCTAGTACATTTGGTTGGTTTTCCTGAAGGAAATATCGGTATTTGAATATTTAATTTGAATTCAGTGACAGTGTTGATTGAATTGATGAGTCAAAAAGAAGGGAAGGAATAAAGTATTTCAGAATTCCTAATGTAGTCAAGCTTAAAAGAAGGGACAAAAGCATAAGGAGACAAGATGACAGTGGGGAGAGAGGGACTGAAGTGTCCACATTCACATTTGTAGTCTTCGTACCTCATCCTCTTTCACATAAGAATGATCTTTCCTGTCATGTCAAGCAAAACACATTTTCAAATGTGTTCATCTTTCCTGTTGTGTTAAGCAGAACAATAAGAACATATCATACATCATGAGTAATGGTGAACAGTCCTGTAGTTTCTAAGCCAATGCTCATGATGACTGATCCATTGTGATCATCCCTATACATATATTTGTATTCTTTCTTCTCTACATAATGCCATGAGTGACTATAGCATGCCTCCTTCCTAGACAGCAGAAGATTGAAGTTTTACATTAAGTAAATGAACTTAAGTTGCCCTTACCTCCACCCATTCACTTGTCTACTCTCTGATATTGTCCATCTTTTTCCTTTCATCAGCTCAATTGGGCCATGCTGGCATGGTAGCCAACTTGAAACAATCCTTGGAAAATCATAAACCCATGAGTCCAGGGTTGCCTCTAAGTAATTTGACACCATGTTGCAGAAGAATCAATAGAAAGAAGAAAAAAACTGAGGTTTTCTAGACTGGAAAAGATGATATACTAGGGAAATACTAGTTCTCTTCAATTGTTTGGGCAATTATGAAGTCAGAAAGGGATTAGATTTGTTCTTCTTGTCCCCATAGAGCAAAAGTTGAGGGAAAGGAGTATAAATAACAAAGAAATAAATTGAGATATGGTGTAAGGAAAGCTTCGAAATAATTGGAATTATTCCAAAATGCAATAGGTACGTCAAGAAGTAGTGTGATCTCTCTTTCTGGAAACTTTCAAGGAAAAGCTGGATCATGTGTGAAATACATGGTACAAGAAGATTCTAATTTAAGATTGCATTATATTAGATGATTTAAGCCCTGATATTAGGAAACAGTCTAATGGAAGGTAAGACATTGTGATATCTATCTAGCTGTCTCTCTCTTCTCTCTCTCTCTCTCTCTCTCTCTCTCTCTCTCTCTCTCTCTCTCTCTCTCTCTCTCTCTCTCTCTCTCTATCCATCTATCTACATACTGTTTTTTGTTCTATTTTGTACTCCTTTCTACACTTTCTGTGGAAATTTCTAGATTTAAACTCTGAACTGATGAAAAAATTCAATTTTCCCAGCCAAGATTCCTAAATGGTATCTACCTGCCTATGATATTGGGGAAATGAATAGAATCAGAAAAATTTGAATGAGCCTCCACCTCTCCCCTGACTTTCTTCCAAATTCTTGAGCAGCTTTATTATGTGGGATGACAGAGTCATTCTCACATCAAACTTTGGGGAATGACAAGAATCCAGGAGATATCTATCTATCTATCTATCTATCTATCTATCTATCTATCTATCTACACACACACATACATATATATACATACATACACATAGATGCATATGTATGTATACATCTACATATATAATATAAAGGTTTAATTTATTTTTTTATGTCCTGCACACAATTTTGATATCAATAGAACATTTTCATATGCTAGAAAAATTTCCTATACATGATAAGCTATTATCACAACGCTGCTGTGTAGCCAAGTTCTCAGTCATGTCTCACAGTCCTTTTTGTTTTTGTTTTTGGTTTTTTTTTTTATTTGCTTTATCAGGGCCAAGTGTGAGGTTTACTGGCTTATTTACGAAAAGGGAAAAAAAAATGTTCTAGATGACTTACGGTCAGAGAGCCCTCCTTACAAGGAGAGGTATTGAGGCTGAATAAAAGATCTAGGAATCATCAGCATAGAGACAATAACTGAACACCTGGAAGTTTATGAGTTCACCAATCACATCTTCTAAATCTTGACTGTGTGACCCTGGGCATATCATGTAGCAATTCAATGATCTAGACAATTTTCTAAGTCTATAACTTATAGAAAAGAAGACAATCTGTATTACTGGAGGAAATTCTCCAATGGGTCTTACCTATACCAATGAAATAACAGGTCTAGCACCTACCCCAACTATAGAAATGTCTCTTCAACTTCAATAATGCCATACAATACAAGGTCTCTGGAAATGATAGCATGCACTTCAGGACATCTGTATAGTCTCTTACTCCATTGCCTCCAAGATTTAGTCTTTCACTCAAAGTAATGTTATTTGCAATATATTCACACCTTATAAAGCATATGTGATGTCACAAAAATTATCTGAATTAAACAATGAAACAGTATCTTCATTTTGTAGAGGAGGAAGCTAAGGTTCAGAGTAGTGAAGTGATTTATCCAAGGTCACCCAATGAGTATAGGTTTCAGTGGAGATTCAAATTCAGAGTAAGGGCTAACTATAATCCACAAGGTTTTCTATTTATCTCCCCAAAACAGGAGTGAACTCTAGAAGCAAGAAATAAGAATTGGGGCTTTCTTCTTAAAACCAAATCTTAACCTTACTCCAAGCATACATAGATGGCATTTGATTTCCAATTAGTTGATGAAATGACCAAAACTTTTAGGCCTCTCTCCCTCCCCTCCGTTAGCCTCAAATTGGATAATAGATAAAAACCATACTCCAGTGCATATATATATATATATATATATATATATATATATATATATATATATATATCTCCAGTCATTTCATTGCATTTTCACTTCCAATTTTAGGCTATTTCTTTTTTGACCTGTCAAGTAGTCTATGTAAGAATATTTCTTTTAAAATATATTTTTATTGATGTTTTTCTTTGTATATCACCTAAATTTTCCTGGTGTCCCTCCTTTCTCCTTCCAAGAAAGTAATTTTTTTGATTTATGTCAGCTCAATATTTACACTGGATGTTGCTTCATCAAACTCATTTCTAGGCTTCTTTCCACTTTCCCCTACTCAAAACACTCCAACTCAGCTGTGTCCAGAACTTTCACTTTCCATGTATGATTTCTGGCTGATTATATTATGTCAGTGATAGATTCATAGTTGAAAGTACCCTGACCCACAATAGATATATCCCGAGGAGCCTATTAGATTATCTTCTATGTCCAATGTTCCATTTTTTTTTGAGAGAACAAAATCTGTTGAAGTTAGTACGACATTAAAATGAAGCACGCTATGAAAGTCAGTCTGCTTTCTTTTGTCATTGTAATTTTGTAGAAAAAGAAGGTAGTTTCACACAATAAAAAATGCAAACAGGATAATTTTTATAACTTCAATTGAATTAAGCAAACATTTGCTAATACTAACTACATATAAAATATGTGAGCCCTATATGTGACACAAAAATGACATACACAGTCCATTATTTAGAGGCAAAGGTTGAAATAGTAGAAAGTGAAATCAAGTCTATGAAGCACAAGAATGTGAGCAGAATATAATTTCCTTTACATAAGCACAGACAAACCATTACAAGAGTCATTAACTTCCCTTTCGCAATTCTAATTTCTAAGGAATTTTTTTCTTCAGTGAGTTTTGTGCTTCTTTTTCCATTAAGCCAATTGTCTTTTTAAGGTGTTATTTTCTTCAATACTTTTGGGCCTCCTTTATCGATCTCTTAATTCCTTTTTCAAACTTTCCTTGCTTTACTCCATTTGATTTCTCTTCTACCACTTTTATCTCATTCTTTAACTCTTCTAGGGATTTGTGTTGGGCTTGTATTGAATTAATATTTTTCTTTCAGGCTGCGGTTACAATAGCTTTCACACTTGTCTTCTGAGCTTATACCTTGGTCTTTCCTGTCATTACAATAGCTTTGTATTTTGTGTGTGTGTGTGTGTTGTTGTTTCCTCATTAAACTCTATTATTATTTTTTTTTTTACTTTGAACTTTATGCTAAACTTCGGTTCTGCCCAAGCGGGGGTGGGGAGGCACTGTGCCAAGCCTGAAGCTTTTAAATGCTGCTGTTTTCAAAGCTAGTTCTTGTGGTCTGCAAGTTTTTTATGCTTTCAAATGTGTGTGATATGGGGACAGGTGTGGTTAATACTATTCTGATCTGTGCTCTGGTCTTTATTCAGGAGGGGCCCCTGCTCCTCTGTAGCTGTAAGCACTAACACCATTCTGGGCCCTGTAACTTTTGCAACCATAAGGTCTGGTGCTCTTCTCTGTCTCTGAACTGTGATCAAGGCCCTGTTCCCTTGTGACCTATTAGAAGTGCCTGTCTGTACCCTTGAACTGTGACCCAGAACTGTGTTAGAGCAACAGTTTCCAATTAGCACCAACTATACCCAGCGATAGCAAATATCTCCTCTGTTTCTTTGTGTTCAGTTGTCCAACTCTTACACTTTTCGGACTGAAATCTCCCAAACCTGTTGTCAGTATAGCTGCTGCCTTCTAGCCTTATTGGGGCAGCTGCTACCCCATGGACTCCTAGGAATCTCCATACTGTCCCCTAACCAAGTGTCACAGGTCTTTTTGAACTTTTACATTGTCTTAGGCTGGAAAAATGTCTTACTGTGACCTTTTTAAAAATATTTTTGGCTCTTCTGCTTCAACATATCATGTGGTGTCATTTTAAAGTTGTTTGGAATGGAATATTGGGAGACCTCAACTGCTTTCTGTACTTCATCATTTTGGCCCCTGGATAACATTCCAAGTAGAAGAACTTGTATGAATAGCTCAGGGAGAAGAGCAGAAATTGAAAGCGTATTTTGGTACAGTCAAACCTTTTGTAGTTTTTGAATATGTCAGATTTTTATTATTCTAATTTTAGTTATCTGTCCCAGTTAAGAAAGGAATGGGAAGATAAGAAAAAGTTATAGGATGAAACCCAGGGATAAGATATTACTCTGCTACAACTTTCTTTCCAAGTTGAACATCTTTTTTGTTGTTTAATCTGTACATAATATGTTGATTTATTTAAAAATTGCTACAGATTAAGTGAAAAAAATACAATTTTAGTAAAGTGGAATATAAAATAATTATTTTCTCTTTTCTGTTTTAGTGTTCATTTAGTATTTAATTTTCCCCAGTTAAATATAAAACCAATTTTTAACATATGTATTTAAAACTTTGATTCCAAATTCTCTCACCTCCTCCCCTTCCCATCACTGAGAGGACAAGCAAGTTGATATATGTTCTATATGTGTAGTCACACAAAACATAGTCATAATACTCAAGTTGTGAAAAAAAAACAGACAAAAAACCTCAAGAGTAACAAAGTAAATACACATACATATGCCTCAATCTGTATTGAGATACCATCAGTTCTTTCTCTGTAGAAGGGTAGAGTTTTTCATTTTAAGTCCTTCAGAATTGTCTTGGATTGTTGTGTTCCTAAGAAAAGTGAAGTCATTTGCAGTTTATCTTCTTACAATATTGTTGCTACTTTGTACACAGTACATTTCACTTTGTGTTAGCCCATGCAAGTCTTTCCAGATTTTTTCTGCGAGCATCCTCATCATTTTTGTAGTACCATACTGTTACATCATAATCACATTCCACAACTTGTTCAGCCATTCCTCAATTGATGGAAATCCCCTCAGTTTCTACTTCTTTACCTCTAGAAATTAGCTGCTATAAATATTTTTGTACACATATGTCCTTTTCCTTTTTTAAAATGTCTTTTGGGATACAGACCTAGAAGGTACTGCTAAATCAAAAGTTTTATGGCCATTTGGGCATAGTTCTAAATTGCTAAACAGAATGGATGAATCAGTTCACAACCCCACCAACAGTGCATTAATATCTCATTTTACCCCACATTCCCTCCAACATTTGTCATTTACCTTCTCTGCCTATTAGCCACTATAATAGGTATGAGGTAATACCTCAGAATTGTTTTAATTTGTATTTCTCCAATAATTGCTGAGGTTTTTTTTTTCATATATCTATAAGTAGATTTGATTACTTCATCAGAAAACTGATCATATCTTTGATCATTTATCAATTGGGAAATGGGTCTTATTTTTATAAATTTGACATAGTTCTCTCTATGTTAGAGAAATAAGACCTTTATCAGAGAAACTTATTTCAAATTTTTTTTACCAATGACTATTGCTAACTGTATTTGCCTGCATGCTATTTTCCCTACCCCTGCTTATTTTATTCTCTCCTTTCACTCTATTCCTCCTCAAAAGTGTTTTGCTTCTGAGTACCCCTCCCTCAATCTACCTTCTCTTCTATCACCATTCACCTTCTCTTATCCCCTTCCCTTTCTACGTTCCTGGTAAAATAGATTTTTATACCCTATTACCTATGTTCCACTTCCCCTCCATTGTAAAAGCTTTTTACTTGCCTATTTTAGGTGAGATAATTTACCTCATTCTGCCTCTCCTTTTCTATTTCCCCCAGTACATTCAACTCTCACCCCTTAATTTTATTTTTTTAGATATCACCCTTTCATGTTCAACTTGTACCTTTACCCTCTATGTATGTTTACTCCTTCTAACTACCCTAATAATGAGAAAGGTCTTATGAGTTACAAATATCATCTGCTCTTATAGGAATGTAAACAGATTAAACTTATTAAGTCCCTTGTGATTTCCCTTTTCTGATTACCTTTTTCATGTTACTCTTGAGTCTTGTATTTGAAAGTCAAATTTTCTATTTAGCTTTTGTCTCTTCATCAAGAGTACTTGAAAATTCTCTGTCTCATTGAATGTCCATTTCCCCCCGAAGACTTATGCTCAATTTTGCTAAATAAGTGATTCTTAGTTGTAATTCTACCTCCTTTGCCCTCTGGAATATCATATCCTAAACCCTCTAATACTTTAATGTAGAAACTCCTTAATCTTGTGTTAACCTGAATTCAGCTCCACAGTACTTGAATTATTAGTTTTTTGGCTGTTTGCAATATTTTTCCATTGACCTGGGACTCTGGGAACTCTGAAATATTACTATAATATTCCTGGGAGCTTTAATGTCAGATCTCTTTCAGGAGTTGATCAGTGGATTCTTTCATTTTCTATTTTACACTCTGTTTCAAGAATCTTGAGGAAGTTTTTCTTGATCATGGCTTTCAGGGAGTTTAATATTTTTAAAAGTATCTCTCCTGGATCAATTTTTCAGATCAGCTGTTTTTACAATGAGATATTTCACATTTTCTCCTATTTTTCTCATTTTATTAATTTTGTTTTATTGTTTTCTGATTTCTCATAAAATCATTAACTTCATTTATTCAATTCTAATTTTTAAGGAATTATTTTCTTCAGTGAGCTTTTGTACCTCCTTTTCCATTTGGTTAATTCTGTTTTTTTAAGGTATTCTTCTCCTTTTTGTCTGTTTGGACTTCTTTCACCATTTGACCTAGCCTATTCTTTCAGGTGTTATTTCCTTCAGTATTTTTGGTGACTCCTTTAATAAATTATTGACTCTTTTCTCATCATTTTCTTTCATCATTCTCATTTCTCCTTCTGATTTTTCTTCTGTATCCTTTTTGACCTCTTCCATGGCCTGAAACCAATTCATATTTTTCTTGGAGTATTTGGATGTAGCAGTTTTGATTTTGTTGATTTCTATGTGTGTATTCTGATCTTCCTTCCTAATAACAACTTTCTACAGTCAGGGATCCTTCTAGGGATCTGTAAGATTTTAGTTGTTCCAACTGGTATGATCTAAGGAGAGTTGTTTATTAGTTTCCTAGCCTGTGTTCTGGTCTGTGAGTGACAACAAGCACTCTTTTCTGTGAGAAGGGTACCCCTCCTACATCATGGTCACAAGGTCTTTTATGCTAGTGCTCTTCCTTGTCCTGTACTGCCACCCAGAACTGTGACCCAGATCTGAGGATGTGCAAAGCAAGAGAGTCCAGCCTCAGTGACAGGAAAAAGACCCTGGTATTCTCTTTCTGACCAGTTGTTTGACCCCTTTACCATCTGTGGACTGGGTGCTTTGGAAGCAACCAGAGCTGCACTACCACTGTTGCTGATTCAGTCAATCCCAAGGCCTGCTCCTGGTTTGCTGTGAACAGGACTGTGCTGGTAAGGCCTGTGTTGCACTGCACTCCCCTCTCTCCTTGGTGCAACAGTCTTTTCCTTCCCACCTTCTACATTGTCTTTCAACAACTGAGAGGTCTGAAACCCTCTCTACTTCCAGTGATTCAGTTGCCCTGGCTCTCTGATTGTTGGAGCCAGTCTGCACTGACATGATCTGTACTAGACTCCTCTCCTCTCTCACTGAGGTGCAATAGACCTTTCTTGACAACCTTCCCAATTGTCTTTGGATGAAAATGTGTTTCTTTCCATATTTTTTTTTTCTATTACTTTAGAATTTGTTTAGTCATTTTTTAAAGGTATTTGGAGGGAATTAGTGGAGAACTCAGGTGAGTCCCTTCCTTTATTCTGCCATCTTGGCTCCTTCCCCCACCCCCAAGCTGAACATTTATTTATCCAGATAGAACAATGGTCTCCCATTCTGTATTTTTCTCCCCATCTTGTTTCTTACTCTTCCTTATTCCATACTGAGATTTCTGTTCCTTGATAACAATCTAGTCTTTTAATGCTTCTATTGTAAATGTTACTAGGACATTTCTTCTCACTAAATTTACTTAACATGATTTGGCCACTATGACCAGGATTGGTCAACTGTGGTTTTGATTAGACAATAAATATAGTTCTGGGAAAAGATAGTTTGAGGATAATTGTCATACAGACAACATCTATGGTCACTAAAAATAAAGTGAGGAGACTTGGCTTGACCAGGTAATACTTGTGTGACCTTAAGTAATTATATGAGTCCCAGTTTCCTCAACTATACTGTAATTTGAGGATTTACTTTCATATTCTATCTCTGACATTTCATTATGTCTCTTTGGGGAATTTAATTCATTTCCTTGATTCTCATTTTCCTCATTTATGTAATTAAGCTTTAGACTAGATGATCTCTGAGCTCCCCTTCAGGTCTACAGCTAATAGTTTTGTATTAAAGAACTATTGTGAACATCAAATGATATGATGCATATGAAGTGCCTTGTAACTGCTAGTCCTTTATATATTGTTCCTCCTGCATTTTGAAGAAGACTAATGACATCATGGATGATATCTTGACTCATGTGTGAATTGGATTTGTGAGGCAGAATTGCACAGTCATCAACTTTATTTTTTCTTCCAAAGAGTGAAAGTTATCAAAGTCCAGTAGCAAGACAAAAGTCAAGATAACTGATGATGCCCTGGGATGCAGTAGATAACTTTGGTGTCTTCAAAATCTTATTAACCTTTAAGCATTGTATAGTGCCCCCTTCAACCACTTTCATGGCCATCGGAACAAATTATTCTCCAGTGAGCTTTCAGAGCTCCTTTTCCATTTGGTTAATTCTGCTTTTTAAAGCATTCATCTCCTCATTGGCTTTTTGAACCTCTTTTGCCAATTGCGTTAGCCTATTTGTCAAGGTGTTATTTTCTTCAGCATTTTTGGGTCTCCTTTAGCAAGGTGTTGACCTGCTTTTCATGATTTTCTTGCATCTCTCTCATTTCTCTTCCCAATTTTTCCTCCACCTGTCTTACTTGATTTTCAAAATCCTTTTTGAGCTTTTCCATGCCCTGAGACCACTGAATATTTATTTTGGATGTTTGGGATACAGAAGCTTTGACTTTTATGTTTTTCCCTGATGATAAGCATTGTTCTTCCTCATCTGAAAGGATGGGAGAAGATATCTGTTCACCAAGAAAGTAACCTTCTATAGACTTATTTTTTCCCCTTTTTTGGGGCTTTTCCCACCCAGTTACTTGACTTTGGGGTCCTTTCTCAAGAGTAGAATATACTCTGGGAATCTGTAAGATCTTAGTTCCTCCAAGGTGGAACAATCAAGTGTGTACACTGGTCTGGGAGTAAGGAGAGATTTTTGTACCCAGAATCTAAGCAGAGTTTCCTCTCCACAGCCACCTGGCCTCCAGTTCCCGCCAAGCCAGCACTGGGGGCTGAGAGTCAGATAAGCTGCATGGGCAAGGCCAATATACAGTGTGAGATAAAGATCAGCTCCCTCAGTGCCTCTACACAGGACTGAGGTAATAATCAGCTCCTCAGTGACCCCAGGCATTTTACAATCCAACAATGGATGCAGGCTGCTGTGGGAATTGCTGCTGCCTGCCCAGTGTGACCTCTGGGACCTCTGCCTAAGGCCAGAGCTATGGGAGGGCCTTTCTCCCTTCCTGGCCAGCTGACAAAACCCTGTCACTGACCTTTGTTGCCTGTGGATTGACGGATCTGTGAATCACTGCTACTGGAGATTTTGCCCGCAAGAGCTGTTTGCAGGGCTGGGCTCTACTCTGTGTCAGGTGCAACTAACATTTCCGGGGGCTTTTCAGGTCACCCTGGGCTGGAAATCTCCTCCACTCTGTTGTTCTCTACTTCTGAAGCTCCAAAATTTGTTGAGAGTCCCTCTCTACAGGTATTTTATAGGCTGTGTGGGGAGAGCTAGCATATGTGTGTCTTTCTACTCTGCCATCTTGGCTCCACTCCCAGGAATAAATTATTCTCATCGGCCCATTCCACCAGAGGAAATCTTCACATGTTTGGTGTAGACATCCCCCTAACCCACAGACAAATTTGAAGCCTTTGGTTATCCTCTACCTGGCTTAGCCCATCTGCAGAGATGGTTTGCTGGGGTGTAGCCACTGCATATGCTAAGCTTCTTGGAGCCACATGTGAGAATTAGGTCAATGTGGAATACCAAAAGTGGAAGATCAGCCCTGAAAAAGAGCTCAGCAAGTCCTCACACCAAAGGTCCTAGTCCTCTTTGAACACATATATTATTTGTCAGATCCTTCCAGTCTTAAAAGGCTTCAAGAACATGGTCAGGGATGGTGATGAACTGTTTATCACCCACCTTGAGACTATACTAACTGAGTGCAAAGATGGAAGGAAATAAGCATTTATTAAGCACACACTATATACCACACATTATGCTAAGCACTTTACAAATATTATCTACTTTTATCTTCACAATAATCCTGCCCTGTAGGTGCTATTGCTACACCCATTTTACAGTTGAAGAAACTAAAGTATCTTGCCCAGGGTCACATATTTACTAAGTATCTGAGAACATATTTGAATTAATATCCTCCTAACTTAAGGCTCATCTCTCTATCCACTGAGCCAAGTAGCTGCTTCTCTAAAAGTAGAGTCCCCTAATCAAAAAGGGTGATAACAGTCACAGCAACACAACAAATGGTCATAACGACCATTTATTTAGGCTTCACAGCAAATAAGTCTGCATTCCTGGCTCAAAATGCACACACAGAGGAAATCAGAGAACATAAAGGAATTGAAAAAAATGTGAGACTTTATTTTAATTCTTGTTATTCCAGTGTGATTTCTTTACCTAGATATACATATTTATGTGGATTATGACCTTTAGGAATTAGTGGGAGAATTGATATTTTTGTTTCTTGGGTATCAGGGATTATATTATATTTCTATTTAATAGTTACACTTAGCTCTAGGAAGGTACTTTAACATGGCTGTCCATGAATCTGACCTGAGAGAGATCAAACTCTCTTATCAAAATGCTCTTTGAGACAACAAGCTATTTATTTTGTTCTGATGGTTACGAAGTGTGCATGTAACCTTGGTGAAGAATATAAATACATATGGGAAATACATATGGACTCACACTGGTCTTTTCTGCTACATATGTTTGTGTGGGCAAACAGTCCTGCCCTGTGGGCACTCATTAAGTGCTTGCTGGCTGAGCTTGGAGAGACTATAAGCAACTTTATCTAATGTGAAGGTTGCCTTTAGTTAAGACTATGTGACAGGACATGCATACCCAGCTCATGCTTTTACCAAGAGGCTGTACCTGTCCCTGCTCTCCACAGATGAGAGGAGGCAGATATTTCTGCTTTCAAAAACTGCCCCTTCTCATTCTTCATAGCTTAAGCCCTTTCCATATTTATGGCACGTAGAAAGACCACATTTGAAGAAATGACGTATTATCCCCAGAGGCTTTCCTATATATAACATACAGAAAGACCAGCAGGATAATGTTAGAGAAGAGAATGTAGGGCTTTTCTCCACGAGAATAGCCAGTAACAGATTATGAAAAAAGGTGAAACCTATAGATTCATAGCATCTAACAATAATAAACTCACATTGATGTAATAATTACCATTTATAAAACACTTTCCTTACAACAATCCTATGAAATGAATGTCACAAGCAGTAATGTTTTAATTTGAAAAAAAAATGAGAAAATGATGATTTTGAGGTAATGTGATATGCCCAAGATTCAGTAGCTAATATGATACAGTGGAAAGAATAACAGATATGGAGTCAGAGGGCTTGAGTTCAAATTTTTACCCAGCTAGTATGACATGGGATAAGTTCTATAAGTTTTCTGGACCTTTACCTGTATAACAAGGGGGTGGGACCATATGATCCCAGCTCTAAATCTATCTATAATTCTATGAAGGAGGAACAGCTCAGATTGAAAGTTAAAGTTTCTTACTCCAAATCAAGTGTTTTATTCCATGGTGCCTCTCTCATAAGAAGATCCTACCATGTCATAAGTGTTAAGTGGCCAGGACTTGGGACCAATGAGAAATGTCCTAGTTGATGAGGCATGAGATTATTATTCAGAACTACTACTGTGTAATTAATATTAAGACATCCCCATGCTTAAATAAACCACCAGACTTCCAAAATGACAATTAAACTTTTTGTTCATTGAGAAGGAATTCTTTCATTGAGTTGGGGAAGGCCAGATGTCCTCAGTTGTCTTGCAGCTTTGGGATTCAGTGATTCTTGCAATGCTAAGAACTTTTTACTTTGTATCAGCAGTTAGCATAACATGTTTTTTTTTTTTTTTCATAGCAAATGAACATTCCATACCACATGCAGTATAGATGTAGCATACATTTTGTTACAGATGCTGCAGAATGCCAACCAGCCTAAACCCATTATTGAAGAGGATGTTGAAATCTGGCTTTTATTTTACACTGAAAAATTCCTGTTCTGACACTCTCTTGGGTGCTGAACACAAACCATACATCTTGCATGTGACATGGATGAGATACAGGCATCCCACTGGGCCTATGATAAAGATGTTCAAGTCCCCCTTCTATCTCCCTTCTGGTACAGATGATATATCCAGAAAGGATACAGCTAACTAATGGTGTGCCAATTCCAGATCCAGAGGATAACATGCAGAGAACAAAGAGTACAGCTATAGACTATGTCAGGCACAGGTGAGCTACACTTGCTCCATGTTATCTCTGGCTATCATAGTAACAACCACTTCATTCTTAACAATGAAAATTTTTGAGACAACTGTCAGAAACCCCACAGGCATTAACCAGTCTATGGCCCCTTTCTTCAAGATCACTTTGAATGCTATTCTCTGACTAACGAATGTCATAGTTTCCCCTAGAGAAAGACTCAATAAACAGGGAGGACTAAGAGACAGTTTTGACACCCCTAAGCTAACCTCAGTCCTAGAGGCTAAGATGGAGCAGGACTCTTATCCACTCTACTGTCAGAAAAGCTTAAGGGGAAAAAAGACCCCCCCCAAAAAAAAGAAAGAAAGAAAACTGCAAAGACTTATAGTCCATCAGTATGCAGGTGATAACAGATGCTAAGCATCTCATCAGTGCAGCTAAGTACCTGGGAGCAAGATCAGGATTTATACATTTTTAAGTGTCCTTCTTTGGCGGCAGCATCTGAAGATGAGGCATTCAATATATAGTGGTTTGGGGGAAAGAAAACAGAGATACCAGCTCATTGTTCAACTATACCATAAGTTTAGCGATATAACCAGTCCATTAGTGTTGGTTTTTTCCCCAGTTTTCTCATAGGTTCTGGACAATGCCAAAACTTAATTTTTTTTTTAAGAAAAAAACTATAAATAACAACATTAAAATGAAATTTACTGTTAAAAGACTAGATTTCAGTGCCTTACTAAAATGATATCTTTTTTGTTTTCGAAGTAGGGTCAATTAGGGTTGTACTTTTTTGGGGGGATGGAGTGTTGAGTGAGTAGTACCTAAACTGTGAACCTAAGAATGATGAAGGATCAAAGGGTATGCTAAATGTTTAATAGCTGACTCTCTAGGAAAAATGTAGATGTATATGTGCTGTACTTTTATTTTTTATTTGCTTATTAAGATTTTTATCACTTTCTTTAGTCTAGGTAATCAATAAAAAATAAAGCAAGGCCTGATTTGTAATATTTAACAGCTCCATGCATGTAAATGATAATACGGAAATTGTAAGAATTGACTCCTGTGAATATATATAGCTTTATCATACCACTGAATGGTGGGAGGAGGGAGAAAGAGAAAGAAGGAGGGAGGGAGGAATGGAAGGAGAGAGAGAGAGAGAGAGAGAGAGAGAGAGAGAGAGAGAGAGAGAGAGAGAGACAAAGAGAGAGAGAGAGAGAGAAAGAGAAAGAGAGAGAAAGAGAGAAAAAGAGAGAGAAAGAGAGAGAGAGAGAGAAAGAGAGAGAGAAAAGAGAGAGAGAGAGAGAGAGAGAGAGAGAGAGAGAGAGAGAGAGAGAGAGGGAGAGGGAGAGAGACTCAAACTTTATTTTGAGACTGAGGCTTTATAGGATTGTAAGAATTTTAGTAAGAGTTTTCTGTCACAGGCCATAGATATTGAAATGTATTATGACCCTCAATGGATCTGAGTTCTCAAAATAGTCATAGATTGTACTTATGTACAATCTATTGTACTTGAACACTATGCACATAGAGGAAATTTAAGACAAGTTTAAACCTTTTCTAAACCACATTCCAAATTTATATTTGTAAAGTCCCCTTTTGAATTTGGTGTTATGCAAGGAAAAAAATGCTTTAGATGAGTATTAGTCTTCATTCAAATATTCCATAAAGTAGGCAAAACTTCTTAGCCTACAATTATGAATCTTAAAATTCTATGTAACTATTGTCATGGCATTTTAGATGGCATAAGGAGTACCAAGATGAGTAAATTCTCTCTAACAATGTGACTCCACCTTTTTGCAACATATACTCTTGTAGAATAAGATGCTGAGACTTTTTAGTGACTTTCCAGGGGTCACACAGACCAACCAGCCCCGAAGAGCCTCTCTCTATACATTATGCTTTGTTGCCGCTCATCAGTTCCATAATTCATAGCAATTCTTTCTCCCCCCAATGGCAACCTCTTCAGACTATTAAGTCAGGAATTTGTTTTGAAAATGAGCCTAAGTAATGGCACTGCAGTTAAGTGAATTGTAAGAAGTTAAAAATTAAGAAAAAAAAAGTGACACATGAAAATAAAAGAGTCATATGGTAAGAACAAGGAACAACTGATGTCATAGGTGAAGCCTTGGGTCCTACTACTCTCAATAGGAAGAGAAAGTTAGGAAAGATTTTAAGCATAATGAATAGGCACACTTATGGAAGAGGATGGGCGAGAGACCTACATGGATGGATTATTCATGTTCATCTTCAGTAGGTATATTCACATTGAAGAAATTGCAGCTCTTTTTGTGTATATTTGAGTTTATTAAAAATCTATTTAATTTAGTTCCAGGTTGGGTGTCTGTGTGAAAGGTAGGTGACAATTCCCTCAGATGTCAGTGCAGGATACATCTTGTGCATCACAGAAGTGTGTGGTGGTAGGGGGAGGGGAGTGGGAAGAAGGTATAGGAGAAATCTTTGCTTAACCTGACACTTTACCAGCTCCCCCAGACTGTCAGATAGAATGAGCAGGACAGTACTGATAGGCAGTGAGAAACTTGGCTGCCGAAGTGGGATTTTAATTGACTGCCAGTTCATATTCACCTGCATGTATCTTTCCTTTATAAATACTTATGGGAAAACCCAGTGCAGGGAAATCTTTTGGCAGAGTGTCATGTTGGAAAGACTAGAGAAACAAACTTCTCATTAAAAATCAGCAGCGAATAGGGGTTGGTAACTTGTCTTCGTAGAAATGGGCCAGGGAGTGTTATTCAACTCAACAGGCCTGACTGTAGATTTGTCTAATAATATATTTACAGAGGAAAAGAAGAAATGTTCACTGAATTTAGAGTAAATGGGGAGATGAACATTCTCAAGATGTTTCTTTAAATTGACTAGTCATCAGGAATTTGTTAGCATTTTGGATATAAGGAATATACACACATACACACACTGTAAGTATGTGTGCATAAATGTATATATGTATGCATACTTTGGAAATGGAGGGGTTATCATCTAGACTGTAGAATTTTCATTGTGGAAACTTTATCCACAAATACAGATTAGCACGTTGTCTGTAACTGTCTTCGAGAATTGCCTGGGGGCATTGGAAGGTTATGTGATTTGCCAATGCTCACATTGCTATCATGTGTCAGAGGAAAGACATAACTTTTGATTCGAAGACTGGTTCTCTATGCCTACTATAACTATACCATGTTGCCTCTTGCTCCTTGGGTATATTTCTATAAAGACTTTCAAGACTTTCATTGTCCAGATGGTTGAGTCCAAAGTGCCTGTAGTTCCTATAAATCCTGCTATGTGTGATATTGTGTTAACACTGATCACCTTGCCCTGCTTTTTCTCTTAGAAGCAGGTAAGATATAATGAGTATTATAATATAGTAAGAAATAGAATAACTTAATTCTATTTAGAAGACCTTAGTGGTCCACTGATTGCTTCCTAGGTTAGGACCAACTGTAAAGGGACTCGATGCAGAACTATAATTTGATGTTTTCTAGTGGCTGAAGACAAATTAAAATCTGGCCAAAGCTTGTGGGGAATGTAGAATATGACATCAGTGGTAGCAGGATAATAAGATGGAAGGCTCTTCTCCCACAAGACTTAACATGAATAATGCCTGGAATAAGATTATGAAGAAGGTGTTTCCCTGGATAAAGAGCAGGAAGCTGGGTGAGCAGAAAGTTTCCCAGTTTCGCATACACAAGTGTGGTGGGAGAAGCTTGACCTCACTCCATCAAGAAACTCTACAAGACCATAGGTTATATTAGACTTCTGATGAAATGGACCTTCAAGGCTCTGTGAGAGGCATCACCATTGAAATGCAGGAATCCCTTATATCTCCATTTTGGACGAGGAAATCAACAAACTAGACTTTATTAGCAAATAAATACAAAAGCCTGTGGATTTTGTCAGTTTACTTAACCTGCAAATTACCCAGTCAACAGCTGGAATGAACTTCGAAGTACCAAAAGAATCTGATTGCATATTTATATCTGCAGTTGCTAACTTAAAAAACAAAACAAAACACTAAAACACTAAAAAACTAAATCTTGAGAAGCATTAAATGGTTCTCTCCTCTTCATTCTATGAAAACCACTTGGGTTTTAGATGAAGTGTATTCATTTTGAGGTAAAGGAGAAATATTGAAAAAATTATTCTGACCCAAAGAACCTAGCTTAGAAATTTCTGACATTGTTCTAGTTTGGAATCCAGCTGGTATTAAAGTCTTCCCTCTGACACGTACTGGCTTTGTGACCCTGGGCAAGAACTTAACCTCTAAGTGGCCGGAGTAGCTATCTCAGTTTTTAAGTTATGAAGTAATGTTAATCTGCTTTGGAAAAAGAAATTTTCTCATGTGGAAAATGGATAAAAATTTTTCTTAACATGAATGAAATTATAAATTTAGACCAAAATTATTCCAGTACTCTAAAGTGTTTTGCACATTATAGAGACCGAGTAGATATTTTTTTTTGTTGTTTAATGATTCCTTTCACCATTCCAATTGTAACACTCAGTGTTTGCCCACTGTAGGCCTTCTAGCTTTGTGCTCTAGGCACACATAGCAGGGGATATGTGTCTAGAAATATCTTACCATCTTGGACATTTCAAAGCATGGAGAGTATAGGAGGACTAACAGATATGAGAATGTGGGATCAGCTTTGAATATCATAACACAATGGCATCATTGAGACCAAATGCTAATGATGAAGCCATGAAAGGAAGGTGATGCATATCACATTGTCATGTACACATATGTGCTTCCTGAAAAGATATTGGTGGGGAAAGTTGGTTAAATATAGGACAAGACTAGAATCTTTATCATACAAGCTGTACTAATTATCACCAATTACGGTCTATACTTTGAACAAAAGTGGAGATTGAATGATTAATACATTAAATGGAATTTTTAAAACTATCAATTTTTTCAAATTTCCAATAACTGTGCTAAGTGTTGGGATTAAAAATGCAAAAGCAAATATAGCCCCTGCCCTTAAGGAGGTAACATTAAAATAGTGAGAAATAACATAAAGAGAGGAATGGTGAACAGGGAGGAGCATTTTGCTTCCCAAAGTTACAGTGTTAGTGAGTGGAGCAAAAGGGAAGAATATGACACAACCTTGGAATGACAAAATTGATTTTCATGGTTTCAGAACTTGGAGGAGGTAGATTATTGAGGGGTGTGGAAGATTAGGTATGCTCAAGGTAGCAAGGTCTCTGGCTAGGCTAGGAAGATGACAGCCCAGGGAGAAGGCAAGGAAAATCAAGAGAGAATGTGGACAGAGGTATGCACTGCTCACGACATTCCCTAAAAGTGTTTTGGAAATCCTCAGGTGAAAGGTGATATTGGCAGTATCCTCAGGACTGCTTCCATAACAGGTCATTTGATTAAATGCCCCTTTTACACATTCTTTTATTCCTATGGAGATTTTCTCCACTGGGTATATACACTGGGTATATACAGCAGGCCCTCACAACCTGCAGTTCACCAGCCACTTGTGGCACACCAAAGGATTTCAGGCAGCCTATGAGAAATGTAGACAGCCTCTATATTTTTTGCAAGCCACCCAAAATCTTTTGTCATTTCTGTGGGTTGTGCAGGCCTGGTATACAGGATGATCCTCAAAGAAAAGAGTCATTTCTCTTCTGTTTAGTGTGTTTTCAATTGTGTCCAACTCTTCATGACCCCTTTCAGGTTTTCTTGACAAAGATATTGGAGAAGTTTGTTATTTCCTTCTCCAGATTATTTTACAGATGAGGAAACCAAGGCAGATATGCTAAGCGATTTTCCCAGGGTCACACAGCTAGTGTATGTGAGGCCATATTTGAACTCAGTCCTTTCTGATTCCAGGCCTGGTACTCTATCCATGTAGTGACCCTGGTCATGTCTCTAATAGGATACACACTAGAAGTAGTCATTTAGCTTTGCATCATAAACTTAGGACTTTCAGAGATCTGAAAAGTTATAAAATCCACTCCCTCTCATCTTCTTCTTTTTACAGTTGAGGAAACAGAGACCCAGAAAGACTATAACTAGCCTAGACATGGTGCCAAAACTGAAGCACACAACTTCTGACACCTAATTCAGAGCTCTTTCTACTATCCCATACTTCCTCTTTCCTGTAAGTAGGGCTGATGAATTACACCCCTTTCTGATAATTTTCCCTGATCTGCTACTTGCACCTCTTAAGGAAAAGTTCAGGCTACTCTCGTTAGACACCTCACTAACTATTGTTAAAAGTCTCACTAGAATGCACAAGGCATTTCTGATGTAAAGGAAGAGAGGCTATTCTGAGTGCTGCAGATAGGCTAAAAGACAGTAGTGGTCTTCCATTTCGCTCTGCATTTAGGTACTTGTACTTCAATGGCACAGGCCTAAAAGCTGTAACTCTGTTCTGCAAACTTGGCAGGGCTCCCTTCATTGAAGCACCATTTGATAAAGAGATGACAGCCTACATTAAGCAAGTGAGTGCACCTTTTTTTAGAAGAACGGCTGGAAGGCTAGCAGAGCAGTATGACAGGAAAATCAAAGCTGAGGAAGCTACAGAACAACTGAATTACTTTTCAAGATTAGAGACTGGGACATTGTCCTCTTTTCATATTCACTTACTGGATAAATTAGAAAAGTCTGAGCTCCAAATTTTCTCTTTGTTCAAAATCAAATAGTGGGGCAAGTTCAATGATAATAGGTCACAGGAACATTGGCTCAGGTAAGATTGTTCTCTTAGTCTCCTGAAAATATGTCATGTACCCTGAGTTCTTCCTCTTCTTTAATTTTAATAGTTGAAAACTTTACTAAGACTTTTGGGGCACTCTGGATAAAGAAAGATAACGTAGGTGCTCATTAATTGTGTCTCCAATGAATGAACTCGTCTTCCTCACTACAACTCTGCTTGTAAAAATTTCCCCCTTCCTTTAAGGCCCTACCTACCTAAGGGGCTGCCTCCTCCATGAAATCTCCCTGAATTAAATTCATGTAAAATTCATTTCTCTTATCTCAAATTGCTCATAGCATTTCCCTTGGATCTCTCCTTTGCATTTATCACATTCTGCCTTCCATCAATTATTACATCTCTTTATGATGATGTCAGCTCCTTGATGAAGGAGCCTATATCTTATTGTATCTTCCTATCCCCCAAATAGAAAGATAAGGGGCATAGTCAATAAAGAACCAGTCTGAGAGGGAGAAAAGAATAGGGCTTGAATCTCTACTCCCATCAACCAATCACTCAAAAACATTTATTAGCATCTGCTATGTGCCAAACACTGTGCTAGACACTTTGGATACTAGTTCAAAAAACGGAATAATTCCTACTTACAAGGAACACATCTTGACTGTGTGACTCTGGGTAAGTCTTTAGCTTCAGGGCCTCAGATAATTTCTCAGACTATAGAACACATGGTAATTGCCAATCTGCACTGCTAGTCAGATCTTTGTGAGGAGCCGCTTATGCCAGTGAAATCATAGATCTGGTAAAAATTTTTAAAAGATAAAGACAAATAGTTATATGCATACACATATGCATGCATGTATGCATACATACATACATATATATATATATAAAATCCCCAGCACACTTTAGGCAGTTAAAGTGACTATTGAACTGTATTTAATTGGCTGAATGAATACGAATATTCCTAGCTTTTGGAGACTAATTTTGGTAACACTGCACAAGGGTGGGGTCAAAGAAGTTCAGGTCTCTCCTTGAGTACAATGATGGTAGATAGCATTACCTTCTAGATTTTGAGCCTTTGGATAGATGACCTGGCAGCTTGTTTCAAGAAATACCAGTTAAGCAAAAGTCAGGGGAAGTAAAGATTAATTCTTTCCAGCTGTGACACAGGCAAATTGCTTAACATCTCTGAACATACTCTTCCTCATCAGCAAAATGGGGGCTAACGATGCTTGCAATATTTAACCTGATGGATTTTAATAAGGATCAACTAAGATTTCTAAGAAAAGGATTTTGTCAACAGTATAATGTTATATAGTTATTACTATAATTATTAGTAATCATAATAATATACTGCATAATTTACAAAGCATACCTTTATCAATACTTTATAAAGCAAAGTGTATGTAAGTCCTGTCCTTGATCATAGAGAGGAGGAAACTGAGTCTTCAAAAGGTTAACTAGCTTACCCAAGTTCACACACCCAGAAAGTGAGAGAGCTGGAATTCAATCCTAGATCTTCTCACTTCAGATTAAAGACTTGATATAATACATTAGGGCAGATAGTAGTAATATATGGAAATTTTGGTCAAGAATTTTAGTAGTACAAATAATGCATAAAGCACTTTCAAACTGAGCTAGAAAGATCTGCTCTTCAGTGGCCCCCATCTGCTTGACCCAGAGTAGCAAGTAGCAAGCAGCAGTATGAATACTGATACTACCACTTACAAGCCCATTCTAAGGAGATTTAGTGAATTAATCTAATGGAATCTTCCATCACACATCTTTACGCACTTCTCAAGGGTTCAATCCATGAGACAACTGTAGAAATGCAACTTTGCTTAGTGGGAAGGGCAAATGAGTCTAATCCCAAAGAACCATATTATATTGAATAGGTCAAAGAGTAGCCAAGCAAGAAACTAAAGTGACTTGCTGAAAGCATGCCAGAAGCAATGCAAAAATCAATTGACAGCTGAGAAATAGATGGAGATGACTAGACCTGCTGGTTGGTTCTTCTGGGTAAATGTGACCTGTTGATCCATAAATAAACTGCCACAAAGACCAAATTGAAGAAATATAAATCGTATTGGGCCCTCCAGTTAGAAGCACTAGAGAGACACACATACATACACAAAATCGCACATATACAGGCAATCACACACATAATAGTCTATATAAGTAATTACTACAACAGAATATTGACTGTGAGTTAATTTGGGATCCAAGTTGAGGATCCAAGTGCTATTTTTATTTTCTGGGAATGAAAATAGGGACTAGGTAGAGAAAATTTGAATTTTTGAATTTGAAATTCAAATTGAAAATTTGAATACCCATGCTGTATGATTGGTTTCATAGGTTACATAAAACAAATCTAAATGCAGAATTACATTGGAGAGGTTTTATAAAGGATAACATTAGAAAAATAATTACTAGGAATAAAAACATAAACAAAAAATTCATCAATCATATGGCAAATATGAAAAATACTCAATGAACTGCTCATACAACATTAGTATCCCCACAACATCAGCAGACTTTGCAGTCGGACAACCATTACATTTTTTGGCCTCCCTGAGGTGGGTTAAGTGGAGTGCATGAGTAAGAGTCACACATTATTTACGCATGGATGAATAAGTTGTCATCTACATTATGGGAGGGCATACCCACTCCATCAAGATCACAGATCTGATCTATTGGAGTACTAGAACATTGGGATCCAGGCAACAAGAAAGAGCTACTTAATGCCCAGTTGTTTCTAGTCAGATATCAAGAAGATTGGAGGTGAGAATGCCTGCAAAGTTATTTTTAAGAAGTTTAACAGGTGGATGGTGACAATCTCTTCAAATACTAATGTCTCTATCAGGAGATATACTTGTTCCTAATCTGGAAACTAAAAACCAGGGGATATCTATCAAGAGGTTTCATTCTGATGACATAATTTTTCACGTTATATTTAAAATTAAGCCAATGAATACTTCTTTCAAGCAAAAAAAAATAAGCAGGCTCTAGTTAAAGAGGAGCCCAAAGTATTGAAATGTTGAGGTTCTAACATCAAAGCATCCTACAGGGCAAACCAAGAAATGTTGAAGGTAGAGAGTTTCTGCTATAAATTAATTCCCATCAGCTGAAAAATCTGCAGTGGTCCAAAAAAATAAGGTTGTGTAAGCTATAAACTTCAATGTTGTTATTTATTGGATGTTACAAAGTTACACTAAGGAGTAAATTTCAAAGCATTTATGGGAGCTGAGCTGCTAAATCCCATTGTGCTATGAAATTTTACCCACAAGAGCTTAAGTACATTTGCAATAACCCTGCAATTATTTTCTGTCAGGCTTCAGCCCACATTTTAAACTTTTAATTATAGTGTGTTTTGTTTCATGTTTAATGTTACCTGTTCACTGATTCCAGGGTAAATCACAGTGACCTTATGAAGGCATACCTCAAATCCTGTGACATCATATCATGTAACACTGAAAATTTAATGTGCTCTCTCAAAAACCTCCCCAAGAAGAGCTCCTATTCCATTACCAAGGTTTCAGTACTAAAACAAACAAAAAATTGTACAGCAGCATAGCATAGGATACATACAGACCATGACATCTCATGATGCAGAAAACTCATGTTTTGCATCATAGAGACAGAAAATTGTCCATAAGTCCATGGATTAGTACATGCTAGTCCTCAGGATCTGTCCTTATAAGTAGAGTAGGCAGCTGCCAATTTGCTGCTGTTAGAGGGAATTCAAAGCACCTGCCTCTTTCTCCCCATGTGAAAACAATTGCTGCATAAGTCCTAGAGAGAGAAAACACAGTGTCATGAAAGAAACCCTGGATTTTCAGTCAGAGGACCTGGTTTTCAATTCAAACTCTTCCATGTATTGCATGTTTGACCTTGAGCAAGTTACTTAATATCCTTGGACCTCAATTTCCTCAAAAGTGAAATGAGGGGGTTCAGTTAGATGACCTCACATGTCCATTCAAGCTCTAAATCTATAACCCTAGAAACGTTCCCATCTCTCACTCCTTTTGGTTAAAGATTTAAATGTTCCCATTAAAATGAAATGATACCTCTAGGAAGAGTAAAACATAAATTCATTTTAACTTTTTAATTATTGATGAAAGGTAGCATGGTATAGTGTGTAGAAAGCTGATTTGAATAAGAAGACCTCAGGTCAAGTGTTCCAGCTGACAAATGCTCACCATCAGCAAGTCACTACTGAGTGCCTAGACAATCCCTTAAGTTTTATAACAGTGCTAGGTCCAAATTGATAGAAGTTTCCTCACAGTGACCTCCCTGCTTTGCTGAAATCAGAAATTCTGACCAAACAAATCTATTAATCTGTCACAAATATATCAGACATAATTAGCCACTGACTCAACAGGTAATAGGTTTCATGACAAGGAGTTACACAAAATTGGGATAATGAGACAGAACCTTGCATTCACTTTCATACTGGCAGAGAAACATACTGTTTCTCTGATATTTAGGAAAGCCTTGCATTTCAGTTTGCCTTAGCCTTCAGAAGCCTTTTTCCAGAAGCAGAAGCTCAGGTGAGCATTGACAGTTTTGCCCTCCACCTCATTTTGATAATTTTATTCAGGAAGGCTAGATGATGTAGATTAAATGGGCCTCTGATTGTATGTATGTGGATGTTTTCTCTTGAGCAAACAGTTCTCAGTTCTCTACCCTCTCTCCCTGGGGTGTCATGAAGACTTTTTGCCTTTTCAAATATATTCACAACAGATGCTCTGTAATGCTTTAGAATGGGAGAAGATGTAGGAAGGCAATCTGCCAAATTCCCAGATTTTTACAGGCTTTTTCGTAGTTTTAAAATGACTGTACCTAGAACAAAAGTGAATGTATCAGCGATAGCCTGTTATAGTCACAAGAGGGGACCAACAAGTTGCAACGTACAAGTTTCATACAACTTGTCATTTACTTATATCCCCAAACTGAAATTTAAGGTTGACTTTGAAATAATGATATTACTGATTAAGTCAAAAGTCTAATAATGCAATAGCCATAGTGAAGAGGGAAAAAAAATCACAAACAGAAATGCAGTTTAACCAAAACCTGAGACAGCTGAAATCACAACAGCTATTTTGACTGGAGCAACAGGAAATCAAGCATTAGCTTTCTCTATCTCACAAAAGAAAGTGTTATTTCTTAACTCTGTGTTACGATTATCCTATCATGCAATTCTTCAAGAATTATATATGAAGGAAACTAATCATACATTGATAAATTAGGGCATCACAGGTTGCTTATGAACATTATCTCAATAATAAATTGCAATGTAATGATTAGTGGTTGGCTTATCAAATCCTAGAGTGTCCCTGATGATTTGGTTCATGTTAGATCATGCAACTATGTTTTAAGAAAAAAAAATTCCTGAATATATAAACTATTTCACAGTTGGACTGAACAATTCCCCATCTGGCTTGATCATTGTTAAGCATTTTATTAGCATTGCCATGAGCATCATAAGGAAGGCTATCCTGGGTTGCCTGAAGACGATTAGGTGGTAGCAAAGAAAAACCTGCCGACTCTTAGGTCAAATTGATTGGGCATGAGGTCTTTGTCAACTACTGATGAGGAAAAGTGAGCAATGAGGGCCAGGATCTAGTTAATGGGCAGTCAGTAATCAGTGTAAAGAAAAGTGCTCCCTAATGTCCCCCAACGGACAACCAAAAATTCTATAACTATGTTGTTGAAATCGTAATTTGAAAGGACAAAACCTGATTAATATGCACAGGCAAATGTCATAAGGAAATGTTATGAGGAAAAAAAAACATTAGGCACAAAAAAATTCAAGAAATGATCAGTGTGATTTGTTCCATTGTGCCCCTTTATTCCATCCATCAATAGGTGTAGGGAAGAAAATAAGTATGTATATAGCTCTGGTTGTATACCAGACACTGTTTTAAAATATCTTTACAAATATCTCATTTGATTCTCACAACGACTCTGCAGGATTGGTATCATTATTATTTCTATTTTATAGGTGAGGAGACTTAGGTGAAGTGATTTTCCCCAGGTCACACATCTAGAAAATGTCTGAAGTCAGATTCAAACCTAGATCATCCTGACTTCAGGCTCTGTTCTTTGTCCTGCTGCACCACCAATTGCTTCTAGCAGCCTTCCTGCTCCAGTTTCACAGATGCTTGGTTTTGCAGATCTCAAATGCACCTATGCAATATTAGGCATTTAGTTCTTGGCACCCACATTTAATTACATTAAATATAACTTAAATTTCCTTAAGGGCAAAGACTATCTACTAAAATTTGAATCTTCTGGCTCAGTAAGCAGCAAAGGCTTAATAATGTTTGTTGAAGTGGAGAAAGTTAGATAGCCCAGTGGATAAAGTGCTGGATTTATATGCTAGCCATGTAACCCTGGGCAAATCACTTAACCTCTCTTTGCCTCAGATAACTCATCTGTAAAATGGGAATAACAATATCATCTGCTTAGTAAGATTTAGGGCAGGACCAAAGGCAATGACATAATTAAAAAACTCTGTAACCCTTAAAGCGATGTGTGTGTATGCTAGCTATCTATTTTACGTCGTATTTTTTATTTTAATAACTTTTAAAAATCATTACATTGCTTTGAATTATATTGAATTGAACCTGGTTCTACTTTCTGTGACTAAGGGAGATGTAGATGCGATTAGTCTCAATTTAAGGGTTATATCTGACTTAATAATATTAAGCTGCCAAGAGGGTAGGGGACCACTTCAACTTAATGTTTCTGGAAATAAGCCAGATGAAATCATTAAAGGACAGGGGATGTTGCTCAGTGGATAGAGTCAGACAGAGTCAGGAGGACCTGAGTTCAAATCTAGCCTCAGACATTTACTGGTTATGTGACCATGAGCAAGTCACTTAACTCTGTCTCAGTTTCCTCCTCAGTAAAATGAGGTGGAGAAGGAAATGGCAAAACACTCCAGTATCTTTACCAGGAGAATCCCAAATGGGGTCATGAAGAGTCAGACAAAACTGAAATGACAGAACAGACCGTAAATAACATAGAGCCAGAAGAGGGCTTCAGGGGCCACCTCATTCATCCCCTTCACTTTACAGAGGAAGAAGTAAACTCAGATTCAGGGAGGTTAACATGCCTGGTTTGCAATTAGTAAGTGATCTCACAACAGAGGCTTTCTCCTCAGGTATCCAGCTCCAGTCTCAACCTCATCTCCCTCTCAGAATTAACTTTGCCTGCTCCTTTCTTGAGAAGATTGAAGGAGTCTACCAGGAGGTCCCTCATCTTAGGAAGCAAGATGGCCCAGTGCATAGTCATCTGGCCCCTCAGTCAAAAAGAGGAGTTGTCCTTATAGTAACTAAGAATAAAAACTCACTCATCTCATATTTAATCATTTCTTTTCATTAGAGTAGAAAGAAAACTGTTTCTAGAGTCAAAGGTTGTTGTTTAGATGTTTTTCAGTTGTGTCCGACTCTTCATGACCCCATTTGGGGTTTTCTTGGCAAAGATATTGGAGTGGTTTGGCATTTCCTTTGCTAGTTTATTTTTCAAATGAGAAAATAGATGCAAACAGGCTGAAGTGAATTGCCCAGGGTCATAGCTAGGACAAATCTGAGGCTGAATTTTAACTCGGAAAGAGGAGCTTTCATGCCTCTATGCTGGGTACTCTATCCACTGTGCCACCTAGCTGCCCAGAGTAAAATGATCTGGGTTCAAAATCTGACTCTGTAACATATTTAATGTAACAAGGAAGAAATCAATAGACTTCTCTGGGTCTCAGTCTCTTTCATCATCAATAAAATTTAGGGATTATAGTGAATGACCCCTATGAACCTTCCTAGTGCTAGTTGATCTTAAATTGAAGATAGAATGCCATCTCTTTGTTTTGATCTAGTCACCATCTGCATGTCATTCCCTCCCTTTTTCACAGGGGTTCCACTTAGTGTCTGTGAAATACATCTGATTAACTTTGGAGTTCCTTGAAGGATTTGATTAAAACTTTTCTTGCCATGCTGAGAATATTATAATAGTACAGTGATGAGTTTTGTTGGATCAAAAAGAAATTCTGGTTTTCAATAGAATTTTGTAGGACTTTGTTTTCCTTCTGTCTCCTCAATCCTACAATACTTGTCTTTTATTTTTTGGAAAAGATAACTAGATGAATGCCAAGTAAGAAAGTGAATATAGCAGGCATCTATATAACAGCTAATCATATCCACACTGTAACGGAATTTCTTTGTATTTTTAGATCTGGTTATTAGTAAGGAAACTTCTTTCAGCTTTGTAGCTTTTTTGTTTGTTTATTTGATTTATTTTTGGTTTGTGTTTCTGGGCTACTTGCATGTAAACTCCCTATGGGAATGGATAGAAAATTTTCTCTCTTCTACTCTTTTTCATTTCCAACATGAAACTACAGAAAAAATGTTAAATTTGAAGTCAGAAGAACTAGTTTCGAATCCCAACTCTTTTGTTTGCTATCTGTGTGATCTTAGACAAATCTCTTAACCTCTCCAGTTCTTAGTTTCCCTAGCTGTAAAACAAAGGAATTGAAGTAGTTTACTTCTGTGGCCCCGTAAGGTTCTACTATTGAGCTATGAGGAGAGAATATTGGTGAGGGGTTGTGTGGCTTCCACAACACTTCACTAAAGACTGTGATTACTGCCAGGAAGGAAAGCAGGAGCTTGTGTTCAGAGACCACTCTGCCTTTCTCAAAAAGAAGTGGTACTGGACTAGAATTATAGCTATCTACTCCCTTAAAGTTTGTTCGTCTATGGGATATATTAGAGTTTTAGTCAATTTCTGATTGCTTTGTTATTTTTTTAAGAAAGTGGACTCCAAGTTTTCTGAACTAGGCTTGACCCCTTTCCCACTAAATACCCATTCCATGATAAATAAAAATAGAGAAAAGCAACAAAACCCATTTGTTCAAGGTCTAGCAAACAGAAATGCTCCTCTTTTTCTTCCTCCTGTGTCCTTCCACTTTACTCCTCTTTCTTTTTTTTCCCATTTCCTCTATCTGGTCCTTTCTGAAAGCAATATTTGCAAGTGACAAAAATAACTGAGGAACAGTAATAGAAAAGGATGCTAAGAAGAGCACTGTTCTTAAAGCAGCTGTAGACATTAATGTAATTGATGGAACTGGTAATTGACAAACTCTTAGGAAGGAATGAACTACAGTAACATTGACATTTTTACTGTAAATAAATAGAAGAAATATAATGAAGTCACTGCAGAATGGAAGAATGACTTCCAGGTTCTCTTGGGAGAAACAAAAGAACTTCATGGAGTTGGTTCTGTAAGGCACGTGACAGCAATAATCAATTTTATTTCATAGATTCTTTGCTTGTCTTTCCTTCAAGTATTAAAGGTGAACATTAGCATACTACTTTTGTGTGAATGGCCATAACAAGGGATTAGAAATTGATAACTCTTTATAAAGAATTTAACAAAATCCTTTAAATAGTTCACATATACTTTAATAATTAGTAACTTCAGTGTAAAGAGGCAAATAGTATAGTGTAAATGAACTTGGTTTAAAAAACAAACGAACAGGTTCTTCTCCTTAACTATACATATAACTTTGGGAAGACTGGTTGATCTCTCTGGGCCACAATTTTCTGATTAGTAGAATATGGAGATGGGACTGGATATGTGCTAAATTCCCTTTCAATTTTAGATCTATGGAACTTTCTTATCCTTATTAAATATTTTTGAGAATAGTCTACATATATCATAGCTACCATTAATGAAAATATGAGAAAGAAATAAGCAGAGTTTTGTAGGTGACTTTTTTTTTACAGTATACTACATCTCCAAAGTTATACAACAAATGGAGAGTCCTAGAAAATATAAGATCTATGGATATGGTTTATTAATTTTTAAAAAGCTTTTGACTTGACAGAGAAAGTAATATATCCTTTCCCTTATCCCAAATTTATCTCTTTTCTTGTAGGGCAAAATAGATTTCTACACCCCATTACCTGATTTCTTATTTCCCAGTTGCATCCAAAAACAATTCTCAATGTTCATTCTTAAAACTTTGAGTTCCAAATTCACTCCCTTCCTCCCAACCCAGACATCCCTACTGTGAATGCAGGCAATTCAATATAGGCTATACATGTGTGGTTATGCAGAAGACTTCTATAACAGTCATAAGATGAAAGAATATATTTCCCTCCATCCTATCCTGTCCCCCATTTATTCTATCCTCTCTTTTGACCTTGTCACCCCCCAAAAGTGTTTACTTCTAATTGCTCCCTCCTCTCATTTGAGCTCCCCTCTATCATCCCCCTTACACATTACTTATTCCCTTCTCCCCTACATTCCTATAGTGTAAGATATTTTCATATCAAATTGAGTGTATATGTTATTTCTTCCTTAAGCCAAATGTGATGAGAGTAAGCTTCACCTTTTCACCTCCCCCTTTTCTTCCCTCCATTGAAAAAGCTTTCTCTTGCCTCTTTGATGAGAGATAATGTGCCCCATTCCATTTCTCCCTTTCTCCTCCCAATATACTCCTCTATCACACCTTAATTTTACTGTTTTAGATATCATCCCTTCCTATTCAACTCACCCTGTGCCTTCTGTCTATATGTATATAATTCCTCCAACTACCCAAATACTGAGAAAAGTATCAACAGTTGAAAATATTATCTCTTCATATAGGAATGTAAACAGTTCAACTTTAGTAAGTCCATTATGATTTTTCTTTCCTGTTTACCTTTTCATGTTTCTCTTGATTCTTGTGTTTGAAATTCAAATTTTCTATTCAGCATATTTTGAACCTTCTTTTCCATTTGACTAATTCTACCTTTTAAAGCATCTTTCTACTCATTGGCTTTTTAAACCTCTTTTTCCATTTGGGTTAGTCTATTTTTAAAGGTGTTATTTTCTTCACCATTTTTGGGTGTCCTTTAGCAAGCTGTTGACTCACTTTTCATGATTTTCTTATGTCACTCTCATTTGTCTTCCCGATTTTTCCTCCACCTCTCTTATTTAATTTTCAAAATCTTTTTTGAGCTCCTCCATGGCCTGAGATCATAGCAAATGTATTTTGGAGGTTTTGGATGCAGAAGCCTTGACTTTGATGTCTTCCTATAATGGTATGTTTTCTTCTTCCTCATCAGATAGGATGACATCTGTTTACCATGAAAGTAACCCTCGGTATTCCTATTTTTTTCCCTTTTCTGGACATTTTTCCAGCCAGTTACTTGACTTTTGAGCCAATTGTCAAGTGGAAGGTATACTCTAGGGACCTGTAAGTTCTCAATTCTTCCAGGGTGGTACAATCAAAGGTGAGGAGTTTACTCCTCTCTTAGCCTGTGTGCTGGTCTGGGAACAATCACAAGCTTTTTATGTCCAGGATCCATGAGTATGGTTCCCTGTCCATAACTGCCTTCTCCTCAGTACTCCTCCTCACCCCAGGACCACCACTGAGGGATAAGATCCAGATCCAGGGTCCTTAAACTGAGGGTTTCAAAAATGGACACTCTGCCACAGAGACTTCCATAGCCTTGTGTCCCAGGCTAGGGCCAGACCCTGCTTCATTCTCACCTAGGTGAAAGAGATTTCTCATTGACCTTTGAAGCAGTCTTTGGCAGTTGTGGGGTTAGAAATGCTGAAACCACAGCTGCTGCCCATGATTTCATATCATGAAGCTGTCTCCCATCCTGTCCCTACCTTGCCACATGTCCGAGGCTAGGTTCTGCTCCACTCCAAGCCTGGTGCAATAGATACTTCCTGTCGACCTTCCAGACTGCCTTGGGCTGGAAATCTCTTTCACTCTGTCATTTTGTGACTTCTGCTGCTCTAGAATTTGTTTATAGTCATTTTTACAAGTATTTTCTGGGCTATGGGGGGAGAACTAGAGCAGGTCCAACCTTCTATTCTACCACCTTGGCTGTTTTTGCATGCCCACCCCCCCTCAGATTCTATATAATCCAATTCTTGTAATACTCTCAAAACACCCTCACTTTCTGGAAATATCTTCTTCAGTTATCTTTTATTTAGCATTTCTTTGTCAACATATTGTTGGTTGAGTTCATCTAGATGTCATCCATGGAGATACGTTTGATTCCATTCCTGGTAATTAGCTCTTTCATAGGTTCTATTTAAACACAACCTATCACTGCTTACATTCGACAAATTCAGTCATGCACATCTATTTACAATCCTGAAATGTAAACTGGTATCTTCATGTTTGAAAAATATTTCTACCTGTTTTTTAACCTATTTATCAAAAATTCAAAGGATCCCTATCAATCTCTTCCTCTTTTTGGATGACAAAGTGCTAGATTTTCTATAGCTTCCTTTCTTTCCTTAATAATATGTGGGTTTTCATTTGGATAGTTTTAAAATTCATTATTATACATTTTTCCATTCCTAATCTATACATTAAACTTATATTTCAAAAGTGTTAGTTGTTCTAAATTTATTCTTCCCCTTCATCTTTGATTCAATGTTCCAGCAAGTCTTAAAATACACAGCTATAGCTTTCTACTTAATAACTTTCTATTTGGTATGTTTTACCTGAATAAGACCAAATAATGATGAGGAGAAGAAGGAGAAAGAGGAGGAGGAGAAAGAAAAATAGGTTGGAAGTTAGGAATTCCCAGTGAGAAACTTTGGAGGCCATCTACTTTGGCTTACCTGGGACCCTAACAGGTCAATTGTTCAAGCAACCAGGACACATCAGAAGTATGACTTAAATGTTTTGCAGATTCTAAAACTAGTTCTTACTCCATTATATCACACTCTTTCATCTTCATTTTACAAATGATGAATCTTAGGTTTGCCTATGGTGACAAAATTGGTGAGACCCATCGGTTAGATTTCATCCAAGGTATTCTTTCTTCAAGATGATAACCCTTAATTATCAAGGAGTAATTTTGCTGAAACACAGAGCTTTCTTGCCTTAAGTATTATCCTTGTAAATACCCAAGGAATGAAGTGATTGTTTTTTGGTGTAAAACTTTATAAACATAGTAAGTACTCCTGATTTTGAGATAAACCATATTAAGAGCCTGGGATGAATAGGCTAGGATAGTATCCTAAATATTTTCAAGGGATTGTAAAAACCTTCTACAATTTAGCAATGCAGAGGGAGCAAAACTATACATGTTTAACACTATATAGTAGTAGATATTTACTGTGTGTAACCACACTGCTAATAAAAAAGACATTGCCTAAATCCTTGGATTTTGTGACATTGACTTCTGGTAGGCTCTACTGGTGGTCTTTAGAAACCTTTTTCTCCAAGTTCCCTAACTCCGTTACTTCAAGAAGAGTTATAGAATGTCATAGCTGGAAAGGAACTTTTAGATCACCTAAACTAACTGTCCTTATCCTATAGTTCAAGAGATTTGACTCAATTTCCCTAGACATAGACTGCCCCTTGTGGGATAAGAACACACATGCCATGACTTCCCATTCCTGGGTTCTTTTTCATGGCATTGTAGTACCTTAAGACAGTTGTATGGACAACTGCATGCCATGATGCACTGTGTCCTCACTTCATGGATGACATTTCTTGTGCCATATATATTTATAAATATATATATATATATATATATATACATATATATACATATATATATACCTGTGTATATATTTCAACTATATGTGTAGATATATATATATATATATATATATATATATACATACACACACAAACACGCACACACACACACATATATACATATATTTATATATATGTAGTTGAAAGGATTTTTGTAGTAAGAGTTGCTGGTGATTATCAGAGGAGAAAGTATAGTGGATTCTGCAAATGGAACTGGGTGTTAGAGTAGCAGAAATAATCCTCAATGAAGGGGAATAGTTGTCAGAATGATTTTTGAAGATTCTAGGAGGGTATTATGAAGGTCTAGGTTATATTTATATAACATTAAATGAATAGGTGTATTCTACCTACCTGGTTAATTTAATCAACGTAGACAACCAAATCGGTGTATTATATGCATGTGTCTCTACCACCTTCCCCTCCATCAAAATAAACAAATTTTGTGTGTGTGCATGTGTGTGTGTGTGTTTTAGGTTTTGTCTGTATGATAATGGTGAACTGAAAGGAAACAAAATTTTCTGTTCATCTGAATAATCTCTTCACCTGTCTAAAATGCTCATGGATGTTAAAACTGGTCTTTCTGTGCCTGACCCACTTGCATGTTACATCTATGAAAAATAGGACAAGCTTCAACAACTGTGACAACAACCATTCAAAAATCATTATTTAAAGAAAAATTTAAAGATAAAGTCAATAGGTAAACTGGAAGGTAGAAAAAGACCCCTAATTCATCAGTAGACACAAGTGGAAACCTTGAAACACACTCTTCTACTGTAATATGGAGGTCAGGGGGAGTTTGGAACGGCCACATGTTATAATATCTGGATGAAGGAAGCAGGAAAAATAGGTTCCTCTTTGAACAGATGTTTTGTGATAACCACATGATAAGCTCATTTATTTCTTAAATGGGGAAAGCATATATGTGGTCAGTATCCTTTAAATTTTGGTGACCTGGGGCAAGATACTGATCACTCATTCCTAGGCATAGTGATGTAGGGAAGGTTAATTCATTCTGACTAATCAGATTTAGGAATTCCAGTCCATTTGTATGTTTATAATACACA
The DNA here is from genome assembly GCA_023548195.1 of Bettongia penicillata ogilbyi. Classification (NCBI taxonomy): domain Eukaryota; kingdom Metazoa; phylum Chordata; class Mammalia; order Diprotodontia; family Potoroidae; genus Bettongia; species Bettongia penicillata. The sequence goes on along the minus strand of JAJHZJ010000339.1, from coordinate 1,195,981 downwards.
CATTAGATAGATAGATATAGATACACACACACATATATGTGTGTATATATATATATATATATATATGTGATATTGAAATTTTGTATGTGAATATGTGTGTATTCAAATCATATTGAAAAGAGACTATAGAAATTTCTTTGTACATTCTTCTACTCCCATTAGCAAATTATATCTCAGCTATGGTGAACCTTTGGACCTGATGCCTAAATGTAAAGCAAGGATTTACAATAATATGCATTCCAGTGCATTGTTCTCCTTCTGAAAGACTCAATGTGCCACTGTAAATGAGTGCTTTTTTTAAAGAGGAAATGCCCTAGTTATACCTGAACTCAGGACTGAGATTTCTCTGTGATATAGAGGGATTAAAGAAGTTCTATTTTTCTCTTTCTTATTATCCTTGGACCTGTGGGGATTCTAAACTGTGGGTGAGAATGAAGTTGACCTAAAAGGGCAATTCATTATCCCTGGCAGGGCAAGGAAACCTCTAAGAAACATTTGAACAGTATCAATACACTGGGTTCTCCTAAAACCATAAGAAAGAAAAATGAGTCAATGTAACGTAAAACTCAAGTTTTTTAAGCTAGTGATTTAGCACTTTCACAAAGATAAGCATTCCATTTTGTGCTGAATGAACATGGATACACTTAGAGGGAGCATTCAAAAAAGGATTTAATTATGCAAGATCATAAAAAAAGCATTATCAAATTAATGGTTTTACTGGTTTGGTAAATGAAAGGAGTGTAATGGGCATTTGCTTCAAATGTGGTATGCTTAGCAGAAAATTGCTAAAAAATAAAATAAACTAAATTTATGAAAGAAATGCATAATTCCTACTGCTGTCACAGCAGGTTTTAAAAGAGCAGTATATTATCTTTAAAAATACAGCTCTTCTAGATAATTACAATAGCAAGGTGGTTGAAAACACTTGACTTAGGAAGAAAGAAGTATATATTCATGAACTTGAAGGAAGTGATAAGTCATGGAACATGATATATTTTTATATACATATGTAGATGCACATAAAAACAAAATGAAAATACCTAAGGCACTAAGGTGCCGAACTGGAAAATGTAAACTTGAAAGTCAAGAAATGCAAATATTAAGGTTGGTGTATCAACTTGAGCAGATGCTGACACTGAACATCAAAATTTTCTGTGATTATCATAACTAAATATTGACACAGAAATCGGAATGCTAGTATGTGCTGGTAAAAATAAATGGAACTGATCCTACATGTTTAGAATTGGAGGAATTAAACAAATAGGGACCTCATGGACCTCAGTGGTCCTCTAATATAGCTATTTTTTCTTTTCTTTCTTTTTTTTTTTTTCAAATGAGAAAACTTTGGCCCAGGGGGGTTAAAGAGAGCTGCCCAAGGTCACAGAGTTAGAAAGTTCCAGGGATGGAAGGACTAAAGAATGTCACATATACAACTAGAATTGATGCAAGATGTTTGGATCACCCCTTCAAACAAAGTAGAAGGAACAACTAGATCAACTGCTTAATTAGTACAAGCCCTAATTCCAAAGGAATCTTACCAACCTCTATGTTTAGGCTTCTCTAGCCTATTTATTGCTGGAGAATTAAGAGAGTCCAGATATTTGCTCATGCTTTAAAAATGGATTATTGGTTTTTTTGTTTTTTTTTTTAAAGAAAAAAGTCCCAACAACAATCAGAAAGGAGCTCAATTCTGGAATTCAACAACTCAAAATTAAATAGCCCTACACATTTTAGATTATGGAATCCTGATATGAAAACTGAATCATAGTTTAGAATTGTTTTCTTGCTATTATTTGATTTGGGCAACTCTCATCAAGTAAGATTCTTGCTAAAGAAGATTGTGTATGTTAATTCTGAATGCTTCTCTCATCAACTGGTTCCATTCATATTTGCTTTGTCTCATGGAAAGCAAGAACAGTCTAGTCTTCAGCTTTTCTTGGTGTAACAATCTTTAGTAGACATATGGTATAAAACATAATAACACCTGTCTGCCATGCAGAACCAGTCGGTTTCTGGTAGTCATCAGGTCATGATGGTTAGTTGGGGTGAACAGAAGGCTGGGAAAGACAGTGAAAGGGAAAATACATGCATTCTGTTGTTCCTATGTAAGAATGACTTCTACTAGTAGGGGCATATTATCAATACATTCCAATACATGCCTCAATGAATTGTGAGGTTTTATCTATGTTTCTCGAAATCTGTAAACCTCACTATTACTACACGACAGGGAAAAAAAACCCAGAAAAGCATAAAAACTTAGGTATGAGTTCTCCCCCTGATGTAAATTAGCTGTATGAAAATAGGCAAATTATTTAATAACCTCCCCCATTCCAAGCAACATTCCTTAGTGTTTCCTCTGCTGATGCAATCATAGGTCAAAGCAGTGAGGATCATTTTGCAAGTTTTGTATTAACAACTACTTATATGCATAAATGACAATATGAAAATCTCATCTAATTAGCTTACGTTTTAAGTTTGCTGTACTCATCTGGATAAGTCAGTGTTTTTCTGAGGGGTGAAAAGCTATTTCTTGAAGAATAGTTTCTAGAAAAGTGGATCCCTTCATTTCTACACCTATCTAAAACTTTCTTTAAGGCTGTCATATAGCTTTGTCTTTATGGATGGATAGTTATGACAGTTGTATCAGTCAAGCACTGAGAAGTGAATGGTCCAATTATGTCATTTCATGTTTGGTTATTCATGCATATGTGTGTTAGTCTATACACAATCAGCTGATCAATCTGGGCAAGTAGAAACATGATAGCGTCAACCTTAAAGTGTGGAAAAAGCCATGGAGGGAAACACTTTTCTGGAAGTGTTTCTATTTAATCTGAAGGTTTTGCCTGTCAAAGCAGAACTAATAGGAACTTTGAAAACAAATAACTTTCCTGTCTTAAATTTCATAAGAGAAAGGTAAGGCAATGAGTGTCTAACATAACTGTAGTTGGTAAAATTCTGGAAAGTTAATTTCAGAATTCAAGAAAAAAAAACCAGGTAGGACCTTGTGACTAAGATTCTTCAGGTGAACTTGGCTCAGAAAGAATGGGATTTTTTCAATATGAAAAAATTTGATGACATGAACAGAAATCATCTTGATGAGGAAAAATTTAGGAATTATCCAAAGAGAATGACATGAATATATATTCAGCTCATCTAAATTTTTTAAAGGATATGGAATATGGAAAATTGAAGGACAGATGACTAGAAATATAATTTCACTTGTATAAGAAATTTTCTTTACCAATACAAGTGGTCACATTAAGAGCAGTTGCTCATCTTTGATAGTTGCCTATATCACGGATGTGTTAAGTGAAACCCAGTGTCTCCCACCCAGTGTGCGTTAGAGATGGGACTACAACCCAGTTTTTTTGGGGGCTTTGAGACTAACCCTTTATCCAACAGCCATATTATACTACACTGCCTCTCCAGGATAACTCACAGAGGACAAATACAAAAGAGTGCCATGGAATTTACTTGACATTAAAACTCAGATGAAGTTTTCATTGAGTACTTAAGATGATAAGAAGTATTGCTTTCTTTTTGTCTGTTTGTTTTGTTTTTTTTGCTATTTTGGAAGCAAGGGTCAAATCAAAGAAAAGAAAAGACCATTCTTTGGAGTAGATGGTATGATGGTACCAGATAGAAGAAAAAGAAATATCAATTGCTTATGTATAATAACAACTCTAAAAACTCAGAGATATTTACATACAACATGGTGGAAAATATAAAAAATGCTCTATTACTTCAAATATAATAGTTATAAATTATGCAACATTTAGTTATTTTTATTGAAAGCCATTGATAAAGTACCCTCATCCATTTCAGCCTTCCCTGTAACTTTTAGGAATGTCTTTCTTTTCTTGCTAATAGCTAGGAAAGAAACAAAATATAATTGTTCTTCTTTTTGACTCCTGTTCCTATGGTCTATGATATTTTTTTGCACTTGAATGTGAAATGACAAAACTAAGAGGCAGCTTGAGCTAATTAGGAAAAAAATGAAATTTAAGAACAAGGATACTGCTATTGGCAATATGCAGAATAGCAAGGTCAAATTCACACCTTCCTTCAGCATCTTCTGTTCTTTATGTCCCTGAAGAGCAGTGTATCCAGTGAGAAAATTTCATGTTGGCACACATAAGCTTTGTTCTCTTGGATCTCCTAACAAGGGCCTCAGTAGCATATAGTGGTAGACTGTCATTCCTTGAAACAATCAAAAGAAAACCATAGCATTCTGTGTACCAGGTGATAAATCAAATGATCAACAATAATTCATTAAAGGTATATTATGTGCCAGGTACTAGGGATGCAATACAATAAATGAAATATGCCCTATTATCAAGGAGTTAATCATTAAATAAAGCTGAAAGATAGACTTAATCAACTAAATTTCTATCACGACGTAAAGGATAGAGCATTGGCCATAGAGTCAAAAGTCTATTCTGTTTCTGGTACTTAATTCCTATGTGACTGTGGGTAATGCTCATGCCCTCTAGAAGCCTCAATTATTTCATGTGTAAAATTTGCATAATAATACATAATCAGTACTAAATATCACCAAGACTCAAATGAGACAACATATTTAAAGTTGTTATTTTTATCTTTAAAATGCTGTGTCAAGTATTATATCTGCCCTAAAGTCATGTGTATATCATGTGTGTGTGTGTGCGTGTGTGTGTGTGTGTGTGTGTGTGTGTGTGTATATATATATATATATAGTCACTGAAATAATTTGGAAAATATAATCACCTCAGTAATGCTTAGGAAAAAAATCATTACTACCAACACTAAAAAAAAGCCAACATTACCAAGATGGAAAGACTATTTGAAAAAAGATCCATGAACCATTAATAAGAAATAGCACTGTTTCATATTGGCCACTTTCTGTACTCAACAGCAATACACACTGCCTGGAAAATCAATTTCTTCAATGCATTTTTAGTTGTTTATTGCCAGATCAAGAAATACAATATATGTTCAGTAGAACCTTACTACTTCTCACTTCGTTAATCCACAAATCCAATAACTCTCATAAACTTACTGAGCAGTGTTATCCATTCCTTAGCAAAAGATTTAATTCACTAATTTTCTGAGATGTACCACAGGACATTTAATGCTATACTATCAAATGTTATCTTAACTAATTGTAACCAAATTACACCTGTCAGAATAAATGACTATAGCTAGCACATTTTGCAAAAGGGTTCCCATGAATTTTACTGTGTATATTCACAGACTTGCTAATTTGTACAATTCAGTAACTCACAATGGATCTCCTAGGTTCTTAGCTTTAATTGGCAAAGTTCCCATGTAGATCATAAACTCTAAGTAGAGTTAAACACAAGTTTGCTTTCCATTCTAAATTGTTAATAAAACCTTTCTGTTTCCATTGTTTAAAAAAAAAAGACTCAAAGAATTCCCTTTACTCTTCTCTTTGATTTTTAGATCAGCAAATAGTTGCAATATAAGACAGAATGCTGTCATGTAACATAATATTATGATTCTTCTATCATCAAGGTAGTTAGTTCAGAACCCCTTACAAATATTTATTTGAGGGATTTACATAAAGTGAGTGGGAGTTTGGGGGTGGGTGGGAAGCAAACATATTTTAACGGGATGCTTTATTTTTCTTTGCTTTTCAGCTAGGAGGCATACTAGATAGTTCTGGACCTGGAGTCAGGAAGACCTGAATTCAAATACTTCAGACATTTACTAGCTGTGCCACTCTGGGCAAGTCTGCCTGCCTCAATAACCTCATCTGAAAAGATGAAGATAATAATAGCAACTGCATCACAAGGTTATTCTGAATATTATCTGATGTAACATTTGTAAAGAGCTTTACAAACTTTGTTGTACTAAGTGCTAGTTATTAATATGATTATGATTTTTTAAATTTAGATCATCTAGTTTTTCAACCACTTTAGGCAGTAAAATTAACATAATGTATCTTATTAATTAAAAAAAAATAAAGATCTAAAACAGAAACTGGTTATTTGGATATTATCAATTGGTTCTAGAATAGAATGTAGGATTTCCTTGGGGTATGGAATTACTGTCACTTACACCACATTTATGGTGTTGCCTAAAACACGTATGACTTGCCCAAAGTCTTACAAATAGCTTCAGAGGTGAGATTTGAACCCAAGGTTTGCCTGACACTAAACTCACATTCTATCTACTATGCTGTGCTGCCTATTTTTTACTAAGAATATAAAACCAGTTTCAACATAAAATAATTTAATTCAACAAACACTTGTTAAGTTTCCATTACAAGGCAAGGCACTTTAGAAGAAATAGGCAAATTAAATGCTCAAATGATACCTTTAATTCTTCTTCAACTTTCAGTAATACTTGGATTTTCACATTGTTTGGGTTTTATATTTTTTTCCCCTAAGGCCTTGATTCAAGCCTTAATTCTTTGTTTCTGGTACATAGTTTAACAGACTGTCATTTGATTTTTCTTTAGGGAAGAGATTTCAAGAATGCTACGGAATCTTGCTTTTCATGCTATATTTAGAAGATAATTTGCTGTACCTTCTTGGATCGATTTTGCCATCTCAGTTACTTTGTGAGAGATAATTGACATTCTTTGTGCTATGACAACTGTGTGTGATGGATTAGTTCTAGTGGTTGACACTGGTTAACTTCATATCAGTCACAGAATTTCATGAGCAGTGAGATTCAAATTCTATACAAGCCAGTAGAGATTTCCAGGAATATAGCCAGACTGTGAACTTTAGTAAAGGGCAAATAAGTTCCCTCATCTGAAGAAACTTACAATTTTCCATAGGCTTGTAAAAAAAGTGATAACTTGGTACAGTATTTCCTAATGAAAACAATATCTCATGAACAGCAATATTGCAAATGAGAAATGCCAAGGTGCAAATAAAACTAAATTGTGGCACCATAAAATGGGATTGAAGCCTTCCCATTGTAGTAGAGGGCATTATAGGCAAACTGTTGAGATATCTAAATATCCACTGTGCTTTCCCTAGCACTATTGAGGTTTGGAGAGAGAATCCAACTAGAAGCAGTCATAACAAGCCTTATAAGGATATTTACCCAGAGTAATGACATTTCAGTTGAGAATATGCCATGACATATGAGATATGATGACAGTTTAATTTTTATACTAATATAGAAAAAATTGCAATCTAGAGATAATCTGGTTTCATCATGCTACAAATTAATGAAATACTGACAGAAGAATATTCTCCCAGCATTTCTATTAAAGAGTTCACTAGAAGGCAGATGGTAGCACCCAGGATTCCAGTACTGAGAGCCTCAAAGAAACTTAATTAGGTTGCTTTCTGCAAGAGATTGAGACATTTATCACATTTTATTTTCTTGTATTGGCCATTCTTTTAGCTGTTTTAATCTCTCTGTGCTTTGTATATCAAAAGAATTGAGTTTAAATAGTTTGAAATGAAATAACAATTGATAAAATAATTCTCTTTTATTTAAAGAAGATGACAGTTTATGTTTATGTGTGTATATTCCTTTCAGCCTTGCTTAGAAATGTGAATATGAGTCTATAATTCCCTTTGCTTTGAGGTACTATCACATTGGAGTTTCCTCTAAGTTTGTGTTTACTTACACTGTCTGGTTAAGCCACAAGAATTTCTTTTAAGGGTAAGATATTTACTATTAGCTTCAACTTATGATATCAAGTGGTTCTCAGAGGAAATACTAATGATGCCATGACCCCAAAATGAAATTATGGCTAAAAAGTGGTGGAGTAGAAAGTAGGCTGGATTTGAGGTCAGAGACTTAGGTTCTTCCAATTACTATCCCAGGAATAGTAATTTAGTTCAGAAAAGGAAACTCTTTTCTGGAAAATGACAATGTTAGGCTAAAGGACCTTCTATGTCTTAATTTTTATCCTAGATAGAGCCATAAGTGAACTTGGAGCAAATTCAGTTGAAGAAATGGGAGTGGCATCATTGCCAGCCTACCTAGGAGAGTTCAAGTCCTGTATCTGTCACTTAATCCTGTGAGTCCTACAGAATGACAGTGGAATTCTCTAAACTTTTTCCTTCATTTCTAAAATGCAGAGAATGATGACACTACCTTACAAGTAGCAATGTCTTTAAGGAAAGTGTCATTATAGGTCTATCCATCTATCATGTATAATATATAAATATATAACAATGCACATTATGTATAGGGTACATTTCTATTAAATTAACATTACTATTATACATGTAATATATAGTTTTATGTAACATGTTATATCATATGTCATGTTATATGAGTTAAATATATAGCTGGGCAGTTTTTTGCATTTGACCAAATAATAGGACTTGAATAAGTAACATAGAATAGTTAAAACCATAAAGCACAAGCTTTGTAGTCAGGAAGACCTGGTTTTTCTCCTGCCCATCGCACATCCTAACTGTGTGACCACTGACAAGTTCCTTAACCTCTCAGTGTTCTAGGAAACTCTACAAGACTTGGATACAACTTGACATCAGTAGTAAGTTTTTATATCAAGGAATTCTCTACGTAAGTAAAATTTCATGTTAAAATAAAATCCAAAACTAAACCAAACAAATAAATTCTTTTTAATATCATCCCTTTATTTGTTTGTTTGTCCATTCATTTCTTTCCATTCATCCATCTATTGATGTTTCTATCTATGTATTCATTTATTTATTTTTCTGTGGTAGTATGTGGTATACATATAAAAATTCACCTAGAATTCCATATTATTTCATATTCAGGGTTTTTTTCTTGATCTTAAATATGCCTGTGTTTTGGGGAACTAATTCAAGGAATCATGTAGTTCTTATGATGTAAGGGGGATTTGCTTTGCTCAATTAAAATGACACAGATATAAAATCTTCATTGACTTTGAAACTATTGAAATGTTTTATTTCCTATGACACCAGCATAGAAAAAAGTGAGAAAAGCTTCCTGGATGATCACCAGAATAAACCACATGCATTTAAGAGAAAAACATAACTCCTTCATTAGATTTCACTTCACTAGATTTCATTTTCTATTGTTTCTTCAATATGAATATGGAATGAGCTGACAAGTCAGCAGGTCTCCACTTACATTCACAGTAAAACTTACATGGTATTTCTCACAAGACCCATGTTTTTCAGAATCCAAGAGTGGATGAAACTGAAATCCTTAAGTACCCACATTACCTAATTGCATTGTATTGCTCTTTGACTTTCCTGTTTTAAAAGAAAACTCCATGTCTCTGATCACAGATATCTTTTAAAATCTAAAGCTTGAGGAATTGAATTTGCCTAGGAATCACTCAAACGGGCAGTACATTTGGTCTCATTGAGATTGATTCATCATGGAGCCTTGTTTCCCCTTCTCAGTCCCAACTGACATCTTCATATTCTAAATAAAACATTCAGTTACAACTACCCTTCCTGTTTTTTTTTTTTTTTAACCTTTGCTCATTGTCAGTCCATCAATAAGACTAAAAAGTCCAGTGTTTGCCAGGAGAAATAATGAGCCCAAAATGTGTCCATTAAGTATAATATAGTTGCCTGAACAGCTACAGGCAAAGGAAAAGAATAAGTCCCTGCAGGGCATTCTTGTTCTAGAAAAAAATTGCTGGCATCTTTCAGTGTCTTCAATATGAGAACCCATTTCCTTCCTCCCACAACTACAGGTTGCCTAAGATTGCCCGGTTACTGGTAAAGGACACAAAAGAACTCAACTATGGAAATATAGCCAAAGGCTTAGTCCTCAACATGTCCTTCTGCTACCAATACATTAATAAGATAAAAATCCAAGCTTTCCAGCACTTTCGTTATCCAAATTCAAGCATGTTAGGTGTTGGATTAGCTCTAATGAAAGAAAATCTTGAGGTGAAGAAAGCAGTTCCGGGGCTAAAATGATGTAGATCTCTCTGTCAATTTTATTTCAAACTCCTGTGCAAACTTTGATAAGAACACTTCATGAGAGGGGAAATGAGGTGATGCTAGAATCTTTGCTGTGCCCAGCAACACATTTTCCTTCATATTTTAGGCACCAATATTGCAGTCACCTTTTTGGTCATATATGTGTGCTTATCTTCATGACTTCAGCTATATAAAGAACTCATGCCCTGGAAGTTAGGTAACCTTGTTTGTAGCTCTGCCTTATCACTTGACTCTGGTCTGGAGCTATATCCCTAAATTTGGACACTTGGCTACCTCAGAGCAAATAACACAATTGGAAATACACCCTCAAGTCAACTATGATGATCAAGGAATCCTGACATTTGCAACATAAAAAGACTCTTGATAGATTATGGAAAGAAAAAGAGAGAAAGGAGACCCAAGGCTGGTATTGAAGGCTACTGAGGAAGGATCAGATCAAGTTAGGTAGGTCACCTGGTAGACTTATCATTTCCTCTAAATTACAGTGCTCTGGGACAAAGTCATACTTGTTCAAGTCTTGCTATGGTTCTGCTTTCAACATTGTTTCACCTCCTTTGACCTTAATTTTCTCTTCTGTAGAATGAGTGAATTGTATACAGTAGAGACACCATCATCACCACCACTACCGCAAGCACCCACAGCAGTAAAAATGTCCACCATGGAGTCTATTTCTACTACAATGAACTCTACAGGAATTTTGGCTGATAAAGAATGTAGAAGAGAGGAGGTTTGATTTGTCACATTTTAGGGATACTCCTTAATCTCTGCGGAGTTAAAAAAAGCTCATTTTAACCTTATAAGTGAAGTTTTTCCATTATATTTGACATATAATAAGAGAAAAATTATTACCAGCAGTCTTAGGTAAGTAGGACTTTTTCTTTTTTTCTTTTCTTCCTACAATAATGCTCTATTTGGGGCTTGGGGGGGGCAGGGAGAGGAGGGTTGAGGGAGAACTGTGCTCCATCTTATTCATTAACTTATTAAAGGTTTACTGAGCAATGTGTCAAATCCTGGAGTAGATATAAACTCCAAATAAGACAAGAATAAGAAAAGAATGATATTCCTCATTCAGGAAACAGTTTAACTTGGGCTGGTAATCTCTGTTGGGGACTTGTAAGGGAGTCACTTGATTCAAACTTATTCTAGACACGTAGCTGGCTAGTGAAATTAGAGACCCACAGTGATCAAGTAGGGTGTATAGGTGCGAAGGTAGAAATGAAGGAGCTTGACAACAGATTGGATATTTGGGTAGAAGGGCATGGAGTAAGACTCCATGTTTGGGAGCCTGAGTGGTTCAGGGAATCGTAATGCCTTCTATGACAACAAGGAAATTGGGAAGAGAAGAGAGTTTGAAGGAAAAGTTAATGAGTTCCTGTTTGGACATGCCTTGACATACCAGCGATATGTCCAATGAGAGGTATACAAAAGGCAAAGACCAAAGAAAGAGCGGACAAAATAGAAAGAGAAACAGAAGAAGGTAGTGTCATGTAAAGTTTGATGGGAAAAAGACACGCAAGAAAAGCAGTGCATAGACAGTTTCCAAGAATCCAGAGAGGGGCTAGTAAAAATTATCTGTGCCATGAACAACTAATATACCCTTTTCCATAGCACCAAAAAAAAATATGTAAAAATAATCATGTTTCTACATTGACATGGTATGTTTAATGTTAAGCACCATTATATAAGAAATAGCTCTAAGTCAGAACATTGTAAGTTTCAATGTATTTGAATTTCTCATCTTTTTATTCATGTTGGTGATAATTTGGTATTTAATGAACAAACGAATAAAAGACTATTAAAGGAAAATTGGACTATGTGTAGATAACAAAAGGCTTCTATCATTTCATTATTTGTACTTCCTCAGGAGACTATTAATTGAGCCTGAGGCTAGGGAATAGCTCTGAGCTATGAACCCATATTAATCTCCTCTCCCTATAGAAAGAACTGTGATTTTCCTTTATATAGAGACAGGAGGGTGATGGAATCAGTTCTAGATTTTCCCAGAGTCTATCATTAAATTTTGAATACGAGCACTTATACCTCAGAAACTGACAACCGCTGCAAACAAAGCAAGGCTTGATTTATTATTTTATAGATTGTCTAGATATTTAAAAAGTGTTAATAATTGAAGATGAACTTAAAATTGTATATTTATAATTTTTTTCCCCTGATGACCCTGATTGTTAAATATTCATCAGTGTACCTCCATGTTGCTCTGTAATAATTGCTTGATCTCAAGAGGAGTAAAATAAAAGGCTCAGGGCATGAACTAATGATAAGACAGGAACTCTGATAACTGTAGGATAGTAACAATTATAAGTAGTGATGATAATAACTGATATTTTGAGACTCTTTAAGGTTTGCAAAGTGCTTTATGTTCACTATCTCATCTAAGCCTCACAACACCCCTTGCATATATATATATATATACGCATGTATTTGTGGGGTGACCAACAGGAGGTGCATCTTTTTTCAAAAGAAATAACGTTTATAGGCTAAAATAGAACAACTGAAAGTCCTTCAGTTTGGGAGTCAGGAATCAGGGGATCAAATTCTACCTCCTATGTTTACTACCTATATGACTCAGACGTAACTTCTCTGGGTTTTACTTTCCTCATCTGTAAAATGAGGTGGTTGGATTAGCTGGCCTCTGAATTCATTTCTCACTCACTATCAGTATCTATCTATGGTCTCTTTCAATTTTGAGTAGTTTCCCCTTAAAATAGTTCTTATTGTCCTAAAACTACACAATAGAAAAGGCCGGCTTTGACTTCCAATTGTTGTACTAATTTTCAGTCAGTTTGTTACATTCCAACACTAGGAAGGATATACATTTTCTATGTATTCTTTTGAGAAAAAATTTTCCTAACTAGATGGGAGTAAAAAAAGTGCACATTTCAAAAGGGAACACTTAGAGATACAGGAAACTGGAAACTGCAGGCACAGCTCAGAGCAACATTTATAATGATATATTTATGAAGTATTTTACTGTTTACAAACTATTTATATATTATATATATATATATATTTCTCATACTGATGCTGTGAAAAGCATTATTGATAAAGCTGTCACTGCCTAAGTTATATATGAGTAAACTGAGCCTTAATGAGATTAAACAACATCTCAAATTCCACCCTTAAAAAAATGATAGAGCCATTTTTTTTAGCTTCTAATTCTCTTTAACCTACAGCCACTGCCTCTATAGAAGCTTCTCTTACAGTAGGCAAAGTTTTCTCTTTGACCCCATCTTGGTCATTCAGTAATACACTATTCCTTCCTAGGCTTGCCTGTAGGTGTTTAACATTTAACCAACAGAATCAACAAATCAATAATATTTATTAAACAACTATTTATTACCCTATGTATCAAGTATTACGGACATGAAATAAAAACAAAAGTATAACAGTCCCTTTCCTCAAGATCTAGCATTTCATCAGCAGAGATAACATATACATACAAAGATATTTACAGAATGAGTAGACAAATGCAAAGCAGTTAAATCCAAGGTTCTTAGGAAGGGAGAGTGCTAGCAAACTGGACCATCACCGTTTGCTTATTGAAGAAGGTTATGTTTGAATCGCAACTTTAAAGAAGTGAGTGAATGAAAGAAAAAGTATTGCTATGTTCAATGCTGAGCACTAATTACGAAATATAAGCAAGTAATACAGGTGAGGGAATCTTTGAGGCAGAACTGAGAAGGGAATTCATTTTTGTGTCATGGGGGACTGACTGCAAAAGAACAGAGAGAAGAGGGGTTTCATGTGTAAGCTACTGAGAGGAGAATTTGACTGAACTGCATGATGAGCTCTTAGCCTTCTGTGAAGGATAGCATTTTATCTGACTTTGAATGATGGAAGAGGCTGTTTTGATCAAAAATGTTAATCAAGGTCAAGAATTGGCCGGTTTTGGAAATATTTGGGCTATCTTTCTCCTCATCCTCAATTGCCATCATCTAAATGCCTACCTACTTCACATACTTGCAAGTTTGCAGTTTTTAAAACAGCACAATTCATTGTGGAAAACTATTTCAGCAATAAAGATAAATAAACTTGTTATGAGTCTTGCACATTTCTGGCATCTGTCTATTTCTCTCTACTCTTCATAACAACCACCCTAATTCAGATCTTTATCAGTTCTCACCTTGATCATTATAAGAGCTTTAATTTCTTTCCCTGTCTCTGTTCTCACTCCTTTCCAACTGAACCTCCATACAATTGCTAAAATAATCTTCCTAAAGTACCTTGAGAGCTCACCATTGGACAACCGTCCCAAGAAGGTGAAAAACACAAAGTAAAGGCCTATATGCAACAATATATTCAGAGATGTACTTTTTGTACAAAGGATTAGAAACAAAGTAGATACCAATCTAATGAGAAATGGTTAAAAACTGGATAATAGAAATCCAATATAATATTATTGGACTATAATTAACCATGAACATGAAGAATTCAGAGAAGCATCAGAAACTTTTTTCTGAAGAGTTCCTTCTCCTTCGAGGTCTGCAGTAGAGGTTGGGCTACCACTTGTCCATTATATTATGAGAGGGAGGGGGCAACTTTTTTTATTTTTTTAAATTAATTTATTTTTAGTTTTTAAATTTTATTTCCACAAGATTGAGTTCCAATTTTTCTCCCCATCTCTCCCCTCCCCCACCCCAAAGTACCATGCATTCTCATTACCCCTTACCCGGATCTGCCCTCTCTTCTATCACACCCCTCCCTTCCCTTATCCCCATCTTCTCTCTTTTCTTGTAGAGCAAGATAGATTTCTGTCCCCTATTACCTGTATTTTTTTATTTCTCAATTGCATGCAAAATCGATTCTCAACATTCCTTCCTAAAATTTTGAGTTCCAAGTTCTCTCCCTTCCTCCCTCTACACCCATCCCCACTGATAAGGCAAGCAATTCAATATAGACTGTATTGTGTAGTTACGCAAAGGATTTCCATAATAGTCCCATTGTGAAAGACTAACTATATTTCCCTCCATCCTATCCTACCCTCTATTTATTCTATTCTCTCTTTAGACCTTGTCCCTCCTCAAAAGTGTTTACTTCTGATTACTCCCTCCTCCCATTTGCCCTCCCTTCTATCATCCCCCCACCTCACTTTTCCCCTTCTCCCCTACTTTCCTATAGTGTAAGACAGATTTTCATATCAAATTGAGTGTCAGGGGACAATTTCTTTTCTATGTGAGCTGAGCTAGGTGGTGCCTAAAGTAACTCACAATTATCAAAATCTGTGATTATTAATTATTCGAAATAATGTAGAGTAATTAAAGCTAGGAGAATATCATTCATAATATGATATGAATAATGTACTTCAATAATGTAAATACCAAAAAAATAAAAAAAATAAAGAAAAAAATCCTGGGGCAGCTAGGTAGCACAGTGACTAGAGTGCTGTTCCCAGAGGCAGAAAGATCTGAACTCAAATCCAGCCTCAGACATTTTCTATATGTGTTACCCTGGCCAGGTCACTTAAAACAGACTGTATAAAAAAAAAAATCCTGAAATCGAACACTGTGTATTCATAGTATAATGATCTTAGAGATAGACCCTTGGGAAAAGTTAAGAAGACATATGTCCCTCTCTTCTTTGCAGAGGTGGGAGACTGATATATTCTCAAAATCAGTTGGTATGTTGGTTGATTTTGCTGAATAGGTTTTTAGTAGTATTTTCATTTATTCTCCTCTATGAATGGGAGGGATACTCAGAAATGCAAGTGGTATATTCAATTCAATCATCTATTAAGCACCTACTGTGGTCTAATTTTGTTAAGTAATGTGCATATAAACTTTTGAAAAAGGAAATAAAAGAAAAGAGATTTTCCTGGAACACTAAGATATTAAATGACTTGTCTCAGATTTGAACTTAGATCTTCTGACTTCAAGTTGTTCTCTACATTTAGTTCACTATAGTGCCTTTCATGAAAATATTAGTATAATTAAAAGTAAAATTATAAAACAAATTCAATATCCTATTTTTTTTTGTTGTTTATACATTTCAAACTTCTATGCTTCCCAACCAAAGTACTTTTATAAAAATCCTACCTCTGCCACCTCTGTGTCTTTGGCAAGTCAATTAATTACTCTGGGCCTCAATTTCCTCATTTGTAAAATAAGAGAATTGGACTAGGTTGTCTCTGTGTCTCCATCCAGCTCTGAACCTATCACCCTAAAATGCTAAAATTCAGTAATGCTTCTATGCCCTTTATTTATCCAGCTCCTTTCAATCTGAAAGATTTCAAGGAAAGTGTAAAATTCAGACATTGGGAGAGGCATGGTGAGATTTGCCTCACCTTTTACTTAGGCGAAAGACAGTATGAAGGCCAAGGGCAGAAGCTTTAAAGTATTTGAAGGTTGTGTATAAAGGTGAGTAGGGTGCTAAGTCTCAGTAAAAGAAATAATGAGAAAGGAGAAATGAAGGGTAGGCTACCTTGCTAAGTTTTCCATGGAGTCATGGAAAGAGTTGGCTCTGCAATTGAAGAGGACCCAATTCATATCCCACCCCTAACATTTATTACCTGTGTGACCTTGGGCAAGTCATTTAAGTTCTGTGAGCATCAGCTGCCTCAACTTTAAAATGAGCAGCCTGCACTAGCTGGCCTCTGAGGTCCCTTCCAGTTTTGCTGCTTTGCCACTAACTTTAAATTTTGGAATTTTCTCCTCCCTTCATCCCATCAGAATGTCAGCGATTGTTGTATATTAGTAATGACAACAGGAGAAGAATAACGGATACCTGTGTTTTAGTTCATATTTATCAGTTAACCTGGTGTGAAATGCAATTAAAAAAGGCATTTGTAGAAGCACACATAAAAATTAGCTCAGCAGTTATTGTTAGCTGTGTTCTAAAAATATCAGAAGCAAAGGCTTTGAAACAATTCATCATGACAAAATTGGTTGTCAGTGCGTACAATAATCTCTTTCAGCAGAACAATGCACTTATTAAAAGAAGTAATTTGCTGTTGCATCACATAGTTCTCTCCACCTTGGGTTTGAAATACTAATCACTCATCGGTGAGTTGTTTCTGACACTTCCAAAATTCATTGCAAATTACACTCAGGATTACCAACACCTGCATGTTTATGCATATACATATCTGGAACTCAGCAAAAGAGCTGGGCTAATGTCTGGAAAGAATATTGGTAATTCCAGGACAAATCTTCCCTGGCCGCCTCCATTTTATGTCTTCCAAAAATACATGTTTTTGATACTTAATATAATGTATATATATGAAAAAATATTTTATTTTTTTCCTCAGGTGGAAAGGTTATTCACTAAATCATTTAAGACTTTCCTTTGGTTACTGAGCTT
Organism: Bettongia penicillata ogilbyi; assembly: GCA_023548195.1. NCBI lineage: Eukaryota > Metazoa > Chordata > Mammalia > Diprotodontia > Potoroidae > Bettongia > Bettongia penicillata. Next base: position 1,178,780 of record JAJHZJ010000339.1, on the reverse strand, counting down.
TCAAATCACAGGAAACAAGATGTCTGTTCTCTGACTACTGAAAGAAGCAAATGAACACTTAACATAATTTAGCAGGCCTTTTTTTTTTCCTGGAAATCCTCTTCCAGAGGAAAAGTCTCAGGCTGAAAAAAGAAGAGGGTTTCCTTGGAGACAGAACTGTCTACTAAACCTAGTAACATTTCAAAGACCATTGTTTGGGGATTTGAAAAGAAAATCAAATGAGTTGACATATATAAAGTGTTTTGCAAACTTAAAAAGAGATATAAAAATACTTGATATTATAATACATTGCAACTAATTATAATTATATTGTAACTAATGTTGTAGCCATGCAAACTGTGATTGCAAAAGTAATTGGTGGTATGGTGGGGTTGACAAAAACCTTCTCACTAGGCTAAAGTAACCAAAATGACATGAATCAATTCAAATTCACCAATCGATTTTTTTTTATTAAGAACCTACTATGAATGGCATACAGTACTAGACACTTAGAATACAAACACAAACGTTAAATGTGTAAATAATATCTGATCTCCATGAGTTTACATTTTATAGTTGCTAAGTAAATATGTACATTTATAATTTCATAAGTATATATGTGTATATATAGTTTGTATGCATATATACATTTGTGTATATGTGTGTATACATACATACATGTATACATATATTTGGGCACATATACATGCATACATACCCATATATGTATATATATATGTATATGTGTGTATATGTATGTTTATATGAATAATGCAAGGGTCAGTCACAGAGGTCAGTCTGACTGAAAACATGGAAAGGAGAGATGGAATTTTTTCATTTGAGGAACATCTAAAACTGGCTTTAGAGTTTATAAAGGGGTTTAATATAGGATATCTGGAAAGGCAGACCACCACCAAGTTGGATTATATTTACAACTCTCCTTGCATGAAATTTTTTCTCCAGTCCTGGAATGAATAATTTCCAGTCAGCCTTGCTAAAATGAAGAAAAATTCTGTTGTTACTCCTAAGTAAAAATTAGATGTCTAGAGGTTTTTTGGTGACGATACTTTTGTTAACTACTGGGCAGAGGAGACAGCATGCTCACGAAGGAGATTATTCTCAGGGTAAGGCATTGATAACTGACTATGCTAATCCATGACAAAAGATATGTAGATATAGATATATTATATATATATGTAGATTATTATTATATATTATTATATATAGATATATATAGATATATGTAAATTACTAAGCCTTCCATGAATTGATCCTAGCCACTCTGAGTTCCATAAGGTGACAAAACCACAGATTTTTTCTTTTGCATATTTTTCCTTTTATATGACTACTACAGGAAGCCTTCAGACTATGTTTGTCAGTCCAAGGGGTCCATTGTTATAATAATGAAGTCTTCATTTGAAAAGTTCCTCTATTCAGCCATGGGAAGACTAGGTAACTAATAGACTGCTATAAGAAGTATCTTTCATCACTAATATACTGTTCATCCAAATAATGCCTAGTTATAACATTCCCATGAATTTGCAATTCTAAGTATGTCCTAGTTCTGATTATCTTTAAAAAGACACTGATAACTTGTAACTAGTCTGGTTGGAACTGAAAGTACCTATCAGTGAGCTCATTAACCAATTCAAATATAAAAATTCTACATGGTCAATAAATATTCATCAAGTCTTTTAAACCATCAAAACTTGTGATCTGAGCTGGTCTTTTGACTAAAGTATAAGTACATAAGTAAATCAGGACAATTATGGATCACAATTGTCAATTCATTAAAGAACTAAATATTTATTACTGTTTGATTTTTAAAACATTCAGCCTAAAAGGCCTAACTCATTTTCCTCTTTGAGATATCGAATAGTAAGCATCTTCTCACTTAACTTACTGGATTTTAATTAGAAAGGAAAGAAACAGATAGATTGAAAGAATTCTCATAAACTACTTATTTTCCTTGAGAGCAAAAAGTAGAGTGGATTATGTTACTATTCCATTTGAATAGCTATTACAGTTTTTTGAAAGGGTTGGGTCTTATTTTGGGGGTTTTGTTTTTGTTTTTGTCACAACAATACTCATTTTATCAGAAAGCAAGGTCAGATACTTTTGTGACTTCTAGTGGCTTTTTTTTCTATAAAGAACTTATGAAATAATTCTTGTTTTCTGTCTAGTTTGAGAATGCTGGCATGGGTTACTTGGTACCATCTTGAAAGACATAACTGCTCGTTTATTCCAGTCTTTAGAATTGAAGGAGGTGGCAATCTTTAGTTTACTGGATATTGTTATTATTTAGTGGAGTCAGATCCCTGACTACCTGGCTAGCCATTTTACAGAGCTTGTATGAATGCCAATTACTTCCCAAGAGCATTTGGGAAGTTGCAGGGAAATGTCAAATAGTGTTAAATGTAAGTGGTTTTGTAAATCCTCCAGATGGATTCATAAACTCTTGTGCTCACAACATATTTCTAGAAGACCAAGTGGTTTTCAAAGATATAATAAAGTTCCATTTCCTAATATGAATAGATTAAGGAAACCTCCAAAACTTGAAGTGATATCTCTTAAGAGCTCTTTCTACATCATTCAATTGAATTCAATAATTTATTGAGTTGAACCTACTCCACTCAATCTAATTTGCTAGATACCAAGGATATAAAGAGCAAAGTGGAAATAGTCTCTGCCCTCAAACAGTTTATAATCTATTGAGGAGATTATGAGCACTTCAGGTGAATTGTGAGTGATTTCAGTATGCAGATCAACTTGGATTTGAAAATTATGCACATTATCGTCATTTAAAGAGACCTAGGAAATAGAATGGAGTAGATGTATTTATGACAAAAAATATTTCATATTAGCTCCTATATTATTTATTAGATGTACCATCAAAAAACAGCTAGCTGATGCAGTAGATAGTGCACTGGTTTTGAAGTCAGAAGAACTGAATTCAAATTTGACCTCATCCAGTTACTAGTTATGTGGACCTGGGTAAATCAATTGGCATCCCTTTTCTTCAGTTTTCTCAGCTGTTAAATGGAAATAGTAACAGCCTGCCTCAAAGCGTTGTGAAAATTAAATGTCCTAACATTTTTAAAGCACATAGTAGTCAGTAAGTGCTTGCTTCCTTCCAATAGGCATTTCTAGTATAAATTATCATTTATTGATAGTTTTCTTTTTTATGTAGATGTTCCTTGCCTTCACATTTAGGCAGCTAGGTGGTATAGTTGATAGAGTGCCAGGTCCAGCATTATGGAGACATGACTTAAAATCTGGCCCCACACATTTACTAGCCATATGATCCTGGGTAAGTAAGTTGTTTAACCCTGTTTGCTTCAGTTTCCTCATCTGTACAATTAGCTGGAGAAGAAAAAGGCAAACTACTTCAATGTCTTTACCAAGAAAATCCAGAACAGGGTCATGAGGAGTTGGATATAACTGAAATGGCTGAACAAAACAACCCTTCACTATTGAATTATAAATTCTATGAAGACAGAGATTATGTGCCTGAATAATCTTTATTTAAAACAATCTTTATGTTACAAATACCTTAACACAGTGTCATGTCTAGTTCAGTGACTCACCATTTACTGGATACAGAGAGCTAAGGAAGGATTGCCATATGTATTTGCTCTATGGAGGCTTTTTTTTCAATCACTGTTTGTCTGAGGGGACATATCTATTAAGAGTAGATCCACAATCCACTTAGATTAGAAAATCTTATAGAATTATTGACTGAGGGCCCATGAGGATCTTGGAGATTATCTAATTTAACCCCTTACTTGCCTGGGGAAGCAGAGATAATAGGCATTTATAGTCAGATTGGAACTCAAGATTTTCTGATTCGTAAGCCATCTTTCTTTTTCATATAAAATTTTAAGACTTAGGGTACATCTGGGGATTTCCTTTGTAACAATCCACAGTGATGGAATGAATCAAAATATATTTATAATCAACTGGAAGTTTCAATCTGATTTCACTTGACAGATAAGGAAATTGGAGGAAGAATGTAGTGAACTGAAAAGGGGGAAACAGATATTTGGACTTAATGGTCAATGGGGAAAAATCTAAAGAAAATTCTGTTGACCATTGCTTAGAGTCCAATTTATATAGGCCAATGGAAACTATAGCATGACTTATTAAGGAAAGAGGAGATTTTTTCTCATGTGGTTGTTCAGTTAAGGAAGTCTGCAGTTCATTCTGTGGAATGAGAGAATCAATAGGACTCTAGGAGTGACTTCTAGCAGTGATTATATTAGAACCAATGACCCAAAGAGGAAGAAAGAAACATAGAAGGAAACAGTGAGGTTTCCTGATCAGAGAATTAAGGGATGTTGATTTTAGGATGTCATTGTGCAAAAACAGAGACTGAAGTATGTGAGTCCCTTCTCTGAAGAAATAAGGGAATGAAATCCTGAGATTAATTGATAGATTATTTATTCCCTAAATATACTAATGAACTTCAGAATGGAAGCATAAAGTTTGAGTTTTCTTGTAACAGATGGTTGAAATAAAATGTTTGGGTGAGGTGTCTAAAATTATAAGTCATTAATAGAATTGAGATTTTGTTCTAAGGGAGGTAGCTCAATATAGCAAAAAAAAAAGTACTAGATTTCAAGTCAGAATAGACCTGGATTTAACTCTGCCTCTAACATCTCTCCAAACCTCAGTTTCCTTTCCTACAAAATGGTATAATACCACTAATATTTGTCTTATAGGGGTGTTGTGAGGCTCAAATAAAATAATGGATATAAAATGCTTTTTAAACCATAATGTTCTATCTAAATGTTCACTATAGTCATCTAATAGAATGTCATTTGTGTTCATAATGTAGCTGGGTATCGCTAATGCTAATTTAAGTATTTGTTATCTATAGTAACGATTTTAAGGATGAAATGGCTCATAAGGGAAGGCTTCCAGAAAAAAACTGCCTTGAAAAGTATTGTAAATTTCACAAAGTATAAACTAAAGAGATAAGGAGGTGACAGTAGAAGAGGATAATAACTGAGAAGCTGCATAAAAGAAGAGAGAAAAAAATTATTCACTGTAACTTTTGCTTATGAAAATTAATAGCCCAGACTCTGTTTTAAACTGGGAGCTCATTTATAATGTTCAGATAAAATGTAATTAAGTGTATTGTTCTCATCAGTTTTTCTGCCTTTTCAAATTAGTATATTCAATTTCTATAATAAACACTCAAGTTGACTCAGTGAATCCAACCAAGTCTATCCCAGTTGAAAAATTTGCTGAAAAAGGTTTATTTTTTTTAAAGTAATCTTTGGTGATAGTAATTCTTTGTAAAATAGTAACTCTAGATGTTGAAAACTGGAAGAGATCTTAGAAATTGCCTGCTTTGAACCTCTTTTATTAGAAAAGCAAAAATGGAGCCCAGAAGGGGAAATGACTCCATCACTGTCACAGCTATCTAATAACTAAGCTATGATCCTGCAATAATCTCAGAAAAGTATAGTTAACGCTCAGAAAGATATATTTAATTTTATATTTAAATATTTATATATTTATATAATTATATTAAATAATCATGAAATTGTGGCTAGCATGTCATTGGAATCAAAGGACCTGTGTTCAAACATTGCTTCCCTTGCGAACTTCCTGTGTGAACTTAATTAAATCAGTTAACTTTCATGAGCTTCTCATCTGTAAAATGAGAAGTTCCTTTCTGGATTCATTTCTATACACTTATGATTCTTATACCGATTTCTGAATATGTTAAGCCTAATATGTTACTGTCTTTCACATTAACCTAGACAGATTTTTCGGTCTTTCTGTCTCTGTCTGTGTATGTGTATATCTCTGTTTCTATAATTGTATTTCTGGTTCAGTTTCTCTGCCTGCCTCCACTTCATTCTACCTCTTTGTGGTTATCTATATGTTTGCCTCTTTATCTCTCAGTGGTTGCTTGCATGCTCTAAAGTTTTTCAAAGTCACTTTCTTACATGTCGTTATAACAATCCTAGAAGTAGGCTTTGAAGTCTCTCCACCTGAGAAAATGCAATCCCAGGTTCTCTGTACATATGCTGAGCCCTCATTACACTTTGTTCTTCCCTCATCTTTCCCTTTCTTCCTCTCTCCTGTTCTTCCTTCCTTCCTTTTCTTTGTTTTTCTTTCTTTTTTTCCTTTTCTGTCCCTTATTTTTCTTTTTTTTTCTTACAGTATTTTCTATTAACTCTAACATCACTAATAAATGCATTTGTTTAAAAAAAACAACCAAGACTATACTTGAAAGAAAAAATGGATTACTAAAGTCCATAAAAATAAAGTAAGAAAACAGAGACAAATTAGACTCTGATATACTAGAACTTTTTCTTGAACAGGAAATGACAGTCCTATTATTCCCATGTAATTTTGGGACACTGTGGTTTCCTACGTAATGAGGCAGAAAGACAGACAGCTAGTGTAGATTAAAATATTCCTTTCATATCATGCTAAAGCAGGAAAATAATACATTAGGAACTGATATGAAATTTTATTATCTATATAAATGCAAATCTTATCATATACACTGGAGAGAACAGTAATAGTTCATTGGTGTGGATTTGGATGTTTACAACAAATATTTTTGTATACACACAGTACATTCATAGATGATTGGGAGTTGGGAATAGTGAGAAGACATTTTAAAGACATTTAAGTCCACTTATCTGTGAACTAGATATTTTAAAAATATACTGTGACTTTGGCTGAGATAGGAAAGGTATTACTTAAGTCCCTCAAGTGACTATTACTAAAATGTGCCCTATCTTTTCCTATGGAAAATGAAGAAATCAGAATGAAGGAGGGATGAAGAGCTATAAATTAACATGTAGCCTCTCTGCTGGCATCTAGGCACTGCAAGAAAATATAGCTATTCCAAAACATATAGCTTAAGGATAGCAAAATTTAAATGAGATAAAGCCTAGAATTTTAGAAGAGAGCAAGTACACCTGTAAATGATTTACAGCTTCCAAATATGTAGGGAAATGAATGTACAGCAAATTAAGGCTTTAAACTTGATCTGAAGTCACCAATATGAAGAAGAAATGACAGAGATTCAATAAACATGACTATAAAAAACTGAAAACTTTAGTTCAGATGAATGAATAATAACCTGTGGTTTTTATAGGATTTATGATTTTCAAAGTTTTTTAAAATTAGATTATCTCATTTGACTCTCAGAAAAACTGTATAAAATCAATAGGTACCATTATAAATAATTGTAATGGGAATGCACGTATTCTCTCTTTAGAGATAAGGAAATAGACTCAGAGAGATTAAATAACTTAACCATGGCAGAAATGATAAGTAATAGAGTTTAGATTAGACTCCAGGTGATCTTGATTTCCTGTCCAGTTCTCTCTTCCTATACCACATTCTCTTAACAATGGGAATGCATTTATGATCTTTTCCCCTTTATTTTTCAAAGTACTACTGTGAGTAAATGATTAGATTATATATTTTGGATAGTTCTAGAAGAAAGCCAGATGATTAGATTGGTAAGTATTTTTCAAGTTCTCAAATAGTTTTGGTTTGGTTTGGTTTGTTTTTTGCTAAGGTTTCATATTTTAGAAGTTTTCTTACCACAGAGTTTGGTGGTTATAAGTGCTCTACATGGCTCATCAATTAAAAATTTTTCTAAATTTTATAGAACAATGATATATCTGGGCATTTTTATGGGTGATGATTTTACTGGTAATATTATAGGTCCCATAAAGTTTATTTTTGAAATCTCAAGAATAATTTGAGCTTCATATTTGTAGTAGGCAGATGTGTTTTAACTTAAAATACATAATTATGTATACATTTATATGTGTATTTATATAAATTAATTAATAAAAATTAAGTCTATAATTATGATTTCATTTTTTTGTTTTTGTCTTTTGTAATGTGTAATGTTATGTTTCACAGTTCTTCAAACTTCCCTTTTCTCATTGTTCAAAAGTCCAGAATCTTTAGGAGGTACAGGCAGTCATTAGAGACCAAGTAGCTATGTGCTGCAGTGTAGCCATGGAGAATGTGGAAACAACACAGTTGCTTCAGCGAATGCCAGACATTAGTATTAAGAACCTTGCTCAGCACTAAGGAAGCTTCCTGACCCTTATGTTCACCAGTAGCACCAACCACCCTCATCATACACCCTCAGACAAGAGGATTCCCTGTGGGCCTGAGGGCAACATTATTACAACATTATATAAACAGCCAGAGCCTGTAATTCCTGGCAAAAGAAGCCTGAGAGAATGTCCCTTCCATCCTGAGAGCAGAACTCAAATTTAAAAGAAAGGAAAAAGACCAAAAAGAGATGAGCAAAAGACAACACCAAAATAAGAATATGATTATAGAAAGTTATTGTGGTGATGGGGAAGGTCAAGACACAGACTCATAAGTAGACAACAGTGTCAAAACAACTTTGGGAAAAACCCCAAAGAAAAATGGGAAATAGTCTCAAGCCCACAAAGAACTCATAGAAGAACTCAAAAAGGAGCTTAAAAATCATATGAGAGGTAGAAGAAAAAATGGGAAAATAAATGAGATCAACACAAGATAACTATGATAAAAAAGAGTCAGCAACTTGGAAAAAGAAAACAACTTCTTAAAAAGTAGAATTGGCCAAACAGAAAGGGTGATACTAAAATAGACTTAGGAAATCGATTACTTAAAAAGGACAATTGTGGTCAAATGGAAAAGTGCAAGCGCTGAGGAAAACAATTCCTTAAAAGTTAGAATTGGGCAAGTGGAAGGTAATGAATCTATAAATATTCAGGAATCAAACTAACTAAAAAGAATGAAAAAAAATTGAAGAAAATGTAAAATACTTCAAATACTTCATTGAGAAAAAACAATTGACCTGCAAAATAGATCAAGGAGAGACAATGTCAGAATCATTGGACTACTTGAAAGCCATAATCAAAAGGAGGATCTGGACAGCATTTTTCAAGAAATTATCCAGAAAAAGGTTATGAGGTTATGTATGATGCCCTGGAACCAGAGGGCAAAATACTCATTGAAAGAATTCACTGACTGTCTCAGGAAAGAAATCCCAAATAAAAACTCCAAGGAATATTATAGGTAAATTATAGTACTATCAGATCAAGGAAAAACTACTGTAAGTGGCCAGAAATAAACAATTCAAATACTGGGGAGTCACAGCCAGGATTACACAGGATTAGTAGCTGCAACACTAAAGAATCAGAGGTCATGAAACATTATATTTGGGAAGGCAAAGGAGCTGGGACTATAACCAAGAAGCAGCTACCTGGCAAAACTAAACATAAAACTTCAAGTGAAAAAAAAATAGTCATTAGGGGAAATAGAAGAATTTTAAGCTTTCTTGTGGAGAACAGAATTTAACAAAAAACTTTTATCTCCAATGTCTAGACCCAAAAGAAGCCTAAAAAGGGGAAAAGGGAAAAAGGGGAAAGAAAACATGAGGGATTCAAAACAAATGAATTATTTACATCCCTACATAGTAAGACAATTCTTATAATTCTTAAAAATTGTACAACTTGTAGCACAACTAGAAGGAATATACACAGACAGAGAGTAGGGTATAAGGTAAATTTGTGGAAATGACATTAAAAATAATAATTAAGAGGTGAGAGAGAGGAATACATTGGATGCAGGAGGAAGGGAGAAGTAGAATGGGGTAAATAATTTCACATGAAAAGGCATGAAAAACTTATTACCATGGAGGAAATAGGTGAAGTGCATTGCTTGAAACTTACTCATCAATATTAGCTCAAAAAGGGAATAATATACACAATAATTTGTATATAGAAATCTACTTTGTGCAACAGGAAAGTAGGATGGGCCGGAGATAAAGTAAAATGTTGGGGGGATTGACAGAAGAGAGGGCAGAGGGAGTGATTCAGTAGACAGAAGTGAAATACTGCCAAAAACACGAAGGGTGAAAGGAGAAAGAGGACAGACAAGAGGACAAGTAGGATGGAGGAAAATATGTGGTTGATAATCAAGACTGTGAATGTGAATAGGATGAGCACTCCCACAAAACCAAAACAGATAACGAAGTGGATCAAAAAGCAGAATCATACAGTACGTTGTTTACTAGAAATGCCCTTGAAGGAGCGAAACACACACAAAGTAAAAGTAAGGGACTGGAGTAGAATCTATCATACTACAGCTGAAGTTGAAAAATAAGAAAGAAAAAAATCAAGAGTAGCAATCCTGATCTCAGACAATGCCAAAACAAAAACAGACCTAATTGAAGGCAATGGGAAGGATTATATCTTACTGAAAGGTACCATAGATAATGAAGTAATATCAATACTCGAATGTATGTACCAAGTGGTGTAGCATCCAACTTCTCAAAGGAGAAGTTAAATGAGTTACAGGTTCATGATCTAACAAGAGAGAGAGCATTACAAAATGTAAAATAGATAATTTTGATTATATTAAATTAGAAAAAACTTTTGCAGAAGGAAAACCAATGCAACTAGTGTTAGAAGGAAATCAGAAATCTAGGAAACAATTCTTACAGCAAATGTCTCTGATAAAGGCCTCATTTCTCAAATATATAGAGCACTACATCAAATTTATGAGAAACAAGCCATTCCTCAACTGAAAAATGGTCAAAGGATATGAATAGGCAGATAAAGAAATCAAAATTATCTAGAGGCATAGGAAGATGTGCTCTAAATAATTGTTGATTAGAGAAATGCAAACTAAAATAATTCTGAGGTACCACTTCACACCTATCAGTTTGACTAATACATAACAAGAACAGAAAAGAAAATGATCATTGTTGGAGAGAATATGGGGAAATTGGAACACTAATTCACTGTTGATTGATTGGAGTTGTGAATTGATCCAACCATTCTAGAGAGCAAAGAACAATCTGGAGAGTACTTTGGGATCTCATTGGGATACACACCTAGTAGTGCCACTGGTATATGAATTTATTGGGATACTATTGTACAGTAAGTAATGATGAATAGGAAGATCTCAGAAAAACCTACAAAAATTTATTGAAACTTATGTGAAGTATAATGGTTGGAACCAGGAAAACTTTGTGAACAGGAACTCAAGGATCCAAGACAATTACAAGGAACTCATGAAAAAAACATAAAACAAAAAACAATGCTATCTGCATCCAGATAAAGAACTGATGGACTTTGAATGCAGATCAAAGCATTTTTCAAACTTTATTCTTTATTGTGTTTTTCCTCATTATTTTATCTATTTCTTCGTTCCCAACTGTAACTATTATGGAAATGTTTTACATGATAGCACCTTTATAGTTTATATAAAATTGCCTATCACTTTATGAAGAGGGGAGAGGAGGCAGGGACGGAGAAAAATTTGGAACTCAATATCCAGTAAAAATGAATGCTGGAAATTGTCTTGACATGTAACTGGAAAAAAATACTATCTAAAAAAAAGCCACAGAGAAAGGCCTAGCAAGTTTATGAGGAAAGTACTATGATCAGCTCCTTACACAATTATTAAGGAACAGTCCCAGAATCACTGACTTAGAAGGAAAGCCAGTGGCCACCTAGTTCAACCTCTACACTAAAGTATTTTCCACTATAAGAAATATATATCATTGCAGCTTCCAAACATTGCTCCTGATTCTTTCCTATGAATCTAAATAGATTAAGATGAACCGCTCTTTCACATAACAATGCTTTACATACCAAATACAAATATTAATGCCAATGTAGTAAGCACAATAGCCACTATGGATAGGTACTCATATTTCCAGGGTAAATTAACAAAATATAAACTCTCTTCCTTGAAGACAAAAGCAAGATATTTATTCAGATACCAAAAAGTCAATTCCACCACAGTAGTAATACACATTACCAATAAAGGGAGAACTGCCATCCCCAAACCTTCATTAGGCCTCCCCACAAAAAGCTGCCCTGAGCAAAATGCCACCTTCTCTCACTCATACTAGCTGTTCTGCCTCAGCACTGCCTCTCTTTGTTCCAACTCTGCCTTTCTCTCTCTCTCAGATCCACATATTCCTACTCCACCCCTTCCTGTTTCACGTAGACTCATGTGACTCAGGCTTCCATGTGACTCAAGCAGGTCATATGGGCCTATTAATGGATGGGAAATATCTTCCCATTGAATGAATAATACATTAAAAATACAATATACTCATGTCTTTTAACCTATCCTGATAGTATGAAATTTATGCCTCTGCAACATCATGGTTGCCTTCATCTGAATACTTTTATTATTAATGTTCTTCCTAAACTGCCATGTGCAGGAATGAACATATGTAGTACCAACATGATATTCACAGTGCCTATGGTTGCTATGAATATGTCAGCAGAGTTCGGAATCACAAAATATAACAGACTCTCCACATGGAAGACAGAACCAAAACATTTATTCAAGCACCAGAAAGCCAAATACCAACATTAGAAAACCAAATCCATCATAACCACAAAGAATTATATACACAATCACAATGCAGGGTGCACTACCCTCTCCAAACCTTCCCTCTGTTATGCTTCCCACAAACCAACTCCCTTAAGCAAAATCACAAACAGTATCTCCCACTCCCCCTAGATGCTGCCTGCTCCTTCTTTCTCAGTTCTGACTACTGTAACTACTTCCTACTCCACCCCTTTGTAATAGTAATTATGAGAGTTAAAGATCTTCCCCACCCATTAATGGGCCTGCCCATTAAGGGAAGCTGGATTAGGGAAGGCCCATACCTTTTGTTAATTTTCTAATGAGGCACTGGTTCTCAAGGGTAATGATGCCCTCTGACTCTGGAAAATGTATAAATACTCTGAGATGAGGTTTTACTTCGGGGCTTAGTTTTTGGAAGAAGATTTGTGTGCCAGATGAGAGACTCTGTGTAAAGGGCCCTCCAGCTTTGAAAACCCAGATGTTGGTACTTCTCTGTCTGGTAACTATGTATGTATTGCTTATGGTCAGACAGTTGGAAGCCCTGTCTGTTGATTTTGATTTCTCTGTATTTTCTCTGAAGTTCAGGGTGCTGACTCTGACTTATTCCCCTGAGCTAAGTGAATGATGTATGTGCCTGGTTAAAGTGATTGTTGACCCCTCAAAAGTTGCTTTCCTCTTAGAAATGCAGATCTAAGAACCTGTACAGCAGGCCCTCCTTTGTATGTCTGTGTCTTTGCTGTTGCATGCTTCCTGCTCCACCTGTTCAGTGAAGTCCTCCCACTACAGGCTCCATGGGAATCAGACTTCCATGTCACCCAGGCAGATCACATGAGACTATTAATAGCTGGTAAAGATCTTCCTATTAAATTACCTTTACAGCATAATTCACTAGATGAAGTTTGGCAAGAATAGAATACAGTAGGATTATCATCCATTTTCTGGAAGCTATTCCCCTCTTAATGTAGCCCAACTTCACATTTTCTTTTTTTGGATGCCACATCCTGTAGTTCAACTAAAGCCTTGTAATCTTTTTTTCAGAATTGCTACTTTCAGTCCATACCTCCTCATTTTATAATCATGGTATCAATTTGTTTTGTGTATCTGTATACTGGAGTTGTAAGATTTTACATTTCTCCTTTTAAAATTTCATCTTACTAAATTCAGCTTAATGCTTTAGTCTGTCAAGATCCTTTTGATCTTAACATGGTCTGTAGTAATTATCCCTCTCCATTTTGGATCATCTGAAAATTTGATGAGCATACTATTTATGCTTTCAACAAACTTATTAGATAAGGCTTGAGGTTGCTTGAGGTTCTCCGCCAAAGACTTCTCTCCATCTTGACACTGAACCATTAACAAATACTTTCTTGGTTTGCCTATCTTGCCAGTTTTGAATTCATATGATTATATCATTTGCATGATATGCAAATTAAATCTTTCCATATTCTCCACAAGTATAGTAGGAGATACTTTATGAAACATCAACTAAAACATAAGTAAACTATAACTATATTTCCCTCAGTTACTAGTTAATAAAAGCCCCAAAAATGAAAATGCATATAAACTGGTATGACTTATTCCCTCTTTTTTGTTTGTTTGACAAAACCTGCTTCGTATTTACAATCTCACTTGGCATTCAGTCATCCGATTATTATTGTATTTATAACTAAATAGTATGTTTCCAGTTGCAACATAATTTTAAATATTTAGTAAATAAATTATTTCCATGTACTCCAAGATTGTTATATGTGTGAAAACATTTCTATTAAATGAAATATAGGTCAAGCAGCATTTATCTACATTTCTATACATTTTAAATTTGTATAAAAATATTCACAGAAAATGCCTGCAAGATGATATAAACCAGGTAGCCCAGTTTAGTCCATTACATATGTAGCAAAGATGTTCTTGATGAAATCAAGAACAAATTGATTCTTTGTAGTTCCCTCTTCCCTTTATAAATTTTTTACTTGTTTCCTTAATGATTTATTCTTCATTTTTTTCCTGAAGAACCCCATATACCTCACCAGACTTTACTATGAAGATTGTTCTGTTCCCACCCATTCTCTTTTTTTTTTTGAAAGTGAGGACATTTGCCATTCTGAAAACTTTTATTACCTCTCCTGTTTGACATAATCTTTCAAATATCTCTGATACTGATTCACCAATCACAGCTTCCATTTCTTTCAGAATGCAAAGATCAGCTTATTCAGACTGGGTAACCTGAGCTCATCAATTATGACCACATGCTCTCTTACTTACCTCCTTACTTACTTAGTAATTAAATCCCTGTTAAACACCTGTCACACCCAATACAAAAATCATTCTCTCACAGAGAAAACAGAAAGAATTGAACAATTTTGCATTCTTTCTATTGTAGGTTATCATATTCCTATCTATTCTTAGCCAAGGAACAGTATCTTCCTTAATCCCATTTTGCTTTTAATATAAGTATATAAAAAAGCCATTTTGAGGATCTTCTGTTTCCTTCACCAACCTAGGCTCATTGTGAGCTTTAAGATATCTGATATGTATTTTGTAGGACCCTTTTTATTCAACCTAAACATGTCCAGTGCATTCAACGTTCTTTTCTTGATTCAGTTTCCAAAAATGTCATGACACCCTTGACAATTTAAGATTTTTCTAGCAATGGTTTTCTTTGTATCAGCTATTTCTGTATTCTCCATACCACCCAACATAGTATCTTACACATGTGGTGTGTCTTCAAAGTAAAATTGATTGATGAATATCAGGTGTAGCCTTCCCAGTGTAGAAGATAAGTTGGGAAAAATGGTTGCTTTTTTTTGGCATAATTTGAATATATCTGTCTCAATTAAGTGTTAAATTTCATTATTATAATTCATATCTTTGTGCTAAAGAGTTCTTTCTTCCAATAATAATCCTCTTAAAAATAGAAAATGCTCCTGGGAAAGTTAATACACAAAGGAGTTAATAACTTTTCAAGTGCTTCCTCCCTAATGTTAAGATAATCAGAGTTTGAGAGATCTGGGTGCCTGTAGGGTGGTGATTCAGGGAAACAGTTGCTGAAACAAGGAAAAGAGTTTGGAAGTGAGAAGTAAATCAAAGAGAAACTTCAGCTTCCTCATAATTTTGCCCAGGGATGGCCTTCTAGTAGGCATGGTATAAAAGAGTGACTTTGATTGCAATGAAATGGACCTTGATAATTATTAATAATAAAAAGGGCTTTTTTTAATGATGTTTGAAAGAGAAAAAAGTTATTAAAATTACCTTGACTACTTGCTTTCTCTCATATACGAAGGGACTCATCAAGCTGAAATAAGTAGCTGTTTACTACCACAGATGGAATAATTAATATTACTGCAGATGGTAACAGGTGAAGTTTATTTGCTTGTTTGTTTGCCTTTTGGTAGAAACAGTTTAATAATCTCTAAAGGTCTCCAAAGTCAATGACAGAGAGGGGGGGGGGGGTGGCGGGGTGGAGGGGGTTGGAGAGAGAGAGAGAGAGAGCGTGAGCTAATAGCTACCTCTATTCACTCAGATTGACTAAACAGTGAGGTCTCTGCCTGATCTTCACCCTTTGTATTTCACATTTGCCTGTCTATTTTCAAAATCACTTTAAAGGAAAGTGACTGAATTCCCTCTGCTAATAAAGTGACATCAAGATCAAACAGTCTACTACTTTGAAACAGACTGAAAGTAGCTCAATGGTTACAAAAGGACAACTCGTGTGTGTGTGTGTGTGTGTGTGTGCATGTGTGTGTGTGTGTGTTTGCGTGTGTGTGTTGCTTTTTCCTTTTTTTGTGGGGGGATGCATATAGAACTCTATTATCACCCACTGAGGATCTCTGCCTACCAATAGATTTTCAACCTTTTTGTAATGTGTACCCTTAGACAGTTATCTCAGGCCATCATGAGATTAAATAACTTGTCCCTGGAATTATACCAGAATATATCAAAGGTAGAATTTAAATCCATATGTTTCTGATTCCAAAGCTGTCAGTCTATCAACTTCGATATACTGTCTTATACATTTGTAATGTATTTCAAATTTAATATTTGGCATATAGCTAATTCTAGTGACACATCATCTATATTCTGGGTCACTATGAATAATTCCAGTTGTTTTCTTCATTTGCAATGTGGATTATTAGGTTGCTTCACTTTCCATCTGCTAGACTGGGATCCTTTGGTGAACTGGGATATGATGCAGGAATTCCAAGGAAAAAAGATTGTTCATTTTGATAGCTCTTTCTCCCTGGACCCTGAACAGTATCTTAGCAATTGCTTTTTTACTAAAAAAAACTTCAAAATATTTTCTTTCCAAAAGAGCAAGTGGGAATCACTAGACCAGAAGTTCAAGAGTCTTGGCTCAGGAAAAAAAAAAAATATATATGAATGACTAGATCTCTTTGAATAAACTTCCATTGAACAATACATACAGAAGTAAGAGTTGTTGACTTTGAAATATTCAAAAGAAATTATTAAATTAATTTGAAACAATTAGTGAATGAATACCTGTTCCCCAAAAACCTCTTATGAAGAAAACTTTTTTGGGGGGGTTAAGTAATTTAAATTGGCCACCTAAATTATTTTTTCAGCACTTCCCAAGGCTTTTAGACCATTTGCGGTACTCTTTTTTTTTTTCTTAGCAAACTTTCTTAACAGTAAGAGATCACTTAAGTTTTGTTTGAAATACCTAGAGAGCATTGCTTAGTGGGATATGTGTATTCAATGAAGCTGTGGCATCATTTTCAAAATAAATATCACCGACAGCTTAAGCTTTGGAGACCAAATTGAAACAAGCAGCCTTGTTCTGTGCTGCTGCTAAATATAGAATTGGGGAGGGGAGTTGGAGTTTCAAGGAAGCAATAGCATCTAAACAAGGAGAATATTGCCATCCTCTATTTGAGCAAAGTTTGAGCTATGTTTAGTTGGGCTATTGGGCAAAATCATTTGCAACAAACAGCAAAGATGGCAGGACCGTTGGTGAGGACCTGATGAATTTCTTATCTACAAAGTCACAAACAATTCATTTTAGATTCCAGAATATGGAAACTGTGTCCTAACATCCAACTAGCCATACTCTGTCTTTTTAGGCACAGGAGGGGAAAAAAAAGACAGTTGTCTCTCACAAAAACATTCTCATTTGGAATTCAATTCAGAAATAGAAGACAGAAAACTCATCTCAAACACGAGATAGAAATTTATTATTGCAAAGCTTCAAATTTATTGTCAAGGCCTCTGAAAGAGGTAAAAATACATAAGACACTATGTGTGTGTTTGGGGGAAGGGGGGACTGGGTTTTATTACACACCTAAAAACTTCCCAAAAATTTATTAATGACTCAAGATGCACTTGCATCATCTTTTGTTTATACAATTTAAGTATTTACGAGAGCAATCTATACCTGCATTGAGATCAGTTTGATCAGTGTTTTAGAAGAGAACAAGCAGGTTTGCACAAATGATATCCCACAGAGTACTACATCTCTACTATTACAAAATTGATGTAGAGAATACATGATCCCACTGATTTTTGTTCCCTATATAGGTTTTTTTAAGTTTAATTTGTCCTCTTCAAATTTTACCTCTAACAATGGGTCCCTATGCACAAGTCAAAATTATATGAGTGGGATGGTCGTAGAAAAAACAGTGGATTTGAGATGAGAGAGAGAGTTCAAGTTTTGTCTCCAAATTTTGCTCTATGTGTCACCTTGGCCAAATCCCTTTACCAGTCTGGGCTGATTTCTCTTTCTTTAAGCAACAAAATGAGGGTGTTGGACTTTGATGACTTCTGAGTTACGTTCCAGTTCTAAATCTATAATCCTTTAGCAAATGTGATCTCAGTTTAAGAAAGGACTTTATAACAAGTAGAAATTCCCATTATTTTTATTTTGGCTTTCATCAAATTGCAAAAGCCCAAACAGATCACCCAATCTGTTAGAAAATAGTGAACTAGTTCAGAGCTCACTCAGAAAAAGGACAATAGTTTGCCACTAGTATGAAAGACTCTATTTCAGTTTCAGACTCTGTGTAGGACAAACTATCATTCACTTATGTTAGGAATGAGAGGCTCTAGAATGGGAAAGAAAGCAAGGGCTGGAGAAATTAGCATTTTAGAAAAATAACAGGGATTTGAACCCAGTTTCTCTGACTCAAATTTAATACTCCTTACTTTACACTTTGTTGTACTAGACCTCTATACTTTCTGCTCCTCTGTAGTGATAAAATACCTATTCTATATAGTCCTTTCTACTAGATTGTCTCTTTATGCTGTGAAGCACTGGTTTTATCCCAGTGTAGCCTTTAGTCTACTGGAGTCTAGAGAACTCCTACTGCCTCAACACCACCAAAATTAACAAATACTACAAATTAGGGCTTAAATTATACTTTTGTTATTTATGTATACTTAAGAAAGTGATGGAGAAAATGTTAATAATACCTAGTAAGAAGAATCAGCAATATCTGGATACCTGGGGATATCAGGAAACATTTCCTGAAGATGATGGCACTTAAACTCAGCCTAGATGAGAGTTAGCAAGTAGCAGAAAGTAAATGATTCTCTACTGTTTGGATGATTATCTAATCCAAAAACAGCAGTATAACTGGGGATGTTAGCTTCTGGTCCAATTTCTTTTGAAGAGAGAGGAAGCAGTTTTCAGATGCAATTGTGCTGGGAAATGGGACATCTTATCCCCTCCCCAAAAAATGTAAACTGCATTCCCACATCATGTATTGCCTTTTTCATCCTTTATCAACATATTCTCAGTGTGTATCCAGCTGACTCTTCCTTATGTTCATCACAGTTCCAAGCACACTTGTTTCTTGTCAAATTCCCAAATATACCTCCACTCCCCACCCATAAATAACTCAGCGGTTAGCTTTACCTCCTACTTCGTTGAGGAGATGAGGACATCCACTATGACCTTCATCACTCAAATTCTTCTCTTCATCATCATTCTTTCTCTTTTCCTTCCCTTTGATTTCATAATAATGTCTTTCTTCCTCCTTGCCAAATCTAATGACTCCTTGATTCACCCCCCCATAGATCTTCTTTAACTCTTTGATAGAATTCATTTATAAATCCCTCATCCTAGACGCTTTGTCTCCCTCCAAGCCCCCAACCATTTCAATGTTCATGTTTTTACTTAAATCGTTTTTATGAGAATAAGTAATCTATTTCCAAATTTGTTCATTTTAATTATTAATCATTTTTGTTGCATCCTGTCCCTCAGCCCAGGAAGTTCACTTTGGATTCATATAGAACAGATTCATCTTAAGTATGCTTTACTCTAATGAAAGGGCAAGAGTTATCATTTCTCACTTGCCAACATTTTGGAGTAGAAGAAGTACTATAAAATAAAGATTCTTAGCTATTGTGTCTGGGGTCATGGAATCCTGTGGCACATTGGTAAAGTATTATGAATCTTTTCTCAGGAAAAAAAATTTTTTTGTTTATTTTTAATTTTTATTTTTTTTTAACATTTTACAATCATTTCCTTAAAGTTAAGATTTTATCCCCCCCACACCTACCCCACACTACCCCCCTCCCTCCCCACATCAGCATACAATTCTGTATAGGTTCTACACATGCTATGTAGTCGAACTAAAATAAATGGAAGAAATCAAATAACAAATCAAAACATAAGACACTGAAACCCACCCACACACAAACATGATCTGCTACATTCTGCGAATGACTTCCATATTTCTTTCTCTGAGTGTGGAAGGCATTTTGCCTTAGAAGACTGACATTAGGATTTTTTTTTTCTCAGTAAGTTCTTGTGTTATTACAAAGTTCCAAGTCTACCAGAAAAAAACTCTCACACACTGTGGTCGTTGCTGTGCACCAAGTTCTCCTGGTTCTGCTCCTTTCGCTCAGCATCAGATCATTTAAGTCCTTCCAGGCCTCCCTGAAGTCTTCTTGTTCATCATTTCTTATGGCGCAATAGTACTCCATTACATTCATATACTATAATTTATTCAGCCATTCCCCTATTGATGGGCATCCCCTTGACTTCCAGTTTTTGGCTACCACAAAGAGTGCTGCTATAAATATTTTTGTACACATGGGACCCTTTCCCGTTTTATAATAAATTTTTTTTTAATGCAAACAATAAAATGAATAAAATTACAAAGGAAGCCAATTGTATCAAAATGCCACTTTCAGAGTATTAAATAAAATGTTCACAGCACCAAAGATCAAGAATCACTGTTCTAAAATAATGTTTCCTTAGGAGTTTTATCTCTGGTCTTCCTGAAATGTAGATCTCTTCTAAGAAAGGTAATAAACATACAAATTAAGCAACTAATATAGGACATTTTTTTATTTCTTCCACCCTAGAAAACATTTAAAAACACAGAAGATATTACCAGATATAGAAACATAAGACAATGATGTATTATTCTCAAAGATAAGTGAGAAAATGGGCATGAAAAAAACCTGTAAAAAGGTTCTTGTAATAATTCAAAAGGATAGCAATGCTGTCTTAAATTAGGTTGCTACAAGTGATAAATGAGAGTGAAGGGATAGATTTGAGATATGTTTTTCATTCAGAATCATCAGGATCTGGTTACTAATTGTATGTGAGAAGGGAGGACTAGGGAAATAGCAAAGAAAACTGCAAAAACTCAAGCATGGGAGACTAGATGCGTGGTGGTGGAGCAGACAGAATTGATTTCAAGTCAACCTACATTTATGTAGCACTTTAATGCTTTCAAAATGATATCTTCACAAAAACCCTGTAAATTGGTAGCACAAGAAAATAACCCCTCTATTTTACAGATGATAAAACATGCAAGAGGATTAGGTCAGGAATCTAAGGGACAGCAGAGACAGTGGATTCAAAAGGGCACAACAGAATGAGCTAAGACAGTGACTCTCAAAGTATTTGGGCTCAGTACCACTTTATACTCTGAAAAATTAAGGACCACTAAAGAAATATTTAATTATGTGTATTACATCTATAAATATTTACTATCTCATTAATTAAAGCATCTTAGTATCAGATGTGATATTTGTAAAGCCCTTAGCACATAGTAGGGAATATAAATGGTAGCTAGTAGCAGTAGTAGTGGAACAGTGGATAAAATGCTGAGCCTGGAGTCAGGAATACCTGAGTTAAAATCCAGTTGCAGCTAGTTACTAGCTACTACTGGGCTAGTTGATTAGCCATTATTTGCCTCAGATAACTTCTCAGTTAACTTTTTTCTGCAAAATGGGAACATACTGAAAAATGAAATAGCAAACCACTTCGGAATTTTGCAAGATTTTGCAATTTTCCAAGAAAACCCCATGTACAAGTCCATGGGATCAAGAAGAGTCAGATACAACTGAACAACAACAAATTAGTAGTAGTAGCAACAGTATGGGTGGTGGTGGGAGTAGTAATAGTAGCAATAAAAGTAGTAGTAACAGAAATAGCAGTAGTAATAATATTATTTTGAAAATAATTTAAGCTTCATAAACCACCTGAAAATTTCTTAGGTACTCCTAGGGGTCCTGAACCATGAACCCTTAGATTGGTAAAAGAGGTTGATTGAGGTGGGCATAAATAAGTTAATATTTATATAACATTTTAAAGTTTTCCAGGTATTTTATCTATGTTATCTCCTTTGTTCTTCGCTGTATTATCCCCATTTTATAGATGAAAAACTAACTAAAAATGAGAGAGATTAACTTGTGCTCAATCACATAGCTAATAAATGTCTGAGGAAGGATTTGAACTTAAATCATCCTGACTCCAAGTCCAGCACCCTATGCAATGTATGGCTGCTGCCTGTTTATCTTATATAATACCAAAGCAGCCAGAGAGGAGAAGGTGCAGTTACAATTAGAATGAAGTCCCTGGAGGAAACTAAATAACTAAATCTGCCAAGTTTATTGAACCTAAGGCAAATAGACTAGATGACCATGATGGAGGAGTTGGCTCAAGTTTGTCATGGCTGAACTTAAATAAGAGGGAATTTAAATAGCTAATCCACTCTAGAATCTGAATAGAATTTATGTAATTTATGTAACTATCATCATATCACAATGAAGGCTTCTTTTGTTTTATTCATGAGAGTATCTTGCCTTGATGCAAAGAGAAAAAGTAGGATCTGTGGGTCAAACCTCTGAACTACTGGTAGCGAGGAAGTGAAAAATTTGTGGTAAGGTACTGGCTCTACATAATCTTCCCCTAAGGATTGTTTGTAGAGTTAAACTCCATGGACACTTAAATAAAAAGAAGCATTTTTTTTTCAGTGGTGTGAAGGGAGAAAAGAGATAGAGAGATAAATATTTGCTTTTAGGATGTTAGAAGTTTAAGTATTTCTTTGTCCTATTTCAGTGATTGTAACAATTGCAGTTTAAGTTAAAAGCTAAAAACACATAAAGGAAAAAAAAGCCTAAAAGAAAAACTGGAAGACTTTGCCCCTCTCTCCCCCCCCACCTCATTCACATTGTTGTAAGTACAAGCAGTCTTAATCATTGAATAGAAATGATGTACACTTGAAGATATGTTCTGGAGGTCAGTAGCTGATTTTGGTATAGCTTGTTCAAACAAAAAGAAACTTGTAAATAAACTAGCACCTTCTTGGCCCACATGAATTTCTGTGTCCCAGATGCATCAGTTTGGAAACTAAACATCAATATTTATGATGAAAAAGAAAGCATGTGGAATTGGAGTGTTTCCTAGAACATTTGAGTCATGTACGTGGATTAATCCCATTCACAGTATCATCTACTATGTAACTGTATTATTTGAACATATTAGTAGAAAATAGAAAGGAGAAGTTTGTAATCAACCTACAGAGCAGACAGATAGGAATAACTTTCAGCATTTTTAAAGCCTCCTTCTACTTCGACACATGTATTTATTACCAATGGCAGGGTAAAGAAAAAAATGGTAGGTATTTGAGAAGAGAAAAAATGAAATACTTTGCTGGGTTTGTAAGATGAGCCACAAGGGAAATTTCAAAGAGAAAGTTGAAAGGATCAGAAGAGGAGAGTTTTCTGGGAAGCAATAGTGCATAGAGCATAATTTGAGAGGTAATCTCTTCTAAGAAACCAGTCTTCCCAAATGGTTACCTAAGAATGTGCCCTTTTTTTTTACTTCCTACTTTCAATTTTTGCCTTCTCTCATCCCTATCATATGTGCAAATAAAATGTTTTTCAATATAATTCTTAGGTTCTATTAATGTGAGAATGCTATCAATGGGAAATGAAAGAATGAAAAGGCTCATTAATTATAAAATGTTTTATTTTTTGCCCTTAAAATAAAGCAATTTGTTCATTCATGGGTAATTTTTGTACCATTCTCTAGCTAGCATAATGTGTCCCTAAAATGACAGAATTACTCCATATCCATAGTATTTATTCACACTAACAACTCATAAGCCCCCATCAGTGCTTTTAGCTTTGTTTGTCAGACAGAGAACATCAGTTATTTCAAAACAAAAGCATTTAATGATTTTTTAAAAGAAGTATAAATTATTTCCCCCAAGATATGAAGCATATTACACTTATAATATGCACAAATCAGTTGTGTGAGAGGATACAAATAGGATACACATGGCAGAATAAGGACATGAAACACATACACAGGATATATGTATGGAGTAGAAGTAACATAGAGAACACTTCTAATCAAGACATAAGATGATTAAAGTCAACTCATTCTTTTAATATTAAAGGGTTATTTAATAATTTTTGTTTAAAGTCATCCTACTTGACCTATTCCCTGCTTTTCTCCTTCCAACATGCATTCTTTTTATTACACATTACTTTATAGAATTTGTAGTGTCTGCTGACTGATGCCAAGTAGAACTTTACTAAAATCTGCCACTCTTAGAAGCCTGAGGCTTTCAACAATACTCTGTCTGTCTCTCTATCTCCATTTCTCTGTGTCTCTCTCTCTCCCTCTCTCAATAAATAAATAAATAAATAAATATGGGGGAGGAGCCAAGATGGTGGAGTAGAAAGATTCACATATGCTAGTTCCAAACCCACAACCCATAAATTTCCTGTGGAGGGAACTCCCCACGGATTCTGGAGCAGTGGGAGCAGAGCAGCGGCAGAGCGGGGGGGAATTCTGTTCCAGAGAGCCCTGAAAAACCATCACCAAATATCCATCGTGCACCAGACAGTGGAGCTCAGCCCTGCCCTAGCTGCGTGGACCTGAGAGGAGCAGATCAGAGCAGGCTTCAGGGACGGAACCTCTGGGGGCTGTGAAGGTCCCCCCACCCACAGGCGCTACAGTTCAGTGAGAGAGATTTCTCAGCTGGGTGAGAGGGGAGCGGGGTGTCTCCATAACTCAGGCCCCCTCGGGAGGCAGCAGCAGAGGCAGTGGGAAGCAAGGGGCTCCCAGAGCAGAAAGGACCTCAGATCCATTACTGAAGACATCTACATAAACCCCCTGAGGGAACTGAGCCTGGGAGGTGGCCCTGCCCCCACCTGAGAACCAGAACTTAAGCTCACATTGAATAGCAACCACACATGAAGCTGAAAGCCTTGAGGCTGGATAGCAGCATTTGAATATCAGACCCCAAGCACTAGTAAGGTGGTGGTGAAGAGGAATCTCAGAAGTCAAGTAACTGTCTGGCAAAATGCCCAGAAAAGGGAAAAAAATAAGACCGTAGAAGGTTACTTTCTTGGTGAACAGATCTTTCCTCCTTTCCTTTCCGATGAGGAAGAACAATGCTTACCATCAGGGAAAGACATAGAAGTCAAGGCCTCTGCACCCCGAACATCCAAAATAGATAATCAATGGGCTCAGGCCATGGAAGAGCTCAAAAAGTATTTTGAAAATGAAGTTAGATAGGTGGAGGAAAAACTGGGAAGAGAAATGAGAGAGATGCAAGAAAAGCCTGAAAAATGGGTCAATACCTTGCTAAAGGAGACCCAAAAAAATGCTGAAGAAAATAACACCTTGAAAAATAGGCTCACTCAATTGGAAAAAGAGGTTCAAAAAGCCAATGAGGAGAAGAATGCTTTCAAAAGCAGAATTAGCCACATGGAAAAGGAGGTTCAAAAGCTCAATGAAGAAAATAGTTCTTTCAAAGTTAGAATGGAAGAGATGGAGGCTAGTGACTTGATAAGAAACCAAGAAATCACAAAACATAAACAAAAGAATGAAAAAATGGAAGAGAATGTGAAATATCTCATTGGAAAAACAACTGACCTGGAAAATAGATCCAGGAGAGACAATTTAAAAATTATGGGACTACCTGAAAGCCATGATCAAAAAAAGAGCCTAGACATCATCTTTCATGAAATTATCGAGGAAAACTGCCCTGACATTCTAAAACTAGAGGGCAAAATAAGTATTGAAGGAATCCAATCGATCACTGCCTGAAAGAGATCCAAAAAGAGAAACTCCTAGGAACATTGTGGCCAAATTCCAGAATTCCCAGGTCAAGGAGAAAATATTGCAAGGAGCTAGAAGGAAACAATTCAAGTATTGTGGAAATACAGTCAGGATAACACAAGATCTAGCAGCTTCTACATTAAGGGATAGAGGGGAGTGGAATAGGATATTCCAAAAGTCAAAGGAACTAGGACTCAAACCAAGAATCACCTACCCAGAAAAACTGAGTATATAATAGTTCAGGGGAAAAACTGGCTTTTCAAAGAAATAGAGGACTTTCAAGCATTCTTGATGAAAAGACCAGAGCTGAAAAGAAAATTTGACTTTCAAACACAGGAATGAGAAGAAGCATGAAATAGTAAACAGCAAAGAGAAGTCATAAGGAACTTACCAAAGGTGAACTGTTTACATTCCTACATGCAAATACAATATTTGTAACTCTTAAAATTTTTCAGCATCTGCGTAGTTGGTGGGACTACACATACACACACACACGCACACACATGTACATGCGTGCACGCATGCACACACATACACACATGCACACACATACAGAGACAGAGAGCACAGAGTGAATTGAATAGGATGGGACCATATTTTAAAAGAAATTAAGGTAAATGGTGAGAGAGAAATGTAGTGGGAGGAGAGAGGGTGAAATGGAATGGGGTAAATTATCTCTCATTCAAGAGGCAAGCAGGAGACTTCTTAGTGGAGGCAAAAAGAGGAGAGCTGAGAAAAAAAAGCCATGAAGTTTACTCTCATCACATTCGACTAAAGGAAGGAATAAAATGCACACTCATTTTGGTATGAAAACCTATCTTACAGTACCGAAAAATGGGGAAGAAGGAGATAAGCAGGGTGGGGGGGGATGATGGAAGGGAGGGCAATGGGAGGAGGGAGCAATTTGAAGTCAACACTTGGGGAGGGACAGGATCAAAAGACAGAATAGAAAGAATGGGGAGCAGGATAGGATGGAGGGAAATATAGTTAGTCTTTCACAACACGACTATAATCGAAGTCATTTGCAAAACTATACAGATATGGCCTTTATTGAATTGCCTGCCTTCCCAAAGGGAATGGGTGGGGAGGGAGAGATGGGGAGAATTTGGAACTCAAAGTTTTAGGAACAACTGTCGAGTATTGTTCTTGCTACTAGAAAATAAGAAACATAGTTAATGGGGAATAGAAAGTCATCTGGCCCTACAGGAGAAAAGAAAAGATAGGGCCAGAGAAGGGAGGGATGATAGGAGAGAGGGCAGACTGGTGATAGGGGAAATTAGAATGCTTGGTGTATTGGGGTGGGGAAAGGGGACAAATGAGGAGAAAATTTGGAACCCCAAATTTTGTGAAAATGAATGTAAAAAGTTAAATAAATAAATTTATATTAAAAAAATAGATAGATAAAACTAATCCTTCACAAAGTAGAACCAGAAAAAAAATATTCTTTTCAAATTCTTGATTAGATGACTTTTCATATCCACAAAAGATTCTTTATCCTAGGCACCAAGCTCTTTAAAATAGAAAAACAGCATAAATTTCTGGGTCACTGGGTTTGCCTTTCCACTAATAGGTTCACTCTATTTCAGGGTGGTCATTTCAAATGACTCTCAATTTTATTTTTTAATGCTACAATTAGTCATGAATGATGAGGAGGTTATTTTCTCAACACACTGCCAATAGGTTGGTGGTCAATCATTCATCTCAATTCTACAGCCTGTTTTGCTTTCCCACGTACATGCATAAGTGGGAGACAGCTGAACCATTGCAAAAGGTTAATGTCTTGCACAAACTTAGCCATATCACTGCTTTTCTTATGGGTAGGTCATCAATCAAAAATATTATGGTTTTAGCTTCCTTACATTTCCATACTAGAATTATACACATATGTATTGTACATGATACACATATATGGATATGAAATACAGATTATATTCTACATATGCATGTCTTTATATAGATTATATGTGTATATTATATATATATAGATACATACATATATATGTTATCACTCTCTGTTATGATGTATAATGTATTAAATACATATTATGGAATTACTGATCCATAATGAAATAATCATGTCTTCAAAGAGATTATATTCCACGTTAGACAATCAGAAGTAACATAAATAAAGAATAATAAAAATGCCACCTGTTATGCCATGGATTTGCCAATGTGTAGAACCTACAATTGCTGCTCTTGTTCAGTTACTTTAGTCATGTCTGAGCCTTTGTGACCACTTTTGGGGTTTTCTTGGCAAAGATTCTAGAACAAGTTCATATTTCCTTCTCCAGTTCATTTTACAGCTAAGGAAATGGGGTTAAATGACTTGCCCCAGGTCATATAGTTTGTAAATGTCTGAGGCCAGATTTGAACTCAGGTCCATCTAACCACAGGCCCAGCAGCCTATTCATTTAACTCCTTAGTTGTGCAGAATATACATAAGAAAGTGAAAAGGATGATAAAGAACCTTAGGACCATGCAAAAGAGTATCTCTTGAAGGAAATGGGGGGGGGGTGTAAAAAACCCTGGAGAAGAGAAGACTGGCAAATGTGTTGTAGGGGAAGACATTACAGTTATATTCAGTTATCTGAAGGACTGTCTAGTGGAAAATTAATTGAACTTGCTCAGCTTAGCTTCAGAGGTCAGGACTAGCAGCAATAGGTATATGTAAGAAAAA
The DNA here is from genome assembly GCA_023548195.1 of Bettongia penicillata ogilbyi. Classification (NCBI taxonomy): domain Eukaryota; kingdom Metazoa; phylum Chordata; class Mammalia; order Diprotodontia; family Potoroidae; genus Bettongia; species Bettongia penicillata. The sequence goes on along the minus strand of JAJHZJ010000339.1, from coordinate 1,150,410 downwards.
CTTTTCAATAATTCAGGATGCCCTGAAGTGGAATAGGACACTGGACATTCCCTTTTCACAAAGTACTAAAGATAAAAACTGCAATGACTTCAGTTATAATATATCCCTTTCCAGATATGGGTTGGACTAAACTTCTTTGTGGTCTCTTTGGCATATCAGATTCTGTGATCTTGTGACTCAGATATATAAGCATTCCTTATTCAAAATCAAAATATTTTGGTAGAAATTAGAATTCATAAATTATTGACTTATTTTTCAGACTCTTATACTTCTATTTTCAGGAATACCCAGATGGAGATGCCTGAGGTATTAAATGACGTGATCTATTGCTAAGTATGAAGTTGCAATTTAAACTCGAATACACAAAGGCTAGAAAGACATTCTAATGTCATATAGGAAAGAAACAACTTGTTCTTCAACTTTGCAGTGATATTATTGATTATGGGAGCTGTCAGTATTAGACTAGTCAGTTAGGGATATAGTGGTTATGAAGTGAGAAAACTTTAGCTTGAAACCCAGCTCAGAAACTTACTGAATGTATGAATCCAAGCAAATAACAGCTCCTTCAGGCTTCACTTTCCTCACCTACAAAATGAAAAATTGATATATACCTTAAATGTGAGCTAATGTACTATTAAGGAGTTAGTATATTATCTAATAGATAATTAGTAGATCTATAACTATTGCATCACTCTGTTTGACCTGCATTTGATTGGCAGCTCAGAAAGGCTGAATATCACTTGACAAATCCTTTTCTTTCTTCTACCTTCTTCTGATCAGACATAGAAAGGTCCACTGCAGCAGTCTTAGAATGAAAAATATATATTGCTACCCCTGAAATGCCAGGACAACAGAGGACACCAACAAATCTAAGGCACATCCTAGATCATGGGGTGTGGAACCTGGAAATTAGAAACAAAGATCCAATAAGGTTGGAACTGGGCACCCCAAAATGCACTCACATTCTAGAATATGTGGTTGTAGGCTCAATGTAGCAGTGGCTAATAGGCAACAACAAAGATGAGATGTGATAGTACAAAGGAAAACTTTGGAAGGCCTAAAAAGGCCAACACAATCTGCCCACAACCCCAAGGTAGATGAGTAGTTCTTCCCAACTTGAAAGATTTGTTGAACCCAGTCTTTAGGATGCCCAAAATAACTAGACAAAGCAATTGTTTTCTTTCTTCATTCAACACTTACAATATCAACAAACTATGGTATAGGTGGTGTTTATTCAGAGTGAGACTTAAATGTTTAGGTAAATATGTAAATATACACATATATACACATATATTTAGATAGATACATATATAATATATACATATCATTTATATATAATTTGTTTATTAATAAATATATACATATTTTATGTCTATATATGCATATTTATAATTTTAATATTAATATACACATTATAATTATAATAATCTACAACACAAGACTAGAAAAGGATCTTTTCTTTGTATAGAATTATATACAAACTGAAATTATATAATCACTGGTTTCACCTTTCCAACTTTGACCAAAGGTGAGGGTACCACCTCAGTTAATATTATTTTTGCTATAGCTGACCACACCTCTTGGTATTATTAACCTTATGGGATGGAGGAGAAGTTTGATTAGGAGTCATGGAAAGAAATCCAAAAATAATATAATTTCCTTATCTCCATTACATTTCACATTTGTGTTCTGCCTTCAAAGAATTAAGTCTCCTGGAGAAATACAATGTAAACACAGATGAGCAAATGATAATTATGATGGCTCTTATTTTTATAGTCTTTTAAGATTAACAAAGTGCTTTACATATGTTATCTCATTTGACTTTAGTATTTGAACTGTAGCATGTTGGTGTTTTATTATTTCCATTTTACCAGCGAAGAAATTGAAGTACAGAGAAATAATGTGACTTTAGCAGGGTCACACAACTAAGCAAATGCTCAGGCAGGACTCGAATTCAGGTCTTCCCAACTCCAAGGACAGATTGTGATGTTTATTAATCAAGGGTAATTAAACCAAAAAGCCTTGTGCATATTAATTGGCATGATTATTTTCAGTTTCTACTCTCTTTAGTCTATACTTTGGCACTGCTGCCAGTTCAGGCTCCCTAAGGCGTAAGTTTGACTATGACACTCTTCTGCCTCCAACCCTAATGGGTCCACATTTTTTGTGATGAAAAACACAGAAAAGGTAAAAGGAGGCATAGTGGAGAAAACTATGATGATGTAAAAAAAATAGTAAAAATTGATTTAAAGAATAAAATACAAACTCTTCAGTTAGTCATCTTTTCATGCTTTCTCTGAAAGGACAATTCTCCAATCTATCTTTACAAACTTATTCATCATATTCTTTTTCACGAACTCTATATTCCTCCAAACTGGAATTTCTTCTCCCACATCCATTCCTTCATACAAACTTCTCCCCATATCTTGACTGCTCTCTCTCCTTATCTTTATATCCAGAATTCTTAATTTCCTTTACTACTCATATCAACCGTATCTTGTCCCATGAAGTTCTTCCTTCCACCTATTTGATTTTTTGTCCCACTGAAACTAACTTGCAATTATTGTAAGCTCTTTGAAAGTAAAGAATCTTTTAGTCTTTTTTTTATCATTTTCTAGCATAATTCCCTACACATAGCAAGTATTTAGTGGGTGATCATTGAACTGAATTGTTTCAAAGAAATAAGAATTTTCATGACATAGGCTTTAAGATGTTTTGTTTTTTTTTAAGTGGCCAGAAGGAAGTTTTGACCTTGATTTCTGTACTGATGTACAGGGAGAATTTTAAAGAATATGATGAACTAATTTAAATTATTAGCAAAGGAATGGGTAGGGATCTGCCTTTCAGACATTAAGGGTTAGAATCATAGATTTAGAACTGTTGAAAGGGACCTTACAAATCATTTATTCCAGTCCCTCCATCTTATAGGTCAGGAAACTAAGGCCCTAAGATGGGGAGTGATTTGTCCAACATCACACAAGTAATAAAGAGCAAAGACCTCAGACATAGTCCCTCAAGCCCTAAATCCAGTGTCATTTCACTGTATTGTCAGATGTATTTTTGTGTGATGAGAAAAGATGGGAAGCAAACCTCACAACAAAACAACAAATTATCAATAAAATTTAAAGCATATAACAAGAATAAAGAACCAGAGTGGTAGAAAATAGTAAAATGGTATAAATTTTATGTTATTTTTTTCTAACTTTAAATAATGGAGTCCTAACAGGCACTGGAATGTTGTGTTGGGTTGCATGGCATTGAATGATTGATGGACTGTATTGCTGTAATGTTTTTGGATGAGACCTTTGCAGGGAGATTTCCAGGGACTCATTTGGCATTGCTTATGGGAAGAGGCTCAGGAGCCAAACTTCTATGAATAAGGCCATCAAATTGTAGAGTATTTCTGGTGCCTGGCAAAAAATGTGATTCCTAGAATGAATTTCTGATACGGCTTTCTGAATTTCAGGAATCCCTCCCTTTTCCTGGGAGAGATCTCACTGGGATTTTCCATTGAAATGTGATTGAGGGAAAGGGGGAAAGAGAAGCTGTTCATTATGTTTTGATGCCTCTTTAGAGAATGACTGGAAATGAGTTATTTTCAGAATTGTCCTTTCAGAGCAAGAATATATAATTTGGGGAAATACAGCAATAAATTACAAAAGGACATTTTCAAGGTTGTTTAAAGGAGCAGATTCATCTTTGTCAAATTTAAAGATAATCTTTCTATTATTCTATACTGTTCCTAAAGTAACAAGATTCATTAACCAAAGTTCATACTTGTTATAATTCAGCTGTTATTATAGGCAGCTCTTATCACATATGATAGAGTGGACAGAGGTTTCAGAAAGATCTAAATTTAAATCCTACTTCAGATACCTACTAGCTGTATGAAAATACTTGCTCAATCATTAACGCTCTTTTAGTTTCAGTTTCCTTATTTATAAAACAGAGTTAATAATAGCACCCAGCCAATTGAGTTGTTCTGAATATCATGAGATAAACATATATAAATCATTTTTGAAAGCTTTAAAGCGCTACAAATTGGTAAATATTACTATTCTCACATATGTACATATGTATGTATACATGTGTATATATAGATGGTATTAATAAACATTCATGTACATATATACATGTACACATGTCTATGCAGATATGTATTACATATACATATACACTCTTTTACATCCCTATCATCACTGAGTGGTCATGAGAGGTAAGGTGCTACTGGCTAAAAAAAAAAACCAAAAAAAAAAAAAACTTATCCCATTCCAGTTTGAAAGGTAATGATTTTTTACTATTGCATAAATGTTTCACATGATGACACATGTATAGCCTATAGCAAATTGCTTGCCCTCACAATGAGGGATGTCAGGAGAGAGGAAGGAAGAGAATTTGGAAGTCAAAGTTTTAAAAAGAAATTTTAAAAATTGATTTTACATGTAACTGAGGAAAAACAAAATACTAACTTAAACAAAAAAGAAAGATAATGATTTTTTTCCATTTTCAAAGTCATCTGCTTGACTGTATACATTGATTAAATTTTTTGAAACATTATTAACAAATACTTATTATTTATCAATATATCCAATCCCACCAGAAAAAAATACCAGGATTTTTTAAAATGAAGCATATTAAAACATGCTTGGTCCACATAAAAAATGACCCACATCAAAAATAACGATCATTAATACTACATATACTTTTAAATAAAATGAAAATATTAAATTCATCTCTGTTTCACATTTTCACTTAAATTTGGTGTATGTTTTATAACATGTATGCATTTATACATATGATCACAGAAATTAATATGTAGGAATTATTTTTAAATGCATATATTTGGAATGTGCTCTAACATTTTTCTAATAAGGAGGTACTATCAAAAATGTTCAGAGACCATTGCTTTACATTCTATTCACAGTGGACTCTTTGTTTTCCCCTGAAGAAGTTACAGATTTTTCTGCCTCCACTGAATTTCCTAAACCTATCTCTAATAATTATGCTTTGTCTGCACTCTGAAATTCCTTCTGTTTGCTAGGCTCACTTAAAATTCCACCTCTTCATTAAAGCCCACCATGATGGCCCAAAAGTTGGAAGTGACCTTGCTATGTTTGGTTTTATCATTTAACACTGTTCATTCCTCAACTAGGCATTTTCCGAACTATATTTTGTTTTATGACATTTCTGTACATTCTTCTCTCTTTTATTACATTGTAATAAGGTCCTTTGAGGGCAGTGACCCAGTATCTTGCTTATCTTTAGTGAACACAAAACTTGTCCTTTATTGGACTGCACTTGCACTGTACAAAAAGGCTCAAATGAATTAATTCCTTGCATAAGAAGAACATGACTTTTCCTCAGAATTCACTAAGGGGACATCATAAATAAGTAATTTTATGAAGTGTTAGTAATGCCTTTTGGTTTTTATACAATTTTGTTCTTTTTCATAAGTTATTTCAGTAGTGTCCATTTTGTGACCATTTTTGAGTGGTTTTCTTGAGAAAGATACTGGGGTTATTTGCCATTTTAGTTTTTACCTCATTTTAAAGATGAGACTATTGAGGCAAACAAGAGTTAAGTGACTTTCCCAGAGTCACACAGCTAGTAAGAGTCTGAGGCTAGATTTGTATTCATGAAGAGGAGTCTCCCTGATTCCAAGCCCAGTGCTCTATCCACTACATCTCCCAGCTGTCCTTTTATACAATAGTTCCTCATAATATATCCCTCTTTCACCCTGGCCCCCATAAACCTCAGCCAACTTAGCAGCTGTGTCTACCTCTCTACCAGGAGGAGGGAAATATGTTTTAGTAAATGTCCTTTGTGACAAAGAATGGTCATTTTCTGAGTTCAGCAGTCTCTTAGTGTTTTTATTTATATCACATTGCCAAAATTATTCTTTCCTCATATTCCATCAGTGAATATATCTTCTTTTATTTTTTTAACTCCTCATGTTTTTAATTGTTGGTGATCTAATAATTCAAACAAGTGTAATATATTACAGAAACCAAGAAATCAAATATGTATGATAATTCTTGTCACTACATAGGAAGTTTTGTAAATACTTTTTTTTTTTAAATCTCCTGATGTTTGCAAAGGTCATGTGCTGGAATTTGATTGGTTCCAATAGAAAATATAAGAGATAGCTAGGTAGCTCAGTGGACATAGTTCTGGAACTGGAGCCAGAAAGATCTGAGTTCAAGTCTGGATTACTGACTATGTGACCCTAGGCAACTTTCAAGGGGTTAGCAATCACTTTAATCAAGCATATGTATCATTCCTTTAACCAAGCACATATATCATTCAGGGAGTCAGCTCCCTGAGTTTCAAAGAAAATACAGAGAAATGAGAAGACCAACAGAAATGGCTTCCTCTTCCAGAATTCAACAGACAATTGTACCCCAAGTATTTGACCATCATTACCAGAGAGGGAAGCATGACATCTGGGTTCTCAAAGATGGGGTGGGGGGGCTACTTAGTGGATTCCCAGAGTCCTTATCTGGCAATCAAACTTTCTTACCAAAAACTAAGCCCCAAAGTAAAACCTTAACTCAAGAGTATTTATTCACTATTTTAGAGCCAGAGGGCTTAACCATCTAACCCAGTGCCTCAATAGAAAAAAAAAGGGTACTGGGACCCTCCCTCCTACAAACCACCTTCCCTAATCAAGCTCCCCACAATGGGCTAGCCCATCGATGGGTGGGAAAGATCTTTAATCACATTAATTAATCAGAGGCACTTTTAGTAAAACAAAAACAGAAAAAGATCCTAATTTGATTGCCATCACAGCAAGTCACTTAGCCTCTTTTTGTTTTAGTTCTACTAGAGAAAGAAATGTCAAACCCCTCCAGTGTCTTTGCTGAGAAAACGCCATGAACAATTTTGGTGTGCTGTGGTTCTTGGAGTCAGGAGGAATTGGACATGACTGAACAAAAACACAAGAAGGCATCCTTAAGGCCATGATAGCAGAGTATAGTAGCCTGCTTTTTTAGAAAATGAGCAGCAATATGAGTTGCCATCCTAAGCAAACTGATGTCAAGGCAAGAAACATTTCTTAAATGCCTGCTTATATGTAGGTCAGTGATGTCTATATTACCAAAATATAATGAATATATCTAATTCTTATTAAACGATATCAACTGGAATAAAATTGCCAGGCAAGTTGATATCTATACTTCAAAGGAAAGTTCCAAAATATTCTAAATTCTCTCTCTCTCTCTCTCTCTCTCTCTCTCTCTCTCTCTCTCTCTCTCTCTCTCTCTCTCTCTCTCTCTCTCTCTCTCTCTCTCCCCTCTTCCATCCCTCTGTCTCTCTCTCCCCCTCTCTATCTCTCTCTCAAAACAAAAGCCACCTGACTCAACCAGTCACTGACTTCAACATCCATAAATCATGCTATATTCTTCTGTTAAGCTGGGAGATAAGAATCTTTCCTTTACTTTTTTAATTACTTGACTAGATAAAAAGATTATCTGAATAGACTATTTCCTCCCCCTACTATCTTGATGGATTAGAGACTTTTTTTCCTCTTGTTTTAATGGTCCATTTTTTTTCTCAGTACCTGCTCTGCACTGATATGAACTCCCAATTTCAACAGGTGATTTTATTTTCTTTATTTTTATTCCTAGGGCTTGTTTCCCTCAGTGATAAAATAGGAAACTAGTTGTCCTTTGACTCTCTTCTTGGTTTTCTCCTCATTTTTCTAGTTACAGTTATTTAACCAAACAAAATCTATTAATTTGATCTCCTTTATTTTTCTCGGTTGTCTTTATTTCCTTACTTATTATGCATGTAGCAACTTTGTCAGAAACTTCATCATACTTTCTTCAGAACCCAAATCAATGAAATACATTTTGTGAAAGTAAACAGTGACATTTTTAATCTAGATTTATTTGTATTCATTTATTTTCAATGTTTCACAATCATGACCATAAAACCTAGATTATTTCTTTCCCTCCCTCCCCCCTTCTAAAAATGGCATACAATTTTATATAGGTTCTACACATACATTCCTATTAAATATATTTTCATCATAGTCATGTTGTGTAGAAGAATTAAAATGAATGGGAGAAATCATATAACAAAACAATGTAATACAAAAGAAAATGTGGATCTAGACTTACTAAAAATATTAATAATAAAAGTGAGTGCTTTGAAGATTTACCTTTAAGATCACTAGACGCTCATGAACATATTTAGAAAAAATATTGTTCTGTTATATGTCTACCTTTTGATCTTCAAAATAGGGTTACAATAATTAATGTCAAGAAAAACAGCAGGTGAAAGGTATCTTAACATTCCTTTCAATAGTATCACTCAACATCATGAGAAGTTATAGTGCTTAAAAGCTCCACCCCATTTGCCTACCATCATTGGAGTTCATATGCATTGCAAGGCAAAAGTATTTTCCTATATGTACTTTTCCCTATAAAGTATAAAGTATATAATTTCCAAAATATTCACAACATAGAGAAGGGAGAGGAGAATTACATTTTTTTTTTAAAATCTGTATAATCAGCTTCTGAAGAAACATTCTAATCAGGTCAAAGCAACCATTTGACATGTTCTAAAACAATCCCCAGAAAAGGTGTCAAACAAAATTATTTTTTTTTGTGGTAATATTTTTTAAGTTTATTTTTAGATTGCCTCATTCATTTCCATAAAATTTTGAGTTCTAATTTTTCTGCCCATCTCTCCCCTCCTCCCACCCCATAACACCTTGCATTCTGATTACCCCTGCCCTCAATGAGCCCTCCCTTCTATCACACCCCACCCTTCCCTTATTTCATCTTTTCTCTTTTCTTATAGGGCAAGATAAATTTCTATACCCCATTACCTGTATTTCTTATTTCCCAGTTCTATGCAATAACAATTCTCAACATTTGTTTCTAATACTTTGAATTCCAACTTCTCTCTCTCCCTCCCTTCCCACCCATCACCACTAAGAAGGCAAGCAATTCAATACAGTCTATATATGTGTCATTTTGCAAAAGATTTCCATAATAGTCATGTTGTGTAAGACTAACTATATTTCCCTCCATCCTACCCTGTTCCCCCATTTATTCTATTCTCTCATTTGGTCTTGTTCCTTCTCAAAAGTGTCTACTTCTAGTTACTCCCTTCTCCCATTTGCCCTCCCTTCTGTCATCCCCCTCACCCCACTTGTCCCCTTCTCGCCTATTTTCCTGTAGTGTAAGATAGATTTTCATACCAAATTTAGTGAGCATGTTATTCCCTCCTTAAACCATATATGAAGAGAGTAAGCTTCACTTTCCCCCCCTCGCCTCCTCCCTTTTATCCTCCATTGAAAAAGATTTTTCTTAGCTCATTTATAAGAGATTAATTTGCCCCATTCCATTTCTCCCTTTCTCCTCCCAATATGTTCCTCTCTCACCCCTTAATTTTATTTTTTATGGTTATCATCCCTTCTGATTCAACTCAATCTGTACTCTCTATACGTGTGTGTGTGTGTGTGTATGTGTGTGTGTATCCTTTCACCTACCCAGATACTGAGAAAAGTCTAGAGTTACAAATATTATCTTTCCATGTAGGAATGTAAACAGTTCAGCTTTAGAAAGTCCTTTATGATTTGTCAAACAAAATTCTGAGAAAGAAAACCAAGAGAAATCACAGTGAGTCATTTTCTTTTCTAACTGGGGGTAGCTTAGGAAGACAGATACTTTGTGGATATTGAACTGGGATGGACACAGGAGTACAGTTCAAGGGAAAGGGCACCAGGCTGTGACTAAGGCAGCAATTGTTGGGAGCAGCCCAGCATCCAAGGATAGTAAGGGACTGAAAACCTGAGCAGAAAGAAATTGCAGGGACCCTTGTACTACTACTAGGTACAGGAACAAGTGCCATTTGACTGCTCTGTTAACCATTAGCTGGGGCAGAGAAGAGTGGCTACTATCCCTGCCCCTTCTTAGACAAAATTGCATTGGAAGCCCCCAAAACATAGAGAACCCCAACTGAACTATGAAAGCAGCAAAAATATGTAAAAAATAGAAGATCATGCCAGTTTTTATCCCTGGCAATGAGAACTCGATTCTAATACAGTGTCCGACATCAAGAAATAGGCTGAGAAATTGAGCATATAAGGAAGAAAGAATATAATCATAAAGACAAAGAAAGTGAAGACACAAACTCAGATGACAATGACTTGAAAATATTTATAAGCAAGCTTCAAAGAAAAACACAAGTTGGACACAAACCCAACAACCTTAGAAGAACTAAAAACAAGGGCTTTGCTTTTTAAAGGATTAAAAGTTATTTTAAAATCAAATAAGAGTGGTAGAGGAAAAATTGGAAAATCAAATGAGAGCTCTGTAAAAAAATGTTTCTGTTCAGTCATTTCAGTGATGTCAAATTCTGTGTGACCCCATCTGGAGTATTCTTAGCAAAGTTACTGGAATGATTTGTCCTTTCCTTCTACAGTTTATTTTACAGATGAGGAAGTAAGGCAAATATTGTTAAGTGATTTGCCCAGGGTCACACAACTGGTATGTATCTGAAACCAAATTTGAACTCAGGGACATTAGTCTTTATAAATTCAGACCAAGATCTGTTCAGGAGAGAACACAAAAATGGATTGGGGAGAGATAATGTATGAATTATTGTTCTGTTTGAAAGCCATGAAAAAAATAAAATAATTTTTATGTAATTCTTGGCTTCCATCAAGATGGTTCCTTGAAAGGTCCCTCCTTTTTCATGTACTATAGGAGTAAGTACCTTCTCAAAACCATAGCTCTCACTTTCCATCAATGCCTTGCATTATACCAGAGCAAGCCAGATAACAATAAAAAAAAATTCTAAGGAAATAGCCTATAATTAAATAGAATAAAAATACAAATAACAGGGAGAAAGGGGACAGAATTTACCTTATATTCCCATGAAGTCAATGGTAGTGGGTACATACTTCCTAAATGGTTCAAGCTCTTAAGATTACATACCAAATGGAGATACAATTTCATGACTCTGTTGTCTTCATTTTCCATTAAGTTTCTCTAACTTATTGTGGCCATCCAACCCTTATTATTGCTTCTCCACCTTTCAAAAGTCTTCATTTTGCTTCCCTTTACAACCGCTACAGACATGTGCCCCTGCACATCTTCTTTGTTGTTCCACCACAGAGATGTCCTACTGAAGGATTTCATCTTCAAGTACTTCCACAAAGAAAAGAGTGTTCAAGTTATTTTGAGAATTTGTCTATGCCTGGGGAATTTTAGTTGTTTGTTCAAATGGGCCCATAACTGTAGCTACACATTACAGTAAAGAACCCCTAGGACAAAGTATTTACTTTTTAAAAGTCATATTCCCTTTGAGCAGAATCTCCCTAAGATTTGTTTTTTTCTTTCATCACCTATTTTTTTTGGGGGGAAGGAACGAAGAACTATTCAAATTACAATGGAACTTCACTTAGCAACATTGTAATAGCCAGGTGAAGCTGATGGCCTTCGTCATATATTGCTGCTCCTTAACTCAGATCTGAAGGATGCAAAGAAGTGAAAAAATGAGGAGAAAGAGAGAAAAATAAAAAAAGATAAGAGAGTTAGTTTTAAAACTATTGTGTAACCCAGGATTTTATCCTGGAATTTTGAAAAAGTCTCTTCTCATTGGCTCATTTGTAGAGAGAATGATCCCCTGTGCCTTCATGGGGATGGAGGTGAGGGAGAGAGAGAGAGAGAGAGAGAGAGAGAGAGAGAGAGAGAGAGAGAGAGAGAGAGAGAGAGAGAGAGAGAGAGAGAGAGAGAGAAGATGGACAGAGACAGAGAGAGAGAGCTTCAGACACTACATATCACCTTCTCAAAGTCTTTCTCTCCTGAGGTTTTTTTTTTAAGAAATCCTGAAAGTGAGAATGAGAATTTGTCCTATCCCAATCTGTCATCAACTCACTCCTTACACTGGCATGGAGGATGAAGCAATCATTCTCTCTCCACTGAGGAAAGTCTTATGCAAATCCTGAGACTTGAAACCAGGTTTGCATTCTGAAAACAGAAGACTTATGAAAAAGAGAAAAGATAGAAACTCAAAACAAAGAGAAGAAGTCAACTAAAGAGTGAAGGGGATAGTAAAATATTATAACTCAGTATTCCCTTACTATTCAGGTTCTGTGTTTATTTTTATGTCTTTACCAATTGTACATTATACTTGTATTTTCATCAAATGTATATCAAGGTAGAACTGATGTAAGTAAGGAATAGGTATGCACAAATTTCAAAAGCAGTGATTTCAGGTACAAAAGCCACATCATCTCATTTCTAATTCTAGCTTCCTAAGATTGTATTCAGTAATTAAATTGGTTTCAATGAAAAACTCCCCATATGCCACTTAAAAACAACTGAAATCCCCAGCTGTAAGGGTAATGGGGTTCACTTAAATAATTTTATTACAGTATATGTAATGAATTTTGTGATTTCATTTTTTAGGCTCAGAAAAACACTTTAAATTACTTACTACACATCTGTGAAGATTATATATATACATATATATGAAATGCTTGAAATATTTTAAGTGGAAGTATCAAATGTATTTCTTGTGCACAAAAAAGAGAATAATTACAGGTAAATATAGTTTTGAATAGGCCAGTGATATTCAAATTTGTTCTAGAAATTTATAAGGGGAAGGGGAAAGCCAAGATGGAGGAGTCAATGCAGAGACATACCTGACCTGTCTCACAAATTCCTTCAGATACTTCTAAAAAAGGATTCTAAGCAAATTTGAGTGTGACAGAATCCACTAGGAGATAGTGTGGCAGATTTCCAGCCCAAGAGATTCCAGAAGCTCCGTGGAAAGGATCTGTTACAACAGTCTGGAGAGCACAAAGCACATGCATCTAGATCTGACCAAAGCACAGCAAGAACCAGCCCTGGTAGACTGAATAATCAGTGCAGTGACAAATCCCAAACCTCTCAGCAGTCTTCAAAAACCCCAGAGAACATTGACCCAGGAAAAATTATGGAATACTGGAGCCAGCAGAATGGGTATAGCAGTCTTCTAGCTTAGGAGACTGGGGAGATCAAAGGGAAGAATTCTTCCTGCTTTGGATGAAGGGGACTAGGGCAGGCCCAGAAGCATCCAGCAAGCCCCACCTCAGCAGACCATCAGAAGATCCTGAGCTCCAGTGCGGTGGAGCTGGTAAGCACCAACACCAGGATCCCAGGCATGCCTTTGCACAACCAGAGGAATTGGCAGAGATAAGCACAAACCACTGTCCACCAGTGGATGTGATCTAACAGAGCCCTAGGGGAGGAGGAAGCCTCCAGCAGCCAGATGACCCCTCCTTCTACCTCAGACTGGGAGCTTCAGTATAACACTGGGGGAAATCAGTAAGACTTCACCTGGTCTCAGACTTGGCACACACCAACTATCTCCACCTCAGCACCAGGCAAGCTGCAGTATTATATAGCTTCTAACTGACAGAATGAGAGGTCATAGCACACAAAGCCAGTAAAAAGGCCTGTAGACACAAGCACAAGAAGGGTGGGAAAGAGTCCCTGTATCCCAGAAGCAGTGATTCACTTTCAAAGCCAGGAAAAGGGCAATCACAATGAACAATTAAATTAGAATTATTTAATTAGAAATAAGAATTAAATTAGAAAAGCAAATATGATAGAATCTTACTATGGGGAAAAGGAAGAACAAAATATGAATTCAAAGAGGACAGCATGGTACTATATCCACATTTGAAACCTCAAAAGGCAATATGAACTAGTCTTAAGCCCAGAAAACAATACTGGAAGAGTTTAAGGAGAATTTTAAAAGCCAAATGAGAGAGGCAGAAGAAAATTTGGTCAATTCTTTTAAAAAATAAAATGGAAAAAAATGGCAAAAATAATTTGCTGAAGAAATAAATCTTTTAAAAGTAAAACTAGTTAAATGGACAAGGAAATATAAAGCCTAACTGAAGAAAATAACTCCTTGAAAAGTAAAATTGGCCACATGAGTAAGGAGATACAAAATCTAACTAAGAAAATAATATAATAAAGATCAGAGTTGGACAGGTAGACTCTAATAACTCTATGAAGCATCAAGAATCAGTCAAATAAAATCTAAAGAATGAAACAAATTGAAGGAAACATGAAGTATTTCGTTGGAAAAACAACTGACCTGGAAAATAGATCCAGGAGAGGAAATCTAAGAATTATTGGTCTACCAGAAAGCCATCATAACCAAAAAGGGCGTGGACAGTATCTTCCAAGAAACCATCAAGAAATTTTCCCTAAGGTCATAGAAACAGAGGGTAAAATAATCATCAGAAGAATCCACTGATCACCTCCTGAAAGAGATCCCAAATTGAAAACTCTAAGTTTAGTCAAATTCTAAAATTATCAGATCAAGGATAAAATACTGCAAGCAGCCAGAAAGAAGCAATTCACATATCACAGAACTACAGTCAGAATTGCACAGGATCTTTCAGCTTGTACATTAAAAGATCAGAGGGATTTGAATGTGATATTCTGTAAGGCAAAGGAGATTGGACTACAATCAGAGATCTACTGCCCAGCAAAACTGAGCATAATCTTTAAGGCAAAGAGATAGACATTCAGTGAAATAAGGAATTTCCAGATTTCCCTGATAAAAAGGTCAGAGCTCAGTGGAAAATTTGGTCTTCAATACAAGACTTAAAATAAGTCTAAAAAGGTAAATAGGAAAAAACAACTTGTTATTGAACAAAGGCAAATTGTTTACTTTCCTAAATGCAAGGATAATACTTGTCAATCTTGGAAAGGTATATTTATTACAATATTTAAAAAGGATATGCATAGACAGAGGGTGTGGGCATAAGGGAACAGATGTGATGATAAAAAAAAAAACATAATTTAAGGGTGCAAATGGATTGTGATGGGAGAAAAGGAAAGGAGGAAGCAGAAAAGGGTAAATTATATCACATGAAGAGGCATAAAAAACAAACTATAGGGAAAGAAGGAAGGAAGATGAGCATTGTTTGAACTTTATTCTCATTGGATTTTGTTCAAGGAGGGAATAACATACTCAGTTTTATGTTTTAAATTTAGAGTTTTAAGTTTAGAAATTTAACTTGCCCTACAGGCAATAGGATGGGAAAGGGGAAAGAAAAGGGAGGGGGACTTATAGAAGGGAGGGAAAACTGAGAGAGGTGGTGTTCAGAAGCAAACATCTTTGGAGGAAGGGAAGGAAGAAATCAAAGCACAAACAGTGGGGTAAATAGCATGAAGAGAAAGACACAGAGTGTAATCATAACTGAATGTGAATGGGATGAATTCTCCCATAAAATAAGGCAGATAGCAGAATGAATTAAAAAACATAATCCTACAATATAGTTTTTACAAGAAATAGATGTGAAACAGTGGATACACATAGGGTAAAGGTAAAAGGCTAGTGTAGACTATATTACACTTCAAAGTAAAAAAAAAAAAACCGGGGTAGCAATCCTAATTTCAGGCAAAGCAAATGCAATAATAGATCTAGTCAAAAGAGATAAGGAAGAAAACTATATTCTGCTTAAAGGCACCCTAGACAATGAAATAATATCATTTCTAAACCTATATGCATCAAGATGAATAGCAATCAAATTCATAAAGGAGAAATTAAGGGAATTAGAGGAAGACTAGACCATAAAACTATATTAGTAAGGGACCTCAACCTCCCACTCTCTGAACTTGAGAAATCCAACCTCAAAATAAACAAGAAAGCAGTTAAGGAGGTGACTATTATTTTAGGCAAAGGTAGATATGATAGACCTCTGGAGAAAATTGAATATTTATCAAAAGGAATATGTGTTTTTCTCAGTGGCACATAGTACATACAGAAAAATTTATGTAATAGGTCATAAAAACCTCACAATCCAGTGCAGAAAGGCAGAGCTAGTCAATGCATTCTTTTCAGATCATGATGTTGTAAAAATTTTATGTAATAATATGTAATATTATATGTAATATATGTAGTAAAAAGCCATGGGAAGATAGGCTAAACATTAATTGGAAACTAAATAATCTAATCTTAAAGAATGATTGGATCAATCCACAAATCATAGAAACAAGCAACCACTTTCTTCAAGAAAATGACAATAATGAGATAACATACCAAAACTTATAGGACACTGTGAAAGCAGTTTTATATCTCTGTATGCTTACATGAATAAAATAGAGAAAGAGGAGATCAATAAATGGGGCATACAACTGAAAAAACTAGAAAAAGAACAAACTGAAAATTCCCAATTCAATACCAAATTAGAAATACTGATAAACCAAAGAAGAGATCAATAAAATTGAAATTAGGAAAACTATTGAACGAATAAATAAATTTAAGAGCTGACTTCATGAAAAAAATAGTCCTTTGATTAATTTGATTTAAAAAATGAAAAGCAAATTATGAGTATCAAAAAGGATGAATTCACCTCCAAGATATTGGAAATTAAAATAATAATTAGGAATAATTTTGCCCAATTGTATGCCCATAAATTTGACAGTCTTAGTTAAAGGGATGGATTTTTTGTGAAAAAAAATATTGCCCAGATTAATAAAAGAGGAAGTAACATACTTATAACCCCATCTCAGAAAAAGAAATTGAACAAATCATCAATGAACTCACTAGGAGAAAATCTCCATGGCCAGATGGATTTACAAGTGAATTCTATCAAAAATGTTTAATAAGATATTAGCAAAAAGAATACAGCAGCTTACCAAGAGAACAATAGACATTCATCAGGTAGGATTTATGCCAAGAATGAAGGGCTAGTTCAATATTAGGAAAAGTATCAGCATAATTGGTCATATCAACAACAAAATTAACAGAAAGCATATGATTATTTTAATAGGTGCAGAAAAACCTTTTGACAAATACACCACCTATTCCTATGGAAAACACTGGAGACTATAGGAATAAATGGACCTTTCTTTAAAATGATTACTAACACTATAAACAAATTAGTGGATCAAGGAATAGTATATTTGTCAGATTTATGGAGAATGGAAGCATTTCTGACTAAACAAGAAAGAGAAAGCAGTATGAAGGCAAAATGGATAATTTTGATTACATTAAATTGAAAAGGTTTTGCACAAAGCCAGTGTAACCGAGATTAGTAGGGAAGCAAAATGGGAAAGAATTTTGACCATTTTATAAATGGTCAAAGGATATGAACAAGCTCTCCATCACTATTGATTAGAGAGATACAAATCAAAACAACTCTGAAGTACCACATCACACATATCAGATTGGCTAACATGACAAAACAGGAAAATGATAAATGCTGGAGAAGATGTGGGAAAGTTGGAACACTAACTCATTTTTGGTGGAGCTGTGAGCTGATATAACCATTCTGGAGAGTAATTTGGAACTCTACCCAAAGAACTATAAAAATGTGCATACCCTTTGATTCAGGGCTGTATCCCAAAGAGACCATAAAAATGGGAAAAGAACTCTACCAGTGTTAATTCTGCTGGCTAAGTTTTGTAACTAAGTGAGAACTTAGATCCTTGTTGAATCCTTTCTAGTGTATAGATTCCAGTTTGGCATAGAAGCAGTGGGAGGAGATGCCTTCAAAGGCTGGGGGTTTTTTTTTGAGGAAAATTGGAAGGGCTTTCAACTGGGATTTTCTTGAGGGGAGAGGTACACCTTTGTCAAGCATGTTTGATATATAATGCCTTATAAAGTGTAGATGATGGCAAACACATAAATGAAAGATTGTGCCCAATCACTTTTCTATGGGAACTTTATTCTCTTTGCTCTTAAATACTTAAGTTGATAATACATCAGGGATCTGAATTGGTGTGCAATTCATGTAGAGGTTAGAAATAGAATGTATTATACGTACATCAACCAAGATCAAAGCACGGAAAGACCTGCCTTTGATATGGTAGTGCTAGTTGTGAGAGACAGTGTCTGAAGAAGAAGCAAATCAAAAGCAAATATTGCATGAAATTATGAGAGGAGGTTAGTGAGAAGCAAAACCAAAGCAAACTTCAGGCTACAATAGTTCCGTAGTATACAAACAATGGTTCCACAACAGATACCAATTTTCCCATTGTGCTGGTATATGGTTTTTTGTCCTTTTTTTTTTTTTTTTGCCTGTCATGGTATGGCTGCCTCTAGCCTCGTTTTGTTTTGCTTTTTACTCTGCTTATTCACTATCTCAATTGTCAAATACAGATCATATTGGCACCTAATAATTTTACAGTTTTGATTTGATTTGTGAGTCTCCTTGGCAAAAGAGAGTGATGATCTTGAAGTTAAAAAGACTTGGATTCAGCTCCTGAATGTGACATTAACTCTGCGATCATGGATACAGTAAGGAGTTACTGAAGTTTATTCTTCAGGTGGGTAACATGGTTAGAACTGTACTTCAGGAAAATCTCTTTGGCTGTTATGTGGAAAATACATTGAACTGGACAGAAAGTTGGGGGAAGAAGATCAATCAAATGACTAGATGTGGTGAGATCCTGCTAAGAATGGTGCTGTTTATGTAGAGAGAAGAGGGCATATGTGGAAGATAACCTAGAGAAATAAATTACAAGATGTGGCAATTGAGTTACTATGTGGGATTAGTGAAAGAGAGGAGTCAAACATGACACATGGGTGACTGGAAGAATGATGATGCTTTTGACAAGGACAGAGAAATTCAGAAAAGGGGAAATGATCAGCTCTGTTTTGGAAATGTAGAGGTTGAGAAGGCTCCAAGTTAAAAATGTCCAAGTTGATGGTGGGAGACTAGAACTTAAGAATCATCTGCACAGACTTAATAATTGAATCCATGGGAGATAATGAGATCACCAAGTATAGAGTATAGAAAGAAAATAGAAGTCCCAGCAGATAGCCTTGGGAACAGCCAAGGTAAGTGGATATGCCATTGATGAAGATTTAGTAAGAATTGGCTGAGAAAGAGCTGTCAGATGGTGGGAGGAGAAGCAAAAAAAGAGCAGCATCACAAAAGTCCAGAGAACAAACAGTGTCGAGGAAGAGAAAGTGGTCAGTTGTGGAAAATGCTGGAGAGGTAAGGAAGGATGAGCATCTAGAAGATGTCATTAGATTGGGTTGTTAAGAGATCATTGGGGACTTTGGAGGGAGAGATCAGCTTAATGATGAAATCCAAAGTCAGATTGCAGAGGATTTAGAAGACAGTGAAAGAAGTGAAAACATTAATTGTACATGGCCCTTTTAGGGACTATAGCTGAGACAGGGAGGAGAGAAATAGGATGTCCACAAGCAGGTCTAATGAGGTTTACTGAGGATTTTGTTTTGTTTGTTTTATTTTAAAGTATGGGGGACACTTGGATGCCTTTCCAAGGTATCAGAAAAAGAATATTCAGTTCTGATAGAAAGTGGGGATAATGAGAGTAGCAGTCTTTTGGAGGAGACAGAAAAGGGTGAGATCAAGGGTATACGAACTGAGGTTGACCTTGACAAGGAGAAAGGCCACATCATCATCAGAGATAAGAGAGAAGGAGTTACTATACAACCATCTGAGAGATGAAAGATGAGGAAAGGAGAAGAGATGGAGGGAGCTCTCAGGAAAGGATGTGTGTGTGTGTGTGTGTGTGTGTGTGTGTATGTATGTAGCAAGATCACAGAAAGAATAGCTGTATATAGAAATATAAAATGATCTATTCTGCCATTCCTCAGTCAACTTGCTTCCAGATTTTTGCTAGTACAGAAAATACTCCTATAAATACACTTGTACATGTGGGACCTTCGATATTTAACTTTCCAAGGGTACATGCCAACAGGCAATCCTTTTGAACTAAAGGACATATTAGTTGAATGGCTTTTTTAGTATAATTTCAAGTTGTTTTTCTGAATGTTTGAACTTATTTGCAGCTCTGATAATAGCTTGTTACTATGCATGTCTCCTAATTGTGACTACCATATTCAAAGATTAAAACATGACAAGTCAACGAACAATCAAAAACAGCTGACTGAAAATTCTGGTTTTGTGCTGAAACATAAAGACCATGATAATAAAAAGTGGAAAAAGTGGCATTTGCTGGAGATTGTGAAGCATTTTATCATTTAATAGTGTATTCCAAAACGTTTCTCTTGCTAACAATGAAATGATACATTAGTATTTTGTCACTGTAAGGCTGACTGTTCAATGCTGTATTAGACTAATATCTTGCAAACATAAAAAAAAAATCATCAAAACTTGAAGTGGATTACAAGAATTGGTTCTGTCATCTGTTTCACCATGATTTTTCCATAGTCTCCAAAAAAATTTGAAGCTCAATCATGTAAGAGCTAGATAAGTATTTAAGCCTATATATATATATATATATATATATATTGCTTAAAAACAACTTTAATATAAACTATGGATATTTTTAAGAATTATAAATGAATGCAAAAAGCATATATTAAGGATGAACTGTGTCGGGCTGTACTAGGTGCTAGGGATGCAAATTCAAACACAAGAAATTCTCTGATCTTAAAGAGGAAAAATAAGGAGTTGATGGCTGGGAAAGGGAGTTTAGGGATGAAGAATCCCAAAGAGATGGAGAAGGACTTTATCCTGGACTCAGTCCATTACTTCCCCTTCCCCATTTGCACACATTTTTATTTTCTTCCTCTCACCTTTTTTCATACTGGAGATCCTTTCACCTCTATGGCCTCCTGTTCTCATTGGGGAGTTTCCCTCTGGAATATCCTTTTAAGGAAATGCCCATGGCAATTCAACTCACCTCAAATACCCAAATTAACCCCTGACTTTCTAGACTATTTTTCACGTGCACATCTAACACATCCCCCCACATACTTTTCAGTTCTTCTAACGTAATCCTCCCTGCCACACACACACACACACACACACACACACACACACACTTTAGAATGTAATTTACTTGATGGCAGGAATTGTCATATTTCTTTTTGCTTATATTCTGATTGGCAGTGCTTAAATACAGTTTGACATAGTAAACACTTAATACATGCTTCTCTCTCTCTCTCTCTCTCTCTCTCTCTCTCTCTCTCTCTCTCTCTCTCTCTCTCTCTTTCTCTCTCTTTCTCTCCCCCTTTGTGTGTGTGTGTGTGTGTGTGTATTTCTATCTCTCTGTCTCTCATCTAATTTATGGGGTCATAAGCTTTCAATTTACTACTTAATATTAAAATAACTATATACATCTTCATTTTATTATTCAACAATACTTTCAGTATATGTGGTTTATTCATGGAATGTCCCATCCTCAGTGTAGATCATATTATTGAAATCAGACCCTTTTGGTTTACTCCAAACTATCACTGTCACAGATGAAAAAAAATAAAGATAAACTAGTAGTGATTATAATACAGCCTCTGGACCCAGTAGATTTTTAGACACATAAGATTCTAAACATAGTTTTGAAATAGCTGTGTTTTATTCCTTTTATCAATAGAATATCATTTGCTTTAGCATTTACAATAACTATATTCAGTGGGACAATTGTGTCTACTACTAGGTGTTTCCTAAACTGATAAAAATAAGTTCTAGATAAAAAAATAATATAAACCAAAATAACAAGGCTTAAAGGGATGTATATAAAT
Organism: Bettongia penicillata ogilbyi; assembly: GCA_023548195.1. NCBI lineage: Eukaryota > Metazoa > Chordata > Mammalia > Diprotodontia > Potoroidae > Bettongia > Bettongia penicillata. The sequence continues at coordinate 1,128,924 of JAJHZJ010000339.1, read as the reverse complement.
ACACACATATACATGCACACGCACATGTGTATGTGTGTATATGTATGTATCTCTATAAATATAGGGAATACTGATGAGAAAAAAAATTGAATTGACAAACTTAACAATGGAAAAGTAAAGAAGACTGAAAAGATGTATTTTGTTGGCAGTAAAGCCAGGGAGTGGAAAAGCAGAAGTATAAGAAAGATAAGGGTGGAGAAATTTCAGAAAGCAGAATTGTTCAAAGTATACAGTGATCTATAATTTACATCCCAATATCCTTACTATAATCCTGTGAAAAAAGCAAAGCAAATATAACTTTCATTTAAAAAAAAGAATGATAGAGGAAGGAAGGAGGTATGGAAGGAATGAGAAAGAGAAAGAGAGAGAGAGAGAGAAGAATGGCTTATGTATTGGAGAATGTTGGTGAATTATTAATAACAGACTCTTTAAAACACACACACACACATATATACATGACAAACCTTTAAGTTTAAAATGAAATATCAATATTTTCTTCATAATTTTCTTAAGCCTAGAAAAATTTACAAAACTGTAAATCAAGCCCTGGTTTGTAGTTTTTATCCATTTTCATGATGTAAATGCTCACACCAAAATTTTCACAATTTGCCTATGAGCTATGAAAGCTGACTCCAGCACATCCCCAGTTAACCAGGATGATCTTGAAAATATACTATATAAGATAAGGAGCTGCATGGTAGAGTGAAAATATACTCCTGGGATCAAACCTTAGCTCTTTCCATTCTATCAGTGTAAATTGGGGCAAGTCACCTAACCTTTACAAATCTCAGTTTTTTTCCTTGTATAAAAAAGAAAGATTGAACAGATAACTTCTAAGGTCTCTTCCATTTTTGAAGAAATGATTTGGCAATCTTTTTGGAGTATTAACCTTCAATATGTCTGTTAAAATCAGAAGGTTCTTGTAATAAGAAAGTATAAGAGCAGCACAGAATAAATCATAACGTTTCAGAGAGATAGATATACATATATATATATACACACATGTATTCGTGTGTGTGTGTAAATATATATACACACACACACACACACACAGACACACAGGACACACAGACACACACATATACATACATACATATATATATATATTTTATATATATATATATATATATATATATATATATATATAATTTCCACAGTAATTCAGAGTAAAGGGCTCTTACTTAGGCAGAGGTATGGAAGAGATTAGGGGACAATGGGTGAAAGCAGGAGACCAGAAGAATTAGGAGATAAACAAAGAACTTGGAGAGTGTTCAGTTCTAAGAGGAATAAGGACAATTATAGGTGGTGAATAAAAAGGAAACAATCACAATGGGATGCCACTGAGATGATAAGTTCATATAATCTGACCACAATACATTTTCCCAATAGTTACATTTTGGAACTGGTGTCCATTCATGTGGTTTGGGACAAAGGAAGAAGGATTCAAGGGTTTAAAGTAAGGAGCCACTCTTTACATAAAATCTCTGCTGGACTTAGTGCCAGAAAGGATCTTAACGTAATCAAATTCAACAACTTCATTTTCCAAATAAGGTAACTGAAGCAATAAAAATTTAAGTGACTTGTCCAGGAATATACAACTGCCAAAGTGTGACATAGCATTTGAACACAAATCTTCCTGGTTCTACTTCCAGAGTTTTGAAAAATCAGTTCAAGAAATTCCTTAAACTTTTCCTCAAGATTTATAAAGCTAAAATTCTCCTAGAAAACCCAGCACTTAGCTAGGAGAAGTAATAGATAAACTATAAAGAAAAAATATCTTTTCATTTCAAAAAAATTAATAAATATTCTTTTATCGATTCAATTTATTGTCCTTTCCATGAAACAGATGTATCCATTTTTTTTAATGTGCCAGAATCTGAAATATGAAAAAATGGATTCATTAGCCCATGGCAAGAAATTTGAAGGACTGACCTTGTGAGTTGGTGATGTATATTGTCACCTACTTGGTATTATTTTAAGGGAGCATGAAAAATCACCTCTGCCCAATATGTCTCTTTTGATCAAGTTTTATGATTTCTAAAATTCCATCACTGGAATTTCATTTCTTGGGGTAAAGCACTAATGTTTCCAGGTATTTTCTGCATAAATGCACATGGATTCACTTACATGCAGCATAGTGTGAATTAATTTATTAGATAACTTTCCTTCTTAAAAATAATGATCTGTAACAACACAATTGTTTTAGGCACCAAGAGTACTGGCAGGAGATTGCCATAATGAGAGGAGTAAAGGAACTAAGATGTTGATTGAGGCATAGTGGAAATAAACTTGGTATGGTTTTGCCTCATATTTGTTTTGGAAATGACAGATGATATAAACACTTTGAGGGTTCTTGAATGTTTGATTTTATTTCAGGGAGAATATATTTTCCCACAATTTCACATTTAATACTGTTTTCTCCAAAGCAGAAAACAAGATCATAAACCCAGAGCTGAAATGATCCTTAGTATCCATCTAGTCCAATGCTGCCATTTTACATAGGAGAAAACAGGTGCAGAGAAGCCAAATTGTTAAAAAGGAGCAGAACTCAAGTCAGTGCTAGAGAAACAAGAATTGGTTGCTTTGCTCAAAGGTGTTCAGCCATTGAAAAGAGTGTCCACTGTCATACATCCTGCCAAAAACATTACTTTCTGTTGAGTATTAGAAAGTACTGCCAATACCACAGTGACAAGCATTTTTTTGGGTGGGATTTTCGCTTCACTAGCCACAGGTAAGCTACCTAGAGTCAGTAATTAAATATGACTTAAGAATTTTGTCTTTAAGGACACAAAGTTTGTAACTTAAATGGTAAGAAGATAAACGAGTTAGTCCTTTCCTGCTTGTCCAACAAAACATGGTAGGATGTAACATAATATAGTATCGACTACAAGATAACAACATAATATGTAATATAACGTGCATTTTCTGTATCCATATATATATATATATATTTAACAGTATTGATCAACAAATATTTCAACACACAAAAAAAAGAAAACCACGTATTATATTTTTTAAGATCAACTTATCCCTATATCCTGAGTTTTGTATCTTTAGATGCCATTTTAGAAGTGCTTAATGCTTCTGTTCTCTTTAGTATTTACTTTTTTTTTTTTTAAAAAATTTCAAATAGCAACTGATAATGCAGAGGAAAAGGAACAGGCCCTATTCCTCAGTGTCATTCAAGCTTGGCACACCTATTAGAACGACAGGTCAGTCACTGTTTCAAGTACAGAATCAATAAAGTATTACTCTGTTGTCCAGAATCCTCACTAAAACCTTGGAATAACTTTCAACAGTCTCTTGATGAATGACTTATACATGCCTCTGATTACTTTGCTAAACCCCCAGTTTCAATCACAGAAAAAAGGAGATTTCAAGGAGATTCTCATCTAATTGTGATTTCTTCATGAAAATAAAATTTAACCATTCTCTCATCCCTTCAAATACAATTTGGATATTGCTCTTAGAATTTCAATGTCAATCCATCAACACCCTGATGTTGAGAAAGGAAAGACAAAAGCAGTCTTGCCTTCAGGGAGCTGGGATTTAAGTGGTGGAGAGAACATGAAAATAACTACATGCATGCAAAACTTACTTAAATACAAGGTAATCTTAGAAAGAAGGCCATAGTGGAGAGGTGGGAGAGGTCAGGAAAAGAATATTGCAGAAGATGAAATTACATCAGAATTTGAAAGATATCCAGGAATTCTGGCTCAATCAGAGAACAGGAAGGACATCAGCCCTGACATGGCAGATAGCATATATCCTCTAGTCAAGAAAGTCATTTTCCTGGGGTAGACAGCAAGTAGGCCACTGAGCCTGAATTATAAAGTGCATGGAGGGGAATAAAGCATATGAAGACTATAGGGGTTCAAGGCAGGTTGTAAATGAGTTTAAATTCCAAACAGGACCTTCTATTTTTAACCTGGCAGTAATTAGTCACTGGAACTTATGAGTTGGGGTTGACATGGTCAGATCTGGACTTTGGTAAAATCAATTATGCGATTGAGTGGAGAAATACATTGTAGTGAGGTAATTCTGGAAGCTGGGAGTTCAACTAGAGGGCTAAAACAATTGTCTAGCTGAGAGGCAATGTGGTGGATAATAACTTAGGAAACAATTGAGCTATGTGATTTATTACAAAAGAGGTATAATAAATGGTCAATGGACTCCCTACTCAGTCCAAAGATTCTGAGTGAAACAGACTTTTACATATTAAAAACAATCTAATATGACCAACAAATTAAAAGAAAACAATTAATCTGGATAGAAAATCAGGTAACCTGATTTCTAAATGGAGGAAAGATTAGGGATTTTCAAAGTTTTAAGGAGAGATTGTACAAGCCCAGTTCCCTGAAAATCAGAAAGAGATTTTCCACTCCTCCCAAGCTTCTGTATTCATTCAAAGGAAAATGTAAACACTAATTGATTGACCAGTATAGGGCCAATTTTCTGATAAGACAAATGGGTTGCTTAAGATGTATAACTGTGAGAAAACTCCTTGCATGAATCTTTAGATCTGCCTGGGTTTCTGCTCAACATAATCGAAGTCCTTAATTAAAGTCTCTAAGCAACAGGTACATGTATTCCAGGATCCTAGTTACACATGGCCAGTTTCAAACAATGCAATAAGATTTTCTCACCATTCCCACAATTGTATAAAGTTTCCTAATAAAACAGAAATTGGACAGGAAACATAAATGAATAAAGGTAACTGAGCTATATCCAGAATGAGTCATACGATAGAGTCAGTGTGATTCACTCAATTCTCTTAATAGTACTAGTATGGTGGATGTGTGTATGAGTAAGCACCCCAACATACACAGGGGGACTTGCTATTGATGAGGTTTATGGGTGATGGATGAACCCCAAAATACCAACAGTCCAGGTCGTGCTCGAATGAATTCGACTCAAGCCTTCTTAAAGTCCAAGAAAACAAAGTTTATTAAGGATTTGCCTAATTAAGGAGCCTAAGTATTTGTAATGCTTGTATTCACAAGCGGGCCAGATAGATCCCAGCCAGACAAAGTCTGAGCTGGATAGGATCTGAGCGCCTTCATGGAGGCAAGGTGGGACTTAAATACAGAAAAGAGTATAGGAGGAATCTGGAGGGGGGAGGGGTGGTCTGGTAGTCCAGGGTGATGGGAGGAGGGGTTTAGGAAGGGTCTTGAGGAGAAGTCCAAGGAGGGTCAAAGGCTGGAAACACCTGGAGCCTATCAGGAGATATTAGACAATGAAGGGTTTGGGTGGGAAGCAGGTGGGGCAATCCAGAGATCTTGATAGGGGCAGTATGGGAATGTATACAGATCTTGATGGCAGCCTGGGGAATGGGGTTTTGATGGGATCAAGGATGGAGAGTGCAATGGAGACCTGAAATAATAATGAAAAGCCCACAGGCTTCCTGAGACTGCTGGAACAAATGGGAAGATTAGATTTGAGTAAGAAAGGCCAGATCAAGTGGGAAGATTCAAGGGGAGCTCAACGAGGTTCCCAGAGTCTGAACCCCATCACTATCACAAGTTCTTATATCTGCATTCATAAAAAGAAATCAACTTTCAAGGGGTTAGCAATCACTTTAATCAAGCACATATACATATATCATTCAGTTAGTTCAGGGAATCAGCACCCTGAATTTCAAAGAAAATACAGAGAAATCAAAAGATCAACAGACATTGATTCCTCTTCCTGAATTCAAAAGACAGTTGAACAGCAACTATCTCACCATTCTTACCAGAGAAGGAAGCATGACATCTGGATTCTCAAAGCCAGAGGCTCCTTAGTGACTTTTTAGAGTCCTCGTGTGACCAAACAAGCACTTCCAGTCAGTAATTCCCAAAGTAATCAACAGATATGGCTCTCTCTGTCTGACCATAATTCAAGACACAAACTGTCTGACCATACCAGAGAAGGAAGCATGACATCTGGGTTCTCAAAGCTGGGGGACTCCTTAATGGTTTCCCAGAGTCCTCACCTGGCACTCAAACCTTCTTTCCAAACACTAAGCCCCAAAGTAAAACCTCAGCTCAGAGTATTCATACGTTTTTTGGGCCAGAGGGCATCACCACCCTTTGACCCAGTACCTCAATAGAAAAAACAAAAGGTACTTGAGACACTCCTACAAAACAACTCCCCTAATGAAACTTCTCACAATGGACAAGCCCATCAACAGGTGGGAAAGATCTTTAATCACATTAAAATAATTAACAATACGAATACATATACTGTTTCTAGTTAAAGAAACTCTTGTTTCTGTGCTTTACTCCTAGTAAAGATTCTTGATTGATAAAGGCAAGATTCAATCAGAGGCAATTGATTATACTAAAATATAAACAGCAAAAGATCCTATTTTGATTGCTATCATGAAGTGTCAGGAAGTCCTGTCTATATATGGAGATTTGATAACAGGATGAATATGTGGAGTGAATGTGAGTGAGGAATTGCAGACACTCAGTTTTTAAGCTTGGTTGAATAGGATACCCTGAATCCAAATAAAAAAGTTTGGAAGATAAGCATGCTTTTTTGGGGGAGAAGGGGGAGAAAATGAGTCATTTTTGGACGTTAGTGAAGAACTATATCCACCATGATATTAACAGTATTGCTTTTTCACCCTTTGAATCTTACTTGATACTTTCTTTTTCTTAAATACACATTCTATTTAATATTTCAATATTCACATAGGAATTATAGTTTTAACTTAGAAATGATCTCATTGGTCTCCCAAGCAATGCTTTTAAATGTCCTGAGTTTAATTGATGCAGAGGGAGTTATTCTATCATTCAGAACTATAAATGGATAATATGAGCTGTTTGCTTAGCTCTTTGCCCTCCCTGTTAGCTTGGGGATAATGAAGGCTGATAGTTATGTGTTAGAAATCATTTCTCTCCACAAAAGCTTTTAAATTTTACCCTGTAAGCTGTAGTCCACGATTTTCAAGGAGTACTTTAAAAGTGTCTCACTGAAACAAAAATATTCTCAGGTTTTCCAGTAATCCTTAGGCCTTATATTCCATTGGGTGTTTTATTTTAGCACTCCTCATGGGTCTAATAACCCATTCAAATTTTAATGTCTTTTAACACATAAGAGCAGACCCATTACTAAGATAATGCAAGTGGGGCTTTGTTCCATGGAACAGAAATTTAGAGGGTGCTGATAACAAATACTTATTTGGTAGCATAAAAACAACTGAATTTAGTACATAATGAGCAAGGATATTAACAACAGAAGACATCCAGAGCTCTACTCCCTCCAATAACCTGACATTGTTCTTCTCCCCATAGGGATCAATCTTAAGGTATTTCAGGTTCTTACTCAAGGTTCTCAGATGATGACGGCTAAATTTTTCTGAAAATTTTTGCCCAGGGTCATTTTCTGAAACAAGTCCATTAACAGGAAAAATGTTATTGTGAACTCTGACAAAACCTTTGTACTTTATTATGGACCTAATTGTAGCTGTGGATAGTTGATATCCTTAAGATATCTTCATTTCCATCATATGATAACTCTTTTGGATATATCTTTTGGACATTTCAAGTTGCAATCAGATGATATTAAACTGCTCCAAACTCTCTATAACAGAATGTCTTAAGAACATACATGTCTTAAGAGATTTCTTTAATAATACGTCAGTGTCATCACACTTATCAGATTGGCTGACATGACAGAACAGGAAGATGATAAATGTTAGAGAAGATGTGGGAGAGTTGCAACACATTCATTGTTGGTGGAGCTGTGAGCTGATCCAACCATTCTGGAGAGCAATTTGGAACTATACACAAAGGGCTACAAAAATGAGCATACCCTTTGATCCAGCAATATCGCTTCTAGGGCTGTATCCCAAAGAGATCAGAAAAATGGGAAAAGGTCTCACATGCAGAAAAATATGTATAGCAACTCTTTTTTGTGGTGGCCAAGAAATGGAAATTGAGGGAATGCCCATCAATTGGACAATAGTTGAAAAAGTTGTGGTATATGAATGTAATGGAATACTATTTTGCTATAAGAAATGATAAACAGACTTCAGAAAATCCTGGAAAGACTTATATGAACTGATGCTGAGTGAAATGAGCAGAAGTAGAAAAACATTATACATAGTAACAGTAACAGTGTAAGAGAATTGTTTCTGATAGACTAAGCCCTTCACAGCAATGCAAGGACCTAAAACATTCCTAAAGGACTCGAGGCAAAATGCCATCCACATCCAGAGAAAGAACTACAGAATCAGAATTCAGAATGGAGCAGACTTTTTTCTCTTGTGTTATATTTATATTTAGTTTTATTTTTTTTCTCATCATTTCTCCCATTCATTTTAGTTCTTCTATGCAACATTACTGATGTGAGAATGTGTTTAAGAATGTATGTGTAGAACCCATATAAGATTGCATATCATCTTGGGGAAGGAGAGGAAAGGAAGGGGAAGAAAATTTAAGACTTATGAAAGTGTTCAAAACTGAATGCAAATAAACTAATTAAATGAAAAATATAACATGCCAATCTCATGTCTTGAAATGAAAACTTAAAGGAGTCCCTTTAATGTTAATGAAAACACCCATAGCAGGCAGGGAGTAAGGAAAAGAGGTCTAGTTCATCCTCTTACTTTGAAGCTGGGATATAGTGCTACCTATAGTCCTAGATACTTCAAGTATTTCCTGAAGCACTGAGAGGTAATATGTTTCACAGGGTCATATAAGCCATATCAAAGTCAGGATTTGAATGCAAATCTCCCTTAATGGAAGGCTAACTCATTTTCCATTTTATCCCATTAATTCTCAGATCCCAAAGTATTGTTCAACAATTGAGCCAGGAATGTTTTTCACTTAATGCCATCAAGAATGATCAAGTCACATTTCTCTCAGTTCATCAGAATTTTCCCAAACTGAATAAGATTTTCATATTTCCCTCTTGATAATTTGTATTCCTGGTAGTATCTAGGACTATAAATAGCAGTAGATCCCAGTTTCAAAGTAAGAGATGAACCAGATCCCCTTTCCTCACTCTGCCTTTTTTGTTTCTGTTTGTGGGTGTTTTAATTAATATTAAAGGGACTCCTATCACTGCTCCCCAGAAGACTACAATTAAGTGTATTTAGATATAGATATATACATAAATATAGATACATATATACATATATTCACATAGTAAAATATGCTTTCCCTAACAAATTCTACTTCTGACCTTAGCTTTTGTTTGTGTGTATCTATTATTTTCTATCCCTCCTAACTCCTGTACCTTGCTTCTACCCTCTATCTTGCCTTTCTTTTTACCTTGCCCCACTACAAGTATGCTTCCTTTACATAAGAAAAAAAAATACATATGTAGAGCAGAAAATAACAGGATTCAAAATATATAGCAATAAGTTTACATTTCAAAAAAGCCTATATAATAAGTATTATGCATTATTGAGAGCTCTGTCTTTTCTTTCCTTCCTCGTTAATTTTCTTTTGTTCTCTGTTGTGCACATTTTACTTTGTTCTTTTCCTTCTTCCCTGCTAAGAAGGCTACAATTAAGTGCAGTAAATTTCCCTTACCCTCCCGTTCCCTTAAATTTAAATTCCCTTCTTTACTCTGCCTATGACCTATTCCCTCAGCCTTCCCTGTGAAGATCCCTTAATTGTCATCTCATTCCCAGTAATCTAAACACCCTTCTATACCCCCATTTTAACCTATTCCCTCACCCTCCACTCTAAAGATCCTTCCTTTATCTTCTCACCCCTCCCATCATATTCAATTTTTTTTTCTTTTTGTTCATAATATTTTATCCTTGAGCTGAGTGTTTTGGAATTTGGCTATAATATTTCTATGCACTTTTCTCATAGTATCTCTTTCAGGTGGTGATAGGTGGATTTTATCTATTTCTTCTTTCCCTTCTAATGCTGAAGAGCAATTTTCTTTATTTCTTGTATTATTGTATTGATTCTTTTTTTATCATAACTTTGGGTAGTCTGATTATCCTTGTTTTCTCTTCTTGATCTATTCTCCAAGTCAGTTGTTTTTCTTATGAGGTGTTTCACATTCTCTTCTCTTTATTTAATTTTTTATGTTTTGTTTTATTATTCCCTGATCTCTTATAACTTCACTGGCTTCCCCTTACTCAATTCTGATTTTCAAGGATAAGTACACTTCCTTAAGATTCTACATCTCCTTTTCCAATTGGTTGACTTGCTTTTCATAATCTTCTTGTTTTTTCTTCTTGAATTTTTCTTTTTCTTTTTTTACTTTTTCATCAGTCTCTTGCATTCGGTTTTTAAAGTCTTTTTAAAGTTCTTCTACAAATGTTTTTTTGAGAAGGTGACCATTACATGTCACTCTTTGGGGGAGAAGAGGGTTTCTTCACTTAAGTATCTGCCACTGAAGATGAACCTTGGTCTTCTCTATTTCCATAGTAACTATCTATAGTTAATTTTTTTCTCCTATGTCTATGTATTTTTTTTAATTTATAGTTGCTCAGTTTTTATAATCACATCTAGTCTTGGGACATGGCGGGTTGTCTCTGGCCTCAGATCCTCCTTCAGTTCTCCCCTCTGGAACTGCAATAAAGACCTCCACCCTTCTGCTGGCCCACACCTGCAACAGGGACAACTAGGTGGTGCAGTGGATACAGCACCAGTGCAGGAGTCAGGAGGACCTGAGTTCAAATCTCATCTCAGACACTTTATACTCACTAGCTGTGTGACCTTTGGCAAGTCACTTAACCCCAATTGCCTCATCCTGGGTCATCTCCAGTCATCTTGATGAATATCTGATCACTGGATTCAGATGGCTTTGGAGGAGAAGTGAGGCTGTTGACTTGCACAGCTCTCCCTCACTCAAAACAAAGTCAAGTGCAAGTCATATCATCACTTCTCTGATGGCATAGTCTTCTTCGGCAATGAAGGATGAACACACACACACACACACACACACACATGCAGCCAACAACATCCTTCCCCCACTGCTTAAGCACTCACCTTGTATGTGCTGGTTCCTTCTTTTCCCTGGCCACAGCCCAGCTGAGTCTGGCATTCCTTGTCAGCAGAGGTTCTCTCCATCTTCCCTGGTTCTGATGCCCAACACCCATCACTGGCCTGGGGATAAAAGTTCCTGCTGGGCCAAGGCAGCCTTCCAACTTAGCTAACCCCAGGGCTTGCTGATCCTAGCCTAAGGACATTATCCTTCATGTGTTTACTCATGTTTTCTCATCCTGGGACTTTTCTTCAGATCTTCTCCAATTGTCTAAGGAAGAACCATGTTCTATCCCAGCTCTTATTTCTTTTTCTGCTTAACATTTGCCCTGAGGTGCTATTTCATCTGGAGAGCTTGGAATTTTCTGACTTACTCTACCATCTTCCCAACAACACCACTCTTAAAATAACTCCCGGACTAATGGGGGAAACATTATACAAACAAATATGTACAAAGAAGATATATACAGGATGAGTTACAGATAGTCATAGAGGGAAGGAATTAAGATTAAGTACTGTGAAAGACATTTTTACAGAATGTGAAACTTTACCTGAGATTAGAATCTAGAAAGTGGAAATGAAAAGGAACAGTATTTTAGGCATGAGAAACAGGCAGTTAAACCATGCTATCATTTCTAGCTGTATATATGAATTATAATTTAAACCATGGTTGTTAATGAGATCACCAAGAGAAAGTGTAGAAAGAGAAGTGGACCCATAGCAGAATGTGGGGTGTCTATGGTTAGTGGAGGTGATCTGGATAAAGATCCAGCAAAGGAGACAGAAAAGATATAAAGAGACTTGTAAGAGGTGAATCAGAGAGAATTACATCACAAAAACATAGAAGAGAATATTGAGGAAAAGAGAGTTATCAAAGCCTAAAAGGTTGCAAAAAAGATAAAAAAAAATTCATAAAGTTTGTGTGAATTATGCAAATAAAAACATTGTGGGGAGTTTAGCTAGGATGAAGAACAACCAAAGTCTTAGGCCAACATTTATGGAACTAGGAGACAATGCAAGGGCATATTAATATGAATATATGAGAAACAAGTACATGGGAAGCATAGAGAGCAACATGCTTAAGGCTAGCCCTGGACAAAATTGTGGAGTCAGCAAAAATCAATCTGTTTTGGGTATTGCCTCTTCTTTATTATAAGTATATTCCTTTTGACTAGGCACTAAGTGCTCTTGTGATGCCCTTGATATCAATAACTCTTGGGTGTGCTGTGATGTTCTACATGGGTTGGTCATAGCCAGCTAACTCTCTTCTGCCAGATCTTTTTTTGATTGATTTTCTTCTCAACAGAGCTTAATTGTCCTTTGCTCCTTTCCCTTTAGAAGTGACTCTCTTTTGGATGAAAACTAGCCAATCTGGAAAAAAAAAAGCAAAAAACAAACAAAAAAAAAAACTGTGATGATTTGTTCTGTCAATGTAGATAGGAATAATTCCAAAGATTAAATAACATAATATTTGTAAAGTTCTTAACACAGTGCCTGACACCTAGTAGGTACTTAACAAATGCTTATCCCTTTCCTTTCCTAAATGTATAATTAAACAAAAGGCTAAATGATACTAAAATTCCTTAGCTCAGATACATGACTAACACTGGGGATTTCTAACAAGAGTTTGATTCCCCAAATCTCACTACAAGAGTGAGTGTGTACATCACTTATGTATTTCCTAATACGGATCTTTTCATTTTCCTCTTTCTTGGATCCCTTTTGGGTAATGACATCATTATTAGGTCAAGGCATATGCACAGTTTAGTTAATCTGAGGACATAGTTCCTAATGTGTGTGTATGTATGTGTGTATATGAGGGTATGGATATACACAAATATGCATATATATACACACACACACACACACACACACACACACACAAACATGAAAAGCTGTTTTTACTTGATTAAACTGTTATACTTTCTTTTTATTTTTTTAATACATGGGGGCAGGAAGAAAAGATATTTTTTGTTATTTAACAAAAGAACATAAAAATTGAGCATAGTTTCCTTAACAGGTAGAGTACAATGTCAGGGCATAGGTTATGGAATAATAAGGTTTTGTAGACTCATTCATACTGTAAAAAAGGATCACAGATATGGGGCTGACAGGGTTCTTAGAGGTCATTTAGCCTCCTCACTTTCATTATACAAATGAAAAAATTAAAGAAAAAAGATCTTAAGTGACTTGCCAAAGGTCACGTGGAGAATAAGCAGCAGAGTTGGAATATGAAGTTGGATGCATTCATTTCTCAATCATGGTATTTGATTTGGTTGCTCATTCATATTCATTGGTTAATGAACACAGGGTGCCTGTGCATGATCCATGACCTCGTTTCCGAATGCTAACTTTTCACTCTTGCTCTACTTTAGCTTTTTTAACTCTTTGTGCTAGTTATGATTCTTATCAACTGTTCCATGGTCTCCATATAGGTTAATAGGACTTAAGCAGCATCACCAGCTTGAAAACATTTATTATTATAGGAGGAGAGAGAGAGAGAGAGAGAGAGAGAGAGAGAGAGAGAGAGAGAGAGAGAGAGAGAGAGAGAGAGATGAAATAAATACTTGATTCTTAAGGTTTGATTCAGGGCTCCAAGAAAAGGAAATTACATAGCACAGGGGACAATGTGCAGATTTTTTTTCTGCCAAGAGAGAACTTCTCACTACCTGTCAGTCCTTCTTTTCTGCACTTTATTTCTGTGCATTAAATTCTTTCTTCCATATGTTTAAATAATTCTACTATCTGACCTGCAACACCTTTCACTGCCTGAAGTTAAAAGGCTTATTTCTTGAAAAAAAAAGAGGGAAGAAAAAGTTTCTCTGTAACTTTCTCTCTCTCTCTCTCTCTCTCTCTCTCTCTCTCTCTCTCTCTCTCTCTCTCTCTCTCTCTCTCTCTCACACACACACACACACACACACACACACACACACAATGAATGTGGAAAGAAGACCCAACAAAAGAAAGGAAAAAAAATAATAAGTGATTAGGGAGTTACAGCTGTATAGTGCAGGTCAATGAAGATTCTAAGCCAGGTGGGAAGTAGTAATTCCAGATGGTAAGCAAACAGAAGTTGGTGAGCTACTAGGGAGCTCTCTTCTTTCATCCCCTTGTTGTCCGGGAAACTGCTCTTTAGTGGAAATTTCTCCTTCAAGCATCACTGACACAGATGTTGGTAACTGATGTTAATATATTAATTCTTTCACTACAAGTGATTGCCCACCCTTTGGGACACTGTAGAATGTCATTTAACCATTTATTATGTAATTGTACTTTACACATTTTTCTTTATTACCTGTCAAAAAGCATTTGTGTGTGACCTCAGTTATTAACTACCCATTTAATTTGATCAATTATCTCTAAAATAATCTCTTAAATATCAAAAATGATCCAGTTGAGGCTGAAGGGCAAATGTTTGAAATAATCTACTTGTTTATTGGAAAAGACTAATAAACAAACATTTTAGGTCAGAACAATATAATATAAACTACACAAATGTAAGGTTATACCAATCAAAACTAAGAATTATGAAATATGGCAAAATAAGAATACAATTCACATGGAGGAAAAAGTAGTTCAAAAAATCTGAAAGGAAATTTATAAAGAGGTAAGAATTAAGTAGCATAGCATCACTAGACCTCCCACTGTTATACAGCAAGAATCATTAAAACTATTGGACTGGTAGAAAAGTAAATCTGTGGAACAAACTAGTTAAGAAAGAATCAGTAGCCCAATGAACATAGCATCTTTGGTATTTGATAAACGCATGAAGACAAATTAGAATCCCTACTGACAAGAATTTCTGAGAAAATTAGAATTCAACTTAGCAGCAATTAGGGTTAGATCAGCAATTATATAACACAATAGGCTTCATGCGGAAAGTCAATTTAAATAGAAAAAAGACAAATCATTAAAAGAGAAACAACACCAAAAAGAAGAAAGAATAGCAAAAACTAGAGAATCAAAACCATGGCCTTTGAGATACATCATTTTAAGGGAAAAACAAATCACATTCAAATAAGGGATAGCTATCAGAAGGTAAATGGAAAACTTTGGTTGTATAAAATTGGAAAAATATAATTCATAAGTACCTCTGCATGAAAGTACAATAAGAAGAAAAACATTTTATTGATAAAAATCTTTGCATCACGTCTTTAATGAAGATCTAAGATTCAAATTACATAGGGAATTTACACAAATATCTGACCATAATCCTTCAGCAGGTTAGATAAAGTCATAAAAATAGGCAGTTTTCAAAATGATAAAAGAAAGTTCTTAAAAACTATATTAAAAAAGTTTCCCATCACCAACAAAAAAGAAATGCAAACTATGAAGTTTTGCCTCACACCTGTTAAATTGCAAAAGATAAAATATGGAAATGAGAAGAACAATATGGTTAATATCTAGCCTTGCAAGTCTGAAAAATGTGAATTCAAGTTCTGTCCTTTTCACTTATTAGTTGTGAGATCCTACTTGAGTTACTCAACTACTCTGCTGAGTTACCTGTTTAAAACTAGATGTTGCAGAATCAGGGCCAAAGATCTGTAATGGTAGAGGTAATTCCTCACTGGAAGCTCAAGTAAATCATACGTCCAAGCCCTGTTATCCATAGAAATTGGACATGGTTCCTTAAGGAAGGGCAATAGGAAGAGAGGCATACCAATATATTGTCAAATATACTGGGAATTGGTCCAGACAGTTTGGTAAACAACTTAGAACTTTGCTAAAAAAAAAAAAGAGTAAATAAGTTATTAATGTTCTTTTACTTGTTCATTCCACTATTGAGCATATAGCCCAAGGAGGTTAAATCAGAAGGAAAATACGCAAATACATTACAAAAAGATTATGGCTATGCTTTTTTGGTTAGTGGAAATATAGGGATAAAATGAGGATCTATTAATTGGAAGATTTCCTAAAAATCTTGGCATATAAATTTAAGGGAATACAATCCTCTGTAAGATGTAATGTCTATGAGGGATATCATTAGAATGCAAGTTGCTGAAGAACAGAGGTTTCTTTAATTTTTTCTTAGTGATTAGCATAGTATCTGTCATTTAGTGAGTCATATATACATATAATGTCATATAATACTTAATAAATGCTGTTGATTGATTAACCGGTTCAATGAAACAGAAGGAAGTGAATGAATTGTTCAAGAGTAAAGCAAAAAAACCAGAATGTTATATTTGACTATGAAAATATAAAGCAAAAATATATTAAAAGAAGACATGACCACTTAGATTAATTCAATATTAGTATCCCTCAGTAGATAGGTAGAAACTGTAAGTATGGAAAGAAGCAAAAAACAATTTGTTATTTTTCAGTCCTGTCCAACACTTGGTCACCCTGTGGAACAGTATGTCTATATGTTCTTCTTGGCAAATATACTAGTGTGATTTGCCATTAGCTCCACCAGTGCATTAAGGAAAACAAAGATTAAGTGCCTTTCCCAGGGTAATACAATTAATAACTGTCTGAGGCTGGATTTGAACTCAGATCTTCCTGACTCCAGGTCTAATGCTCTTATTCAGTGAACCACCAAATTGTCTTACAGAACTTATAGACATAATTAACATATATTTATTAAGAATATTTTTTTCTAAAAATGAAGATTTTCTATTTGGGAGAAATATAATGATGTTAAAGACATAAAGTATAGCAAATTAATATTGTATTGTATCACATTATTTTAAACAAGTTTTTTCTTTAGTCTAATGAGCTAAGACTTCTATTGATTTACCATAATTTAAAGAGATGACTATTGTACTGCTTTAAAATTTGACTAACATTATACAATGAACTTTTATTATTACAACTGACAAATTGGAAAGGAAGAGTCAGTGGATTCAGAAGCAAGAATATCACTTACATGGTTTTTCTCTGTACATTTTTGCTGAATGGGGCCATTTTCTGTCTTTTCCTGACTTTTGAAAATCATCATGTTTCTATCTAGGGCATAGTCCCAACATTTCCCAACTAATTTTCAAAAGCAGCTGTGTATGCTTGCTCCTTGCTAGTTGCAAATATTTAGTGATAACTTCCTTGAGGACTTTGGGGATGCTTTGATTTTGATTTCAGTTATGTCTTAGAGACAATGCCATCACAACTCTAGTATTTGGAGTAAAAATCACATTTTTCAGGAAAGTTCTCGAAAAGGTTCTTATCTGGAATATCAAGTATCAAGTGCAAATCCACACACAAATATGCACTTCCACTCATCCAAAATCAAAGTATTCTTCCAACATATATTTAAGTTGTAGAGGAAAAAAAAACCCATATCATTTATTTCTTTTTTTTGACAATGTCAAAAAACGGAATTCTTCATAAGGAAGGTTAGATTCACATACCCTCTTATGGAAAATAGCAGGAGTTCATTTGTCCTTTCCTTCCATATGTGAATCTTTGAGATCAGGGAGATGATAAATATAAATAACAAGTTCACTTGGACTTGGACTTTTTGTCAAGCTTCAAATGAAATGGAACACTGGAAATCACAAAACAATAAAATGATATCAATGGTTGCTTTCTGGAGGCTTGGTAAAATTGCAGGGTTGTGGAGAGTTTTAAATTCTGATAGCTCTTGATTGGTCTGGATGTGTTCATCTAGGGTATGGATCCTCCAGACATCTCATTTCTCTAGATGTCCCCTTTTTGAGGGCGATAGTCTGAGTGCTGAGAGCATTATTCTTTGACTTAAAAGACCTGCATTAGAATCTTATTTTAGATATTTTCTAGCATTGTAACTATTAGAAACCAATTCAACTGTGGGAGTCTCAATTTCCTTATCTGTAAAATGGGAACATTAATTTCTCTAAGCATCATGCTTTGTATAACTCAAAATGTCATGTCATTTCACAAACAATGGACATGTATTTATTGCTCTATAGTGAGCACCACCAGAGGTTGAAATAAAACGCGCACTTTATATACCTAATTAACACAGTACTGTTTAAATCATAAAATCAAATTCACTTTCATTGAGTTGACATTTCTCATGTTCCTCATATTCATTGTGTAGTATATTCTTTCATGTTTTCTTTTTTTTCCAACATAGGGATTCTTAATCTTTCACATTTGACATCATTGGCAAACTGGTGAACCAGTAACACTTTCTCAGAATACTGGCTATGATTACTAAAGAAAACAATTATATTGAAACATATAACTTTCAAATGTTCACAGATGCCTGGTGAAGAACCACTGCAAGTCTATTACATAGATTCTATGTCACTACTATCACAAAGGCAGGAATTTTGAGCTGTGAGACAAGAAAGGCAGCATATAGTGCTAAGGAGGGCATCAGTCTCTCTCAAAAAATGAGTGTTACCTTCAGGCAAAGGATAAAAACAGGAAAATACTAAGCCTCTGGGCTAGCATTCTTAAAACAGCCCTTACATTACCCAGTAGCTGATTATCTTGTCAGGAGACAGAACAACAGAACCAGGTCATACTTCTTTACAGCAATTTGAAGAAAGCAGTTGGGAAGTTCCTGGTTCAAAATTGTTTTCCCTGGGTGAAAATGTTTTGTGCCCCAATATTATAGTTCGTTTCAGGAAGTCTTGTGTGTCAAAACATAATGAAAGCTTCTGAAGTTCCACTGAACACAGAAAACACTGGAGGGTTTGGGAAAATATGTTTTTTATTTTGTACAACCAGTGACAATTACCTCATTACAATGCCTTCAGAGCTATTCCTTATGATTTGGTTGTATATACTGACGGTATAGGATACAAGTTGCTAAGATCTCCCAAGACCCATAAAATCTGGATATTTGATTGGGGCTAAAATTAAAAGAAAAAAACAATAAAATTAATGACAATATCATTGCGAAAGTTTTCTTTGAAAACTTTAGTCTACATACATAACGCTATTTTTATAGCTTTATATATAATTTTATATTTACTATGTCAGGTACATAATATATTTTATATAATTATAATTTTGTAATAAATGCAATTTTTAATTTTTTTATATCTTAATGGACTTTTTGGGAGTTAATATCCATTTATCTCGCCTCATAAATGCTTATGAGAGATGCTGATAATTAAATTCCTTCCTGAATACAATGTCCAAAAGGAATACAGTATCAAAATGACCAAAGGTTACAGGGAACAAAGTAGGCCTGCGCAGGAACAAGAACTGGTTTGGGTCTATTAAGTGAGGTAATGGCTTAGGACGAGCTGAAATAATTGTTTTTCTTTCCTTATTCTCCTAACCACTGTTGGTCAAGAACGTTGAAACATTCTGATGATTTTTGCTATTAGAAAATTAGTTGAAGTGATATTTAACCTATAGAAAAAGAAACTTAGGTGAGAATATTATTTAAATGACTATCGCCTTCATGAAGAACTAGAATTGTTTTGTTTGGTCACAGAAAGAACTATGAGCAACGGGTAAAAATTGCAGTGATTTATTTAGGCTTGACTAAAGAGGGGGAAAAACTCCCAATAATTAGAATTATTTAAAATTAAAATATTTTGCCTTGGGAAGTAAGAGATTTCTCTTCACTTGAGGTTTTCGAATAAAGGTAGGTTGACTACTTGCTTGTGTATGGTATCAAAAGGATTCTTTTCAAAATGTTGACTCATCCATGCAAATTTAAAATTTTATGTTGTGTGATTATTGATTATCAGGGAATAAAGGTAGTTTGAAGAAGACAGAAAAAAATAGGAGAAAATTGTGATTAATAATTGAAGTTTACTATTAGAAGATGAAAAGGCAACTTCAATACAGGTATAAGAAGCTGAGTGTAACATTTCTCATGGTGGTCTTAAAGTTCATTTTTAATAAAGGGGTATATCTGATTTCTGGGAGCAGTATATATGGGTAGGAACCTTTCTAGAATGGCATGTAGGGATACTCTAGGGAGAACTAGATGGGACATTTGTACATATTATAAAAATTAAGAGAGTATGTGTGACTGTGGGGAAATAGCTTATATAAAATATTTGTTAACTTACTTGCCCAAATAAAGCCAGATACTATATGAACAAAGTTACAAAACAATTTTCACAGAAATAGACAGATTTAAACAATTTAAGAAACACATATACAAATACACACACACATACACAAAATTCCACCTAAGTTAATAACTTCTTTAGTGCTGTTCCCATTCAGCTACCACAGAATTACCTTATATAGCTAAGAAAAAAATGGTAACACAACTCACCTGGAAGAATAAAAGTCAAGAATATCAAGGGAAGCAATGAAAAAAAAAAAAGGAGGAGACTTAGCAGTTCCAGATTTGAAACTGTATTACAAATCATAGTTATACAATAATATGGTACTGGCTAAGAAATAGAGTAGTGGATCAGGAGAATAGATTAAGGACACAATACACAATAATAAATGATCATAGTAATCTACTTTATCATAAATCTAAAGATTCAAGCTTTTGGAATAACTACTTGCCACTTGTCAAAAATTTCTGGGAAAACTGGAAAGTACTTTGGCAGAAACTAGATATAGATCATCATCTTACCCTGAATACCAAGTTAAGGTCAAAATGGATAAATAATTTAGATATAAAGGGGATATCATAAGTAAATTAGGGGAGCAGGGTCAGATCTATGGATAAGGGAAGTTTATGACCAAACAAGACATAGAGAGAAGCACAGGAAGCAAAATGAATAATTTTTATTATCTTAAATGATTTAATACAAATAAAATTATGCAACTGAGACTAGAAAGAAATGTCAGGATGAAATAGGAAAATTGGGGGAGGCAACTGCAATGAGTTTTTCGATAAAGCTCTGATTTCTCAAATATATGGGGAACTGTGTCAAATCTGCATAAAAATGAGTGATTCCTCAATTGATAAATGTTCTAAATATATGAACAGGCAGTTTATGGAAGAAGAAATCAAAACTGTCAATAGTCACATGAAAATTTTTCTAAATCACTATTAGACAAATACGAATTAAAACAACTCTGAGATACTACCTCACACCTATTAGATTGAGTAAAAAGACAGGAAAGGAAAATAAGAATTGTTGAAAGGGATGTAGAAAAATTGAAACCCTAATGGACTGTTGGTAAAGCTGTGAATTAGTCCATTACCAAAGTACTGTGAGATTTGACACAGAAATATTACTACTAGGACTATATCTGAAAGAGATCAAAGAAAAAGGAAAAGACTTATTTATACAAAATTATTTATAGCAGCTTTTTTATAGTGGCAAGTAATTAAAAACTGAGTTGTTATGCATCAATTGGAGGATAACTGAACTAGTTGTAGTACGTGATTATGATGGAAAACTATTGTGCTAAAATGATGAGCAGAATGGTGTCAGACAAACCTAGGAAGACTCATATGAAGTCAGGTAAAGTGAAGTGAGCAGAAACAAGAGAACATTGTACACAGTGATGCAATGTTGTAACAACTGTGAAAAATTTGATAACTCTGAATGAGACAGTGAAACAACACAATTTCAAAGGCCCACAATGAAAACTTCTGTCCCCTTCGAGAGAGAGAATTGGTGAATTCTTAGAGTAAGATTGAAGTAGAAATTTTTAAAACATTATTTTTTCTTGTGTCTAGCATGTTTTCTTTTGCAATATTAGTAATATGGAAATGTTTTGCATGATTTCACACAAGTATTCATTGTCATATTAATGATTTTTCAAAGGTCAGGAGAGAGATTTTGGGGAGAGGGAGAAAATTTGGATCTCATGTTTTTTAGAAGTGCTTTTTTTTAAGTTATTGGAAAATATTTAACACATATACATACATATATACATGCATATATACACACATATATACATATGTACAGATACAATATAACATAAATATAAACACATGTATTTTATGTGTATCTATATGTAATTAGATAGATGTATAGATACAAAGAAAGATAGATAGATGGATGAATAGAAGTAGGAATGCCACAGATTTATACCACCTCCTATAATCTGGATGGATTGAAGTGGATTTTAGGTGTAGCAATCATATATTGGATGTGTGCCTCTTCATTTTTTTCATCAAGCAGTTATTCCATATTTTCCAGTTCTCTGAAGGGTAGTAGTAAATAAATGCCCCCCCAAACCTACTGGTCTATATATATGATTAGGTAGTTATTTCAATTCAAATCAACAAACATGTAAGTGCTTATTAGGTTCAAATAACAATATTAAATACTGAGTAATATACAATGTTTACATGAGGTGTGATCCCTTTTCTCATGAAGCTTACAGTCTATATGAAGGGGGAATAATCATTTCCCCTTCATAATATACATTATGTGTAAGAGAGAACTTGCAGATTGTTTGCTTGACCCAGGGTGGCAAAACTCATTACTACCTACAGGGTAACAGGAAAAAGCTTTCTGGAGGACATGGAATTTGAGTTGAATTTAAAATATGAGTATAAATTGAACATATCATCACTGGGACATTTTCCTACTTTTATGAAAATGATGACATGTCAAGTCTTCCCTTCATACCTATGGTGACTTGGGCTAGAAGATCAGGGACTAGAAATCTTTTGCCGATCCATTATAATTCCTCCTTTCTTTTTCTTCCTCCATCATCTGTTCTTATAAAAAACACAACAGACTTGCTAGATTTTTGAATAAATAAAGGGAGGGAAGTGGCATTCTGTATGTATAGGCATGGATTATTTAAGAGGTACCAAAGAATAGTCTTTTCCTCAATTGCTAGCAAAGTCTCATGATGGTTTGTGCCTACAGAGATGAGCCCAGGTGGAGGCTGATATATACTAACTGTTCCCTCAGGAAAGTGAATACTTAACTCAGTAATTCCATTTCTTCTGCTTTTATTCTAGCTGAAATGAATGTAGGCAATTTTATTACCTAGAAAATGTGTCTACAGGGATGCATATTCCCTTTCATGCCTTGATCAAACAGGAAAGAGGCGCTGGTCTGTGACACTTCTGTACTCATCATTTGCTTACTGTGCACACATCCTGGGAACCCAATGAAACCTAATATGAGGAAGTACTTTAGAGAGTATTGTCCTCTCATATTGTATAAGTAAGGATGCCTAATGGTACCATGTTCTCTGGTCATATAATTTTATACAACCTGATGTTTTGAGTTAAAACTAAAATGAATCATAAAAACAAACAAAAAACAGGAAGTTACCAAAAATGGAAGTCGCTCTTATACGAACTAGACTGAGTGACCAACTTTCAGAATTCAGCTAACAATGTGAGGCTCCATGGCCCTCAGTTTTTAGGGCTGTAGATGTGGTCCTTTGCCGTTCCCTCTCCCTGACCTCATTCATCCTTTCATTTGTATTCATGCTGAATCTCAAAGGTTCCTTTGATTTCTCACTATATTAATGCCACATATGGGCTTCTTCCTAGTAAGTACATTTCTATTCTTACAGTACCTAGTTTTGACCCAATTAGAAGATTTATCTTCTCTGTGTTGCTAATAGGAAACCAAAGAGTATTTTATTGTAAGATCTGGCACCAATACTCTTTTTTTTTTCTGGGTTTAAATCAGAGTGCTCATTATTTTTATGTAGCACAGATATTACCTCCCGAGTATCACTGGCAGTAGGTAGTTCACAAACCAGACCTGTAAGAAATCTCTAAAACACTGAGAAATTCCTTTTGTTATTGTGGGAGAGCAAGATGAATTTAATGATTCTATAAAGGGAACAAATAGTCCTGTCTTGATACTCGTATTGTGATGGCAGGTGCTTTAGATCTATTTCCATCATACTTTATATTTCTGCTAATATTCTTCCCATTTTCTGAAGTGGAGGCTGCTTAATCATGTTTCCTCCAAATGCCACTACATCAGAAAAGTTTACTTTTGGCTCAAGTTATGGTTTATTAGATTTAATGGTTATTATGTTACCATCGACAACAGTTAATGCCTACAGTGGATGGCCCTGTTCTAGGCACTCCTGTAGCCAGAGCAAAGAAAGGCTAGAAAACCAACTGTGTCTAAGAGGCTGTTTAGTGTAACTAAGTCATATGGATAATGGAAAAGTACTTTCAAATTGTAATGTAGGACCAGAAAAGAATGAATAAAAATCTATTGTGTTCACAGTGAATATATACCTACTATCATCTACTATATATTTTTACAATAAAAAAAATCATCATTCCCTCCACTTTTCCCCTCAGCTGCTAGTATGCTCATTTTGAGGGATATGACAGGGAAAAACAACCACATAAAGATTTTAGAAACTGGGGAAGGAAGAAAATGTTTCAATTTAAGGAGTTTTATTTCATTACTTGGAGACACAGGGACAGAGGGTGATATTTCAAATTAAGCTTAACCAGGAAGTTTGCTGAAAAAATTAGGAAATCTAATTCAGTATGAGAGGACTGCAGGAGATGGAGGGTCTATTCAGATATTTCAGATATCCGGAATCAACAGGGGAAGTCATAAGATATCTCCAGGCAACATGAGCACTCTTGCCAAGAGCTAGTAAAACCTTTGTATTATTTGTGTGTCAGAGCAAAGGAAATGAATCCATTAGTTAAACAAGGATCTCGGTGAACTCTCATATAACTAATTAGGCAATCTGAAAGTTTTATATACAACACAACACAGCACAACAAAATATGATCTATCTCCAAATGATGAGAAGTTATATATTCCAAGAGTCTTTATCAAGGAAGTAAGACATCCCAATGACCTCCAGGACAAATATAAAATTCTGTTTGACATTCAAAACCTTTCCTAACCTTTCTCCTTCCTACCTTTCCAATCTTCTCACACCTTACTCTCTGCTGTGTACTCTTTGATCCATTGACGACAACCTTCTGACTGTTCCACGAACAAGACGCTCCATCTTTGGGCTCTGGTATTTTCTCTGAATATCCTTGATACCTTGAATTCTTTCCTTCCTCTGCTTTATCAATTTTCCTGGATTCCTTTAAGTTTCAAGTAAAATCATAACTTTTTACAGGGGGCCTCCTTCAATCCCTCTTAATACTGGTGCTTTCCTTGTGTTCATTATTTCCTATTTATTATATGTATATATGTGTATGCATATACATATATACAAGTATATACATACATATATACATATACACATGTGTATGTATATAGCTTGCTTTGTATATATTTGTTCTCATGTTGGCCCCTCTATTAGATTGTTAGCTCCTTAATGTCAGGGACTTTTTTTGCCTCTTTTTGTATCCTGAACACTGAGCATAGTGCCAGACACATAGTAGGATTATGGATTGTGGATTAATTGAGCTTTTCAAAATTTGTCAGTCATAACTACCACTGATCACTAATAGTGATTTATTTCGAATGACACCTAGAAAGAATATAAAAATCATTACTAGGGATTGCTAATTCCTGAGCAAGAAACTAAAGATTTTAAAGGCACAGGCAGTATTTTCACATTTGTTGCCCAGGAAGACAGAGGTTTCAGAAGAGAAAGGTAATATAACTTGAACAAACTAGTTAAGAAGATATGACTAAGCATGAAATATGGAATTCTGAATGACCTCTTTAAGTATAAGAATGATGGATTCTTGGTCAGATATTAAAAAAATAAAGAAAATAATTGTTAAGATTTATACTTGTTTTTGTTTTGTGAATCTTACCAAGTAAAGAAGAAATAGTTGACTGATGAGTGCATGTGATTGAGATGAACAACGCATTTATTTTTAAAAGTTGAATGGTGATTTTCTTTTTTTATGAGACAATATAGTTGAAGGAAGATAGGCCTTGGAGTCAAGAAGACTCAGACTTAAGATTACCACTGACACATAGGAACTGTATGTCTTGGAAAGTGACAGTCTTTATGTTAGTAAAGTTCTTAAGGCTCTGAACTGTAGAATCACTGCTGATCTGCCTTGGTAGATGGATTTCCTTACTAAGCCTTCCTTGCAACAATAAATTGCAGGTACAGACAAGGAGCTATCTAGCTAGAGATACATATAAATGTATGCATGTATATATAGTTATGTCAGTCATAACTTGTATGTCTGTGTTCTTCCTTCATTTGTGAAGAAAACCATGACACCAGAGAAATGATGGCATGACTCGTGCTTGACTTTGTTTTGAGTAAGGGAAGGGTGTGTAAGGTCATAGTTACAGTTGTAGACACAAGTATGAATATAAACGTAGAGAACATACCTATTTTGTTGTTTTTGAGTTGTGTTTGACTCTTAGTGACCCCATGTGGGTTTTATTTGCTAAAGATACTGGAGGGATTTCTATTTTCTTCCCCAATTCATTTTACACAGGAAAAACTGAGGCAAACAGTATTAAGTGACTTGTCCAGGGTCACACAGATTTGAACTCAGGGAGATGAGTCTTTTTGGCTTCAAGTCTGAAAATCTTCAAATCTCTTTCTGTCTCTGTCTCTCTGTCTGTCTGTCTGTCTGTCTCTCTCTCTCTCTCTCTCTCTCTCTCTCTCTCTCTCTCTCCCTCTCTCTTTCTCTCCCATCACTTTTTTATAAATATGTTGTTATTTTATAAATTGTTCTTTTTATCATCATTCGCTCTGCAACAGTTCATATGTCTTCTCTGGTTTATTTTAAATTATCTCTTTCATACTTTGTTGAGACACAATAACATTGCCTTACATTCTTACACCAACATTTATTTGGCAGTTGCCTAGTTCATTAACTTTTTACTCTTCAGTCCTTTGTTACAATAAAAAGTAGTGCTATACATATTTTTGTATCCCTGTCCTTTTCTTCTTTTTTAGAATCTTTTAGCTTCATGTCTAATAGTGACATTTTCGGATCAAAGGTTCACAGTTTTGTAAATAATTTGTAAAATTACTTCTGAAACAGTTAAAACAATTGACAACTCCAGAAATGTTTATTGTTCTCCCATAGCCCTTTCAGCAACAATATATATATATTTTTTTTTGTCATCTGTAGCAGCAAGCACCACAGTATACACAGGAAGGCCTGCTATAGAGGTCATTAGATTTGCTTTTCTAAAAGGAAAGCAACTTTTGAGAGGTCGGCAAAGTTCTTTTTAATTGCATTCACCAACAGAAAAAATACAAGCAGAGAAGTAAAAATCAACAGACAGGGCTTCTAACCATCTGACCATAAGCAATACATACATCACAGTTTAACAGACAGTTCCAACTGTCCAACCATTACATACATGCATAATTACCAGAGAGAGAAGCACTAACATCTGGGTTTTCAATGTGGGGGGGGATAGCTCCCCAGAGTCTCATATGATATACTGATATACTCACCTTCTTCCAAAGAAGCTCCTCAAAAGCAAAAACTCACCTCAGAGTATATATACATACATATATATATATATATATATATATATATATACTTTCCAGAGTCAGAGGGCACAACCCTCTTGACCCCGTGCCTCTTTAATTAACAAAAGATGTGAGCAGGGAAGATACTTAACTCTAATTTACATTACATCATCTTTGCAAATATAAATGAAATGAGAAACATAACTTCAGAAAATTTTAATTTTTCTCCTGTTAGTTATTTGAAATATGTATTTTTTACTATTCCTGTTAGTCTTATTTTTTTTCTTTTGAGAATGACTCATATAATTTGGATCAATTCCCTCTATATTTTACAAATCATATTTTTTTCAGAGAAGTTTACTGCACAGCACAGCCAAGATGGCGGAGTAGAAGGACGCACGTTTATGAGCTCCAACCCACAGCCCATAGAATTAATGTAAAAAGAGACCCCCATAACTTCTGGACCACTGAAAGGGGTACAGAAACAGAGTGGAAGAGATTTCCGTGCCAGAGAGCCCTGGAGACAGGTCCCTGGGGTCCGTCGCGCCCCGTAAAGCGGACCCCACCCCAGCACTGCCCTGGTCGCAGCCCCAGAGAAGCTGATCCGAGCAGGCTTCAGGGACGGAAGCTCCGGCAGCTGGGAAAGTCCCTCTGCCCACAGAAGCTACAGGTCAGTGAGAGAGACGGCTGGCTGGCTGAGGGGAGTGGGGTGTCTCCGTGACTCGGACCCCCTCGGGAGGAAGCTGAAGTGGCAGAGACAGGGGCAGGAAGCGGCGGAGGCAGAGGCGTGGGCGGCGGCAGAGGGAGCAGCGGCGGTGGCGGTCCGGGACTCCCCCAGCAGCAGGCAGGATCTTCATTACTGAAAGTCTCTGCATAAACAACCTGAGGGAGCTGAGCCTGGGAGACGGCCCTGCCCCACCCTGCTCCACTACTGAAGGCCTCTGCATAAAGCCCCTGAGGGAACTGAGCCTGGGAGGTGGCCCTGCCCCCACCGAAGCACCAGAACTAAAGCTCACATTGATTAGCAGGCGGGCAGTGCGGAAAGCACATTTGAATTTCACCCCAAGCACTAGCTGGGCAGATCTAGGCAGGGGTGGACAGAAGTCTCAGAAGTCAAGTAACTGGCTGGGAAAATGCCTAGAAAAGGGAAGAAAAATAAGACTATAGAGAGTTTTTTCCAACAAATGCAAATGATCCCGACATTCGGATCTGATGACAAGGATATATTCTTACCATCAGGGAAAGACGTGGAGGGCAGGGCCTTGGTACCCCAGACACCCCAGGGGGATGTCAGGTGGGCTCAGGCCTTGGAAGAGCTCAAAAGGGATTTTGGAAAGCAAGTTAGATAGGTGGAAGAAAAACTGGGAAGAGAAATGAGAGAGATGCAAGAAAAATATGAAAAATGGGTCAATACCTTGGTAAAGGAGACCCAAAAAAATGCTGAAGAAAATAACACCTTGAAAGATAGGTTCACTCAATTGGCAAAAGAGGTTCAAAAAGCCGATGAGGAGAAGAATGCTTTCAAAAGCAGAATTAGCCAAATGGAAAAAGAGGTTCAAAAGCTCACTGAATTCAATAGTTCTCTCAAAATTAGAATGGAACAGATGGAGGCTAATGACTTTACGAGAAACCAAGAAATCACCAAACAAAACCGAAAGAACGAAAAAATGGAAGAGAATGTGAAATATCTCATGGGAAAAACAACTGACCTGGAAAATAGATCCAGGAGAGACAATTTAAAAATTATGGGACTCCCTGAAAGTCATGATCAAAAAAAGAGCCTAGACATCATCTTCCATGAAATTATCAAGGAAAACTGCCCTGACATTCTAGAACCAGAGGGCAAAATAAGTATTGAAAGAATCCATCGATCACCACCTGAAAGAGATCCAAAAAGAGAAACTCCTAGGAACATTGTGGCCAAATTCCAGAACTCCCAGCTCAAGGAGAAAATCTTGCAAGCAGCTAGAAAGAAACAATTCCAGTACTGTGGAAATACAATCAGGATAACTCAAGATCTAGCAGCTTCTATATTAAGGGATCGAAGGGCATGGAATAGGATATTCCAGAAGTCAAAGGAACTAGGACTCAAACCAAGAATCACCTACCCAGCTAAACTGAGTATAATTCTTCAGGGAAAAATATGGTCTTTCAATGAAACAGAGGACTTTCAATCATTCTTGATGAAAAGACCAGAGCTGAAAAGAAAATTTGACTTCCAAACACAAGAATGAGAAGATGCATGAAAAAGTAAACAGCAAAGAGAAGTCTTAAGGGACTTACCAGAAGTGAACTGTTTACATTCCTACATGGAAAGACAATATTTGTAACTCTTAAAACTTTTCAGTATCTGGGTAGTTGGTGGGACCCCACACACACATGTACACGCATGCACGCACACACACATACACACATGCACACACACAGGGACAGAGAGCACAGAGTGAATTGAATAGGATGGGGCCATAGCTTAAAAGAAATTAAGGTAAACGGTGAGAGAGAAATGTAGTGGGAGGAAAGAGGGTGAAATGGAATGGGGTAATTATATGTCATTTAAGAGACAAGTAGGAGACTTTTTAGTGGAGGGAAAAAGAGGAGAGCTGAGAAAAAACAAAAACAAAAACAATTAGTTTACCCTCATCACATTTGACTAAAGAAAGGAATAAAATGAACACTCATTTTGGTATGAAAACCTATCTTACAGTATAGGAAAGTGGGGGAGAAGGAGATAAACAAGGGGGGGATGATGGAAGGGAGGGCAAAGGGAGGAGGAAGCAATTTGAAGTTAACACTTGGGGAGGGACAGGATCAAAAGACAGAAGAGAAACAATGAAGGGCAGGGTAGGATGGAGGGTAATTCAGTTAGTCTTACACAGCACGACTATCAGGGAAGTCATTTGCAAAATTACACAGATATGGCCTATATTGAATTGTCTGCCTTCCCAAAGGGAATGGGTGGGGAGGGAGGGATGGGGAGAACTTGGAACTCAAAGTTTTAGGAACAACTGTTTAGTATTGCTGTTGCTACTAGGAAAGAAGACATACAGTTAATGAGGAATAGAAAGTAATCTGGCCCTACAGGAGAAAAGAGAAGATGGAGACAAGAGAAGGGAGGGATGACTGAAGAGAGGTCAGATTGGAGATAGGGAAAATTAGATGCTTGCGGTATTGGGGTGGGGGGGGAGGGGATAAAAGGGGAGAAAATTTGGAACCCAAAATTTTGTGAAAATGAATGTAAAAAGTTAAATAAATAAATAGATGATAGATAGATAGATAGATAGATAGATAGATAGATAAAAAGAAGTTTACTGCACAGTGTCCCCACCTGCTACGAGTTTTTATCCTTATTTTAATAGCATTGGTTTTGTTTATGCAATTTCCTCCAACTTTATATAATCAGATTTTCCATTTTATCTTTTGTAATTCTCTCAGTTCCTTGTTTGGGTAATTAATATTTCATGATCTAGAGCTGTGAAAGTTATTTCCTTCCCTGCTTCTCAATGTTTTTCATGACATGACTCTTTACAACTGGATCATTTAACCATTTCAATTGTATTGTGGCTCAGTATATGTGCATGAGTATGGAGGGTGGGGAAAGGCAGGGGGAAAGAAAAGATAGAGAAATTTGTGCGTTTCTATATGAGAATAATGATTAAAAATAATTTTCTAAGGTATTCTGGGAAGGATTTTTCACTCACAGGTCTATTATAATTTTGTTTAGAACTCTCTGTAACTCTCAAAGTGACCAAATGTAAAAAGTATAAAATCAGAAGCTAGAAAAAGGAGACTATAAGTAGTGCAGTGGATAGAACGTCCACCCTGTAGTCAGGAAGACCCATCTTCCTGAGTTCAAATCTGGCCTCAGGCACATATTAGCTGTGTGTCTCTGAGGAAGTTACTTAACCTTGTTTGCCTCAGTTTCCTCATCTATAAAATGAGCTGGAGAAGGAAAGGAAAAAACATTCCAGTATCTTTGCATAGAAAAATCTAAATTGAATCAAGGAGGGTTAGACATGACTGAAACAAATGAACAATAAGAAATCTGTCATTAATTCCCCATTTCACCTTGAGATTTCTTTTAGCTGTAACAGTCAGTAACTCTAGTTAAAGGAGATTGGAGAAACAAAGACTTTCAATTTATCCTATCTATATAACACTCTTATAATAACAGTTAGAACAGGTCTTTATTTTCCTTTTGGGGGAAGGCAGGGGTGGGGAGACGGGATAGGAGAGACAGGAATGGTGAAATATGTGACACATACATGTCATAATAACCCTTGTTTACATACTTCAGTTGAAATCTGCAAAAGCTCATCAGTAATTGCAGATATTGCAATTGCATTTTGTCTCTGTAAATGCAAAGTTCATTTTCTAATGCATTACTAGTAACTGTGGGTATTATTTGCAATTTTATATTATGTATTTGTACCTCTCTTTTATTTAAATATCATAATTAATCAACTAAATCTGCTCTTCTAACTTTATCAGTGATTGAGGAAATGGTACATCATTATTATCCATAGGAATTATACTTTTAATCATCTTTTTCTTTTCTAACCTTTGTAAAGTAATTGAACTTATAATGTATTCCATTGCATTTTACCTTATTTGATCATGATCCTACTTACTCTTATAGAATAGAAAGGATGATTACTGGCCTGGTAGTCAGAAGACATGGGTTCAAGTCCTACTGACTATGTCACCTTAATCAAGTCATTTAACCGTTAAGTATCTCCATTTCCCCTTTTGAAAAATGGGACTAATAATATGTCCTCTCTTTATTTCCTGGGGAGATTAAGAAATTCAGTTAAAATGACTCATATGAAGAAGACATTTTAAAAAATATGAATTGCTATAACAACATATGATGTTATTATCTGCTTGTGAAATGAACTGTATACTTTCTTCTGACACAGGCTATTTACTATTACTTTGAAGGGAAGAGCTTGTGACACTACTCAGGAGGTTATTTCATACTTTTAAATGCAGTGCTATAAGATTAACAGTGACTGTGATTAGTAGTTACTGTGAAGTCCATTGTATCACTTTATAATTTAATAGTCACATGAAGATATGCATGGTTGTCCAAAATAAATATTTATAGAAATCATCCTAAAACAGTTTGATTTTCTGGAGGTCATTTAATTGACTTTGAATTATTTTTAATAGTTAGGTACCTTAAAAGTCTTTAAATGATGTCTCTGATTTCAAATGGAGCATCTCCTATTAATTCAAGAGTCACTATAAACACAAGTTAACATCACCATGACATTAAAAGTAATAACAATATTGTCTCATACTATTATAGCTTCCCTGTTGAAGCAGTTCAAAGGGCTATTATAGTCTTAATCAAATTCATTCTCT
The DNA here is from genome assembly GCA_023548195.1 of Bettongia penicillata ogilbyi. Lineage (NCBI taxonomy): Eukaryota > Metazoa > Chordata > Mammalia > Diprotodontia > Potoroidae > Bettongia > Bettongia penicillata. The sequence continues at coordinate 1,096,438 of JAJHZJ010000339.1, read as the reverse complement.
GAACTCTATCAGCTTTTAAGAAAAAAAGTTTATTGTCCCATAATTAACCACTTGAAACATCTTTGTTTTGGAATATTTAGCTTTTCAAATGATATTAATCAATGAAATTGATCAAATCCATAAAATTAGTTTCATATGAAATACACTTGAATATGTATATATTATTATTATAACTCCCTAGTCTATCGTTTCACTTCAGTCCCAGTAACTTTATCCTGCTTATAACACCTCCACATTTATGATTTTTTCTTCTGGCAAGTGTCTCCCCAAAGCCTCCATATGAGGAAGCACTCATCCCATACATACTCATTGTAAGCCTAGAATGTCCATAATTTCCCGGCCTACTTGTCTTCTCCAACTCCACTTTCTAGTTCCCTTTAATGTGTTGTTTCCCTATTAAAATAGAAGCTTCTTGAAGTCAGGAAGTGCTATCCTTTTTTAGCTGGATTTGTGCTTCCAGGCAGAAACATAGAAAAAGCTTAAATGTGCTCTCTCTCTCTCTCTCTCTCTCTCTCTCTCTCTCTCTCTCTCTCTCTCTCTCTCTCTCTCTCTCCTTTCTTTATCCCTTCCTTTAAAATATTGCTAGGAAAATGACTAAAATATCTACATCCTTTGCCTTCTAGATATTACCGCTAGGTATATTTCTCAGTGAGTTCAAAGATGAAAGGAAACATCCCACAAACATCAAAACATTTATAATAGCAATGTACACATCCATTTATTATGATGCCTAATCCAATTGTAGTATATAAATTCAGTGAGATGAATTACAGTAATATTTTTTCTTGTCCTTTTTGATGGAGATAATCAAGTTTGTTGATGTTTGAAAAGTTCGTAGTAGTATTTTAAAAGAAATAAGTATTAAGAATACAGATAAACGTGGGAACAAAAATGAATTGAGTAGCATGAAGTTAAACTAGTAAAGCATTCAAAATAACTACAAAATAAAAATTGATAAACAAAAGAACAATATCAACTGAATGCTATAACGATCAAATTTGTCCATTGAGAAAAACATAGAATTATACCACTTTCTTCTTTGCTGAGGTGAAGAATTATGAGTATGAAATATTGCCTTTGCTGTCAAAATTGTGTGTTGCCTTAGTTTTTCAGCAGTTTGGGTGAAATTCTTTTTAATTTTTTCCCCTGTCATTTTTAATTCTTAGTTAATAATGGATGACTCTTTTGGTAAGGAAGGTATATACTTGTAAAAAAAAAGTAATATAAACCAAAAATTATAAATTTATTTTTAAAAAGAATATTGTACACATTTTCAAAATGTGAAGAATGAGAGAAGTGGAACCAATGAGATGAGAGTATCATGCCAGTCAGGAACTTGAGAATTCTTATAAAAATCTGTCAACACAGGTTTCAAATGTCCTTTCAAATGCATCTATAACTGTACATCTTGCACTGTGTTTTTGAGAATTTACCCAAATATTAGATGAAAAGATAATCTTAAAATTAATCAAGTATTAAAAATACAACACTGTAATCAGTTCTTTTTTTATGTCCAACTATGATGCAGGTTCTTTGGTGAATTTTCAAGATTGCATTTGGGTTGGCCAATACCCCACAGATGATGGAAGATGAATGCTTGATTCTGCAGTTTAGAGAGTTGGACTTGTAATATCCTTTAATATATTATCAATATTTGGTATAATCTATATTTCAAATATTATCTATCATCAGTTTCATGACAACATACTTGTATGGGTTCTACGTAATGGGTGATGCTCTTGTGCTTTCACAGTCACAAATGAATTGAAGCAGGGCTATGTGCTTGCTCCCATGCTTTTTAGTTGTTGGTAAACATTGTTCTTCCTCATCAGAAAGGAAAGGAGGAAATATCTGTTCACCAAGAAAGTAACCTTCTATGGTCTTACTTTTTTTCCCCTTTTCTGAGTATTTTTCCAGCCAATTACTTGACTTCTGAGATTCCTCTCTACCCCTACCTTGCCTCCAGACCCACCCAGCTAGTGCTTGGGGTATGAGATTCAAATGCTGCTTCCCAGCCTCAGGGCTTTCAACAGGGGCAGGGCTACTATTCAGTGTGAGATTAAGTTCAGGTGTTCAGGTGGGGGCAGGGCCACCTCACAGGGCTCAGTTCCCTTAGGGGGTTTATGCAAAGACCTTCAACAATGGATCCAAGCTCCTGTCTGCTTTGGGAGTCCTTGTCCACTGCTACCTCTGCTGCTGCCTCCCAACGGAGCCTGAGTTATCGGGACACCCCGCTCCCCTCCTGGCAAGCCAGACAGGCTTTCTCACCAACCTTTGGCGTCTGTGGGTGGATGGACCTTCACAGTTGCTGGAGATTCTGTCCCTGAAGCCTGCTCAGATCTGGTCCTCTTGGTGCCACGTGGCCAAGTCAGGGCTGGGCTCTGCTCCAGGTCTGTGTGTGATGGACCTTTGGTGCAGGTTTTTCAGGTCTCTCTGGAACAGAAATCTCCTCCACTCCATTGCTGTGTGGCTTCTACTGCTCCAGAATGTGTTGGGAGTTCCTCTTTACAGGTAACTTATGGGCTGTGGGTTCGGAGCTAGCATATGTGAATCTTTCTACTCTGCCATCTTTGCTCCTCCCCCCTCATGCTTTTTAGCATGATATTCATCACATACATCATATCTTAGAGTGCAGTAATATTTCATTACATTCATGCACCAATTTTTTTTTTAACTCTTCCCAAATCAATGGGCATCTACTTTGTTTTCAATTCTTAGGTATTACAAAAAGTGCTGCTATAACTATTTGAAGTATTTGGGGCCTTTTTTTTTTTATCAATATCTGCTATTAACTTCTGAGCACTTTGAGAAATATTTCTTTAAGGACTCAGAGAGAGTGGATATTTTCAACACTTTTATCAGTTATTTTTGTTTTCTCTTTCATGAAATGCAACTACCATCTAGGGCTGATGAAGTGAGAAACAGTTCTCTGCATGTGCATCAATGCTTTGTTGTTTCTGTCTCTAGTAATTTAACTATTAGAGATATTTAATTTTTCTTTGCATAAAAGGTACTTTATGGAAAGGGTACAAAAATACATATTTGGCTTTAGATAATGTTCACATAAGAAAGAAAATAATATGATGTAATGGCTGTTGAAATGCACTTTTTCATGTGACTGAGAGTATATTTCATAATACATAGCCACTAAAAGATCTGTTTGGGTATATTGTTATATTTTTGCTCATTATCTAAAATATGTGAGCTGATAGCTGCTCAAGAATGCTTTGATGGTAGTATCTTTAGAAACCCTGGCTCTGAATGCAAGCAGGTCTTTGGTTTGTGACAATTAGAGGAATATTCTTATTCACTGTGGCAACCAACTTTAGGCTATGATGATGAGGGGCTGATTTATTTTCTGTTTGAAAGAAGGAGCACATATTTGGAATTTTCAATTGTACTTCCAAACTACAATGCACAATGAAGACCCTGGCTTGGAATTTCCTTTTCTTTAAAAAGAAAAGTATTTCAGATTCATGATGTTAAAGAAGAGCATCTGTGTGCTTATGAAAATTGATTACATTTCTCTTACTATCTGCAAAACAAATGGGATATGGGTTTCTAAAAATCACTCATCTTCCTGGGATATAAATATCATTAGTTATTTTAAAAAGAATACATTTGGGAGCTAGAAAGAAGATATGTGCTTTTTTCTGCCCTGTAAAAGTAATCACTTTTAGTGCATACTGATCATAATATAATATAACAATAAAGAACCAATTTAGAGCCCATTTTATTCAATTAGGGAGTAGTAGGTAAAGAGGCATATCAGGCTGGAGTTCCAGATCTGATGTTGAGTGTGCCTGAGCTTATCAGCAACATTAACCTGTATGCAACATTTACCTATGTGTAATTTTTATTTTTCTAGGTTTTCTGTATAAAGTACCCTAAATAAGAAATTCTAACTTTTATAATTTGCTTCTGCGAATATGTTCTCTGCATCCAAAGATTTATTCTCATTTTGCCATAGTCCCACATCATAGTAATTCAAGTGATCAGAGTTCAGAAATGCCAAAATTTTGAGACTATTTCAAGCAAATTAAATTGCTCATTTTTTATGGTAAATGAAAACAATCAGCATCAGTGTGAAAAGATAGATAAAGATGACATAGAAACTGAATTAAAATGAAAGAATGATATGTAAATGATATATATTGGATAAGAATAAAGGTAAATGTATGTGTGTGTGTGACTGCAAATGAGTATACCTGTTACCCATTTTCATTCCCAGATTCTCTCTTTGTCCCATCGTTCAGCAACTTCTCTTCTTTTGCAGTTCAATTTTTTTTTTTTCCTATATGGATGGCAGTTTTAGTTTATTAGCCCCCAAGTCATTCTCCTTTATCAAACAGTTCGGCATCTGGCTGGCTGCCTTCTCTAGCGTCCAACTTCTTGCCTCATTCAAACTCCTTCTGCCGCATTTTTGCTCATTCAGACAATCTAATGTACCAATATCTTATTCTCATCAAATCACATGCCCCACCCCTCTGCTCCATTTCCACCTCCACCCTGGATATTACCCTTTCCCTATATAGAATCCCACTTCTTTGATCAAAAATTGTCATTCTTCTATTTGACCATAACCTCTCATCATTATCTTTCCCTATAAGATACTCTTTTTAATTGATTTGTTTTCAATTTTTGGCAATCACTTCCATATATTTTAGATTTTTCCCCTCCATCCCCCACCTTCAACATGCTCTTTCTAAGCCTGTTTTTTGCTCTTATCATAACCACTTTCCTTTCTCTCTATTTCTCAGCACTTTGACTTCTGACATCACTTCCCCTCCATCAAATTTTAAACCTAATTTTGACAGTTAAACTCAGCTCTACACTTCTGTTATTCATTAGTGTCCAACTCTTTGAGAGCTCATTTGGGGGTTTTCTTAGCAAAATTCTTGGGATTGTTTGCTATTTCCTTCTCCAGTTCTTTTTACAGATGAGAAAACTCAGACAAACAGGGCTAAGTCACTTGCCCAGGGTCACACATCTAAGCAGTGTCTGAGGCCAGAATTGAAAGTAGACCCTCACTTCAGGCCCACCATTCCATCCACCGTACCACCCAGATGCCTGCATTGTTATCAGCTCTCACATGTCTTCCACTAATGTCTTTATTTCTCCTATCTTGCCAAACACAACCCTGGTTAGCCTCATCACAAAGCTCCTCTGATTCTATTCTAATGTTGCTGAATTAGAGGAAGTAAAATATCTGTGTAGACAAAGTATACTACAAATTAATACTTTCTAACTTCAAGTGAACCCTTACCAAGGACAAGGCAATCCTTCTATTCTTCACTGACTGATTCCTCATTTCACTCTACTTAGAAGCTATTATAAACATCCTCTTCTCTTCTTGCAGCTGAGGACCTCATTTTTTAATGTACTATGAAAACTGAGTGTATTCACCAAATACAGGCTCCCTCTTCTCCCTCTCTTATGATCTCAAAACCCCTTGACATCTTTCCCCATCTTTTGTCATTTCTTCAAAGATTTAATCCTTTATACTATATTTACTAAATAGCTGTTTTCCAGGACTCTGTGATGAATTCTCTTTTCTTCTTTCTATATTCTCACTTGATGATGTAATTCGTTCTCATCTGTTATTTAATTAGCATATCTAAATATATCACAATTATGTGTGTATATCTATATCAGTACCTAAAACATCTATCATTTATCTATCTATCCATCATCCATCCATCCATCTATCTGTCTGTCTGTCTGTCTATCTAGGCATCTGGGAGCAAAATGGATACAGTATTGGGCCTGGAGTAATGAAAACTTAAGTTCATATTCAGTCTCACACACTAGCTGTGTGACCCTGGCAAGTCACTTAATCTTTGTCTCAGTTTCCACAAATGGTGACAATGAAAGCACCTACCTCCCAGAGTTATTTTGAGGATCAAATGAGATATTTGTAAAGCACTTAGCATAATACTGGCAGATAATAGACACTTAATAAGTTATTATTTCCTTCAAATATAGACCTATGTACACAATATAAAAATATACATTTATTTTATCACAAATGCATGTATATATAATTTGTATAATATATACATATAAATATGCATATTTTTATTCACATATATTCATCTATATTGTACTATATAGTCATATATGTGACTTTATGTACATAAAATATATAATCATATAATTTCCTCTATGTAGATATAGATAGATTGTATAGTACACATTATAGCACAGTATAGTATAGTATGGTATAATATAATCTGGTATGTATATTCAATCTCAGTCTTTATCCTGAGCTGAAGACTTGCATCATCAGCTGCTTGTTGGACATTTCAAACTGAATGTCTAAATGTGTACTAAATCCAACATATATAATTCCAAAATCATTTCTAACCCTGGCCCCCATCCATAAACCTTTCATTTTACTAAACTTCCTTAATTCTGTTTAAGTCAGAACTATTTTTCCAAACCCCAACATTCAAAATCTCAGCTTTACTATTCAACTTATTGCCAAATCTTGCTTTTTCTTCTGCACAATATCTCTCATATCATAGTACTCTCTACTCCCCAATCACAACCTTAGTGCATGACATTCTCCTATAATAGCTACATATCCTACAGTCACCTACAATATTGCATGGGACTCCTTACTGGGTTCCTTGCAATCCATTATCTATGTAGCTGCCTAAGTGAAATCACAGATCTTTTGATTTCCCTCCTATGATCAACAAATTAATGTTACCTGAAGAATCAAATATAAATACCTCTGATTGATACTTATGCCTCTTGACAACATGATCCAAACTTACCTTTCTGGTCTTATTTCTTATTATGCACTACCTCTTTCTACATTCTGCTATCAAGTCGACTTTTTCCGTTTACATGACATTCTATTTCATATTTCTGCACTTTTGGAATGACTTCCCTCCATTCCTAGAAATCCCTCCCTGTCTACTGCAATCTCACAGGATCCACAGTTTCCTTAAAACCTTAGCTCAAATGTCACTTCCTATACAAGGATTTTCCTGATTCTCACAGATGCCAGTATATCCTTTCTGAAAAAATTACCTTTTCTTTTTTTAAAAAATATATTTTGTATATAACTATATGTGCATATTGGTTTTCTCCAATGGAATTACAGTTACTAGAAGGCTAGGACTATTGCAATTTTGTTAGTGTACCCCTGCACCTAGTACAGTGTCTGGTATGCAGGAGGCACTTAAAAAGTAACTGTTGATCAATTGATTGACTGGATAACATAATTTGAATTGTAGGTATAACATAGTTTTGATGGAGTAGAAAAATGAGGAGGGTCTGGTCAGTGGGAAGTGCAGTGTTTCTGACCTTGCATCATTGCTTAGCCATATCACCCTACCCTTCTTTGGTCTATTTCCTTTTTCCATATATGGCTTTAAAAGGAAGTGAAGTCTGGTTAGCTCTTGCCTAAGCAATGTGCCATGATTATTGATATTACTCCCAACTTTTGTCCTATTCCCTGGACCCTGATGCCATATGAATTATTGTGAGTGAATTATGTTAGATGTATTATGGATCCATATATTCATTGTTTATTAAAGCTAAAAGGGACCTTACTGAAACCTGTTTTTTCACAGATAAGGAAATGATGTCCCAGGCCTCAAATTAATTGCCCTAAGTCATGTATTTAGTTAGTGGCATAGTTGGAGCTAAAAACTAGAACTTCTGAGAAAGGGAAAGATAGAGAGTGACAGAGGGAGGGGGAAGGAAAGAGAGACAGAAAGAGAGGTGTAGAAAAAGAGAAAAGCAAAGACAGAGAGAATGAGAGGAAGAGAAAGCAATATTTAAAAGCTTAGTGGCATCATTGACTGATGGAGAAATTGCGACAGATAAGAGAAAACAGTAAACTGTCAAAACTTATAGAACATCTGATTGAATGACACAGGAAACAAGAAAAGACCATGCTTTTGTTTCAGTTGATAACAAAATTTATACGGGGAAATTATATATTAATGCTCAAGATAAAATAGATCAAAATCTGACAAGGTGGAATATATAGGTATTATATATATGCATACACATATATAACACCTATATGAATTTATATGCCCGTGTGTGTGTGTGTGTGTGTGTGTGTGTGTGTGTGTGTATGTCTTACACAGATAGAAATATATGTGTGTATAAACACACATATTTAATTTTGGGAGTTTGCCCAAAATCTCCCCTTCCATTATGCTACTTAAAAATTAAATACCAAAATATGTACTACCTTTGCTTTCAAAACTGAGATTTGAAGCACAGTGGAAGCTTGTCTGCATGTCCAATAGCTCATAGCAGCATTTTTCAGCATCTTTTCTCTTCCTACTAATTTGACAGATATCTAAAGCACTGAGATATAAAGCTAAATATGAGATTAATGATTAATACAAGACTTCAAAGCATCAATTTGTACTGTGGAAGGAAATGCTATTCATGCTTGTGAGTGAATTCTAGGGTTTAGGGTTTTAACTTTTTCAGATTTTTAACTAGTGATGGAGAACTGATTTAGAAAGGAGTAAAAATCAACTCTCTTGAGCAGTTGCAAAATGACTTATTGTTCAAAGAGAAGTTACATAGTGTCATATGAACAAAAACAAAGCAAAAACAGATAAACTGTGCCCCTACATATATCCATAAAAATATAAATAACTGGCAGGTGAATTATATTTTGGAAATGAAAATTTGTTCTCTACTCAATTCACTTAAATTCTATTTAATTCATCAAACATTTATTAATCACATACTGTTTGCAAAATTTATGAAGACACAATATGACATGGAACAGTGGTTGAAGTTAAGAAAAGATGGGGTGGGGGTGGGGAGATTCTGCCATCATCACCTTTGACAAGTCATTTAATTGGCAATTCTCTCAAAATTTAAGTTGCAGATGAATTGCTGATTTTTATTAGTGAGGTGACTTTTTCTATTAAACACAGGAATTCCCAGCACTGGTTAAGTCACAAATCTAGCCCTGCCCCACCCCAAAAGCTTTATAAAGATAAGCTTTAGGCCTGTTATCAATGTTTTTATGTATGTATTGCAATCAACATTCAGAATTTACAAAATGACACCATTCTTTTATTGAAGATTCATCAACACAATGGAAAAATTATGCAAGACTTTACTTTAAACTTTAAATTTAAAAACTTTAAAATTTTAACTTTAAAATTAAACTTTAAAATTAAAATAATCCTAATTGAAATACATTCAATCAAAGGCATGGCATTCCAGCAAACCAGTAGAACCTAGGCTCAAAGTATAGGTAACATGTATAGCAGACTCATAAGCCAAGGGTGAATCACTGCCTGAGCTGTCTGTGGAGCCAGCCAAAAAGCCAGATGTCACTGCTGGAAAATTCTATTACACAGCTTGCCATGTTGCATATGGCCTTTGATAACAGCATGCCCAGGGTGTGAAATATATTCCTCATAGATTCAGAAACACCAATTGACCCTGAAAAGATGAAAAGAAACTTGATTATGAATTTTTTTGAGTCAAAATAGATGCTGTCTTAGTGGAGACTGAGATCTTCTCTTTACCCTATACATATCCGTATCCCTATATATTTGTAAATATCTCTAAATATTTGTAAATATAGAGATATGTGTGTATACATATATGATGTATGTTATACACATATTTGTGCTATGTATATGAGATATGTGCAAATATGTGTTTGTGTTCTTTGTTGCTATAATGGATTTGGCTTTCTGGTCTCTAAATAAATAGTTTTCTTTTGCCTTCTATATGGAGAGTCTATTATAATTTGTGATTCAGGACTACACCAACCTATTCATAATCACAGTCAGTGCCATGGAATACATACTGTTATGTTGTATGGCATCAATGAGGCTGATGTTCTCTGATCATTTAAAAATGTTAATTATTTATACAGAAACTAAAGTTTCTGAAGCAGTTTTTGTTATAAAGTCATGAAGTTCAGTAGAAATATTGCTTGTGCTTCTATCTAGATGTGATTTTTAAGTGAGAGAAAATTTCAGAGAAAATAACAAAGCAGTCAAATCCGAGTGGCATATCCACATACTAGCTCCTTTCTGAAGTATAAATAAACACCTAGACTCTCATTATATCTGAAATCTATTCCAATTCACAAATGATTTGCAAAAAGAAAGGCATCAAGAAATCTGAGAGACTTTCAGTGTATTTATAAGGGGTTCATTTATTATGCATAATTCAAGATTTCATGTATGTTTCTAGGAGGTTCTGATCTTTTTATTCCAGGATTTTTTTTCTCCCTCATCCATTTTTTTCTGGAAACATCAATGCTACAATTTGGAAAGAAATGCAATAAACTGGAAAGCTGCTAACACACACTCTCTCTTAATTTGTCTCCCAGTACAACTGATTGTTTTTCCTCAATGTTTGCATTACTCTCTCTATTCTTAACTTTGATTTGCATTGTTTTGGCTGAAGAAGAGATGTAATGATCACTGAACAAAAAAAGACATAATTCAAATGTTAAAGATGGTTTGGCAATATCCTGTGGAGCTGCCTTTGACTTGGCTGCTTGGGCTTCTGGCATTCACAAAGCAGAGAATCTCAGTTGCCCACACCAATTGAGTCATCTGGGCATACTCAAAAAGAACAGCAAGAGTAGGATGCTTTCACCGAAACACTGACGTCTTTGGCAGTTCACACTGCTTGAATACATCTGTAGCCTGCTGACAGCCATCTCCAAGACTGAACTCTGTCTAGTAACTCATTAGCTTTATATCTGGGATAATATGGAAAGGAAAATCATCACATACAGACACACACACACACACATACACACACACATCCTTCTCTGATTACACCTCTATTTTTATTGGATCACTAATGGTATTATATGGAATGAAGCTGCTTTTTTTCTTTTTTAGCTCTAACCCCCCCATTCTATAAGGCAAAAAAAAAATAGAAATAAAGGGCCAAAGTGTGTGTGTGTGTATATAGATATATACACACACACACTTTGGCCCTTTATATATATATATATATATATATATATATATATATATATATATATATTTGTAAAACAATATCCACTTCTAGACCATCTATCAGGTGCAAATCACTGCACTAAGCATGAGGGATACTGACATAAAAATGACACAATCTCTGCCCCCAATAGTCTTGCATTCTCTTCAGGAAGAAGAGGAAAATACATATACAAGAAAATAAATTAAAATGTATATCAAGTAGTACAGTTCTAAAAATCCTTAAGAAAAATGAGCAATAGAATTAAAGGCACTTTTTTTTTTTTAGCTGTGACCAATGTAGGAATTTACTGTGCTTGACCATGATTATAGAAAACATGGGTTTCATTTTTTCTTTGCGGTTAGGGTGGGAGTGGGAGAAAGAAAAAAATTGTACTTGAAAAATTATTTTAAAAGAAACATTAGGAGGAGTGTGTGTAAATAAATTGAGCAATTAGGAAAAACTTCCTAGAAGTAGCAATATCTAAACTACATTTTCAAATTAGGGATTCTCTGAAGTGAACATGAGAATGTAGTACATTCCAAGGTCAAGGACATCATGACAAAAACAAGTATGTGGGGAAAATAATGCAGTCAATGAGAAAGAGGTAGTAGATAATTTTTTGTAAAAAGTAAGACTATCTGAAGAAAAGTAACATGAAATAAAACTTTAAATACTATACTGAGAAATTTATATTTTATTCTGAAGGTAATATGGTACTATTGAAGATTTTGAGTATGAATATGGAGTAGGGAATGATATGGTCAGAAACATATTTTAGGAATTTCAATTTGGGAGCTATGTAAAGCATGAAAACATGCAGAAGAATTAGGAAGATATTAGAAAAATGGACAAAGGAACTTAATATTAAAGATCATATCATAAAAATAACTGAAAAGAAATAGACTATATAACTCTCACAACTATGGGTAGGAAAAGTATTTTAACCAAACAAGGGATAAAGGCAATTATAAAAAGGTACAATACAGGTAAATTATATAAAATTGAAATGATCCATCCTGCAGAATAAAATCAATGTACCTAGAATAAGAGGGAAGCTTTTGAGTGGGAAAAAATAATTTTATATCAAATATCTCAAATAAAGTTTTTTATTCCAGTCCCTCTACTCATTCTTCTCCTACTCTTTTGAACTGACTTTTGATCTTTCAAAGTCAAGTCAATCAAGTAAACAAGCTTTTATTAACCTCACCTCATTATCAGACATTATATTAAGCCCTAGGCATACAAAGTAAGGCAAATGATGGTCGCCACTCCCAAGGTGCTCACAATGTAATGGCGAGACAACATGGAAATAACTCAGAAGAAGACAAAGACAAAATAAAATAAAAATAATCAACAGAAAGACAATAGTAGAATTAAGAAGAATTGGGAATGACTTCATGAAGAAGTTCTGACTTTAATTGAGACTTGCAGGAAAACAGGAAAGATGGAATGGTAAGATGAGGATGGAGAGCTTTCTGAGCATGGAGAACAGCTCATAAAAATGAATGGACAAGAGGTAGAGTCAAGATAGGTAGCAAAGGGAGGGACTCTCCCGGGCTCTCTCCAAACCCCTCTGAATAACTTTAAATAATGACTCTAAACAAATTCTGCAGTGGCAGAACCCACAAAAAAAACTGGAGTGAAACAACTTCGCAGGATTCTTGATGAAGAGACCAGAGGGGAATAGAAAATTTGACTTTCAAATATAAGACTCAAAAGAACAATTAAAAAAAGGGTGTTTCTCAACTCCTGGTCAGATGCTGTCATTGCCCATTCTATTACCAGATCTTGTGCACATTGGTGCTGGTGCTAAAGGAAACTCTAGGTCTTCCAATCTTATAAAGGTCACGAGGAAAATGGGTAGGAGGGCAGGAAGGGAAAAGATGCAACATACTCCTTTCAGAAGTCACTAGGACAATTTCATCTCAGAAATGTTTATAATTAGATTTAACTTTTACTGAATCTGCTTGAATGTGTAATTACAAAGTGGCTTACATACATAGACTCAGAGGTATATCTCAATATTTTAGTCAACTGTAAGAAAATCACTATATGACATGTCTTCTACCACTCATCAAAGCACTTCAAAATGAAGATTTAGTGGAACCTAGTTTTTATCTTTGATTAATTGATTCAATCAACTTCTTTGGGAATTATTTGATTGCATTCATGGGATTTGGAGTGAAATTTCTCACCATTACACACACGTATGCACACACACACATACTTAAGCAATTACAATATATATTATAATTATTTATATGTTTCCCTCGTGAAAATATAAGATCCTTGATGTTCAATACTACTTTTTCTTTTTCTTTGTATTACCTGTAGCATAGTCTCTGACATAAAGTAAACACTAAATAAATGAATCAATGGACGAAAATTGATGAAGTCAAGAGATGTTGTATCTTATATTGAAGAACAGTAGAGAGTATGGCATCGCTGGATCACAGAGTAAGTGATGGTGAGTAAGGTGTAAGTTTTAAAAGGTAGGAAATGGCCAGACTATGATAGATTTTGAATACCAAAGAGGATTTATATTCATCTTTGTGGTAACAGGGAAGCACTGGAGTTTATTGAATAGTGGATGATGCAGTAGTCCTGCCCTTTAGTAAGATTAATTTGACAGCTGAATGAAGAATGAACTAGAGAAAATTGAAAAATGAAGATCAATTAAAGGTCACCAGTTTGTACATAATTACCATATCTGCATGATTTGATGCTCATTATCATCCTTTTCCATCCCACCCCTTTTTTTCCTCTTCATTTCTGGGGGAAATATTCTTGATTCCCTCCCTACTCCTTCAACTTCCCATTCTTTGTCTCTCTTTTCATTCTTAAGGTGACTCTTAACTTCTGTGGTCCTCTCATTTCCTCTTATTGTAATCATTGCCATCATATCCATTGCCTTGGTTTAGACACTGGTCTCTAGAAAGATAACTGAAATTTTTAGCTTCATATTCTCTGATCTGTGTTCAACACTTCAGGTCCATATATGCAACTACCAAGTGACAAATATTTACCCAATTATTTTAATGGCACTTAAAAATCTATTCATCCAAATTAAGTTAATTCATTATTCTGATAATAGCATATCCCACATAGGGTTGTTAGAAGCTTCAAATGAGAAAACATGTAAAGTGTTTTACAAAACTTAAAGCACCATACAGGATATGAGAAAATTCTTAGGGAAGTTTTAAGGATTAATAACTGATTGTTGTCAGGACACCCTGTATAAATGAATGATGGTGGTGATTAATGTGGATGACAGTGATGGTTACTTCCTCTAAACTTTCTTCTGTTTCTACTTTGATTATTTCCATCAGCAATACTGCAATTTATTGCATCTCCTTCATTTGAAACGTTAGTATGATTTTAACTCTTTCCTTATCTTGATCTGTTCTATATATTTTAAGTCCTATTCATTCCATTCACATTATCTCTCATATCCATATCTTCTCTATTCCTACTAGTGCTGGGAAAGTTGGTCATATTCAAAATGAGAAACAACAAGCTATGAGTAATATGGGCTGGGGACCCAACAGACCAGTTCCTGTTGGGCATTGCATCTCCTCTCTCTCCTCCTCTCTCTCCTGCTTTCTCTTCCTCTATTCACATAGGCTATCAGACCCTTACAGGCAGGAACTCTGCAGGTCTGAAATCTCAAAAAGTTATCTTGAGGTTTATAAGCTATATTTCTTTAAGGCTGATGCCTTAAACCCAATTCACTCTATCTCTTATAGATTGAGTAACAGTAGGTCCCAACCTAAGCCCCACTTAGTGGTCATTGTTTGAGACTGCATTGGTTTAGAGTAAATGTAAATAGATAAGTGGAAAATAAGAATAGAATTAAACAAGGATTGGAGACAGGAACATTAATGTATACATTGGGAGGAGCTGAAACAATAAATGACAAAAACGGTCTTTTCTCCAGCATTTCTTATGTAAATCCCAGGCCAAGCTCCACTTGGTCATTGTTTGGGCCCTGACTGACTCAGAAGGAATGTAAATAGCAATTGTTTCTATTTTGGCCAGAAAGTCTGAGGGTCTTTTCCTCCCAGATTGATTTTTCCTTCTTTTTTTGACTAGGTAAACAGACAATTCTGTACCGCATTTCTTATGTAGCCTAATCCCCAGAGTCAGTCTGAGACATGGAAAAGTCATTTGCTTGAAAAGGTCAAGGTCTCAGGGGGCAGAGCCATGATGGAGGAGTAGAAGGACAAACCTGCTATAACTCTCCACCAAAAACCATAAAATACCTGTAAAAATGACTGTAAACAAATTCTAGAGCAGCAGAAGTCACAAAATGACATAATGAAAGAGATTTCCAGCCAAAGGAAGCAGGGAAGGCCAACAGGAAAGGTCAATCATATCAGGCTAAGAGCTGAGCACAGCTCGACCTTGTCTGCACAATATAGCAGGGACAGAACTGAAGCAGACTGGGACACAGAATCCCAGGAAGCAGCTGTGGTCCATAGATTCCTCAATTGACAAATGCTAGAGACAACTTAAAAGGTCAGTGAGAAAGCTCTTTCACTTGGATGAGAAGGGAGCAGGGTCCTCCCCTGGCCCCGGCCCCAGGCTGCTACAGCATCCATTTTTGAAACCCTCAGTCTAAAAACCCTTAGGGAATTAAACAGCTGATCTGAATCTCCACTCTGAGTGGTAGCCCTGGGGTGAGGAGGAGCAGTGGCTGGTGGAGCTGGAGGCAGTTATGAATAGGGAACCCTACTCACAGATCCTGGGCAGAAAAGTCTGTGGTTGCTCCCAGACCAGAGTGAAGGGCAGGATAGGAGTAAAATTCTCTCCCTTGATTATGCCACCTTGGAGGAACTGAGAACTTACAGTTCCCTAGAGCATATCCTCCACTTGAGAAAGGACTCAAAAGTCAATGAATGACTGGGAAAACACCCCAAAACAGAGAAAAATTAAAACTACAGGAGGTTACTTTCTTGGTGAAGAGGCATATTCCTTCATTCTCTAAGATGAGAAATAACAGTCAAAGCTTCTTCATTCAAAACCTCCAAAAAAAAATTTGCAAAGCTTTCAGACCATGGAAGAGCTCAAGTTATTTTGAAAATCAAATAAGAGAGGAGGAGGAAAAATTGGGAAGAGAAATGAAATTAATACAAGAAAATCATGAAAAGTGAGTCAACAGTTTGCTAAAAGAGACAGAAAAAAAGTGTTTAAGAAAATAACACCTTTAGAAATAAACTAATCCAAATGCAAAAGAGGTCCAAAAAGTCAATAAGGAGAAAGATGCTTTAAAAAGCAGAATTAGCCAAATGGAAAAGGAGGTTAAAAAACTCATTGAAGAAAATAGCTCTTTATAAACTAGAATGGAACAGATAGAAGCTAATAACTTTATGAGAAACCAAGAAATTGCAAAACCAAGCCAAAAGAATGAAAAAATGGAAGATAATGTGAAAGATCTCATTGGAAAAACAACTAACCTGGAAAATAGATCCAGGAGAAACAATTTAAAATTTATGGGGCTACCTGAAAGCCATGATGAAAAAAATAGCCTAGACATCATCTTTCATGAAATTAGCAAGGAAAACTGACACGATATTCTAGAACCGAGGGCAAAATAAATATTGAAAGAATCCACTGATCACTTCCTGAAAGAGATCCAAAAAGAAATCCTCCTAGGAATATTGTAGCCAGATTCCAGAGTTCCCAAGACAAGCAGAAAATACTGCAACCAGCCAGAAAGAAATGATTTGAGTATTAAGGAAATACAATCAGAATAAGACAAGACCTAGCAGCTTTTTTATTAAGTGATCGAAGGACTTGGAATATGACATTCCCAAAGTCAAAGAAATTAGGATAAAAACCAAGAATCACCTACCCAGCAAAACTGAACATACAATTTCAAGGGAAAAGATTTCATTCAATGAAATAGAAGACTTTCCAGCATTTTTGATGTAAAGACCAGAGCTGAATAGAATATTTGACTTTCAAACGAAAGAATCAAGAGAAGCATGAAAAAGATAAACAGGAAGGAGAAATCATAAGGGACTTAATAAAGTTGAACTATTTGCTTTCCATCATGGAAAGACAATATTTGTAAGTCTTGAGATTTTTCTCAGTATTTGGATAGTTGGAGGCATTATATACATATGGACAGAGGGAACAGAGTGGGGTGGATAGAAAAGGATGATATCTAAAAAGTAAAATTAAGGAGTGAGAGAGGAATATATTGGGAGGAGAAAAGGAGAAATAGAATGTGGCAAATTGTTTCTCATAAAAGAGATAAGAAAAGACTCTTTCAATGGAGGGGAAAATGAGGGAGTTGAAAGGGAAAAAGTGAAGCTTACTCTCATCACGTTTGGCTGCAGGAGGGAATAACATGCACACTTAATTTGGTATTAAAATCTATCTTACACTACAGGAAAGTAGGGGAGAAGGAGATAAGTAGGGTGTGAGGAATTATAGAAAAGAGGGCAAATGGGAGGAGGGAGTAATTAAAAGTAAACACTTTTGGGGAAAGACAGGGCAAAAGAGAGAGCAGAATAAATGGGGGACAGGACAGAGTGGAGGAAAATGTAATTAGTCTTTTACAATATGACTATTATGGAAGTCTTTTGCATAACTACTCATGTATAGCCTACATTGAATTACTTGCCTTTACAATGGGAATGTGTGGGGAGGGAGGAAGGGAGAGAAGCTGGAGCTCCAATTTTAGAAATGAATGTTGAGAATTGTTTTTGCATGCAAGTGAGAAATAAGAAATGCAGGTAACAGGGTATAGAAATCTATCTTGACCTAAAAGAAAAGAGAGAAGATGGGGTTAAGGGCAGGGAGGGATATGACAGAAGAGAGGGCAGATTAGGGGATGGGATAATCAGAATGCACAGTGTCTTGAGGCAGAGGGAGGGGGGAGATGGGGAGAAAGTTTGAAACTCAAAATCTTGTGGAAATTAATGTTGGAAACTAAAACTGAATAAATTAAAGAAAAAAAAAGATCAAGGTCTCTCATGGCATCAAGGTCCATCTCCAGTCATCCTGATTTATATCTTTGTCAATGGACCCAGATGAAAACAGAGGAGAAATTGAGACTCTTGATCTTGCCCAGCCCACCATCATTTGAGAACAATAGCCAGAAAAACTAAATAACCAATCATTCCAGATTGGTCAGATTAAACTGGATTGTGGTATTTTTCTTCGGGAACCATAACCTTAGGAAGGACACTTAAAGACACAGTAAGAATATAGACATGATAGTGAGGGGCACTGACAGCATGGAACTCAGTTAATTGAATTTAGGATTTTTATTCTGCCTAGAGAATTGAAGATTTAGGGAAAATATGATGACAGTTATCAGTTCAAAAAGATGAATCATAGAGGGGAAAGCTGGTAAAAATCGATGGAATTTCAGCATAAAGATAAAATCACTAAAAATTAGAACTACCAAAAATTGGCCCTATACATTCTAATGTATAATTTCAAGCAATAGCTAGATGATCACTAGTTGTAGTCAATTTTAGTGCAATTTTGGACAAGTATGGATTAATCTCCATAATCTCTATGGCGCCTCTATTTTTTGAGATCCTCTGATTCTATGATAGTTTAATGTGGTGTAAGATGTTGAAACAGCTCTTAAGTCAGGTGGAAAAAAAGGATTCCAGGTATCAAGCAAAAGGAATTAGGTTGCTCCTACTTTCTCCTCAACCCTTTGTTCTAACAACTGTCATTTAATGAAATTTCTCACAACAGCATTATTTGCAAAGATTTTCATTACTGATAATAATATGGAAAGGGTTTCCTCATGCTATTTCTATGGAGGCAGAACAATGAGGAATAATACCTTTTGATCATTCATTACATTTTTAAATGTAACTCTGTTACTGTCCAGTTTCTATTAAGAGTCAGAGACCTTTGGCTGGCAGCACTGTTTTCAAGCAATCAAGTCCTAACTACTAAGTCCTGAGCAATTATCTAGAAGTCATTTGTGAAGCATCACTTAATATAAGTTCTGACCACTACGACTCTGGAGTCTACTATTTCTTTCCTGATATTTTATATTTTCCAACATTCCCTCATAGCCATTTAAGAGCACATTGCATACCAACTCCCCACCCTTTAAATCTATACTCCTGTCATTGCTGTCCGAGGCTGTGTTCACTTTTTTTTTTTGATGACCACATCACAAAAATGAATCTACTGTAATAAGATAGAGGAAAAAAGTAAAATTGCAAAATCTAGGTCTTGGGTATAGAAAATCAATTTCACAAGTATAACATGGGAGAAACATGGTTAGACAGCAGTTGTCTTGAAAAAGACTGAGTTTATACAGGATTGTAAATTCAATATAAGTGCTATGGTATGACAGCTTACAAAAAATAGAGTATTGGACTGAATAGTTTTAAAGAATGCAGAAGTCATAGTCCCATTGTACCCCACCCTTATCTTACCGCATCTAAAAAAGGGCAGCTCATTAACCTGAGGTTTTCAAGATAAAGGCCTTGATTCAATGTTAAATTAAAATTGTTTGATTGCCATTAACTAAGTTAACAAGAATTTTTAAGTTCATACTATATGCCATGCACTGTGATTAGTAATGAAGATATAAAGATGGGCAAAAAATAGCCCTGGCTATCAAGGAGATCACATTATAAAAGGGAAGTCAACATGCAAGCAATCCAATACTATGTGCCAGGCACAGTACTAAGTGCTTGGCATAAAATTAGCCCTTATGCAGTTTACAGTCTTAAAGAGGATACAGCAAAGAAAAGGGGACAGAAAAGCCAGAGGTCAGGAGGAATGTGACACCAGAAGTTATCTCACCATTGAGGAAGCATTTTATTCCATGCAGTTGAAAATAGGTAGGCAGCAGATGCAAAATGGAGTGATCTGAGTTTCTAGTATCTTTCTTCCATAAAGGAAGGTGTTGGAAGAAGTTTGGTACTCTACTATTTAGCCTGCCAGTCAGAGAGGTGACGAGGTTTAGGGAAATGATGGAAATCAATGTTTGAGTTAACGGTATAATGGTGAGGTTAGAAGTGATAAGCTTATCCTGGGAGGAAAATACAACAACTGTGAATAAATAACTACATAGGATATACAGAGAATAATTGGAGACAAGTAACAGACAGAAGACAATAGAATTAAGGGTGCATTGCCAAATACCAGAACCAAAAAGCAAAATCCATCATGGTGACCAAGAAGTTAATAAATATGATCACAACAGGGGGCAAAGACATTCTCAAACCTCACCTCACTCACTCAGGGCCTTCTCACTATTAACTGTCACACTATGTTGGTTGACCTATGTCAGCTGGTCTGTGTTCTTTCTCCTCTGACCTGACCTGACTCATTCACTTCCTCCCAGTTCCACTCCACTCTTCCTGTTCTGCCTCTTCAGCAAGCTCCTCATATCACATAGGACTTAGGCTTCCAGGTGATTTAAGCAGATCATATGGACCTATTAATTAATGAGAAAGATCTTTCTGTTTAAATTACTATTACTATCAGCCCCAAGATCTTTCTTATTCATTACATAGGTCATTGGTGCAACTGGTATAACAAACACCCCATCATTCCCCCTCAACAAATGGGACCCAAAATCTTGGGTTAAGAAGTGAAGATTTCTTCTTTCACAACTACTTCCTGCTGAGATTGGACATAGAGTTGTCTCTGCCCCAACAGGCCCCATTTGAGAGATCAGTTCTTTAGCTGTCATCTAGAGTTTGGTCGACTTCAGGTTTAGAGATGACATATCACCATCATGGATAGGAGGTGACATCCGGCTTAAGTGGTCAGGCATTTGCAGGTGGAGGGTACCAAGCCTATAGGAAATAAATCTAGCAAACAAATTTAACAGACAAAAGCCAAAAAGCAAACAAACAAACAAAAAAACAAGGAAACAATAACAAGAAGGAGGATAGCTGAGGGTCAAGGGTGGTTCTGGAGTCCATGAACCCAGTATCACAGCCTCATTTACTATAGAATAAATGAGCTAAGGGTACAATTTGGTAATCATCTTCTCCTGAATTAACAACAGTTACAGTATTATCTTTCCTATGTGCTATAATTTCTGTAGCCTTTGGTACGTCCTCTGGGTGCTGCATTACCCATACTTTAACTGCCAATTTCATTCTATCGGTAGTACCCAATCCTTCAGTTCCTCTCTTAGTTATTTCAGAATAAAGGCAAGTTTTCACAAAGGGTCCTGTTTCACAAGGAATAATAATCATTTGAACTATTCTATCATTTTTACAAAACTGTATGGTTTCATCACCTAAATTTTGGAATGTTACAATAATTTCTCCTTGATAATTAGAATCTATCACTCCAGTCAATACAGGTATTCCTTGAGCTGCTAATCCTGATTTAGGTAATATCTGTCCAAATTGATTCCTCAGGGTTCTCACACATTTTCCAGTAGAGATTGTTGTAGGGACTAACACTCTTATTTGTGTATTTCTTTAGTCAGAACTGGGATTCAGTCAACTTTCTGTTCTCCTTGAAGGTGCAACAAATTTTGATACAAGTGTTCAGCAGAATCTGTAGGGACAGTTCTTACTTCTCTATTTCATCTAATATCAAGTCCCTTTTCTCAATACATTCTGTGTAGTTCATTAGTTGGAATACCATCTATGTTTCTGGAATCTACCCCTAATCCCAATATAGCAGTAAACAATCTCTTCTTGCCAATTTATTCTGGTTTTGAATCTGCTGGCTATTTACTCTTCTATCTCTAGCAATGCTCTTTCCCCATCTCCTAAGTCACTTAACTGTAAAATCTTGTCCAGCATCTCTGAAAGAGGGTGCCCTATTTCATCAATTATTAGAGTCAAAATCAATTGCTTGTAAGTAGGAGGAGCCATCTTCACTTTTATATTCCTATGGTAAACTGCAAAGGGAGATGCATCATAGCATATCCAGTCATTATGGCAGTCTTCCTTACCTCCTCCTTTATCTTTCTTATACAGTCCCTAAGTGAATACCAGGGTCTGTCTCCACTAGACCACATGGAGTCAGTAGGATACTGCCTACTGCAGCCTTCTGCAGCCAAAGCTAACGGATTAGTTGTTTTGTTATCGCCTTACATATTGTAATCTCTAAAAGTTTGCTGTACAAAAAGATTCTAATAACTATAAGTTTCAGACACTCCACAGGATTTATAGTTATTTCTCTAATTCTTTTATCGCTGATTCTCACCATCCAAGACAATAATGATTCTCCCATCCTTTGGGTGTATCAACTCAAAATTTCTGTGACCTTCTGCTGAGTAAAATCCTCAATTATTTCCTTAAACACTGAGTTGCTTCCTTAGTTCTCCTGTTTCTGCCTCAATATTGGGCATGCTTCTGACTGAGAAACTTCTCCCTCTAAAATTATTTAACTTCCTTTGTCACAGTGGCAACTAGACTGGGTCTGTACAAAGGTCAGATGTGCATTTCTTTTGTTAGACTTTAACTTCTTCTGAGGTAAATGAACAGCCTTTCCTTCTTCCTGGGACACCCCAGACTGCTCTTGTGAAAGAGAGCCAGAAGGAAGAGAATTCTCATGCAAAATAGCTAACTCTTTTTCCATCTGAATTTTTCTTGAAGCATCTCATCTCTGTTTCTATAGGTAACATGGTAAACCATTAGTAAAATCCAACCTCTTCTACTTATCCCTGCCAACTCCTTACCTGATCGTATTGGTATTCCTTGCAAACACCTGTCCAAATCTTCAGGTTCCCCCTACTGTAACCTCACTTTCCAGTTTTCACAGGGACCAGGGCTTTTAGGCCTGAACTAGAATGGGTGCTATGTGATTTGGGAAATAGGGATGAATTTACAAAATATTGACCTTGGTTAATTTACTTTATTTCTCTAGACTTTAAATTTCTCATAGATGATTGAATGTTCTATGATATATCAAAGAACCCTTCAAGCTTTGCCACTCCATGATCAAATGATTTCACTTTACTTTCCTATAAAATTTCCCTTGATGTCAACATGAGAATGAACCAAGGACTGGAGGGGGATCAACATGGTAGGGTCTTGGTAACTATTTGTGAAATATTGCCTTGGTTTATATTCACAATAATATCAAGTGCAACTTTTAAGGATTGTTGGTTTGGAATTGTAGAACAGAGAAGTAGTAGCAGCAGCAGATTCTTAAATCCTTTCCTATAAGAGAAACCCTGGTATAGTTGCACTACTTATTTCAGACCAGCTGTCTTGACACACTCATAAACCTAACAAAAGTTCCTGTAGTCAGGGACTACATCCAAGAAGTTAGTCTGATATATCATTACACTATATTAACTAAATCAAAATAAAACCACTTTCTCTTCACAGGTTTCTAATTTCAAAATAATCTTCAAATTTAATTAAATCTCATTTCTTTTCCATCACTGAATGCTTTTAATTATAAGTAAACAGAAAAATAACCTATATAGTGATACACCTCTTTGTTAAACTTATTGCATGCCATGTTCAACTGGTCACATTAATATTAATTTACTTTTGGCCTTTGCTTGTATTCTTCCAATCAGTTTCAATCTACAGGTCTGTGTTCCTATGCTAACTAATTTGTATTAATTTTGGAAGTCAAATTTCAGGGAACATTATATCAAAAGCTCTAATGCAACCTTAATAGATACCATCTATTGTGTTCTAGTTATAGTCATATCTCATTATTAGGTAACTTTTTGGGAAAAGACATAACAAAAACCATAATAAGTGGAGTTATATCATACTTGCTGATTTATTGCTTTTGAATTCAATATTCCCTGGATCTTTATAAATATTCTTTCAGTATCTATTTATTACTAAGCAGTTGTTTTCGTGTACATGAACTTTGCCTCTTTAGAAGAGCAGTGAATTGTATAAATGGCTTAGTAATTTGACTGGACAAATCCTTTAATATCTTGGGATAAAAAACAATTAGATCTACTAAAATGGACAAGCTTAGATACTTTTTCAAACATTCTTATTCAAATGCATTTAAGCAAGATGATGCTGACACTTTTTTCAACAGATTGTGATTATAAGCAAATTTCTTAATGCTTTTGAACTTAACTTTCATTATGTGTAAATTAGAAAGGAGCATGACCAGGGCTCCTCCACCACTCCTGTTAATACTGCACTCAGTTAATAAAATATATCAAAGTGCTTTGGAAAATTTAAAATACTATATAAATTTTAGATGTTAATGACCATGGTGAATGGTTAACCAATAAACATGTATAAAGTATGTACTAGATGAGAAATACAGGCATACAAAGATAGCCCTCAAGGAACTTATGTTCTAATGTAGGAGAAAAATATATAAATAGGTATTTGTAAGAACCATACAGATTAAATGAAAGATTAAGTTAGAGAGGGAAACCTCTGACAGCTGGGGAAGAAAGGGTGGAAAAGGATTATGGCAGAAGATGAAATCTGAGCTGAGTCTTGAAAGAAGTGAGAGATACTAAAAGGTAGAGATGAGGATGGAGAGTGTGATCTTCAAAAACTTAGTAGAATGTTATTTTTACATGACCATGGAATGAGCAAACTTTTTCTCAGAGAGTTTTGTTGGAAACTCCAAAATAGTTACATAACTTTCTTGATTTCTAAACTGAGTATGAAATAAAATTTTAATTAAAGCTCATTCAAATGATGATCCATAATACATATGTATTGCTCCAGAAACCCTAAAACTCTATGTAAATGTCAGTTATCATTATCATCAACAACAATACCATTGTTACCATTATTAATATTATTGTTCATAGCTAAATGTTAACTAAATGCTCTAATAGTAGTTAAAATCAATACCAACTGATGTAACAAGGTGACTCTGGGATAGACTAACTGTATGTTCGCTACAATTGGGACCATTAATATCAATTTACTGTTAGCCTTTGCCTACAGCCTTACAATCAATAATGATGTGGCCATTTTGATGGGGCATAGAGTCATTCTGACTCAGATATCTCACTACAAAGGTTGACATTTAGGTTTAATCATGATTAAAGGATTTGGTGATGAGCACAAAATGAGCCAGGGTCAGATGTAGAGACATCTGCAACTTCCGTTGCTCTTGATCTTCTGTTTTGAAAACGAACCCAATCCATTCTATTCTATCCTGACTTCTTAGTTTATGCCATTAATACTGGATCAGTTTCGAACAAAACTTTATTGAGTATCTTCTGAATTGATTTAACCTATGCAACAACTCATCTCCAAATAAACACATACACACACACACACACACACACACACACACACACCTGCGTGAGGGAAAACATAAACTTTAAAATTGTCAGGATAGACCCAATATTGCTTTGGTATTTCCTATTCACAGCTATAGAGACATCCAGGCAGAGTACACAGAGTGCTAGCCACGGATGCAGGAGGTCCTAGATTCGAATCTTGGTTTGACAATTTGCTTTCCTTTTAGGTTCCTGAGGCAATAACCTTGAACTTCTCAAGCAAATCACAGACAGGTTGAAATCTTCATTCAACTAGGGAGTTCAAACAGTAGATAACTTCCTTCACTAGTGAAATCCAACAGCATAAAGACCATGGATTTATATATTATATATTTTATCTAACTTTTTGGATTACACTTAAAAGTGCCGTTCTCTATTGATGACATTCTACAAACTATTTATGCTCCTCATGTAACTCTCCACAGTTATTTGTGAGATTGACAAATTACTCTCTTCAGAAACTAGGGAATTACAAGATTATATAGCCTTATATCAACACCTGAATATTACTGATTTTTTAACAGGGCTTTATTTTGGGAAAAAAAAAATATGTGGGCAGAAAAGTTAGTTAAGTCACAAAACAAAAATGGATAGTAATCAAAGGAGAGCATGTTTGCTATATTTTTACTTAACGTCAAGAGATCTCAAAGAAATCACCTAAAACGTGAGGTAAATCCCTTGTGGAGTATTAAATGAGGGTGCTGAAAATAGTTACAAAAAGTTGAAAGATCCATATGTGTGTTTGATCTGTACAAGTAGAGGAAGTATACACATTGATGTAATAATAGCTCTATTTAAATGCTGAAACAGAGTTTATCTAAACCTTTTTTGAACTATTGAATATTTTCCACGTGTCTGTTTTCTTAAAGAAATTTTTTTTACATTAGACTTTCATAAAACCCTGTTGAATACTTCCTCATTTTCTTTAGCCTTTGTCTTTTCTAAAAGAAATTGTAGATATTTTAATTATAATATCACTAAAAGAGTCTCATTAATTAGCAGAGATTAGTGTCTCTTCATAGGGACTTTTTGTCTATTATATCTTAATTACAACAAATGTGTCCTATACTCAGTATTTCTTGCTCAGCCAAATTCATGTTTTTCTTATCTCATTTTTGCAGCTCTTCCATTCCCTATGGAATTGTGGAGTCAAATAATGGCACTTATTTAAAAGCACTAGTTATTCAAAGCAGTGCTGAAGGGTTGTTGGGAGCAAGAGCTTATTATTAATTTTTTGCCTTTTCTTTCTTTATAGTCTTTTCCCATTTAAAATCAAACCCACACTGCAGTTTCCCTCATAACAAATTTTAAAAAATCAAGTAATAACAAATAGTCATCTGTTCTGTTAGGCCATATCTGAAAGTTCATCTCATATTATACATCCATAGTACGATACATCTTTGCTAACACATACATGTCCACACAAATATGTGTGCATTTATATATATTCATTAATTACTTATGAGTTATGACTACAATTCTACAAATTTTAATTGTAAGGGAATTAAGGGGATTAGGATAGCAAGGGGTGAATTACGGGAATTAGTGACTCCACCTTGTGACTCATTTCTGAATCAAGCTTAATTTCCTTTCTATTCAACTATGATTCCAGTCTAGTTCAAATTCTGTCCTATGTGGAAACTTTATTCAATTGTGGGGATCAAAAGGAAACTTTATTGCTTTGTTTGAACATAGCCCTGTGTGACTAAATAACTAGACTACCTTTATTTGCTGCTTTGAGAGCCTTAACTAGGGACAGAAACCCAGTGAAATCCAAGATTGATGCAAGGAGTTTTCTTAAAATTATACACCTCAAGTAATTCATATATCTTACCAGAAAACATTCCTATTATTGATCAATTATTGTTTCCATGTTCCTTTGATTGTTTACAGACATTTTGAGGGAGGGAGCGCTACACCTCTTTTTAGGATTTTTGGAAATTGTACATGTTCAGCCTTCCTCTCCCTCCTTGGAAAGTCCCTAATCTTTCATCCATTTAGAAATCAGATTACAGTTGTACTATTTCTTTTTAATTAATTTGTCTTATTAGATTATTTTTAACACATATTCTAGATATCTTGCATGTTAAGAGCAAATTCATGTGGTAACACAAGAAAACTAATCTTCTTCTCTAAGAGTCACATGATATTTTTAATGAAAACCATTACCCATAACTTAATAATCACACATTTTTTTACCTGTATTGACTTCAAATAAGCATTATTTGTTTTCAGATGTGAAATATATACTCAGAATATTAATATTTCCCAGTACTTGGTCAGAGCAACAACCAGAGAGTCAAATGGGAATCCTGTGATTTTGCGTCACAATCTGTAAATTTGCAGAAGATGACAAAAGTTGGGAATAATTGATGTTGGAAGTGTTGTGAGAGGAAAGATACACTAATTAATTGTTGAAGGAGTAAAAATCAGTAAAAAAAAACTATGTGAAAAAGCAATTTAGAATTATATAAATAAAATCATTGGAGATTCCACTAATTTGCATGTTACTCAAGGAGGTTATTGATAAAAAGAAGGTCCACCAAATCAGCCAAAAAATTTTAGCAATATTTTTCATGGCAGTATCAAACTGGAAAAAAATAAATTCTCCTTAACTAGGAAATGGCTAAAAAATGGTACATGAATGAAATAGAAAAATACAGTATTAAAAGAAGTTATAAATATGTTTAATGTGGAGTATCATAGAAAAAACTCATATGAATTGTTATAAAGTGAAATAAGCAGAGTCAAGAAAGTAAGAACTCAATCACTAAAATAATGTTAAGGTAAGCAACAATAATAAATTTATAATTAATTTTACAAAATTGCAAACAAACATGTTCCCAAATGAAAGATAGGGGAAGACATCTATGCTATTCCTTTACAGAGAGATGAATGTCCAAAAACTGCATAAATCTTCCAATTATTCTGATATCTTCATGGTTTGATTACTTTTTCCTTCTTCCATTTTCTTAAAAAATTCTTGTCTGGATTGGCTCTTTGTGAGGGGGAAAGGGAATGGACACTAAGGAAAATATAGGTTATGTAAAACAATATCTATCTATTTATGTTTATATATGTTTATATGTAGATATATATGTCTGTGTCTGTATACATGTACATTGAAAAAGACATCAAAGTTCTTATTTCAATCTAGGCTCCCCAAAACCTAGTCAATTGCTCTTAATTATACCATACTGTTTTAGGAAGAGAAGACAATGAACCACCTTCTTTAATCTCTTATAATTCTGTTTAGTGATTTTATTGCATATCAGCCATGAAAAAAAATGAAAGGGGGGTCAGAGTCAAGATGGAGGAGTGGAAGGACTAACCTGCTGTAGCTCTGCCCCCAAAGTCCATAAAATACCTTCAAAAATGACTCTAAGCAAATTCTACAGCAACAGAAAACACAAAACAGAGCGAAAGAGATTTCCATCCCAAGACAACCTGGAAGATAGACTAGGAAAGATCAATCACACAGGTCTCAGAGTAGAGCACAGTGCACAGAGCACAGCCCAATCTTGGCCAGTCAGCAGGGACAGGACTGGAGCAGGCTTCAGGGTGCAGAATCCCAAGCATCAGCTCTAGTTCCCAGATTCATCAACCCAAAAATGCCAGAGACAGCTTCAAATGTCAGTGAGAAAGATCTTTCACCTGCTCTACCCTCAGCCTCAGGTGGCTGCAACCTTCATTTTTGGAGCCCACAGCCTAAAGACCCTTGGGAAATTAAACAGCTAATCTGAATCTCAACCCTGAGTGTCTGCTCTGGGGTGAAAAGGAACACTGGTGTGGTGGAGCTGGAGGTGGTTGTGGAAAGGGAACCCTACTCACAGATCCTGGGCAGAAAAGCTTCTGGTTGCTCCCAGACTAGAGCACAGGCCAGGAGAGGAGTAACCTCCTCTCCTTTGATTGTGCCACCTTGGAGGAACTGGGAATTTACAGGTCCCTAGAATATACCCTCCATTTGACAAAGGACTTAAAAGTCAAGTAACTGGCTGGGAAAATGTCCCAAAAAAGGGAAAAAATAGGACTACAGAAGGTTACTTTCTTGGTGAAGATGAATTTTCCTCCATCCCTTAGGATGAGGAAGAACAAAGTGTACTATCAGAGGAAGACATGAAAGTCAAAGCTTCTTCATCCAAAACCTCCAAAATAAATTTACAATGGTCTCAGACCATGAAAGAGTTCAAATGAGATTTTGAAAATCAAGTAAGGGAGGTGGAGGAAAAAGTGGGAAGAGAAATGAGAGCAATGCAAGAATCTTGAAAACTGAGATAACAGCTTGCTAAAGGAAACCCCCAAAATACTTAAAAAAATAACACATTTAAAAATAGACTAACTCAAATGGCAAAAGAACTCCTAAAAGCCAATGAGGAGAAAAATGCTTTAAAAAGCAGAATTAGTCAAATGGAAAAGGAGGTTCAAAAGCTCATTGAAGAAAATAATTCTTTAAAAGTTAGAATGGAGCACAGGTAAGGTAATGACTTTATGAGAAACCAAGAAATTGCAAAACCAAACCAAAAGAATGAAAAAATGGAAGGCAATGTGAAATATCTCATTGGAAAACAACTGATCTGGAAAATAGATCCAGGAGAGATAATTTAAAAATCATGGGGCTACCTGAAAGCCATGATGAAAAAATAGAGCCTACGTACATCTTTCACAAAATTATGAAGGAAACCGGCCTTAACATTCTAGAACCAGAGGGCAAAATAAATATTGAAGGAATTCACCTGTCATCTCCTGAAAGATATCCAAAAAGAAAAGCTCCTAGGAATATTGTAGCCAGATTGTAAAGTTCCTAGATCAAGGAGAAAATATTGCAAGCAACCAGAAAGAAACAATTCAAGTACTGTGGAAATACAATCAGGATAACACAAGATCTAAGAGTTTCTGCTTTAAGGGATAAAAGGGTTTGGAATATGATATTCCAGAAGTCAAAGGAACTATGATTAAAACCAAGAATCACCTACCCAGCAAAAACTGAGTATAATACTTCAGGGGAAAAGATGGTCATTCAATGAAATAGAGGACTTTCAAGCATTCCTGATGAAAAGATTAAAGTTGAATTGAAAATTTGACTTTCAAACCCAAGAATCGAGAGAAGCATGGAAAGGTAAACAGGAAAGAGAAATCATAAGGGACTTAATCAATTTGAACTGTTTACATTCCTTCGTGGAAAGATAATATATGTAACTCTTGAGACTTTTCTTGGTATTTGAGTACTTGGAGAGATTGTATACATAAGAGGGCACAGGGTGAGTTGAATAGGAAGGGATGATATCAAAAATATAAAATTAAGAGGTTAGAGTCGCATATATTTAGAGGAGAAAGAGAGAAATGGCATGGGGCAAATTATCTCTCATAAAAGAGATAAGAAAAAGCTTTTTCAGTGGAGGGGAAAAGGAGGGAAGTGAGAGGGGAAAAGTGAAGCTTACTTTCATCACATTTGATTTAAGGATTCAATTTGATATGAACTTTGATATGAAAATATGTCTCCCACTGCAGGAATGTAGGGGATAAGGGGATAAGTGGACTGTGGGGGTGTGATAGAAGGGAGGGCAAATGGGAGGAGGGATTAATTAGAAGTAAATGCTTTTGGTTAGGAACAAGGACGAAAGAGAGAATAGAATAAATTGGGGACAGGATAGAATTGAAGGAAATATGGTTAGTCTTTCACAACATGACAATTATGGAAGTCTTTAGCATAAGTACGCATATATAGCCTATTTTGAATTGTTTCCCTTAACAGTGGAGATGTGTGGGTAGCAAGGAAAGGGGAGAAGTTGGAACTCAAAGATTTAGGAATGAATATTTTTGCATGCAACTGAGAAATAAGGAATACATTTAATGGGGTATAGAAATCTATCTTGCCCTATAAGAAAAGAGAGAAGATGGTGATAAGAGAAGGGAGAAGAAGGGAGAACTATGATAGAGGAGGGGGAAGATTAGGGGAAGGTGTAATCAGAATGCATGGTGTCTTGGGTTGGGAGGAGGGGAGAGATGGGAAGAAAATTTGGAACTCAAAACCTTGTGAAAATAAATGTTGAAAACTAAAACTAAATAAATAAATTTTAAAAATAAGGTGACAGAATGTTTATTAATTTAAAACATTAAAAATAATATCAAAATTAACAACAAAATAAATGGAGATAGGAGTCTTATGCTAGAAAGCTCACAAGGTACAAATATATTACATGTTGAAAAGATTAGATTCCCTGTCTGTCCATTCTGGTGCTGAATGGAGAGCCCATCCTCACTGACATGGACCACACATCTTTGCCAGAACTTGCAGATATCAATGAATAACTCCCAGGAATGAGAAGAGAAGTACCTGAAAGCTGAGCCTTACCAAAATCTCACAAGATTTGTCTCTGTTCAGTACATTCCGATACTCAACTGGAAATTCCTTGGAGATAGAATGGAGAAAGCTGTGTGTGTTTGTTCAGGTTAGATTTCAAATTCCTGTTTATTATTAGGTGAATAGACTAAAACAAATTCAGGAGTTTATCTCACTTCGTTAATCACCCAATTCTATTCATATTGACAGATCTTTGGAAATCACTAATTGTAGGCAATATAAATGTTTCTTTTCTTTAAAAAAAAAAGTATTGATGCCATTTGTTTTTACATCATGTTCATTTCAAATAGATCTCAAATTCATCTTCCCATAAAGAGCTATGCTTTGTTTTAAAATAAATAAATAAATATATAGGCAAGGAGATGCTGTTCAGCTAAACCCAATACATCAATCAAGTCTGATGACAGAGGCGATTTTCCATACAAATAGTATCCCAAATCTGTAAAGGAAGAAGAAAGGGATATTATCTTTTTTCAGGATCAAGCACAACATTTCATAACTATCCAATATTTAGGTTTTGTTTTTCTATTTTTTTTTTGTTTCTTTTCTTTTGGAGGAGATATGAGGATTTGCTGGATGGTCTTACTCTGATTCAAAAAGGTTTACTATAGCTCAGCACTTTTCCTATGATATGGGGCCAAAAGCAGAACTGGTAAGCAGTTAGGTTTTCTTGTTATCATAGCATAAATAATATTTAATCACCAAGATGATGTCATAGAATCATAGATAAAAATGAGGAAGATACATTAGAGCTCATGGAGTCCATTCTACATCTTACAGGAATGAGGAAACTGACCCACAGAATGATAATCATCATGAGGAAACTGATGCAGAAAAGGGTTAAGTTGCTTGTTTGGGGTCACATGGTTAGTAAGTGTCTGAGGCTAGACTATAGATCACCATGTTAACAAGTAAATTATGCAAGGTCTCAGAGATACTAATAGGCAGAGCTTATGTGAACATAGGTTTTTTGACTTAAAGCCCCACTACCTCATACTGTCTCCCTAGAAGTTTCTCTGAGCTGTTGCTTAATTTTTGGCAATTCTTTGCTTTAGGTAGGAATAACCTGTGATTCAAGTAGATTATATGGAAGGAGGAAGTCAGAAGGAATTTTCTCTTCTACATTTCTTTTTCATAGAGAATTGGAAAAGGTGGCCCTGAACTAGTGATTAGAATTTCATGCACTTTGAAAAACCATAAAGTTTCAAGTATGGTGGTCCATGCCCAGTGGGTCACCTGTCATTCTGGAATTCTGAGAGACAGCGGGTCTAAAGTAAATCAGAGCCACACCAAGGCTAGCACCAAAATGTACCAGCTCAAAGAATACATGATGATCAGCAGTGGTATTGAACACTGAGAACTACTTTACTTCATCATCTTGGGTAAAATACAGAGAACAGTTTTCCCCCTCCACTTAAGAAAAGTGTCATTTAAATGCTCAATATTGTTGCAATTGATTTTCGTTTAATAAAGTACTGTGCCTTGGTCATAATATGTCCATGATATATATATATATATATATATATATATATATATATATACATATATATATATATATATATATATATATATATCCATTATTGAACTAGGTTGAATGTGAATAAGATACTTTATTTTGTCTGAAAAAATAACATCTTTCATCATATTACTATTCTTTTTAAATATATTTTTATGTTTTTTGTTTCTATATCACCTATGCTATCCCATTTCCCTCACCTTTATTGAGAGAGAGATACATGTATAAATATATAAAAGGGAAAAATCAGTAAAATTGATAAATACATTCAAAAAATAGGAATATATGAACAATATTTCACATGTATAAACAACTTACCTTTGAACAACTCACTTCTACAAAGATGGAGAGGGAGGTGGCATATGACATCTTCTCATATCTTTTCTTTGGGGCTTGTTCTTTATAACTTTGTAGCTTTCATCTTTGATTGTTTTGTGATTGTTCTTTGTATATTTTCTTCCTGGCTGTACTTGCTTCATTTTCCATCATTTCATGACATACTAATTCTGTCGTTTATTTAAAACTTAAGAATACACATACACAATTTTGGCAGTATATATCTATCTGTTCATTATTTCCACATTTCTGAATCTCAGCTTAACACTTGTCAGGATTGTTTTCTGAAAGTCTCCCTAAGATGTATGATATTGTACATGTGAAGAAAAGATATCATAAAATGCCATGGTTTTGTCATCATTTTGGCAGAGCGTTCTGGGAAAACAGCACTTCATCAAATTGTTCTAAGGTAAAGGATTTCTTACAAATTGTGACAATGAAAATTACTAAATAATTATAAGATATTTGATGCTAATTGCACACAGGATGTCTCCTGCCACCATTCTTCCCTTGTCCCACCTCATTCACACATCTAAAACTTTTAACACTAGATACGTGTGTCTATACATGGCAATTTACATTTATCGCTCATGAATTGTACTGTAGACTCTGTTACAGCCTCTAGAAATTGACCATTTCATAGATACTGGACTATTTCTTAGTAAAATAGGTTCTAACATTTGAAGTACTGAATAAAAGGTCTGAATGAATGTTAATCTGTTTAATATACTTACAACACATTAAAAGCAGGAGAGAGGAAGGGAAGGGAGTTAATAAAGGTTTACTGTGTTCCAGGTACTGTGCTAATCACTTTGACAATTAAAAAAAAATAAAGAAAAAAAAGGGTATACTTTCAGTCTCTACTCAGACACCATCACCTCTTCATCTGAGGATGGATAGCATTGTTCATTCTAAGTCATTCAGAGCTTTCTTGGATCATTGTATTGTGAGAATAGCTAAGTCATTCACAGCTGATCATCTTAAAATATTGCTGCTACTTTGTACACAGCACAGTTCATTTTGTATCACCTCATGTAAGTTTTTCCATGTTTTGATGAGAGCATCCTGCTCATCATTTCTTATAGCACAGTGGTATTCCAGCATAATCACATACAATTTGTTCAGTTATTCTCCAATTGATGGGTATCCCCTCAGTTTCCAATTCTTTGCCACCAGAAAAGAGTTGCTATAAATATTTTTGTACTTATAGGTACTTTTCCTTTTATTTTATCTCTATTGGGATACAGGCCTTGTAGTGGTGTTGCTACATCAAAAAATATGTATGGTTTTATAGCTCTTTGATCATAGTTCCAAATTGCTCTACAGAATGGTTGAATCAGTTCACAACTTCACCAACAGAGCATTAATGTCTCAATTTTCCCACATAAGCTGCAATATTTGTCATTTACATTTTATTTCTCATTAGCCAATATAATGGGTATGAGGTAGTACCTCGGAATTATTTTAATTTTAATTTCTCCAATCTAAAGGGAGTTAGAATATTTTTTTCATATAGTTATAGATAATTTTGATTGCTTCATTTGAAAATTGTTCATATCTTTTGATCATTATCAATTGGGAAATGGCTTTTATTTTTGTAAATTTGAATCAGTTCTCTATGTTTGAGAAATGAAGCCATCATCAGTGAAATTTACTTCAAATTTTTTTCACAGTTTCTATTGTTAACTCTATTTTCCTCCATTCTAAACCTCCATTTATTCTATTTTCTCTCTTCTTTCACCCTGTCCCTCCTCAAAAGTATTTTGTTTTTGACTACCCCTTACCCCAATCTGCCCTCCCTGCTTACTCCATCTTCCCTTACTCCCTTCCCCTCCTACTTTTCTGTAGGGTAAGATAGATTTATATAACCAATTGAGTGTGCATGTTATTTCTTCTTTGAGACAACTATGGTGAGAGTAAGGTTCAGGCACTACCCTTCCCTACTTCCTGCTCTTTGCCTCCACTGTAAAAGCTTTTTCTTGACTCTTTTATGTGAGATAATTTATCCCATTCTACCTCTTT
The DNA here is from genome assembly GCA_023548195.1 of Bettongia penicillata ogilbyi. NCBI lineage: Eukaryota > Metazoa > Chordata > Mammalia > Diprotodontia > Potoroidae > Bettongia > Bettongia penicillata. The sequence continues at coordinate 1,061,035 of JAJHZJ010000339.1, read as the reverse complement.
TCTTCCCTTTTTCCCACTGTACTCCACTCTCACCCCTAAATTTTATTTTTAGATATCATCCTTCATATTCAACTCATACCTGTGTCCTCTGTCTATATATACTCCTTCTAACTATCCTAATAATGAGATCTTATGAGTCAAAAAATAGCATCTTCTCATTTAAAATATAAAGAGTTTATAACCTTTTTAAGTCCCTTATGATTTCCATTTTCTGTTTACATTTTTATGCTGCTCTTGAATCTTGTGTTTGAAAGTCAATTTTTCTTTGCTCTTTTCATCAAGAATACTTGAAACATCTCTACTTCATTGAATATCCATTTTTCATTCTGAAGGATTATCCTCAATTTTGCTGGTTAGGTAATTTTTGGTTGTTAATGTAGAAGCTACTGCATCTTGTGTTATCCTAATTGTGACTCCACAGTAATTGAATTGTTTCTTTCTGACTGCTTGCAATGTTTTCTCTTTGACCTGAGAGCTCTGGAATTTGGCTATAATATTCCTAGTAGTTTTCATTTTGGTATCTCTTTCAGGAGATCAGTAGATTCTTTCAATTTCTATTTTGCCCTCTAGTTCTAGAATCTCAGAGAAGTTTTCTTTGATAATTTCTTGAAAGATGTCTAGACTCTTTTTTTTTTTAGCATAGTTTTCAGAGAGTCAAGTTATTTCAAAATTGTCTCTCCTGGATCTATTTTCCAGGTTTGCTGTTTTTCCAATGAGATATGTCACATTTTCTTATATTTTCTACATTCTTTTGGTTTTACTTTATTTTTTCTTAATTATTAAAATGTCATTAGCCTCTTTGCTCAGTTCCAGGTTTTCTTCAGGGAGCTTTTGTACCTCCTTTTCCATTTAGCCCATTCTGCTTTCTAAAGAGTTTTTTACTTGAGTGATATGATCTAATGTTAGATGCATTTACTATTTTTCTGGACTATGCTCTGGTCTGTGAGTGACCACAAAAATTCTTTTTCTGCCCTGTAACTGTGACAAGGGGCCCCACTTTACTGCAACCATAAGTTCTGGTGTGCTAGTACTCCTTCTCACCTGGTATTGCCACTCACCCAGGACTGAAATATGGATCCACGTATGAGCAATGTAGTAGCATCCTGCCTCAGTGTCAGCAAAGAGACTCCTATAATCTCCTTCTGAATATTTGTTCCATCCCCTTACTCTCTGTGGGCTGAGAGCTATGAAAGCAGTTGTAAGTAGCAACCACTGCTTATTTAGTGACTCCCAAGACCTGCTCCTAATTTGGGGGGCTGAGGTTATGCTGGCATAGCCTGCACTGAACTGTGCTCCACTCTCACTCAGGTGCTATAGACCTTTCCTGCTGACATTCTAAGTTGTCTTTGACTGGAGAATTATTTCATACCATCCGTTTTTGAATTCTGCTGCTCCAGGAATTTTTATGGCATTATTTAAAGGTGTTCAGAGGGTTTGGGGGAAAACTTAGTTGAGTTACTGTCTTTTCTCCATCACCTTGGCTCTTACCCCTGAGGCATATTTTTAAAAATGTTCTTTATTTTTTGTTTGATTTTGTGTTTTCTTTTTTGACATGGCTAATATGGAAATACATTTTGCCTGACTTCACTTGTATAATCAATGTCAAATTGATTGCCTTCTTATGTAGGCAGGAGGGGAAGGAGGAAAGAGAGAATATGGAACTCAAAATTTTAAAGAAAGATAGTTAAGTTTTACATGTAATTGGGAAATATTTAATGAAATAAATAAAAATAATCAATAAAAATAGAAACTTTCAGCCATCTCACAAAGTTACCTTTAAAGTACGTATGAATTTCCTATCAGATGCTCTCAAAAGCACAAATAATTCAAGGAAGCAAAGAAATTGCCAATCTTATTAGGTCATGTTCTAAATTGTCCAGTTCTTAATTATGGTGATAAAGTAGGACTACATTAATGGATTTAGGATCATTGATGATCAGAGAGCAGGAAAAATTGTTTGTGGATGTTACAGGCAGATTAAACAAATGTGATGTTCATTCTCAATGGAAAGATCTGGGAATGTGGGGAACTAGTTGAATGGGGTCAATGTACAAGTTTCCTCACACAAGTGCCTAGTAAACATATGATTTAAAATACTGGATTTGAAATTAGATCTGGGGCTGCAACTTACTAGTTAGACAGAATTAGTTAAACAAATTATTCTCTCTGTTCTTCAGTTTCCTCATCTCTGAAATCAGACAGTTTGCTGAGGCAGTTTCTAAGACTTTATACAATTTGAAATATCCATAGATCATATCACACCATAACTAAATATATATATATATATATATGTATATGTATATATACATACATATATGCATGTGTGTGTATGTATACACATATATCTTGTATTTCCTTGGCTAGCATGGTGATTCTTCTAGGTTTTTTCTAAAGCTGACATGAAAACTTATATTTTTTAAACATTCTTTAAAAATATTTTGAGTTCCAAATTCCCTCTTTCCTCCTGCTTTTATCATTACCTTATCCACTGAGAGAAGAAATATGATATCAATTATACATGTGAAACCATGCAAAACATTTTTGTATATTAGCTATGTTGGAGGAAAAGAATAAATGAAATAAAGCAAGTGAAAACAATCTGTACACAGAGTCTATCACTTCTCTCTTACTCTGGAGATGTATACTATTTTTTTTTTATCATGAGTCCTTTGGAATTGTCTTAAATTGTTGTCTTGATCAGTGTAGCTAAGTCTTTCACAGTTGATCTTTGTTACACTATTGCATTTATGAGACCCATAAGCTTCTTATGTTGTTAGAAAATTAGAGAAATCATACTTCCTTCTCTATGTCAGTTTCTTCTCTGATCAGTTGAATACTCTCACCTAAATTCCTTTTATGTTTCTTTCCAGCTATTTCTTCCTATCAAGAAGCTGGCTTTCTTGCTCTTCAAGACCTATCTTTGTACCTTAGAAAGCAGAAAGTATTCTTTCCTGCGAGTGATATAAAATCACTGGATTTCAATATATTTTCCCCGTATGTTTTTAGTCTCTGTTTAAGAAGTGAAATTGACTGGGGAAAAATTTCTGAATTCTGAAGACTTAAGCACTAATCCCATATTTGTTCTTATCCTTCTGAAGTATGACCTGGACCATATCCTTGATTTGCAGATTCAGAGAGTTTCAAAATTGGAACATTTGAAGCTGTTCAGTTTAGCTCTCTCTCTTCTGCCATGACATCTTATAAGCAATGACATGATGGACCAAAGTCAAATAATTTGTCCAGCTTCAGTGGTAGAAATAGAACTTCAACTTCTATCACTTAATATTACATCCAGTGTTCTACAACATATCTTTCTACACCTTATCTAGTCCCCAGGAATCATATCTCAGCATTTCTCAAATACAAGTAGAAATTCCTGGAGAAAACAAGTGAAAAATATATTCTATATTGAATATAGTATACAGAAAAGAAGTCATTTCTGGATATGGGTCCAGGGGGTGACATATAGTCATTGATAGATTCTCTAAGTATTTGAAGGAATGGATGCTACTCAAATGATTTTTAAAATGCTGAGGCATTATTACTGATGAAAATTAGGTCTAAAATCTGAAAGATTTTGCTGTCACCTCTATATTTCTACCTTTCTCTGTGTCTCTCTTTGACTTTGTGCATCATTCTTTTTATTGCTCTGAGTTTCTCTAGGTTTCTTTTTTCTTTTTCATGTATGCACATATATTTATACTACAGAAAGGTTAGCTATTATAAAATATGATCTATACTGGTCATAACAATAGAGATAGACATATTCAGATGATAGATACAGTTGCATAGAAAGGGAGAGAGAAGGGAGAGAGAGAGAGAGAGAGAGAGAGAGAGAGCGAGAGAGATAGAGAGAGAGAATGATGAGACATGAACTAGTGCCTTAGCAAAGTAAATAAGGATGCTCATTAGAGTAAATGAAGATGTTCATTCCCCAAGAGGAGAGACTGAGGAAACTGCTTCCAAGATAGTCATGATGATAAGCGATAAAAGGACTTTAGAGGTACTAAAGGGTAGTTGACATTCTTTTACTCATTCTGGTCAATTAACTATTTAGTTAATAGGAGATGCTTTCTATTTGTCTAGTCTGTTCTTGGTTTGCCACCTTCTCTGGTTGTATCTATTGAAAGTTCTGCAAGAGGCTAACCCTTAGCCTTCTCTCCCATGAGCCTATGTGTCCTGTGAATGTAGGCCCATGCTCTTTGTCTGACTTGGTGTTATTTGTTTTCTTTCATTCTTGAGCCATTTTGGAGGTATGTTCATTGGTAGAAGCTTCCAGATCTCTCAGCCCAAAAAAAGTTGGTAGAAAGAAATTCCAGGGGACCATTTGCTGGTAGTGGGTGTCAGACCCTGTTGTACTACCTATATGTACTTAGTCACAGTCCCAGAATGAGAAGGACTAGCAGGAAAGGGGTCCCTGATTACAATTCCAGGGTAGAAAGGAGTGCTTGTCATCAATCACAGATCAGGGCACAGGCAAGGAGATACTAATCGTTAGATCATAGGACCTTGGAAGAACAGAGAACTTACAAGCCCCAGCTAACTTTAAAATAGCAGCATGAAAAAGCTGCTTAGGTCAGTTCCCCCTGCAACCCAGGGGCAGGTCCCAACTTTATTTCTTCATTTTATTTTATGTTAAACTGGAAAAATGAGCAAATAACAATACAAAAATAATCTGACCATAGAAAGTTGCTATTGGGACAGGGAAGATCAAAACACACACACACACACACACACACACACACACACACACACACACACACACACGAAGAAACAGCTACTTGCAATGCATCAAAGAGAAAATGTAAATTGATGTCAGGCCTCCATAAAAGAAGTCGTGGGAGAACTCAAAAATCACAATGGGCAACTTTCTACAGCCATGGACAGCCTCTGTACTCCAGATGGTGATCTCTGTTTTCCATTCTCTCCTTCTCGCTGGGGTCAGTGTTAAACACATGATCTCTGCCACAGTGAAGGCTGCTCAGCTCTCTTCTTGCAGGTCTCCTTCAAGCTTTCTTTGGAGTTATGTCATTCTACAAAATCCAGTCTCATGTTACAGAATACTCCTTCCATCTTTTCCCAGATGAGGAAAGGGGGCAAAAACAAACAAATAACCCACTCCAAAAAAAGAAAAAAATTCCCAAACATAGTATGGACATAAGTAAGATCAAGAAAGAATAAACCCAACTAGAACAGAAGTAGGATGCTAGAAAGTGGCCAAGTTGGGGAGACATGATAACTGAACATTCTTTAACCTCCACAGGCTTACAGCCATTCTTCTTCTTCATTTGACAGTCTTTCCAAGATGATGAAATTTGGAGGTTTCTACTCCACATGTGGTTCATAACACAGATTATTTCTGGAATGTTATTTGTAATATTTGGATAATACTTATAATTTCTAAGAACTTTGTTATTATTCCAGAAGTTAGAAGGAGTGTACATAGAGGGCATGGGTGTACATGGACACTAATGGGTTGATATATAAGATGAAATTAAGGTATGAAAAAGAGGGATTCATTTGGAGGACAGGGGAAGGAGAGGTAGAATGGGATGATTTTTTTTTTTACAGAAAAGAGGTATGAAACAACTTTTGAGGTGGAGGAGAGAATGGGGTAGTAGTAAACAATGATTGAATCTTATGCTTACCAGAATTGGCTCAAACAGGGAATGATGTACAGATTTAATTGATTACATATGAAAGCATTTTTCCCTACAGGGAAGTAATAAAAATAGGTGAATAGGAGAAGGTGAATTGCTTATAGACACCAGATTCAGAGGGATGGTGGTCAGAAGGAAAAACTTTTGAGGAGGGATAGAGTGAAAGAAGAGGGAAAGAATGATTGAAAAGGGGAAAAAGTAAGATGGAGGGAAATACACAGTTGTAGTAATCATATCTGTGAATATGAACCAGATGACCTCACCTACAAAATGTCAGCAGGTATAAGATTGGGTTAAACAATAATCTCTGAAAATATGTTGTTTACAAAAAGTACACTTGAAGCAGAAAGAGACATACAAAATAAAGGTAAGGAGCTGAAGCAGAATCTGCTAAACTGCCGCTGAAGTAAAAATAAATAAGCAGAGGTGTAATCATGATCTCAGACTAAGCAAAAGAAAAAAATAGATATAATTAAAAGAGATTATCAGGGAAACTGTATTTTGCTGAAATATCTCATAGACAATGAATATAAATCCTAAACTTATATAGACCAAATCATATACCATTCAAATACTTAAAGAAAAGTTAGATGAGTTAAAGGACTTAATAGTAAAACTATAATAATGGGAGAACCTCAAAATTCCCCTCTCGGAGCTAGATAAATCTAACAGTATATTAAGTAAGAAAGAAACTAAGATGAAGAATAGAATTTTAGAAAGTTTGATATTACAGACCTTTTGGAGAAAATTGAATAGGAATAGGAATAGAATAGAATATTCAGTTTTCTCAGCAGTACATGGCATCTACATAGCAAACTAAATGAAATGGATGAATATTTGCAAAAATATGCAACACAGTAAAAGAAAATAGAACACTCAAATTTTACTATCATAGAAAAAGAAATTAAACAATGAGTTCCCTAATGAAAAAAAAAAATTATGACCAAATGGATACACAAGTGGGTTCTACCAAACATTTAAAGAGCAATTAATTCCACTGAAAATTGGAAATTGAGGGGGTGTCCATCAACTGAGGAATGGCTGAACAGCTTCTGGTTGTAATGATTGTAATGGAATATTATTGTGTCATAAGAAATGATGATCAGGCATATTCAGAATAATTTTGATTGCATTAAATTAAAAAAAAAGTTTTGCATAAACAAAACTATTGTAGTCAAGATGAGAAGAAAAGCAGGAAACTGAGAAACAAATTTACCATCAGTTTCTCTGACAAATGCCTCATTTCTCAAATACATGGAGAAGTGGATCAAATTTTTAAGAACACAAGTCATTCCCCAATTGATAAGTTGTCAAATGATATGAAGAGGAAATGTTTAAAAGAAGAAATCAAAGCTAGCTATATTCATATGAAAAAATATCTAAATCACTATTGGTTAGAGAAATGCAATTTAAAACACCTCTGAGGTGCTACATCATACCTCTCAGATGAATATGACAGGAAAGGAAAATAACATGTTGGAGCAGATATGGGAAAATAAAGACATTGATTGTGATCCAGACATTCTGGAGAGCAATTTGGAACTCTACCCAAAGGCTATAAAACTATACATACACTTTGACCTAGTAATACCACTGCTGGGTCTAGATCCCAAAATGATTTTTAAAAAAATGAAAGGGAAAAAACTCCATATATATCAATAGAAGGTCAAAGTGATAGCCAATAATGAAACCAGACCTTGCAACAAACAAAAGAAAAAAAAAAACTATTCAAGTTCAACATCAAACACCTTGACAAATATTTCCATGTATATGTAACACTGGATTCCTTCAAAGGCCACTTTACCTATTGGTTTCAGATGAGAATGCTTAAGTTAAAAATAGGTGAAATGGAGGAATTGTAATTTTTTAAGGACATAAAAAAGGAGAAATACTGGAAGGGGAGGAGAAATTATACAGCAGAAAGTAAGAAAAGAAGCAGCAGTGAAAAAAGTGTAGCAAGGATATATGTTCAAGGGAATATGTGTGTAGGGGGGAGGGAGGATCTACTTCACAAAGATGAGAACAGCTGTTCAGTAAGAAATTGTTATTAATTCAAGTAAGATTAACCCAAGTGACATATTTTCAGTAATTTGAATCTGTAATAGTAAGGAGGTTGAAGGGAATTTCAGATCAGAATGGAAATTTATTTTATAAGTACTTCAAGAGAAAAAGTACAAAGGCTCCTAGGAGAACTTTGAGTGGATTCTTCTATGGCTAAGGCCAAAATTCTTACCATTTTCTTCTGAAGTTACATAATATACATGGTAGATCACAAGATTTTAGATTTAGAATTACAAGTATCTCAGATGTGATAGAATACAACTCCCCCAGTATATTGAGGCTAAAAGACATTAAATTATTCGTCCAGATTTACAAAGATAATAAATATCTGAGGCAGAATTTGAAGTTGGATATGTCTGACTCCAAAACTGGGAGAGACAGTGACAAAGAGATAAAGAGACAGACAGAGAGAAGCAGAGAGAAAGAGACAGAGAGAAAGAGAGAGAGAGAGAGAGAGAGAGAGAGAGAGAGAGAGAGAGAGAGAGAGAGAGAGAGAGAGAGAGATGGATAGAGATGAACAGAGGCAGAATGACAGAGAGATAAAGATATATGCCACTGACCTCTCCTCTCACCTCCTTCCACATTACTTCAAATGGCAAGGTACATCACTAATGGCTTCTACCAAGGCAATCTTCACATTTATAATTACAAATAGCTATTAAGCCCTATCTAAGGAATCAAAGATGGTAGGATGGGAAGCATAAGTAATGTTTTCATGTGTTTTTCTTTAAATTTAAAATTGGATATTTTGGAAAATAAAAGGCTATTTTATAGTCTTAACTAAGTAGATGGAATGAAATAAGAGGGTTTGGTTTTAAACATCATGGCTTAAGATTTATGAATTGTAAGGATATTCCTGGGAAAAGTTCCCATTTAATGTTAACTGGAAAGAATGGATATTCCCAGAAATAAGTAAATGTAATCAAGAGTCTTAAAAGTGAAATGTTAGAAAAACACTTAAATATAATGAATAAACTTAGCATTATGAATTGTATCAGATATGACAGAAAAAATAAGAATGACGAATTATTCAATAATTGATTCAAAATGTATTTATTAAGGATTCACTGTGTACTCATCATTGTGCCAAATTCTGAGAGAGATAAGAAGTTCATATTCTTGCTGTTGGTATGGGGACGACTAGGAGTAAGGATGAGAACAATAATTGTGGTGTAGCCTGGCTATAAATCTACCGATTGAATGTTGCTAACAAAGTTACGAATTGCAATACAATGATGGAAGTATGATTTTAACAATCTTCAAAACAAATTAAACAGATAGAGAGGAAATAGTACATATCTATGTAGGAATTTGTTAATCTCTGGGGGCAAAGTACAATGGAAAACACTTGATTATTTAATCGGCATGGAAAAAACGGACAAATATCTTTTGGGGAATATACATGATGCTGTGTAACCTGATGAAGGACATAGAAAATATCTTCATAATATAAAACTTTCATAGAAAAAGAAGTAATTGTGATCAAGATTTTTCACCTATTTAAGCTATTTTTTTTTTTACTAAAAATAAACCTGTTAGTAGGCTTTTTCTGTCCATTTCGTCTTTTAGAAAAGTAAATTAAGAAATATGGGAGTGGGAAAGATAATGGTACTCTGACCTAATTCAAATTCTAACCAACGAGAAGGATTCATGTGTGAAGGGGAAATGATGGATAGAGCTGAAGTCAGAAAGACCAAATTTCAAATACAGTCTCAGACACCAACTGTGTGACCCTGGGCAAGTCACTGAAGTATTCTGCTTCAGTTCCTAAAGCTGTAAAATGGTAATCGTAATACCACCTACATCTTAGGGCTGTTGTGAGGATCAAGTAAGATAAAAATTGTATAACAGCACAATGCCTAGCACATAGTAAGCATAATGCAAATATTAGCTATTATTATTATTAATTACATTATCTTAGATTCTGTTATAGTTCTACCTAAGACAATCATATTTCTGCCATATATTTGAAGCACATGCCTTTCTAAAGGTTTGGAGAAAAATATTTCATATTATTGTTGTTGAAAGGAACCCTAGAGATAATTTATTTTACCCTACCCTCCTATTACATTTGAAGATAGGAAGTACTAGAAAGATGGAGAGATTTACTGCAGGGTCATTCAAATGATAAACCATAAAACTGATTCCAGGATTTTCTGATACTGAAATCAGTTCTTGTCATGATTCCATCCTGCAGGATCTTATGACACAGAAGTATAAAAAAAGATTCATATTCAAATTTTATACACATACATACACACACAAACATACATATATGTATATGTGTGTGCATGTGTGCGTATGCATGTGTGTGTGTGTGCATTTAACACCTACTCTATGCTAAACATAATGCTAAGTGCTGGGAGTACATAGACAAAGATAATACCATAAGAGGTTGCGAGGCTCTTTTTAAAGGTACTATTAGAGTTTATTTGGCATAGAATTTTCATTCAATAAATTTTACAAAGAAATTCAATTTTTCTTGCCTGTTATTTGAGACATTATTGCATTGTTACTTTTAATTAACTAAAAACACTCACAGTTATAATTGCTGTTCAGTCATTTCCATTGTACACAATTTGTGACCCCATTTGAGGTTTTCAAGACACCGGAGTGGTTTTCCATTCACTTCTCCAGCTCATTTTACAGATGAGGACACAGTTAGTATGCGAGGAATGATGTGTAGTCAGGTCTTCTTGACTCCAGGCATCCGTCTATCTCTGTATTGCACCCTGACTCCAGGCATGGCTCTATCTGTTGCTCGTCACTGTTACGTCTTGAATTCAAATAAAGAAAAGTTTTTATGAAATAGAATCTTGTTCTTTGCTCATTCCAAATGGTTTCCTCTTGCATTCACAATAGATATCCACTTATTAATGAGGAAACCTAAAAAAAAATCTCCACCAAAATAAGCAAAGCCTTATGAAAATCTTCCTTGTAGCATTAGTCTTATCCTTGAAATTGATATTCCTTACCTGGGAGAGAAACAATCCAATTCTAATTGGAATGCATGCTTTGAGTTCTATGCTAATTATTTATTTCAGCCTGAATGTGCTTTTCCTTTTCAATAATATGTTCCTAAGTAAAAGTAGATATATTTCCAATGGTTATGGATGCCAATGTTAAGATTTTCTTGCTTGCTGTGTAATGACCAGTGTCTGTTGAATTGAACTGAATCACAGGCATAATGTATTGAACTGCAAAGATTACAGAAAAAGTCTTTTTGTTATGGAATATTCCAAGACACCAAAATCATTCCTTGATTTCAGTGAACCAGAAAGTGATCTTATTGAAGATTTTACATTATTCCATTTTTCATATGATTTCTTTCTTTTATTATTTAATATTAACATTCTTTTTAAATTTTAAATTCCAGATTCCTTCCCTGCCACTAACCCATACCCCACCCACTGAGAAAGTAAAAATTGTTATATCAATTATACATATGAAATCATGCAAAATATATTTTCAGAATTACTATATAAGAAAAAAGAAAAAAAGAAAAAATGGAACAAGAAAATTGTACTTTAACTTTTACCAAGAATTCATCAGTTTTCTCTATGGAAGTGGATAACATTTTTTTCACCTTTTTTTTCTTTTTCACCACAAAGTCTTTCACAGTTGATAGCCATTACAATATTGTTATTACTGTGCCCAGAGATCTTCCAGTTCTTACCATTTTACTCTATATCAGTCCATAGAGGTCTTACAATGATCCCTCCACACACACAAAACCTATCTTCTCATCATTTCTTATAGCATAATAGTACTCAATCAAAATTATATGCCATAACTTGCCAAGCCATTCCCTAATTGATGAACATCCCCTCAAATTCCAATTCATTACCACAACAAAAAGAATTACTATAAATATTTTTATACATATGGGTCCATTTCCTTTTTCTTTAATCTCTTTTTGGGAAAATACATAATAGTGATATTGCTGGATAAAAGGATTTTATAATCCTTTCAGTATAGTTCCAGATTGCTTACCAGAATGGTTGGGCCAGTTAACTGCTCCACCAACAGTTCATTAATGCAGCTTTTTTCTCTTATTCCCTTCAACATTTGTCATTTCTGAAAGGTATGAGGTGGTACCTCAGAATTATTTTAATTTGTCTTTCTCTAATCAATATTGATTTAGAGCCTTTTTTATATGAGTATAAATAGTTTTTATTCTCCTGAAACCTATCCATACATTTTGATCATTTATCCATTGGGGAATAGCTTTTATTTTTATAAATTGGACTCCGTGGAGGCAGAACCAGGATGGGAATGATGCTAAATCGAGCCTCTAAACAGATTCTGGAGCCATAGAACCTACAAAAAGTTAGAATGAAGCAATTTTCCACCTTTAAATAACTTACAAGGACTTCATGAAAGGTCTGTCTAACTTGAGTAAAAGGAGAGTTCTACCCAGCACAGACTGCATCCCAATGTCAGTAGGAGACACCCGGCCACAGCACTGATCAGTAACTGAGGCCACTCAGTCCTGGCTCAGCAGTCCAGTGGCAGAGCAGGGCAGTTTTGAGGCCTCCAGTCCTAGCACAAAGGGCAAATTGACAGCCCTGGTACCGAGGCAACGACAGGGGCAACTAGACTGAGCCACTTCGGAGCAGTAAGCAAACTTCCAGCACCTGAGGGCCTGGCACATAAGGTGAGTGATCAAGCCCCTGACCCTCAGGACAAGAAATTTCATTCACTACCCGCTCTGCTCCAGCAGGCGAGCTCAACTTTAAAACCCATGAAATAAGAAAAAAAATGGACAAGAAGCAAAACAATGGCTTTGACAATAGAAAGCTATTATGCCTATAGGAAGATCAAAACTTAGAAGAGGAAAATGTCAACATTCCTACATGCAAAAAAAATCAAAGGGGAATGTGAATTGGTCTCAAATCCCAAAAGCCTTCTTGGAGGAACTCAAATTAGACATAAAGGGTAATACCATAATCAAATTAGCAGAGCAAGGAATAATTTACCTGTCAGATCTATGGGGAAGGGAAGAATTAATGACCAAACAAGAGATAGAGAACATTATGAAATTTGAAATGGATAATTTTGATTACATTGTAGAGTTGTTACACAAACAAAGCCAAGGCAACCAAGAATAGAAGGGAAGCAGAAAGGAGAGAAACAATATTTACATTCAGTGTTTCTGATAAAAATTACATTTTTAAAATAGAGTGTCAAATTTATGAGTATGTGCCACTCCCTTATTGATAAATGGTCAAAGGATATGAACAGGCAATTTTCAGATGAAAACATTAAAACTACCTATAGTCATGTGAAAAAATGCTCTAAATCACTATTGATTAAAGAAATGCAAATTAAAACACCTCTGAGTTACCATCTCACACCTATCCGATCAGCTAATATGACAGAAAATGAAAATGATAAACGTTGCAGAAAATCTGGGAAAATTGGAACACTGATGCATTGCTGAAGTTGTGAACTGATACAGTCATTATGGAGAGCAATTTGAAACTAAGCCCAAAGGCAATCAAACTTTGCATACCCTTTGATCTAGCAATACCACTGCTAGATTTATATCACAAGGAGGTCATAAAAAGTGGGAAAGGACCCACCTGTTCAAAAATACAGATAGCAACTCTTTTTGTTGTGCCAAAGACTTGGAAATTGAGGGGATGCCAATCAATTAGGGAATGACTGAACAAGTTGTGATATATGAATGTAATGGAATACCATTGTTCCATAAAAAACTATGAGCAAGTGGATTTCAGAAAAACCTGGAAAGACTTACTTGAAATGATGCTATGTGAAGTGAACAGAACCAGGCGGATATTGTACATAGTAATGACAACATGGTACTGTGATCAACTATGATAGACTTACCTCGTCTCAGCAACACACCTATAAAAGACAATTCCAAAAGACTCATCATAAAAAAAAGCTATTCACATCCAGAGAAAGAACTATGGATTTTGAATGTAAATCAAAGCATACCATTTTTACTTTTTCTCTTTCTTGTAGTATTCCCTTTTGTTCCTATTCTTCTTTCACAATATGATTAATGTGGAAATATGTTTAATATGATTGCATATGTATAACCTATATCAGATTGCTTGCCATCTTGGGAAAGGGGGAGAGGAGAGAGGGAGGGAGTGGAGTGAGTGAGAAAAATATTTGGAACTCAAAATCTTATAAAAATGAGAATTGGAAACACAAACTAAAAATTAAAATTAAATTAAGAAACAATTAGACTAAGTTCCCTATAATTGAAAACTGAGGCCTTTAAAATAGAAAATAGCTGCAATTTTGTTTTAATATTACTTCATTGTCTATTGTGAATTGAGTAAATTGTAGTTTATCAGATTATCCCATTCAATTAGATCTTTTTGGACTTTTGTTTTTTCTGAGTTCATTATTGCAGCCCCTCACATATTCACTTCAGCTGAAGCATAATACATGGATCTGGCTCTTCATTTTAACTCCGTGTGTCTTTCTGTCAATTCTGTCTCATACACAATAAGTTGTTTGATTCTATTTTCCACTTCATTCTGTTATCCACTTCTGTTCTATGTGCTAGTTTATCCCATTCACTTTCACAATTATGATTACTAATTGTGTATTTCCCTCCATTTCATTTTCCTCTGTTTATCCTTCTATCTTTTTATTCTGACCCTCATTAAAAGTCAGTCTTGCTTCTGACCCACTATGTTCCACATTTCCCTCCACTCCTTGTCGTCTCCTATTCCTCCTAATCCCCTCTTGGGTAAGAAAAATTTCTATTCCTGACTGCCTAATTGATGGTGGGTGTGTACACACACACACACACGTATGTATATACATATACATATATGTGTGTGTATATATGTATGTATGTATATGTGTATGTGTGCACACAAGTGCATATGCACATACGCATGCGCACACACACACACATACACAGACACACACTTTGCTCTGAAACAATTCCAATAAAAATGAGATTCAAACATTGACTGCTATCCCTCTCATTTTCCCCTCTGCTATAAAAACCCTTCCTTGTGTGTCTCTCTTACGTAGAAAAACTTGCCACAGACTAACTCTTCTTTCTACCTTCTGTCAGTGTATTCCTCTTTCTCATTCCTATATTATTTGCTTTTGCAAATCATCCCAATATAATTATATCACACATATGTCCTAGTTTTGCTACCTTTATCTAACTATCCCAATAATGATAAAGTTCTTAGGAATTGCATGTATAAACATTTGTCACAACAAGCAAAGTAGGATCTTTGCTGTTTTTTCTGGATTGAATTTTAATCAATCAGATATGTACATATGTGCATGTGGACTCTAGCCAATCAGATACATACATGTAGGTTCTAGACAATTAGATACTTACTAGGACTGTATATAAAGAGAGAGCCAGTGTTGAGAATACAGATGTGAAGAGAGCCACAATTGAAGCAGTGAGCCAGCACTGAGAACAAGAAAGCTGAGAGTGGGGTGGGAAGAACTCCAAGAGTTGGGGGAGGAGAACTTTGGGACCTGAGGGAGGAGAGCTCTGGGAGCTGGGAGAGAAGAGTTCTGGGAGCTGGGAGAGAAGACCTCTGAGAATGGAGACACATGGAAAGTTGTTTTTTTTTTTTTAAATATAAGTTTATTTATTTAATTTTTACATTCACTTTCACAAAATTTTGGGTTCCAAATTTTCTCCCCATTTATCCCCTCCCCCCACCCCAATACACCGAGCAATCTAATTTTCACTATCACCAATCTGCCCTCTCTTCTATCATCCTTCCCTTCTCTTGGCCCCATCTTCTCTTTTGTCCTGTAG
Source organism: Bettongia penicillata ogilbyi (assembly GCA_023548195.1). Taxonomy (NCBI): domain Eukaryota; kingdom Metazoa; phylum Chordata; class Mammalia; order Diprotodontia; family Potoroidae; genus Bettongia; species Bettongia penicillata. Next base: position 1,045,531 of record JAJHZJ010000339.1, on the reverse strand, counting down.
GGCCAGATGACTTTCTATTCCCCATTAACTGTATTTCTTATTGTCTAGGAGCAAGAACAATATTCAACAGTTGTTCCTAAAACTTTGAGTTCCAAATTCTCCCCATCCCTCCCTCCCCACCCGTTCCCTTTGGGAAGGCAAGCAATTCAATATAGGCCTTATCTGTGTAGTTTTGCAAATGACTTCGATAATAGTCATGTTGTGTAAGACTAACTGTATTTCCCTCCATCCTATCCTGCCCCCCATTCTTTCTATTCTGTCTTTTGATTCTGTCCCTCCCCAAGAGTGTTGACTTCAAATTGCTCCCTCCTCCCTTTGCCCTCCCTTCCATCATACCCCGCTCCCTGCTTATCTCCTTCTCCCCCACTTTCCTGTATTGTAAGATAGGTTTTCATACCAAAAAGAGTGTGCATTTTACTCCTTCCTAAAGTCGAATGTGATGAGGGTAAACTTCATGTTTTTTTCTCAGCTCTCCTCTTTTTCCCTCCACTAAAAAGTCTCCTGCTTGCCTTCTTGAATGAGATATAATTTACCCCATTCCATTTCACCCTCTCTCCTCCCACTACATTTATCTCTCACCGTTTACCTTAATTTTTTTTTAAGATATGGTCCCATCCTATTCAATTCACTCTGTGCTCTCTGTCTCTGTATGTGCGTGCATGTGTGTATGTGTGTGTGCACATGCATGTACGTGTATGTGTGTATGTGTGTGGGGTCCCACCAACTACCCAGATACTGAAACGTTTTAAGAGTTACAAATATTGTCTTTCCATGTAGGAATGTAAACAGTTCACCTTTGGTAAGTCCCTTATGACTTCTCTTTGCTGTTTACTTTTTCATGCTTCTTGTCATTCTTGTGTTTGAAAGTCAAATTTTTTTTTCAGCTCTGGTCTTTTCATCAAGAATGCTTGAAAGTCCTCTGTTTCATTGAAAGACCATATTTTCCCCTGAAGTATTATACTCAGTTTTGCTGGGTAGGTGATTCTTGGTTTGAGTCCTAGTTCCTTTGATTTCTGGAATATCCTATTCCACACCCTGATGTTTCATATATGTGGGCTTCTGGCAAGCCCCCATCCCCATATCACAGATCTCTCTTTTTGACCTCTTAAGTTGTCTTTGCCTGAAGAAATGCCTTGCTCTGACCTTTCATTGGCTCTACCACTCCAGAATTCCAGTTGCGTAATTGTTTTAAAATTATTTAGAGAGGAATGTTGAAAGAGTTCAGCTAAATGTTTTCTCTATTTCACCATCTTGACTGCACCCCCCGAAGTCCCTACAATATCTTTTCATGATTTGTTTTTTTCTATTAGAGTATTAGATCTTTGAAAGATGAGGAAACTGAATCCCTGAGAATAATTTGCCCTAAGTAATCCAAGTGACAGAGTCAGGATTTGAGCCCAGGTCCTCTGACTACAAATTCAGTATTCTTTCCACCGAACCATGTTTGGACTTAATTTTCTTTTTAGTAGAGAGACTTTAAAAGTTTCGGAAAAATAGGACTAGTCTCAGAGCTATACATTTAACAAATGAATATCCTTATGTAGGAAGAATTGATGTAGGAAGGGAACTGGCAGCAAGAAAACTAATGAATGAGCTATATCTATTGCCAGGCAAGAGGGAAGACTATAATAATGACAAAGGAAATGATAACAAAACAAAACCAAAAGAGCCATATGGATAGCTATGCTTCTTTCCTTCTTTTACTTTCATTCCCTATTTACCTGCTGAGTGCAGAGTTGGTGGTCAAATTGATTTATAACCTTCTCAGAGTCTGTGGCTTAACTAATACATTGGAGGTAGACGTTTCTGTTTTGTTTTTTTGGGTTTTTTGACTGACTTTTAAGCTGAAAATCTTGTTTTTTCTGATTAAAATACTTTAACTAACTAAATATCATTTCTTCCTCAATACTTTGCATGTTCCCCAAATCCTTTTGACTTAATTATTTAGTTTCTTGAAGTTAGGAGATGTTTTTGCTTTGGTTTTGTATGCTTGACATTCCACACAATAATTGTCACAAAATAAACACTTAATAATTACCTGTCTATTCATTTGATGATTTATAATTCATCACTTTCACCCATCTATCAAATATTATTTCATATTTGGTGTCATATTGTATATTTTTTGTATTGGGCCCTATCTCTTTCTCTCTTTGTACTCTCTGTCTCTCTGTCTCTCTGTCTCCCTGTCTCTCCCTCTCTCTCTCTCTGAATTCTTTAGTTCAACTATCATGTCCATGAAAATCACTCCCAAACCTGCACATCAAGCCTTCATTTCTCTCATGGATTCTATGGCCATATCGCCAGCTGCCAGATGTCCCATAAACATCTCAAGTTCAATGTGTTTAAGATAGAAGTCATTACGTTTTCCCAAAATTTTACCTCTTCCTTCTTTCCCAGTTCTGTCTAGGGCACATATTTCTCCTAGTCACCCATATTTTCAGCCTACAAGTTATCCTTGACTTCTCATTTTCACTAAAACCCTATATCTAATCCATTTCCATGTCTTCCCAATTTCATTTCTTCAACATCCTCACTCAACTCACACCTTAATTGTGGAAATTCAGTATGTTACACCTTTTGCTTGAACTCTTACATTAGTCTCTGAACTGGTCTTCCTGTTTCAGGGATTCCCCCTCTCCAATCCATCTTTTACAATGTTGCCAATTTAGTATTTCTAAAGCATAGGTCTGGCAATTTACCTTCCCAATTCTGAACCACTCACAAATTCTCCATTGCCGTTGGTTTAAAATATAAAGTCCTTTGCACTGATTTTGAAGACCTTCATAATCAAGTTTTAATCTATTCACTTAACTTGATTACACCATTATCATATTCAAACACTGCACTCCAGCAAAAGTAACATATTTCTTGTTTGTTATACGGATTTCCACCTCCTTCTTCTATGCCTTTGCACAGTGCATCTGTGTTGCCTAGAATTATCTCCCTCCTTTCTTCCACTACTTGGAACACCTAGCTTTCATCAAAGGTATATGTCCTGAGTTTTCCGTGAACTTGTATCCCCTCTATAGAATGTAAACACTTTAGATGAGGGGACCATCTCACAACCGTATTTGACTCAGGTTCAGGTAGCCTTTGATCCTTCGCTCCTGATTATTTCCAATTTTTTTATAGCTTGTGTCCAGTATTTCCTATGTATAGTTTCTTCCATGTTGTTTATTCCTTTAGAACAGATCTGCACAACTTGGTAGAAGTTGGGGCCAAAATTAAAATAGACTAAACTTCCTTTGGCAGGAGATAAGTTAGATTAGAGACATACTGAAGATGGTTGATTGCCAAGGGTTTTGTGACAAACGGGACAATGTGAAGCGGAAACCTTGCATTTTTATGCAGACCTCCTAAAATCCTTTGGTGGGCCACACATTGTGCAGATCTGCTTTAGAATGTGAACTCCTTGAAAGCAGAGTGAGTTTTTATATTTCTTTGCATCTATACAATAGCATAATGCCTGGCATGAGGAGGAACGTAATAAATGTTGACTTACTGAGCACAGTGTCAGGTATGACAAAGGTGTCTAATAAATAATTATTGATTGATTAATTGCTTTTTTCCTGACCTTTGTATTAGAACTCTTGTAAAATATAAGTTGCCAAATAATTCCAGTATTGTCTCAAAATTTTGAAAAATATTATTCTTGATGTCTCTTGTTTCATTCAGTTGTTCATTTTTACTATTAATTTTATTAGAATGAAAACAGTGGATATACATATATATATATATATATATATATGTGTGTGTGTGTGTGTGTGTGTGTGTGTGTGTGTCCCTAGTAAAGTCTCTTAGAACTCAGTGGTGAGACCTTCAGAGAATAGCCCCTCTTAACATCTTAGATATTTGTTGTCTAGTGTGAGATCATTTAATTTGTTTCTTAATCTTTTGATTGGAAACCCTGCCTGCATCTACCCACACATTTGGCCTTATTTCCATTTCTTCTTTGCCCTTTTAAGAGACCATAAAGATTACCTCCATTAGCTGTACTTTTTTTGGGGGGTGACATCTAAATTGATTTCAACCTTTCAAGCCTACAACTGTCTTCTTTTTTCTGCTGCTTCATGCAGACACTAAGATGTCAGTAGAAAGTGCCTTTATTCAGCCTTAGTTTTCTCTTTCTTCCCTAAGTCTCTTGATCTTTTTTTCTATATACTGCTCTCACTTTTTCTATGATTTTCATTATTTCTGCTCCAATTTCTTCACCTTTCTCCTCCCTATAAATACACCCCATTAATGTCTTCTGCTCTATTTTTCTTTTTAAATCCTTTAATTTGCTTCCTTCCTTTAAGCTTTCTTCATACTTTCTCTTAACATGTCCACTGTCTCTGGCATCTTGAAAGATAAACAAAATTTTGCACTTCATAATTATCACGCATATTTTAAATTTCTTGCTATTTTAACAAGAAATTGCTCAATTTCTATATGTGAAGAATAAGATATTTGATTTGGAATGCACCCTATAGGCTATCCATGATAGCTCAACCCTGTAGGTTACTCCAGGTTACAATACCCTAAAAAAGCAATTGAAAAGTCTCTGGACAATTCTAGTCAGAGGCAACTTCCTATATCATAAGACAATATCACTTTCATATTTTTGGTCAATCATATTAGAAATTGTTTCATCCGACTGAGAAAAATCTTCCTTCCTGTATTCCTCATCTATTTGTTCTAGTTCCTACAATCACTACTAAAGATAAACTTCACATAAAACATCAAAATTCTAAGAGATATTGCAGAGTGAATTCATTGAAGGGTTTTATGTGATGCTTAGAAAACTAGTGCTGAGATTTTGTGGTCATTATTTTCAGCATGCCTCACCACTCTTTGGTATCTTGAAATATCATCCTTTTTATATTTTGAATTCATTCACTGGAAACTTTTTTATCCCCATGTAACAAGAACCATAGAATTAGACTTAGGAAGTTGATTCCCATTAGAATCATCTATGACTGTGTTATCACATTGTAGTTCTTGCGAGTTTCCAAACAAGGACAGTAAAATACAGTCCAGGACACAGATGAACTCTCCCAACATTCTCCTTCAAACAACTTTAAAATACTAGCTCACAGCAAATCATAGAGTGGCAGAGTGGTCAAAATTCAGAGGGAGATATTTTCCAGCCTTAAACAAGTAGAGGTCTGTAACACCAGGGAGATCACAGGCCTGGAGAGCAGTGGGACTACCGAGGTGGACCTTTGGAGGGAACTAGCAGCAGCAGCTTTGCAAGTTCTCAGCCCAGAAACATCAAGGGGTTCACATAGAAAGAGATTACCGGCACAGAATACAGGTGATGCTGATTGGCAACAAGTTCTGGGTCATTGTTTCAAGGAGGGGAGCATTATTTGTGATCAGTCATAAGGGAAAAGGGACCCTGCTCACACATCCAGGGCCAAGAGGAGCACTAGCAGTTGTGGTTGTGGGAGAGCAGGGGCCCATTCTGAGTAAAGACTAGAGCACAGACTAAGACAGTAGTGACAAAACTTCTCTGAGAATAACACCACCTTGGAAACACCAAAAAGTATCAAACTCTAAAACTAGCTCTGAAAACAGGAGTACAAAAGAGCCTGAAGCTTGGGCCAGTGCTGTCCCAAACCCAGGTAAACAGAGCACAACTTTAATATAAATTTGAAATTAAAGAAATATGCTGGGGGGCAAAGCCAAGATGGCAGAGTAGAAAGATGCACATTCCCTAGCTCTTTCCCCACAGCCTATAAAATACCTGTAAAGAATGACTCTCGACAAATTCTAGAGCAACAGAAATCACAAAATGATGGAGTGAAGGAGATACCCAGTCCAGGGTGACCTGAAGGCAGAGAGGAAAGGTCTGTTGCACAGAAGGCAGAGTAGAATGCAGCTCAGCCTTGGCCACACAGCACTGGGAGGAGCAGGACAAGAGCAGGCCTCAGGGGAAGAATCTCCAGCAGTGGTGAATGTTCACAGACCCCTCAATCCATAGGCACCAAAGCCAGCTTCAATGGAGAGGAGTTTTTAGCTGGGTGAGAAGGGAGCAGCCCCCCCCCCCCCCCAGTTCTGGCCCCAGGTGGCAGCAGCAGAGGCAGCAAAAGTAGCAGCAGTAGCCAGTGTACATTGTTGGAGCCCTTAGCTTAAAACCCCTGGGGGAATTGAGCAAGTGATCTGAATCTCAGCCCTTAGTGCTGGTGTGATGGAACTGGAGGTGATTGTGGAAAGGGAATTCTACTACTCACAGATTCTGAGCAGAAAGGTTTCTAGGTGCTCCAAGACCAGTGTACAGGCTTGACTGTGCCACCTTGGAGGAACTGAGATCTTACAGGTCCCCAGAGTATACTCTCCTCTTGACAAAGGACCCAAAAGTCAAGTAACTGGTTGGAAAAATGCCCCAAAAGAGTGGAAAAATAAGACTAGGGAAGGTTACTTTCTTAGTGAACAGGATTTCCTTCCATACTTTCGGGTGAAGAAGAACAATGCTGGCCATCAGAGGCCTCCAATATAAATATCCAGTGGTCTGAGGCCATGGAGTAATTCAAAAAGGATTTTTAAAATCAAGTAAGAGAGGTGGAAGAAAAAATGGGAAAAGAAATGAGTGATGAAAGAACATCATGAAAAGCGGGTCAATAGCTTGCTAAACAAGACCCAAAAAAATACTAAAGAAAATAACACCTTTAAAAAGAGGCTAACTCAAATGGCAAAAGAGGTGAAAAAAAGTCAATGAGGAGAAGAATGCTTTAAAAAGCAGAATTAGCCAAGTGGAAAAGGAGGTTCAAAAGCTCACTGAAAAAAATAGTTGTTTAAAAATTAGAATGCAACAGATGGAAGCTAAAGATTTTATGAGAAACCAAGAAATTACAAAACAAAACCAAAAGAATGTAAAAAATAGAAGATAATATGAAGTATCTCATTGAAAAACAACTGACCTGGAAAATAGATTCAGGAGAGAAAATTTAAAAATTATGAGATTCCCTGAAAGCCATGATAAAAAAAGTGCCTAAACATCAGCTTTCATTAAATTATCAAGGAAATCTCACCTGATATTCTAGAATCAGAAGGCAAAATAAATATTGAAAGGATCCACTGATCACCTCCTGAAAGATATCTGAAGAAAGAAACTCTTAGGAACCCTGTAGACAAATTCGAGAGTTCCCAAGTCAAGGAGAAAGTTTTGCAAGTCACTAGAAAGAAACAGTTCAAATATTGTGGAAATACAGTCAGAATAACACAGGATCTGGCAACCTTTACATTAAGGGATCAAAGGGCTTGGAATATGATATTCCAAAAGTCAAAGGAATTGGGATTAAAATCAAGAATCACCTACCCAGCAAAACTGAGTATAATACTTCTGGGGAAAACTGGTCATTCAATGATATGGAGGACTTTCAAGCATTTTTGATGCTTGACCAGAACTGAATAGAAAATTTGACTTTGAAACACAAGAATTAAGAGAAGCATGAAAAAGTAAACAGGAAACAGAAATCATGAAGGACTTTCTAAAGTTGAACTGCTTACATTCTTACATGGAAAAATAATATTTGTAACTCCTGAGACTTTTCTCAGTATATAAGGGGTGAAAGAAGAATATTTTGGGAGGAAAAAGGGAGAAACAGAATGGGGCAAACTATTTCTCACAAAAGAGGTAAGAAAAAACTTTTTTGATGGAGGAGAAAAGAGAGGAGATAAGGGAAAAGTGAAGATTACTGTCTTCACATTTTCCTGAAGGAGGGAATAACATGCTCACTCAATTTGATGTGAAAATATATCCTACATTACAGGAAAGTAGGGGAGAAAGGGACAAGTGGGGTGGGGGAATGATAGAAGGGAGGGCAAATGGGAGGAGAGAGTAATTAGAAGTAAATATTTTTGGAGAGGGACAAAGTCAAAAGAGAGAGCAGAATAAATGTGGGACAGGATAGAACGGAGGGAAATATAGTTAGTATTGCACAACATGACTATTATGGAAGTCTTTTGCAAAACTGCACATGTATGGCCTATAATGAATTGCTTGCCTTCCCAGTTAGGATGGGCGGGGAGGGAAGAAAAGAGAGAAGTTGGAATTCAAAGTTTTAGAAAAGAATATTGACAATTGTTTTTACATACAACTTGGAAATAATAAATACAGGTAATGGGGGAAAGAAATCAATCTTGCCCTACAAGAAAAGAGAGAAGGGGGTAACAGAAGGAAGGGGTGTGATAGAAGGGATGGTATATTGAGGGAAGAGCTAATCAGAATGCAAAGTGTTATAGTGGGGGGAGGGAGAGATGAGAAGAAAATCTGGAATTCAAAATGTTGTGGAAATTAATGTTGAAAACTAGAAAACAAATAAATAAATGTAAAAAAAAAGAAATAGAGTAGAAAAATGAGCTATCAATAACAAAAGAACCTGACATCAAAAATTTACTGTGGTGACAGGGAAGATCAAAATGCAAACTCAGAAGAAAAGAAATAGGTAAAAAAAAGTCGCCAGAAAGTTTCAAAGAAAAAAAACAAAATCTGAGAATTGTACGCAAGCTTAACAACAATTTCTGTAAGGCCTAAAAAGCAAGCAAAAAAAATATTTCAAAATCTAATGAGAGGTTGAAGATAAATTAAGTAAAGAAATGGATGCAAAGTATGATTAAATACTTTCTAAAGTACAATTAAGTTGCTTTCTGTATTCTACCAACAAAAATTTTAAAGAGTTATCTTTAGTATATTTTTGTATCTCTTTACCCTTTAGACAATTTTATTTTTCAATGTTGTTTTTTTGTGCCTCCTTAACCGAGCATGTAAGTCTTTTTTTATAATTTTTTCTCAGCAATTTTTCCCCAATTTTTCCTCTCTCTTACATGATTTTTAATATCCTTTTTGAACTCTACAAGAAATTCCATTTGGATCTATAACCAATTTGCATTTTTCTTTGAAGTTTTGTGTGTAGATGCTGTCTTCTGAGTTTCAGTTTCGATCTTTTCAGTCACCACAGTAACTTCTATGATCAATTTTTCTTTTCTTGTTATTTGATTATTTTCTAGTCTGTTTCTAGGGGTTTCTTTTTCTTAAAATTTGCCTCTGCTCCTAGGGTGAAAGGGCCTCCATTCTAAACTTCAAATTTTTTTGTACTGCTATTTTCAAAGCTCTTTCAAAGTTAAGCTGGTGCTTAGGAATTGGCTTTTAAAAAAAGTAATTTGAAAAAGTCCCCTTGCATAATATATTATGTAAGTATATACTTTAGCCCAAAATTTAAATGTAATTTATTGACATATACTTTGCTGATTCCAGTTTCCACTTTTAAAAAGAAAAAAAAAATTACATTTTTTCCACACTTTCTAAAGTATTTTTTAGAGTCAGTATGGTAAAGTGCATAAATATCTGTAGCTGAAAAGAGGGAGAGTTGTGTTTATAGATCAGAGCATAATCTAGGACAGCGGTGACTATACTTCTCCTTAGATCATACCACATGGAAGGACCAAAAAATTAGAGTTCCATGTGGTAAATTTGTTTGTTTGTTTGGTTTTTATTTTTTGTTGGGTTTTTGTGGAGGAAGGCTAATGAAAAAAATTCAATATGATTAATCTCCTTTGTACTTAAGTGCATTGATTTTATTCATTTAAAAACATTACAAAAAGGGACACATAGACCTCACAAGACTGTCAAAGATGCCATGACACAACAAAAGACTAAGAATTCATGTCCTGGCCACTATGCTATCATTTTTATCAGTGACTCATATAGAAAAGCAAAGAAGGCCTATTTATCAGATTTGTACATAACATAGATCTAGAAAGGATAGCAGGTTGCATGACAAAATCTAGATCCAAAAGGATTTCCACAAGTTAGAACAATGTGATAAACTAAAATAGCTGAAATTGAACAGACATAAATGTAAAACCTTACCTTGGGTAAAGATAAACAACTAAGAGTACAAAATGGTGAGGGTAGATGTCACATTAAAAAGCTGACATTTTATTGAATAGAGTAGATGTATAAAGTTTTATTAACATGTTTTATTTTTTTTACTAGTATTTGCAAACTAATCTCATTCTTGAATGGTCTCTTGCATGAACAAAAATAAATAAGCAAAACTAATAGTAGTGATCTTATGGCAGTTCATGATACATTCTTTATTTGTAACACACTGTGCCTTTATTAAAAATTAACTAACAGAATTTGATTTTTGCTCCTTCCCATTTCCTTTTATTTTGGAGAAAGATTAAAACAATATCTATATAGTACTGAAAAGGAAATTCTGTTTTTGACTATAAACAGAAAGACAGATAGATATAGTAGATGTTAGTTACAGACCTAGACATATAGATAGAAACACAGTTACATATGCACATGCAAAGCTACATTTATACATGTAGATTTGTACAGATATATAAATAGGCATTTTATATATCAATTTAGCTACATACATAATATATGCATATATATGTGGAAATGTATATATGTGCATGTACATAGATAGATACAGAGAGTTATAGAGATAGTATCCAAAGATATATAGAGATTTCTCTTTCTCTCATTTATCTATCCATTCCATCATTTCTTTCTCTCTTATTTATCTACCCATGTATCCATCCATCCATCCATCCATCCATCCATCCATCCATCCATCCATCTATCTCTATCTCTGTCTATCATCATCTCTCTCTGTCTCCCCTCCCCCAGTTTCTCTGTCATTAGTTGCATTTCTACAACTTCTGTTAGTTGGAGAGCATGTTTCATTATTCATTCTTTGGATTTATGAGTGGTCATTATTTTTGTAGAGAACTTATTATTTTGAACACAGCTTATAGCTTTCAAATTGTTTATATTTACAATGTTTTTATTTTATATATGATGTTCCTGGCTCTATCAATGGTTGTATGGGATTACTAATGTTTTCACACTTAAAAAAATTGTATAATATCGATATTTTAACTTATTCTGTCTCTGCTCACTTGACTCCAATTACCTTTTATGAGTTTTTCCATATCTCTTTGAAATCATCTGTTTCCTTATTTATTACAGCACAGTAATACTTCATGACATTCATATACAACTTATTCAGCAATTCTCAATTGATGGCCATCCCTTTAATTTCCACTTGTTTATGACCACAAAATGAGCTGCTATAATTTTTTTTTGTAGGGATACATTTTTTTTACCTCTTTTGTGAATTGTTATAACAATATTATCATTGGAATCTAAAGAGTGCAATGGATTCAGTGTTGGGCCTGGAGTTCAGAAGATCTCCGTCTATAATCCAACTTCAAATATTTATCAACTGTGTTACTTTAAACAAGTCACTAATCTGTGCTAGCCTCAGTTTCCTCAAAAGAAAAATTCAGAACACAAGAGCAAAAATCTCCCAGAGATGTTGTGATGACCAATTAAAATAATTTTTGGTAAGCACTTAGCACAGTGCTTTGTTTAAAGCAGGAGCTTTAAATGCTTGCTTCTTTAGGTAATTTTGGATATAATTTCAAAATACCGTCCAGAAGGTTTGCACATATTTACAGGTTTGCCAATAGTGCATCAATGGTCCACTCCAACATTGATCATGTTTATTGTTTTTAATCATCTTTGTCTCTCTGAGACATTAGATGACTTGATTTGTATATCTCTAGTTGTGATTTGGAAGACTTTTTGTTTCACTTGGCTATACATAGCATGGTTTTCTTTCCTTGAAACTGCCTGTTCATATCCTTAGACCATTTAGAGCTTATTGTTACAAATATATATTAATTCTTTATGTATCTTGCAAATGAAACCTTTATTAGAGGTTTATCAGAGAAACTTGATATAAATGTTTTTCCCATTCAATTGTTTTTTTTTTCTTTTTCTCTTGCCTTTACTGAATCAGGGGGAAAAAGTTGCACAGTTTTTAAAATTGATGTAATGAATTTATGTAAAATGATTTATTTTCTCTTGTGATACTCCCTATAGCTTGTTTCATTGATGTGATATGGTATACACAAAATTAATGTGATGTTAGGCAACACAGCACATGAAATATTATAAATGAGAATGTCACTGTACTCTGTCCTAATCAAATATACCTGGAATATTGTATTCAAGTATGGTTGGAGAGCATCCAGCTAGGACAGTCATGACTTTCGACTTACTTGTTCTACTCTGCTCCTGAAGACAAAACCAGCAATAATAGTTAGAAAGTACAAAGGAAAAGACATTGGTTTGATGTAAAGAAAAAAAAATTTTCTTAACAATACTGTACACATTTGAAAATGGCCTCTACAAGTCAGTAAGGGCTTTCCTAACTCAAGGGTGGGTTGTAAAGGTTAGATGACTACTTTGTCGTAGATATTATAAAGGGAGTTTCTATAAAGATTCAGTTCTGAATAGGTAGCTTCTGAAATTCCTTCTGATTTTGAGATTCCTTATTCCTGGAAACGTGCTTATTAGAAGTCTTGGTGACAATTTCAGAGGTGATAGAGAGAAAGTCCTAGATTTTTGGGTGTGAATACTGAACCAGAGGGGTTAGTAATCACCTCCCCAAAGGAAAAGGGTAAGTTTCTGATTAAATGGTTACGGTGTATAATACTCGTTACAATTTACAAGGCACTTCCTTGAACATTATGACCTTGGATCCTAACAATATTTATTCGAGGTAGGTAGAGTAGATATTATTATTTCCATTTTACAGTGAGAAGACTGAAGGTCAAAGGAGCTCAACTATGGTGACACAGCTAGACAACTGAGAGCTGACACTAAATTCTTTGTGACTCAAGCCTAATAACTGTATAATGTCTGAAAAAATAAGAAGGTTCAGGACAGGTTGTGAAGGACTTTAAATGACAAAGACAGGAGTTTATATTTGATCTTAAAGGTAATAGGGCTACATTGGAGTATACGGAATAGGAGAAGGATGAATCAGGTATCTGCTTTAGAAATATCATTTGGGTAGTTGTGTGAAGGTTATATTGCACAGCTGAGAACCTTGAAATTAGGGAGGCTATTGTAGCAGACCAGTTAAGATGAGAAGGTCTGAACTAAGGTGGTGTCCTTGAAAATAAAAATCAGATTATAATAACAGAAGAAATAATATTTATAATTACAGAGAGACTGTGATAGAAACGTTGAAGCATGAGGAAGCAAAAGAACTTGCAAAGCTATAAAAGAGAAAAACCAATATAATGTTGATATTGAAAATAAAAAAAAATTCTTCACAATAATTTTAATTAAATTTTCTTTTTATTATGAGGACACATCAAACTGATATGAGTATCTCAACATAAAAAAGAAAAACAGATGGGGGTGGAGCCAAGATGGCAGAGTAGGAAGACTCACATATGCTAGCTCCGAACCCACAGCCCATATATTTCCTGCAAGAAGAACTCCCCACAAATTCTGGAGCACTGCAAGGCACGCAGAAGCACAGTGGAAAAGATTTCTGTTCCAGAGAACCCTGGAGAGCCGTCCCCAGGGCACCTGGTGCCACAGAAAGCAGAGCTCATCCTTGTGCTGCCCTGGCTGCCCGGCGAAGAGGAGCAGATGCAAGCAGGCTTCAGGGACGTACAGAATCTCCGACGGCCGGGAAGGTCCCTCCGCCCACAGATGCTACAGGTCAGTGAGAGAGACCTCTGGGCTGGCTGAGAGGGGAGCAGGGTGCCTCCGTGGCTTGGGCCCCCTCGGGAGGAAGCAGCAGAGGGAGCGGGAGCGGGAGCAGCACCAGCAGGCCGGGACACCCCGAGCGCAGGCAGAAGTTCAGGGCCATTACCGAAAGTCTCTGCATAAACCCCCTGAGGGAACTGAGCCTGGGAGACAGCCCTGCTCCCACCCCAGCACCAGAACTTAAGCTCACATTGAATAGCAGCCGTGCCTGCCGCAGAAAGCCCATTTGAATCTCAGACTCCAAGCACTAGCTGAGCAGATCTAGGCGGGGGTGGACAGGAATCTCAGAAGTCAAGTAACTGGCTGGGAAAATGCCCAGAAAAGGGAAGAAAAATAAGACTATAGACAGCTAGTTTGATGGGGTACAGATGTTCCTGCCTTTCAATTCTGATGACAAGGAACTATTCTTACCATCAGGGAAAGACGTGGAAGGCGGGGCCTCTGTATCCCAGACATCCAAGGTGGATGTCTGGTGGGCTCAGCCCGTGGAAGAGCTTAAAAAGGATTTTGAAAATCAAGTGAGACAGGTGGAGGAAAAACTGGGAAGAGAAATGAGAGAGATGCAAGAAAAGCATGAAAAATGGGTCAATACCTTGCTAAAGGAGACCCAAAAAAATGCTGAAGAAAATAACACCTTGAAAAATAGGCTCACTCAATTGGCAAAAGAGGTTCAAAAAACCAATGAGGAGAAGATTGTTTTCAAAAGCAGAATTAGCCAAATGGAAAAAGAGGTTCAAAAGCTCACTGAAGAAAATAGTTCTCTCAAGATTAGAATGGAACAGATGGAGTCTAATGACTTTCTGAGAAACCAAGAAATCATAAAACAAAACCAAAAGAATGAAAAAATGGAAGAGAATGTGAAATATCTCATGGGAAAAACAACTGATCTGGAAAATAGATCCAGGAGAGACAATTTAAAAATTATGGGACTACCTGAAAGTCATGATCAAAAAAAGAGCCTAGACATCATCTTTCATGAAATTATCAAGGAAAACTGCCCTGATACTCTACAACCAGAGGGCAAAATAAATATTGAAAGAATCCATCGATCACCACCTGAAAGAGATCCAAAAAGAGAAACTCTTAGGAACATTGTGGCCAAATTCCAGAGTTCCCAGGTCAAGGAGAAAATCTTGCAAGCAGCTAGAAAGAAACAATTCCAGTATTGTGGGAATACAATCAGGATAACTCAAGATCTAGCAGCTTCTACATTAAGGGATCGAAGGGCATGGAATAGGATATTCCAGAAGACAAAGGAACTAGGACTCAAACCAAGAATCACCTACCCAGCAAAACTGAGTATAATACTTCAGGGGAAAATATGGTCTTTCAATGAAACAGAGGACTTTCAAGCATTCTTGATGAAAAGACCAGAGCTGAAAAAAAAATTTGACTTTCAAACACAAGAATGAGAAGAAGCATGAAAAAGTAAACAGCAAAGAGAAGTCATAGGGGACTTACCAAAGGTGAACTGTTTGCATTCCTACATGGAAAGACAATATTTGTAACTCTTAAAACTTTTCAGTATCTGGGTCGTTGGTGGGACCACACACATCCACACATACACGTACTTGCATGTGCGCATGCACACACATACAAACATGCACGCACATACAGAGACAGAGAGCACAGAATGAATTGAACAAGATGGGACCATATCTTAAAAAAAAAAAATTAAGGTAAATGGTGAGAGAGAAATGTAGTGGGAGGAGAGAGGGTGAAATAGAATGGGGTAAATTATATCTCATTCAAGAGGCAAGCAGGAGAATTTTTAGTGGAGGGAAAAAGAGGAGAGCTGAGAAAAAACAAGAAGTTTACCTTCATCACATTCGTCTAAAGGAAGGAATAAAATGCGCACTCATTTTGGTATGAAAACCTATCTTACAATACAGGAAAGTGGGGGAGAAGGAGACAAGCAAGGTGGGGGGGATGGTGGAAGGGAGGGTAATGGGAGGAGGGAGCAATTTGAAGTCAACACTCTTGGGGAGGGACAGGATCAAAAGAGAGAATAGAAACAATGGGGGGCAGAATAGGATGGAGGGAAATATAGTTAGTCTTACACAACACGACTATTATTGATGTCATTTGCAAAACTACACAGATAGGGCCTATATTGAATTGCGTGTATTCCCAAAGGGAATGGGTGGGGAGGGAGGGATGGGGAGATTTTGGAACTCAAAGTTTTATGAACGACTGTTGAGTATTCTTCTTGCTCCTAGGAAATAAGAAATACAGTTAATGGGGAATAGAAAGTCATCTGGCCCTATAGGACAAAAGAGAAGATGGGGACAAGAGAAGGGAGGGATGATAGAAGGGAGGGCAGATTGGTGATAGGGAAAATTAGATTGCTCGGTGTATTGGGGTGTGGGGAGGGGATAAAAGTGGAGAAAATTTGGAACCCAAAATTTTGTGAAAATGAATGTAAAAAATTAAATAAATAAATTTTTATTACAAAAAAAAAAAAGAAAAACAGAATTATTATGAAACCGTTCATCTCTATTACATACAACTTATCTCTATTTTTTAAATGAAATTTAACAGGATTTTTGCCAATCATCAGCCCTGCTTCTCTGTTTCCTCTGCTGACTTTCCTTCTGGTCTCTTTAATGCATTTTTATAAATTTCATTTATGCCTTTTTCTTTTTCTCCTTTTTTTCATCACTATCACCCCACTACCCCCAGTCTCTTCCCATATCCTTATTCCCAATAAATACACTCCTGCCTTATCATACATAGAATCAAGCAAGACAGCTTCACAGAACAGTCCTGTCTTATTCCACATCTCCAGTAAATCACTGCTATTCCAAGCAGTGAAAGGCATGCTTCATTATCAGTCTTCCAAAATCAATTTAAGCTATCACATTGAACATAATTTTCAAATTTTTCAAAGCATTTTTTCTCAGCATCATTAGGTTCATTAGATTTTTTTTTTTATGTTTTCACTCAATTGACTTTGCATCAGTTCCTATAGGCATTTCTAAATTTCTCTGAATCTATTCTTAATGTTCATTTTTGAGGTAAAGAATTAACTCAATGAAATTGATAAATGAAAATAAAGGAAGTTAAAAAGGACATAAATGTGGGAGATTTTAAAGTTAATATTAGAAGATAATGTAACATTTATGAAGTAGTATTTTGGTGCCAGTTTTGTTATATGACCTTACCTTGTAGACCTTTATGAACTGTTAATAATTGTACTAACCTGGAACATAATTTATATAGCTGACAGTGAAGAGTAGCCATGGTTGGTATAGGTAGTTAATTTACATTCTATTTGTATGTGTCCATGTAAGTGTGCATGTGTATGTGTGTGCATGTGAGAGAGAGAGAGACAGAGAGAGGGACAGAGAGAGACAGAAAGAGAGAGAGAGAGAGAGAGAGAGAGAGAGAGAGAGAGAGAGAGAGAGAGAGAGAGAGAGTATGTATCTATTTTGAGGAAGAGGTTGAAGATGACAAAAGGATTGGGAGTGTATGCCTGGTGGGTGTGAGTGAAACACTTTTTTTCAAATTTTAGTTATTTCTGTTTTAAGATTAGTGAGAAAGAAATTCTCTGAAGAAGAAGCATTTTGTGGTTTTTAACAGAAAGTAGTGACGTAAAAAGGATGGAATGAAAAAGAGGGTACAGTAGAGAATGAAAGCTATGACACAAAAAATTAAAAATATGCATATATTACACAGAGAAAAATCAAAATGGAACTGTCCTCATATAAATTAATGGACTTGAGGATAAGTACATTAAAAAGTTTAAAGAGGTTGTAGAAAATAGAAAAAAAAAAGCTGCCACTAAGGAAAATTGTGGTTAATACTAATCAAATATTCTGGGGTAGAGAAACTATACAACCTGAGAGAAGGGGTTGGAAGGAAGAGACACAGGAACTTTTATTTCTACGTCCTACCATGATTTGTGGAGTCAGAAGGCCTTGGTGATGTGGGGTAGGGAGCATAAAATACTCCAAGGATCTGAGATTTATTCAGCTTGATTAAATCATCTCTCCCTCTATATTGAAACTCTTCCAGAAGTAAGTAGGTGATATTTAAGTTGTGGTCCCAGATTCATCACCTGTTGGATCAAAGTTCAACTGGGCCAGTCTTCAGACATAAAATATGCCATCCATTGATGGGATAGCACTATTAAGATTTCCAGACTGGTACAGCCTGCCAAAACTTCTGCTCTGCTGGAGTTTTTAATTTAAGTTTGTGTATATTTTAAAATTTTACAAAGTATCAAACAAAGATAAAATACACAATCATAATAATGTCTTAGAGAGAAGAGCTATGAAGAAAGGTCAACCCATTATAAAAAGGAGGTTGGCAAAAGAGGTGATAGGATAATTATGAAATGTTAAATGTTTTGATTTTTTTTCTAAAATTACCTTGTAATGTTTATAGAAATTGTTTCCATCTTTGGGTGATAAGCTGTGGGGGAGGATTTTAAGCATGTATATAGACATAATATTTGGTTGTAATTTAAAATTCTAAAGGAGCAACAAGATTTAATGGATATGAGTACACTTTAAAAAAAACTATAAAGTACTTTACAAATGCTCCATATTGACCCCCATCTTTAGTAAGGTCAGTTAGAAGAGAACTCAATCTTCATTAGCTTTACCTTTCACTTTAAAAGAGTTGGATGGATTTGACTTTTTTAGCGTTTGAACAAATGTCTTGGTTTTGTCTTTCAGGAATGGAGTTTATATTTTGTGAATTTACCCTGGAAATATGCAGGGTATATCAGCTGCTGTGGGTATTATTGGTGCTACAGATATATACAATCTACACACTAAGTACGCAAAAGATTTAGAACTTAAAGTACCTTTCACGTCAGCTCATCCAGTCCAAATCCCTCATACTGAGAGTCAAACCTAGAAATGGTACAAGATATACCAAGTATTACACAGAACACAGAGCACAATATTAACTATTCTACTCATGATTTTGGCAAAGGAGATAAGAGCTCAAAGGAAAATTGAGGAGGGTACTTTTATCTGCAGGAATTTCATGAATGTTGGTGCAACTGAGCTTTAAATGAATCAATGATACATTGATACGCAATTAGTAATCACTTATTATATGACAGACATGGCACAAAGACGAAAATGGAACAGCTCAAGGAACTTAATGTTATTGGAAAGACAAGATGAATATATATGAATGGTGTGTGTGTATGCAGAAGAATTCTATATATAATAAATGTGAATTAAGTATACGATAGTTAAATGGCAGGTAGGGAGAAAGTACAGTAATGTTTAAGGAGACAAGTAAGTAAAGGTATCATGAAGAAGACTGAGATATGTCTTGAAGAAACCTGGAATTCTGTGAATTGGAGGAGAAGAGGAAATGAATTCAAGACATGATATATACTCAGTAAGAGGCAATTAGACAAAGGAGGGAGTGACATATGAATAATAGAGAAATAGAATTTGGCTGAACCATAGAGTAAAAGAGAGAGAATAGTGCATAGCAAGATAGATAGATAGATAGATAGATAGATATAGATAGATAGATAGATAGATAGATAGATAGATAGATAGATAGATAGATAGATAGAAGATAGACATATACATACATATACATACACATACACATATACATACACATGGTTTTAAACACTAAACAGAATAGTTTTTGTTTTATTCTGGTCATTAGAAAGCCACTGGAATTGACTGAGTGTGGGTTAATGCCATGATTTTGTCCTGCTCTCTCTTCTCTTTTCTCTATCTTGTTTCCCACTTCATGATCACTTTTGAACACAAAAGTTCAGCTATCAGCTCTCCATATAATCTCCATGACTGAGAAGTAAAAATCCCAGTTTTTCGTTTGTTTCTTTTTTGATCAGTCAATTCATTTCCAGAGATTGTTACAAATGGGGAGATGAAAGATACTGGGAAATTCAGGAGATGTGAAAGCAAAAGATGTCAGTAAAAATTAGTTAAAATATGAGTTATTTTAATGAAATAGAGTACTCATCTAGATCAGAGGTGTAGGACTCCCAGCCAACAAAACATCCTAGTGTGGCCTACTTCCTGAACCAGGTTTTTGCTTTCTTTTTCTTCCTGATATACATTAAAATATAACTGGAAAATTTTAAACAAAATAAACAAAAATATAATTTGACATAGATAATGTTATTTTGTGGTTTTCTAAGTCAATATATAGTTCTCACAGTGGTTCCCTTTCTATTTGAGTTTGACACCACTGATCTGGACAAAATTTAATTTGATACTTTGATACTGGTACTACCCAGTTAGATATACAATATCAGTCTATGGTAAGATGCCTAAAGAAAGAAATAATTTATATTATTCAGAGATCTCATCCTATTTTGTTTTTACCCCTAACAACATAGTATAGGCATTTAATAAGCAGCACCTAATAAGTGCTGTAGTTAGCTAGACTTGAAAAGCCTGAATTCAAATACTGTTTCACATATTTACTTGCTGTGTGACTCTGGGCAAGTCCCTTTACCTCAGTTCCTTCATTTCTAAAATGAAGATAATAATAACACCTATCCCACAGGGTTGTCGTGAGCATAAAACAAGATAAGATAGCTATGATACTTTGCAATCCTTGATGCTCTCTGTAAATGATATTTTGTTGATATTCAGTTGTTTGCATCAAGACAAACTCCTTGTGACTTCATTTGGGATTTTCTTGGCAAGATATTGGAGTGATTTGCCATTTCCTTTTCCAGCTCATTTTACAGATGAGAAAACTGAGGCAAACAGGGTGAAGTGATTTGCCCCGGATCACAAAGCTTACTTTGAACTTGGATCTTCCTGATTTTAGGCCTCCTGCTCTATCCACTGTGCCACACAGTTACTATAATTGATATCTATTGTTATTACATATGTTTGTTGAGTTATTAATTTATGAGGAGTGGGCCTGGGTAGGTAAAGAACAAAAAGTTAGCAACCTTCTCTAAGGTCATTTCTAGTTACATATTCTAGAAAGAGATGAAGCCAACACTATAGCAAGGGAGGAGAGGTGAGAATTCTTCCTTTGGTAATTCACTAGACTTGGCTGGCCATACTTAACCCCTGCCCTAGAGGCTTTCCCCCCTCAGGCATATGCTTTGCTGAAGGAGCAAATGTCTCTCAGCCATAGCCAGGAGTCATGATGCATGGAGGGTCTTTAATAGTGACTGAATTTATGGCTTTGGTTGGCATTCATCTGTAGAGAAAAGTCTGAAAGGGAGAAGAGGAAGACTTCATTTCACAGCCCAAGAGAGCATGCCATTGAAGCACTTCTACACAGTGAGGGGAAACTGAGCAGTCTATTTCTGCCAGCACTAGCACTTGCTGGCTATTTACTTTTTTCCTGAAATTTCAATGACTTTTAAAAGTTTTTACATTCTGTAGGTCCCTTTTCTAGGATTTACTCCAGCTAACTAGCCATAACCAGACAGTTGCTCAACAGTGAAACAAAAATCTAATAATAATAAGACTACTTATCTTAGAGCAATTGCCAGAGAATTTGATCTCAGTTGATTTTTGCTATTCAACTAGAATTATATTTTTGTATTTCCTAAGGAAGTTTATAATTTAAATGAACCTTTTTGATGATGAAATGTAAAGGATATTGCATTTGGAATCAGAAGACTTGGGTTTGAATTTAGACTGCTACTTGCTAAGTGACTTTGGGTAAGTCATTTAATCTTTATGGAACTCACAGATAAACTAAGAGGAAGAGTGAATGCCCAGGTATACTGATAAATGGTTAACATCTGTTTCTCTTAAAAAAAGAAGTGTCCAGTACATAGTTTTATATTTAATATGCCTTATTAACATTCTCTCCATCACTTACATAAGACAGCAAAATAAAATCCTGATTTGTTGCATTTGTCAGCTTCCAAAGTGTAAAATTCTTGCTATGAAAATTTAACAGAGTACTCTGAACAACCTGTTTGAGCATCTAAGTTCCTTTATTGGATATCTAACTTCCTTTCCAGTTTTCTGTCAATGATCCTAGAAGTTTATCTCTAAAGGGAAGAATTCTTTTGTAACACAACTGTCAGCTTTGTAAAGTCACATTTCTATATATATTGCACTTGGTTTTTTTAAAGAGGGTTAGTACTTAGAGAAGTATCTGGCACCAATAAGGTGCTTACTAAGTTATTGACACATACTAAAATAATATTGTAAATAATGTGGCACAGGCCATGCCCTGAAGGACCTTAAAATCTAATGGGGAAAAATGAATATTCACATGATTATCATATGAGGAAGTTTATGATGAATAATAATGAGAGATCCAAAGGACTAAGAGAAAATCATGTAGAAAGAAGATGCTTTCATTAGGCAAGGGAGGGCCAAAGAAATCTTCCTGAAGGAGATATTACCTGAGTTGAGCCTACAAAAAAGGAAGAACATGCTCAGTGTAGATAGGAGGGGTACTAAGGGGAATATTTATTTTGGGAATTGGAGACAGTGTGATTAAAAACATAGGTATTAGGGGAAGCAGGACAAGAATGGGAAAAGATGGAAAATAGATAAATTTTGGCCAGAATATATAATGGAAGAAAGGAAGTAGTCATAATTTCATAGGTTTAGGGTTGGATGCAGGGATGTGCTGAAACCAGCTTGAACTCCTCAAAAGTGAATATAAAATTTTCTGTCTATTTTCACCTCAGAAATCACCAAATGGTACAAATCAAGGTTTGATTTTTGTTGTCATTTATTTCTAGATTTAATAAAATTATAGAGAATATTTAATCAAATTAAGCTTAATAGTGTGTACCATGCAAATTTTTTGAGGTGGACAAATATTTACCAGCACACCCCTGGCTGGTGGGACCCCAGACACAATCCAGAACAGAGGATTAGGAAGGTGAACACAGATTGTTAATGCCAGAGGTAGGATTTGAATGCATGTCATTAGAGAAACAACTATAATTCTATTGTTTTAAATATAAGGCTTCAAAGGTGTGGTGGAGCCTGCTTTTAAAAAACTGTTTCATATCTTCATCTTTAGGCCATTTATCTTTTGTTCCAGCTGACCTCTACTTGGTTTTTGATCCCTTCCCTAGATACTTTTTATTGATTTCTGATCAGTCAAAGACTTTGCATTCTTTGTGGTACAACAACCAGGTCTGTTTTCTTTGGACAATTCTCTGTGATTTTATACATATTAACTTCTACACTCAGTGTAATTCCCATGAGTATTGGATTTCTGCTTGGCGACAATAGATACCAATATCTGTACACTTTTCTGGAGCATCTCAACTGATCTACCTTTGAAAGACTGCATCGGAAGTTCAAGTAATAAGAAAATTGTTCAGTTCTACATTTTATGGCGATCCTATATTTCATTATTTTTGTATTTTCCTCTTGAATGAGATCATAGCATATTAGTTTATTTTTATCCATCATATAAGGGCAATGCCTGGAATTAATCCAAGTGCATAATAATCTGCTTTGATAAAAGATGACATTGATTTTACAAAGCATACTCAATAAACCAGTTATCCCATCAGTCAAGTATTAATTGACATTTAATTGTACTGCTAGAAACCATAGCCTTTGTCTTCTTGTCTTCTGAGGGAATGGTCTGTTTCCCTTCTCTGTTTTGACCCATATTGCCAATTTCAGTTTCACTTATTGTCCAACATTCTATTTTGATTTCCATGGTTTTGAGGAAAGGTATCTTTCTTTCAATTCTCATATCTGAAGTCTTCTTATACCCAGAAGTGGAACAATATTTAGTTAACTATTTTTCAATTCCATTTGTGATATTCCTTTACCAAAATTAGGAGATCAAAAATGGATATTTTTGATACAAACCTTTGGTGATATCTCAAATTATTATGTATTACCTATATGCTGTTGGTTCCTCAAAACAAAGATGTACAAGAGACTAAAAATATAATTATTTCTAAATATAAGAAATATAATGTAATGAAACCAAATAAAAATTATTCTTTAATATTTTGAAAGATTTATAGAGATTTTGTCCAAGAATGCAGATTGCAACATTTCTATGCCTCCTTATCCTGTCCATCTCTTTTCTGTTCATTCTTGTAAATATAGATTAGGGACTAGCAAACTGTGGACCATGGACCCTACTTAGCTTGCTCTCTATTTTAATGTGTCAAGTAAGGTAAAATGAGGGAGTTACATGGTGCAGTAGATAGAATACCTGGCCTAGAAACAGGAGGACTTATCTTCCTGAGTTCCAATCTGACCTCACACACTTCCTGTATGTTGCTAGTCAGGTCATTTTGCTGTTTGCCTCATTTCTTCATCTATAAAATGAGTTGGAGAAGGAAATGGCAAACTATTCCATTATCTTTACCAAGAAAATCCCAAATGTGGTCAAGAAGGGTCACACACAATTGAAAGTGACTCAACAGTAACAAAAATACTAAAATGATTTTTATATTTTATAGTATATTTAAAGTGTATTTAAAAATATTAAAAAAAATCTTACTTCATTAGCCATATCAAAATAGAAAGCAGGCCAGATTTTGTCTATGTATCATCACTTGCTAACCTCCTTCTAGATCTTTAACTACTGAATGCATACCCAGGGATTAGACCTATCACCCAATAGCCAAACTTTGCTCATGCCACATGACTTGCTGAACTAATTTTCTAGCCACAAACCTCTCCAATGATACCCACTTAAGTACAGCCTTTATATCATTAGAATGGATAATGTGTCCCGATCTATTCATGGCCTCAATATGTCTCTCCATTGTCCTTTGAATGACCCACAATGTAAACTATAAAATTCTAGAACTGATATGACATTTTTGGAAGGATATCAGCATTACCCAGATGAGCCTTTTTATCAGAGAGAAATTCCTAAAGTTGATTAACTTGGGATCAATAAAAACTATACACACTTACCTGAAGGCAAGTCAACCTATTCTCCTCTTCCTGTTCAATTTTAGACATAAACCTTTATAGTGGCTATCAAAAGTATGTATTAATGAACCATATGGAATGTACTTCCAACTTCTGGACATGATATGGAAAAAAAGGCATTCTTCAACCATTTTTTTTTTCCTTGTCATGTCTCTTATTTGGATAGTCATGTCAAACTCTTTTGAATTATAGCGGATCTCATTTAGAAGATTGCAAAGTTCCAGGTCTTGCAGCAATTACACAACGACATCTGTACACAGAAGGACCTCAGTATCTCTAAGTAATGTCTCTTCCAATTGGATTCTGGATATTCTGGAGATCTTTACAAATCCTGAGAGATACTTACCTAGAGCATTAAAAATAAAAGTAAACACAAGGCTATAATAATCATATGACTTAAGAGCAACTATGTTTTAAAGTTATAAACCTAAATAGTGTTGCTATTATTCGTTTATTTTTTTGAAATGAAACTTAAGTGGGAAGTTTGCATCCTATATAATTACTGTTAGATAATGTGCATAGTGAATAGATAACCAGTCTTTGAGTGAGGAAACCTAAGTTTCAAAACTCACATCTAAATATTTTGCCCATGAGACTGGACAATTCACAGACTTTTAATGGTCTAGACAACTCTCAAAGAATATTATTTGCAGAGAAGTTGCTTATTTTATTTGGTAAAGGGGATTAACTTCTGAAGCAATTCCTTATACTGATGCATTCACAAGTCCATTTCTTGTGCCTATGATTAGTGATACCATAAAATTCAGAAGTCACTGTGACTAGCCATAACTAGATAATTCTAAGGCTGTGACTATTTGATAATGATTTGAAGTTATTTTGCTGCAACCATTTTACCATTGAAGAGAATTCTTGGAGCCATATCTGGTGAGGGCTAAAACTGACAGAGATTAATTTATATTTGTCTGACAGTTCAGGGAAGACAACTGCAGTGAGCAAAGTGGTAGTCATAATTTATCTGCACTCTGAAAATGTTGTTCTGACCCCATTTGCTTTCCAAGCTATGAATGAGTGATTTCTAAATGGATCGGCATTTTGTATGTGTATCGGCAAGTGAAATACCATAACAGAGGAGGAGTGATGTGACAGCAGAACTTGAAAGCCAAAGTCCATAGCACAGCTCTTACCAAGAAATTGTAAATTTCATAGCTGTTATAGTTAAATTATTTTCTCTTTATTTTTATTCAGGAAACCAACCCAGGCCATATCTTGGGCATTATTTTAGAAAATAATCAGCAGTAATTATACCATTTTAAAAGAGAATCATATTTCCATAATGGGTAGAATGCCTGCCTTTGCTCTAGACAGTATATTAAATAAAAGAACACATTTTGACTACCAAGATAGTTACTTGGTTTTAGTACTATTTTCTAAGGGTTTGTACTGCATATCACACAATACCTGAGGGGTGGGGGGTGAAATTGTGAAATAGGAGAAAGCTGTTTCCAGAAGGCTTCCACTTACTATTCAGCAGCCTTCCCCTTCTTCATTCTAAGGGTCTGCTACCTCTGCCTCTACATAGGACTAGAATACCTTGGATATGCTTTTTAGTAAGCCAAAGCTTTTCTTTCACATCCAAACCAGGACTGATTTCCCTTTGCACTTTAGATAATATATGCACATATGTATACATCCATGCATGCAGACATATATACATACACACTGGACATACATGTATGCTTCTATATATTATGCATGTGCATTCACAATGCATGAATATGCAAATGTGTTTTATGTTTGCAAATTGATAGACATATGATATGTATAGAACATGTATTCATATGTTTGCATGTGAGTTTTGTCAGTACGTTTATGTATTGTGTTTGTGTCCACATATATATATATATAATGTCATTGTAGATATATATTATAGTAGAGTTAGTATGGAATAGTAGAAATTCCACCTTAGAGTCAGGAAAACTGAGTTCTAGTTATGTTTCTCTCATGATTTTAGACAAGCCATTTAACCTCTTAACATCTGAAGTAAATTTTTAATACTATAAGTTGCAAGGATGGAGTTTTCTTCTAATAGTTTCCTATGAAAAAGAAATTAGATAGATAGATACACACACACACACACACACACATATATATATATATATATATATATATATATATATATATATATATATATTCCTGTCTAATAACTCACTGAATATAAGTGTGTGTATGTTGTTTTTGTTCATTCAAGTTCAATTTTTTGCTACCCAATCTGAAATTTTCTTGTCAAGGTTACTAGAGTGGTTTGTCAGTTCCTTCTGGAGGTCATTTTACAGATGAGAAAATTGAGGCAAAAAGGGTTAAATGACTTGCCCAGAGTCACAAAACTAGTCAATATCTGAGGCTAGATTTGAACTCAGGTCTTCTTGACTCCAGAGTCAGCATTCTAAAGGCTGTGCTTGCCTAACTGCTCTGTGTATATGTATATGTGTACATGTGAATGTGTGCATGTGCGTGTGCATTTGTACCTAGTCCTATATTTCATCCTATGGCAAGTCATAGATCTAGCCAGGAGTGGGTAACCTGTGACATCAAGGCTACACGTGGACCTCTAAGTCCTCAATACTTTTATAATATTTTATAATAAATTACTTTTATAATATTTTGTAATTACTTTATAGTAAAAAGGATGAGAATAGCAAGATGTAATTTCATGTCCCATCTTAGGAAACCTCAGTTGAACAGTAAGTGGATTATAGAATAGAGAAAAGAAGGTTCAGGTCATGGTCCAGTTCAAGGATAAGAATGCCTAGAGTAGAGGTAATGGATTTTGGGGTGTGTTGAGGAAAGCTAGAATGTTCCAATGGAGAGGAGTTGGGTAGAGACTGACTTGGAGATTCATGAATAAAAGCAATGACATATGGGTAGGAAGTGCTACATTCTACAGAAGTTTCCCACAATGGGTAGGCCCATCAATGGATGGGAGATATCTTCTTTAATCCCATTATTCAATCAGAGCCACTTTTATTGAAACAAAAACTACAAAAGACCTTAATTTGATCTCCATCACAAGGAAAAATGGGAAGAAAAGTTGGAACTCAAAATCTTGTGAAGTATCTGTTGAAAACTAAAAATAAATATTTGTTTTAAAAAGAACTCTAATTATCTTTATTTTTATTCATGGAATATTTGATAACTCTTTGCAACCATTCTGGAGGTTCTTGGAGTTGATTACATTTTCACTGCAAGAGGCTTTGAGGAATATTTCATATTATCTTTATATTGTTTTCAGGGGAATAAATTTCCTTTGCAGTACTCATAGTAGTAGTATTGGTGATTGTAGTGGCAGTGGTAGTAGTAGTGATGGTTGTGGTGGTGGTGATGGTGCAGGTGATGACAGTAATAACATTAATATTATTATAATAATTATTATTATATTTTATTATATATTTTACTGTATATTAATTATATCTATAATTATATATACATATATAAATAAATATATAAGTAAATATGTATAATTATTATAATAATTATCATTTATATAGGACTTTAGAATTGACAAAGAGCTTGATAAATATTAATTTATATCATCCTAAGTTTTCACATTACAGCTTGCAATTTAAGAAAGATGATAAAAATGTCAATAGTCAATGCAGCTGTGTGAAGTATGCTAGTGCAGTTTTGGTGGAGCACCATTGTGAAAAGCATATTACAATTCTATGAATAAAGTGGCTAAGATGTTTATATCTTTTTACTCAGATATTCCACCAATACAATTATACCTGAAAGAAGCCACTGATAAGGAGGAAGCCTTTATATACACTAAAATGTTTATTGAGGCACTTAGGGAGATAGAAAAGAATTAGAAAGTAAATCAATGTCCATTTATTGAAGAATATCTAAGTAAATTGTGATGCATGAAGGAAATGGAATATGTTTCCGCTGTAAGAAAACATGTGTTAAAGGTCTGCCCCACCCACTGATGGTCCTGCCCATTAAAGAAAACTTGACTGGGGAGGGCTACACCTTTTGTTAATTTCTAATGCACTGGTACAGTGGATAGAGTGACAGGCCTAGAATGGGGAAGACTTTTCCTTCCAAATTCAAATCTAGCCACAGACACCTCCTGTGACACAGGGTAAGTCCCTTAACTCTGTTTGCCTCAGTTTCCTCATCTGTCAAATGAGCTAGAGAAGATGGCAAGCCACTTCAGTATCTTTGCCAAGAAAAATCCCAAATGGGGACATCAGACATGTCTGGTAAAACTGAACAACAAAAACTGCTCTCATAAAATGAGGCACAAGGATACCGAATAAGAAAGATCGAAAAATAACTCCTGAAGAATATCCACATCACTCTGAACACTTCATGAATTGATGTTTCTAGGATATTAGAGTAGATAGAGAGTGAACCTCAGTCAGCATCAGGAGTTACTAGAGTCAAGTCCTGCTTTTGACACATGCTGGTTCTGTTACTTTGCTGAAGTCTTTTAATCTGTCAGTGATCTAGGCAATTCTGTAAAACTCAAGTTGACAAAAGAAAAGAAATTCTCTTTATCTGGTGGTTACTCACATCAGTGTCCACAAAATATTTAAAAAAATCCCCCAAACTCCAAAAACATAAAACCCAAGAATAGACTCAAAAGAAAGATAAGAATAAATCTACAACCATGTCAATATAAAAATAGGATAGAAGTAGCTCAGCATTTGTCCTCCAAAAACCTTATGTTTCATGAAGGATAGAGACAAGAGATCTATGTAAGAACGGAGTCAGTGACTGGAAGGATAGTATTTCATAAAACCTGAACAAGATTATAAATTAAAAAGAGGAGACAAGTAAGCTGATAAAGTGCCACAAATACATGTCAATCAAGTTAAATAACAGAAAAGGAGATAAATGCTAGAAAGACAAATGCTACCTTCTACATTCTCTGGCTTCCTTCAAGTCCCAACTAAAACTATTTCCTTCTACTGAAAACCTTTACAAATCCTTCCTACTTGTAGTGCTTTCCCCTCCATTAGTTATCTCTTCTGTACATTGCTTATTTGTATTTTTTTTTACCTCTTGTCTCCTCCATTAGACTGTGATCTTCTTGAAGGCAAAAGCTATATTCTGCCTTTTTTTTTTTATATTTATGGTGCTTAGTCCAGTATATGGCACTATATTTAATAAATGCTTACTCTGATTGACTAATAGAGGAATTTTAATGAATACAAAAAATGGAGAAACTTACCATTTAAATGACTCAAGAAATTTATGTCAAAGCAAATAGTCTGGAGTTAGAGTATATGAATGGGAAAAAAGCCTATAGGGAAAAAAATTAGAATCAAATTAGTACAGAAAAAAGTCATTTAATAGAAGAAAGGAAAATAATAGCAATATAAAAGTCATAGAGGGAAGTCAAAATCTAAATATCATAGCCAAAACTATCACTGGATTAAACTTTCATGAAATAAAGGAGGAAAGGAAAGAAGGAAGGGAGGGAGGGACGGAGGGAGAGAGGAAGGAAAGGGGGAAAGAAAGAAGGAAAGAAGAAGGAAGGAAGGAAGGACAGAAAGAAAGATTAAAAATATCAGAAAATAAACTACGTTTTTGATCTTTACTCATAGGCAAGTCTGAGTTGCTGTTTAAGGTTTACATGTGAACACTGTGGAACATAAGGTTGAACATGTGAGATACAAGTGAAAATCAAAACTGGATTGTATTAAGTTATAGTATGGATAGAGGTTCATATGGCTCTAAAAATCTTTCCATGTACACACACACACACATATCATATAAAATATAATATATGTGTGTATGTCAATATTTTCTTACATTGTTCAACTAGTATCTATATCATTAGACAAATTAAATATAATAGGGAAACCTAATATTCCATTTCCTTTTAAATAATTTATATATGCCAATGCTACATTAGGACCATCCATCTGTTATCCCTTATTCAAACTACGTAATTAATTCATCTACCTTTCTCAGTAATACATGTTTTAGTGTTTATTTAGCCAAGGTGGTTAACTTGTTGAGGCCTATAGGTTGGAAATTTTGGATAGAAAATTCTTCAGGCTTTCAGGATGTACAGGAGGAATCCTGTCACTGATGTAATGGAAGAAATGCTAGAAACATTTGGAAGTGATAAAATTTGTCAACTGATTAGTTATGGAAGGGTGATTGAAAGGGGTAGAGTTAAAAATGAGGCGATGCTGTGAACTTATTTCAAATGGAGGGTCTAGAATAGAAGTCTGGAAAAGAACTTAGAGGTCATTAAGTTCAACTCCCTTATATTACAGATGAGGAAATTGAGGCACACAGTGGCTAACTGACTTGCCTAGGTTTTCACAGCTAAGGAGATTCTGAAGTAGAATCTAAACTCAGGGATTTGGGATTTTAAATCCAGTGATCTATCAATGAGTACTTTCAACAGAGACTCAGAAATCTGATTGTTGAACAGGTTAGGTAGAGAAATAGAGTTCTGTTTTGGACATGTTAAATAGCATGCAGAAGGAGATGTTAAAGTTAGAAACTGATAATGGGTAGAGAGTTCAGGGGAAAGATTAAGAATGGATACAAGCATCTTCTGTGCGGAGACTGATAAGTGAATTCATGGAAAGCAACAAGCTTTCAAAGAAAATACGTAAAAAGAGAGAAAAGAATTAGGCCAAAGACAAAACATGGGGAACAACTATCATAAGCAAGAAAGATAAAGGATGAACCACCAAAGACTGAGAAGTGTGATAGAATCAGAAACACGAAAGTACAGTTCTGTGGAAGTCAAAGATGTAAGTTGGTTTTTATTTTAAAATGTGCAGTAATTTAGCATGCTAGTAAATTTTTATTAGTTTTTTTCTTTATAAAATTTTCTTCTTTTGATCTCTTCTGCTTCTTCCCTTACTTTTCATCAAGATATTACTTATTTCCTGCTACTAAATGTTCATTCCTTGTATTGAGTCAAACCTTAGATGTCTAGCTTGGGGCACTCCTTCCACTTTAATGTATAGTGTAAGGAATGCAGATTGAACCTAAAAGTTATTAATTGTACTGGAGTCCCCAATCCCTTTGGTTTCTCATTTCTTTGGTGAGTCTTTTCATTTTACTGTGGCATAATTTTTTATAGATGACTCCCCTCCATATTTTACAAAATTTGCTTGGTATATGTATTGCTATTTAAAGTAGCTGAGCTTATTCAACTCATTCTTTCTTATCCCTTTTTCAATATCTGAAATTTGAAAATAAAGATAAATGAAGTAATAATCAAAGTTCACCTCACTATGCTTGATGGATTCACAGGACAAATACCAGGGTGTTGAAAGGATGGCAACACATGTGATTGCGCCGTGATCTTGGAATAATAGAGGGAAAAAGAAAAAGATCCCTCAAGTCTGGAGAAGGGTGAATATTGCGCAATCTGAAGCGAAAAAATGTTATTGTACAAAAACCATAGAATAATTAGCTTGATATTGATTATTAGGAAAATTTCTAAAATATTATATCAAAGGGAACCCTTATTAAATACTCAAAAAAAAAAGTGGTAATGAATAGAGGTACACTTTTGGAGTAAGAAAAATCTGATTTTTGATGCTGCCTGACTTATTCTGTTGTTGTCCAGTCATTTCAGTCAAATTCGTCTTTGTGACCCTGTGTTCAGGTTTTCTTCACAAAGATTCAGGAATTGTTTATTCTTTCCTTCCTCAACTCATTTTACAGACAGGGTTAAGTGACTTGCCTAGGGTCACACTGGTAGCAAGTGGCTGAAATATATTGGGTCTATTATCATGGTCAAGGCACTTAACATCTCAATGCCTCCAGGGAGGTTTAAAAAGTTGTTTTGGTTTTGTTTTTGTTTTTTTTAAGTCACTGACAATCTAGAAGTCTGAATCATTAAAAGATATTTTCACATTGGGAGTTTACCACAACAGTGAAATCTCAGGCATATAAAAGCATCACAAAATACTCGCCAATCCTCAGCAAAGACATAAATAAACAACAAACAAAGAAAAAACCCTAGACTTGGGGATCAGGGGAATTCTGTACATGGAATTTCTCTAGGTATTTTGAAAGCATATGATAAAAATCCTTCATTCCATTCTTGTAGATTAGAATGAGAAAAAGGAGTACAGTCACAGGGATTCAGAACTAAGGGGATGATTACCAAGGACGGGAACCCTGCAGTCAAGATTTGTTCTATGAAGTTTGGATTCAGTCAAAGGGCCATGTTAAGGATCTAGAGGGCTAGATGTGGTCTCAAGGCCACAGGTTCCCAAACCCTGGATTATATCAAAGCATAGGCATTGATGTCTCTCTATCATATTAGAGAGCTCTCCTGGAGGACTCCAGAAATTTTCTTCCAGCATTATGCCGTTAAATATTTATCAATGACTTGGATAAAGATAAAGATGAAATGTTGAGATTTACATGCCACAGATTTGGAGAATCCAATGATGGAGTGTAGTGTAAGCAAAGTGAATTTTTGTTAATATTCTTTCAAGTTTGGTATTCCAGGATACAGAACCATAACAATCTCTTATTCCCAGGTCTTAACTATGATTCAAAACACCTCCACCATGACCAAGGTAGATTGTAAGGGCCAGGCATCCTCTGCTTAGATTATAAAGGTCAGGAACCTAGAAAGGTAGACTGTAAGTATAAAATAAGTGGGCACTGGTCAATTAAGTGGGGAACATTTAGAATTGAAATGCACAAGCTGGGATGCTACGTGTACCTTGATCCACCTCCATCAAGGCTTTGGTGGAATCTGTGTTTGCCTCATCTGGCCCTCAATGAGGCTTGAGGGGAATAAGGAGAATGCACAAGTTATCCCTGTCTCCATTGGCCCCATCAAGATATATGGGGAGTTATCCTCCTCCCTCCCCCTGCTTCTGGCTGGTCCCTGTGATTAAGGAATGCTTTAGGAGTTTGTACTGTCAACCTGAAAGTTTGGTTTAAAAAGACAAACAGCCTGAATGCATATTGTTTATTTCCTTAAAGCTAGCAGTTACTTGACCATGGAGCCAGAAGGAAATCTCTTACTATTACAGGAATGACCAGACTTAAATCTGTTTTAGGACAACCCAAAGGTATCTAGATCCCTCAGATATATGGTCTCCATATGTGTTTAACTATACCATGAGAAAAGAATTTCTTAATTGGACGAGCTGTAAATACAACAAGATAATAGTGTTGACAAAGTTTTAGTTGAAGTAATGACCCAGGATATCTGTGTTTTCTTTACCATTAACATGCCGTAACATATGTATGTCCTCAAAATATTAAGATATGGAAAAGTCCCATTATTGAAGATAGTGTCTTGGATTAAAGGTCTCATAAACAATGCTAAGTCAGTCCTATCTGGACTTTGCTAACATAAGAAGAGATATTCTCTGAATTTACTTCAGAGAACAAAGAGACTGTTAGATCTAGGCTCTTCTTCTGATTTATTAATTCAGGCTCTGGCTCTTATTAAAGTCCAAAAATGATATTATATGTCAGCACCCCTTGTGAGAAGGTTAGATAGAATAAAGTCTGCATTGTTTAATTGTTAACCCCTTTGAAACTATCTTTTCTTTATAAAGTAGATCAAAGAACTGCTAGTGTGGTTGCTAATACATGAAGTCAATCAGAGTGAAGAGGAGAGAGTGACCACATGTTTCCCAGGATCACACTATGTTGGAAGCACCGAAAACTTCCAGACCCACAGAACTAGCTATGAAAACAGTAACACAAAAAAAGCCTGAATCTTGGGACCATGCCTTCCTGTATACAATTGAGAAACCAACCAAGTTAAAAAAAAAAATGGTCTGGAAAAATAAGCATACAACAACAACGAATGATTATAAAAAGCCACTAAGGCGGCAGGGAAATGAAGAAATAAAATTAGAAGAAAACAATACTATGAAAACAGCTGTAAGAAAAGCATCAAAAAAAAAATGCTAATTGGACCTAAGGCCATCCAAGACTCTTGGAAGAAAAAAAGAAGTAAGAGTGGCAGAAGAAAAATTAGAGAAAAAGAAATGATTTTGAAGAAGAAAATTATGAAAGAAGTAAAAGCTTAGTAAAAGAGGTGCCAAAAATAGTAAAGGAAATAACACCTTAAAAAACAGAATTGGTCAAATTGGAAACAATGAATAAAATCTCATTGAAAAAAATAATTCTATTAAAATTAGAATTGGGCAAGTGAAGGCTAATGACTCCATGAAACATCAAGAAACAAGAAAAGAAAATGAAAAGAATGAAAAATAGAAAAAAAATGTTAACTATTTCCCTGGAAATACAACTGTCATAGATAATATGTCAAAGTATTCAAATATCATGAAGTCATACAAAGTTTAGCAATTACCACATTAAGTAGTAGAGGGTTTGGAATATATTTAGAAAGGCAAAGAAGTTAGGATTGCAAACAAGAATAACCTACCCAGCCAAACTGAATATACAACTTTAAGGGAAAAATTGCTGCTGCTGTTTGCCCTTCATTATTGAAGAGGACCATGTTATCAAGGAGGTGATGCCATGACATGCAAGTGAATTGGATTTAAGTTACTGAGGGTTGTGAAAAGTCATCAACCTTACATTTTTCTTGGAGCCATCTGGGTCCAGTGGCAAGATATAGCTCAGGACAAGTGGAGATGGCCCAGGATGCAGTGGGAGAACTTGTCCCTTTCAAGATAAGGTCTTTAATAGTTCTCATTTTGACTGAGGCAACACCCATTCATTTATTAAGGCTCAATATGAAGTGAAGCAGAGAATGGTCTCTTTAAAAAACAAAAACAAATGTTTTCTCTTCTTATAGATCAGCCTTAACCTTCCCTGGTTGACTTAGAATGGATGTAAACTGCAATTATTTTTGTTTTGGCCAAAAATCCTGAAGGTCTTCCCCTCTCAGGTCAATTAAGAGAAAAATGAATATTCAATGAAATAGTAGGCTTTCAAATATTCCTGACAGAAAGACCTTAGTTAAATAGAAAATTTGGCATTCAAACACAAGACTAAAGAGAAGCATAAAATGGTAAACATGAAAGATTAATCATAAAGGTCTTAATAAAATTAAACTGTTTACATTGCTATGTGGGAGGATGTGAGTCAATTATGTTGGAATGATCTCAAAAAAATGAAAGGGTGAGAAGGAATGATACATTGGGAGAAGGTGGAAGGGAGAGGGGGAATAGGAGAAGAGTTTTTACACTGGAGGGTGAAAATGAGGAGATGATAGTGAATATTTGA
Source organism: Bettongia penicillata ogilbyi (assembly GCA_023548195.1). Lineage (NCBI taxonomy): Eukaryota > Metazoa > Chordata > Mammalia > Diprotodontia > Potoroidae > Bettongia > Bettongia penicillata. Next base: position 1,009,912 of record JAJHZJ010000339.1, on the reverse strand, counting down.
ACTTTCTTATCATTGGAATTGTTTCATGGGGAAGAATACACACACACACACACACACACACACACACACACACACATACACACACATATCTGTGTATTGAAATGTAACTTAACCAATAGGGAAATTTAAAAGAAAGAGTGGAGGATGTTAAAAGGGAGAACTTTTTAAGGGAGGCAGTGGTTAGAAGCAAAAGAGGGACAGGATAAAAAGTGAGAGAGATGCAATAGAAGAAAATGGGATGGAGGCAAATACCCAGTTAGCAATCATAACTGTTGAACAGCTAGGTGAGGCAATAGATAGAGAACCTAGCCTAGAGTCAGGAAGACTCCAGTTCAAATCTGATCTCAACTGATTACTGGGCAACATGTTTGCCTCAGCTGTCTAATAAATGAGCTGGAGTAAAATGAATTGGAGTTGAAAATGGCAAACCATTCCAGTATCTTTGTCAAAAGCAAAACAAAATTAAAAAAAAAAAGAACTCCAAATGGGATCACGAAGAGTTGGACATAATTGGAATGACTCAACAACAATAGTAATCATAAATGTAAATATGAATTATATGAACTCATTCAGAAAAGAGATCTGGTTAACAAAATGGACTAGAGATCACAATCCAACAATATGTTATTTATAAGAGACACATTTTGAAACAAAAAAGACACACACAGAGTTAAAATAAAGGGCTGGTGCAGAATCTAACATGCTTCTGCTGAATTAAAAAAATGCAGGGATAGAAATCATGCTCAGAAAAAGCAAAAGTAAAAATAGAACTAATTAAAAGGGATATTCAAGGAAAACATATCTTGCTAAAAGCTAGAAATAGCTCATGAAGTAATATGAAAAATAAGTTATTGTAAGTTTTGATAAAGACCTCATTTCTCAAATATATACTGAATAAAGAGCTGAGTTAAATTTATAAAAATAAGAGCCATCCTTCACTTGATAGTCAAAGATATAAAAAGGCAGTTCTTAGAAGAAAAAATCAAAACTATAAAAAATGCTCTTAGAACACTTTAGATTAGAGAAAGGAAAATCAAAACAACTCTGAAGGACCATGTGACATCTATCAGAAATTACAAATGTTGGAACTGATGAGGGAAAATAAGTACAGTGATAAAATGGTGGAATAGTAAACTGGTTCAATACTTTTGAAGAAGAATTTGGAACTTGTCCCAAAGGATTACAAAATTACTCACAACCTTTGAACCAGTCACACCACTACTATATCTGTATCCTAAAGAGATCAAAGAAAAACAAACAAAAAAAGCTATATGTACAAAAATATTTATAGCGGTTCTTTTTGCGGTGACAAAAAATAGGAAATCAAGGTGATACTCATCAGCTGGGGAACAGGTGAATCAATTGAAGCATATGATTGTGATGGTGTACTCTTGAGCTGTGAGAAATGACAAGGGGGATAATTTCAGGGAAAAAAATGACAAGATCTATCAAAATTAACCAATGAAGTGAGAATAATGAGGAGATTATTGTGCAGAGTAAATGCAATGTTGTAATGATATCAACTACGAAAGTCTTGGCCTCTCTGATCAATACAATAAACCAAGACAATTCCAAAGGACATATGATAAAAAAAAAAAAGTTCTCTCCATCTCCAGAGAAAGAAAAGACAAACTGGGAGAAAATTGAAGTATAATAATCTCATTTTCTTATTTTTCCTGACTTTTAAAAATATGGGATATGTAAATATATATGTTTTCTGCATTTTTTTAACAAGGCTATCCTCTTCACAGTACATAAAATAGGCAAATCTATATTTTAAATACACTTTGTGATTCAGATATTCACAGAAGGGAACAATGAGTAAATTCAACAAGGTCCTCTTTATTTTTTTTAATAGTTAAAAGGCAATCAGTCTCTTTATTTTATAGTCTCCTCTTGGAGGCAGAATGATACAGCAGAGACTCTTGGATTTGAAGTCAAAGGATGTGGGTTCTATCTCTCAGTGTATTTCCTTTCTTTTTTAAAAAAGTATTTATTTATTTATGTTAAGCTTCAACATTCATATCCACAAAATTTTGAGTTCCAAATTGTCTCCCCATCTCTCCCATCATGCATTCTGATTGCCCGTTCCTTTCTGACACCCCTCCCTTCCCTTATCCCCATTTTCTCTCTTATAGTGTAGGGCAAGATAAATTTCTATACACCATTACCTGTATTTCTTATTTCCCAGTTGTTTGCAAGGACAATTCTCGACAGTTGTTTCTAAAACCTTGAGTTGCAACTTCTCTTCCTTCCTCCCTCCTCATCCATCTCCACTGAGCAGGTAAGCAATTCAATATAGGCTATATATGTATACTTTTGCAAATGACTTCCATAATAATGATGTTGTGTAAAACTAGCTATATTTGCCTCCATCCTATTTTTCCCCCTAATTTCTTCTATTCTCTCTTTTGACCTTGTCCCTCACCAAGAGTGTTTACTTCCAATGTCTCCCTCCTCCCATTTGCCCTCCCTCCCATCATCCCCTCCACCCTGCTTATCCCCTTCTTCTCTACTTTCCTGTAGCATAAGATGGATTTTCATACCAAATTGAGTGTTCATGTTATTCCCTCCTTGAGCCAAATATGATGACAATCAGCTTCACTTTTTTCCCCTCTCACTTTCCCCCTTTTCCCCTCCATTGAAAAAGCTTTGTCTAGACTCTTTTATGAGAGAAAATTTGCCCCATTCCATTTCTCCCTTTCACCTCCCAATATATTTTTCTCTCACCCCTTAATTTTATTGTTTTAGATATGATCCCTTCCTATTCAACTCACTCTGTGCTCTATGTCTCTCTATCTCTCTTTCACTCTCTTTCTCTGTGTGTGTGTGTATGTATGCATGTAATCCCTCCAAACTACCTAGATACTGAGAAAAATTTCAAGAGTTACAAATATTATATTTCCATGTAGGAATGTAAACATTTCAACTTTAGCAAATTCCTTGTCATTTCTCTTTCCTGTTTACATTTTCATACTTCTCTTGATTCTTGTGTTTGAAAGTCAACTTTTCTACTCGGCTCTGGTCTTTTCATCAAAAATACTTGAAAGTCCTCTATTTAATTGAATGATTAATTTTTTCCCCTGAAGTATTATACTCAACTGTTCTGTGTAGGTGATTCTTGGTTTCAATCCTAGTTCCTTTGACTTCTGGAATATAATATTCCCAGCCCTTCACTCCCTTAATGTAAAAGCTGCTAGATCTTGTATTATCTGAATTGTATTTCCACAATACTCGAATTGTTTCTTTCTAGTTGCTTGCAATATTTTCTCCTTGACCTGGGAACTCTTGAATTTGGCTACAATATTCCTAGGAGTTTCTCTTTTTGAATCTCTTTCAGGTGGTGACAGGCGGATTCTTTCAGTATTTATTTTATCCTCTGGTTCTAGAGTATCAGGGCAGTTTTCCTAGATAATTTCATGACTGATGATAGCTAGGCTCTTTTTGATCATGACTTTCAGGTAGTCCCATAATTTTTAAATTATCTCTCCTGGATCTATTTCCCAGGTAAGTTATTTTTCAGTGAGATAATTCACATTATCTTCCATTTTCATTCTTTTGGTTTTGTTTTGTAATTTCTCAGTTTCTAATAACGTGTTTAGCTTTCATCTGTTCTCTTCTAATTTTTAAAGAACTATTTTCTTCAGTGAACTTTTGAACCTCCTTTTCCATTTGGCTAATTCTGCTTTTGAAAGCATTCTTTTCCTCATTGGTTTTTTGGACCTTTTTGCCAATTGAGTTAGCCTATTTTTAAAGATGTCATTTTCTTCAGCATTTTTTGGGGTCTCCTTTAGCAAGCTGTTGACTTGCTTTTCATGATTTTCTTGTATCATTCTCATTTCTCTTCCCAATTTTTCCTCCATTTGACTTTCAAAATCCTTTTTTGATCTTTTCCATGGCCAGGGACCATTGTATATATTTTTGGAGGTTTTGGATGCAGAAGCCCTGACTTTTTTGTCTTCCCCTGATGGTAAACATTATTCTTCCTCATCTGAAATGATGGAATAAAATACCTGTTCACCAAGAAAGTAATCTTCTATAGTCTTATTTATTTTTCCTTTTTTGGGCATTTTCCCAACCAGTTACTTGACTTTTGGGTCCTTTGTTAAGAGTAGAGTGTACTCTGGGGACCTGTAAAATCTCAGTTCCTCCAATGTGGCACAATTAAAACCAAGAGTTTACTCCTGGCCTGGCTTGTGACTGAGATTTAGATCAGCTTCTCAGTTCCCCCAGGGGCTTTAAAGTGAGGCTTCAACAATTGAAGCTGGCCGTTTCCTGCTTGCAGCCACTGCCTGCTGCTGCTGCAACTGCCACCACGGCCTTGGTCCAGGGCTAGGGGAAGACCCTTCTCCCTTATCATGGAGGTGGAAAAGCTCTCTCATTGACCTTTGAAGTTTCTTTATCACCTGTGGTTTGAGGGATCTGCAAGCCTCCGCCAATCTTGCTGGCGATTCTGCCCCCTGAGGGGCCTGCTCTGGTCCTGCTTCTCCCAGAGCTATGCTGCCAAGGCTGGACTGTGCTCTGCTCCACATCCAGTGTGACAGACCTTTTTCATTGCTTTCCAGGTCACCCTGAGCTAGAAATCTCCTCCACTCCATCATTCTGCAGCTTCTGCTGCTCTAGAATTTGTTGAGAGTCTTTCTTTAGAGGTATTTTATGGGCTTTGGAGGAAGAACTAGAGTATGTGTATCTTTCTACTCTGCCATCTTGGCTCTTCCTCTGTGTAAATACATTTTGAATGATTTCAGATGTTTAATTAGTATCATATTGCTGATTTTTTTCAGTATATAGAAAAGGGTATTGGAGGGAGAGAAATTCTCTGAAATTCAAAATTTAAAAAGAAAAGAAGAGATAAATAGTGAATTAGAAAAAAAAATGCTTAAGATTAGAAAACTTTCTGAATGGAAGTGACACAAAATAGGCTCTAAAGAAATACTTCTTGTCCTAGAACCATGTTGTTCCATAGGTATCACCCTTCTTTCTTCCTTTTCTCCTTTTTCTAGATCTTCTTTATGTGTTGCCCTTTCCTATTAGAATATAAACGCCATAATGGAAGGAACAATTTTATTTTCTTATTTTTGTATCCCTGGTACACAGTATAATGTCTGGCACACAGTAAGCAAGTGATGTGTACTATATCTAGTTAAAAAAATTGGCAGTGTGGATAGTTCAATAACTGTATTAGCTATTAAACACTGCCTATGTTTATAAACACACCAGTACACAACATGTTTATAGTGAAGCTTACTCATTAATAAAAAAAAACTTTATTGATTGATGTCATGGCATTGTAATGAAAGCTAAGTTCCTTCAGGATAGGTTTTCTTCTTCCCATGTATCACCATTATGTAGAAAAGTGCCGTGTATGAAGTATGAGTTTAATAAATATTTACTGAATTGAAAAGAAATATTAAATTATTGTGATGCCCTTAAAAGTCCTTATTAACTAGTTATTATTGATTGTTTCAAAAGAAAAAAATCCTTTCTAATAGATGAAGAGGATATCTTGGCCAGCCTGTGTAGTTTTTTGGAGAACAAGATCATATTAAATCTGCAAAAATAGAGAATTAAAATAGAGAAGTTATATTCTTGCAATTAGTGAGAAGAAAAGAACAAAATGGTCTTGTTGAGGGCAAAATAGAACAATCTGTAGAGGAAAAAAAACAGAAAGAAAGAAAGAAAGAAAGAAAGAAAGAAAGAAAGAAAGAAAGAAAGAAAGAAAGAAAGAGAAAGAAAGAAAGAAAGAAAGAAAGAAAGAAAGAAAGAAAGAAAGAAAGAAAGAAAGAAAGAAAGAAAGAAAGAAAGAAAGAAAGAAAGAAAGAAAGAAAGAAAGAAAGAAAGAAAGAAAGAAAGAAAGAAAGAAAGAAAGAAAGAAAGAAAAAGAAAGAGAGAGAGAGAAAGAAAGAAAGAAAGAAAGGAAGGAAGGAAGGAAGAAAGAAAGAAAGAAAGAAAGAAAGAAAGAAAGAAAGAAAGAAAGAGAAAGAAAGAAAGAAAGAAAGAAAGAAAGAAAGAAAGAATATAAAAATAGTGGATAAAATGAGTGAAAAGAAAACAAAGTACAATTAACACAAATAATTGAATTTTTATATAGTACTTCAAGGGTCAAACTCCATCCATACAACAAACAAACCATGCAATCTTATACCTGTTTAAAGGAAAACCTTTGACTCAAAGGTCTATTTGAATAATATTCTCCTTGGTGGAGATGGGTTATTCAATGCATTCAGGGGTGGATAACCTGCAGATTCAAGGCCACATGTTGCAGTCTAGGTCCTCAGGTGTGGCCCTATGATTGAATACAAAATTCACAGAACAATTTCCTTAATAAAAAGTTTTTTCTGTAAAACTTGAACTCAGTCAAAAAAGCCATATTGAGGACCTAAAAGGCTATGTGTGGCCTTGAAGACACAAGGACACACATTCCTCACCTCTATGGCTAAGCCTTTATGGGTAGGCAAGAAAAGTGAGTTAGTGAGAGTTGGAAAAAAGAGAAGTCCTATCCTTCTGCTTTCCAGCTTTAAAAGAGAATATGAGTGGTCTTAGATTCACTTCAGTTTCCTTAAGGGAGAAAAAAAACTCTAAGGAGCAGCTGATATCTAGAAGTCAGCAACATCAATCAAGTCCTTCTGCCCAACTTACTATATGAGGGAATTTCCCCTTCAGTGTGATCTAACACTCAATCTTTGTTGAGATGATTTAACTTACTCCCAATGAGAGAGCTCATTTACTTTGTATCTAGCATATATTTTCTTGTCTATTGCATCAATTTTGGGGAAAATTGATTTATTTGATATTTGTACATGTATGCTTTGTGGAACTGATATTTTGTGAAGGGAAAATAAGCTTTGGTTATGTATCTTAGGGTACTCTCTCCCCATTGATGGATAACATTAGATTAAACATTATCATTTTTCCCCTTCTCTGATGATTTTTAAGTGAGCAGAATAACCTGGTACTACTTTTATCTGAGAAGAGTGGAGTGCCCAGTCTCTGTCTTCAACCTCCCCTCCCTAGTTTTCTTTGGAGAAAAGTAAGCTGAGGGGAGGAGCCAAGATGGCTGAGTAGAAAGACTCACGTATGCTAGCTCTGAACCCACAGCCCATATATTTCCTGCAAAAAGAACTCCCTACAAATTCTGGAGCACTGCAAGGCACACAGAAACACAGTGGAAAAGATTTCCATTCCAGAGAGCACTGGAGAACCGTCCCGAGGGGTCCGTCGTGCTCCGGACAGTGGAGTCCATCCCTGTGCTGCCCTGGCGCGCGGCCCCAAAGGAGCAGATGCGAGCAGGCTTCAGGGACAGAATCTCTGGTGGCCAGGAAGGTCCCTCCATCCAAAGACACTACAGGTCAATGAGAGAGACTTCTGGGCTGGCCGAGAGGGGAGCAGGGTGTCTCTGTAGCTCGGGCCCCCTAAAGAGGCAGTGGCGGAGGCAGCGGCAGAGGCAGCAACAGAGGCAGCCCGGGACTCCCTGAACAGCAGGCAGAAGTTCAGGGCAATTACCAAAGGGCTCTGCATAAACCTCCTGAGGGAACTGAGCCTGGGAGACAGCCCTGCCCCCACCCAAGCATCAGAACTCAAGCTCTCATTGAATAGCAGCCGCTATTGAAAAGCCCTGAGGCTGGGAAGCAGCATTTGAATCTCAAACCCCAAGCACTAGCTGGGCAGATCTAGGTGGGGGTGGACAGAAATCTCAGAAGTCAAGCAACTGGCTGGAAAAATACCCAGAAAAGGGAAGAAAAATAAGACTATAGACAGCGAGTTTGATGGGGTACAGATGTTCCCGCCCTTCAATTCTGATGATGAGGAACTATTCTTACCATCAGGGAAAGATGTGGAGGGCGGGCCTCTGTATGCCAAACATCCCAGGTGGATGTCCCGTGGGATCAGGCCATGGAAGAGCTCAAAAAGGATTTTGAAAATCAAGTTAGACAGGTGGAGGAAAAACTGGGAAGAGAAATGAGAGAGATGCAAGAAAAGCCTGAAAAATGGGTCAATATCTTGTTAAGGAGACCCAAAAAAATGCTGAAGAAAATAACACCTTGAAAAATAGGCTCACTCAATTGGCAAAAGAGGTTCAAAAAGCCAATGAGGAGAAGAATGCTTTCAAAAGCAGAATTAGCCAAATGGAAAAAGAAGTTCAAAAGCTCACTGAAGAGAATAGTTCCCCCAAAATTAGAATGGAACAGATGCAGTCTAATGACTTTCTGAGAAACTAAGAAATCACAAAACAAAACCAAAAGAATGAAAAAATGGAAGAGAATGTGAAATATCTCATGGGAAAAACAACTGACCTGGAAAATAGATCCCGGAGAGACAATTTAAAAATTATGGAACTACCTGAAAGTCATGATAAAAAAAAGAGCCTTGACATCATCTTCCATGAAATTGTCAAGGAAAACTGCGCTGATATTCTAGAACCAGAGGGCAAAATAAGTATTGAAAGAATCCATCGATCACGACCTGAAAGAGATCCAAAAAGAGAAACTCCTAGGAACATTGTTGCCAAATTCCAGAATTCCCAGGTCAAGAAGAAAATCTTACAAGCAGCTAGAAAGAAACAATTCCAGTATTGTTGAAATAAAATTTGGATAACTCAAGATCTAGCAACTTCTACATTAAGGGATCAAAGGGCGTGGAATAGGATATTCCAGAAGTCAAAGGAACTAGGACTCAAACCAAGAATCACCTACTCAGCAAAACTGAGTATAATACTTCAGGGGAAAATTTGGTCTTTCAATGAAACAGAGGACTTTCAAGCATTCTTGATGAAAAGACCAAAGATGAAAAGAAAATTTGACTTTCAAACACAAGAATGAGAAGAAGCATGAAAAAGTAAACAGCAAGGAGAAGTCATAAGGGACTTACCAAAAGTGAACTGTTTACATTCCTACATGGAAAGACAATATTTGTAACTCTTAAAACTTTTCAGTATCTGGGTAGTTGGTGGGACCACACACACACATGTATACGCGTGCACGCACACACACATACACACATGCATGCAATACAGAGACAGAGAGCACAGAGTGAATTGAATAGGATGAGACCATATCTTAAAAGAAATTAAAGTAAATGGTGAGAGAGAAATGTAGTGGGAGGAAAGAGGGTAAAATGGAATGGGGTAAATTATATCTCATTCAAGAGGCAAGCAGGAGACTTTTTAGTGGAGGGAAAAAGAGGAGGGCTGAGAAAAAAACATGAAGTTTACCCTCATCACATTTGACTAAAGGAAGGAATAAAATGCACACTCATTTTGGTATGAAAACCTATCTCACAATACAGGAAAGTGGGGGAGAAGGAGATAAGCAGGGAGGGGGGGGGATGATGGAAGGGAGGGCAACGGGAGAAGGGAGCAATTTGAAGTCAACACTCGGGGAGGAACAAGATTAAAAGACAGAATAGATGCAATGGGGTCAGGAGAGCATGGAGGGAAATACAGTTAGTCTTACACAACACGACTATTATCAAAGTCATTTGCAAAACTACACAGATAGGGCCTGTATTGAATTGCCTGCCTTCCCAAAGGGAATGGGTGAGGAGGGAGGGATGGGGAGAATTTGGAACTCAAAATTTTAGGAACAGCTGTTGAGTATTATTGTTGTTGCTACTGGGAAACAAGAGAAACAGTTAATGGGGAATAGACAGTTATCTGGTCCTACAGGACAAAAGAGAAGATGGGGACAAGAGAAGGGAGGGATGATAAAAGAGAGGGCAGATTGGTGACAGGGAAAATTAGAATGCTCGGTGTATTGGGGTGTGGGGAGGGGATAAAAGGTGAGAAAATTTGGAACCCAAAATTTTGTGAAAATGAATGTAAAAAGTTAAATAAATAAATTTATATTAAAAAAAAAACAGAGAAGAAAAGTAAGCCAAACAAAATCTAGAAATATCCATTCCTGCTTCCCTGCAAACCACTTCTGGAAAGATCTAACTGTTCACATATATTCTACATGGACAGCAGATAGTACAATGACATGTCTCATTACACAAGTGAAGAAATTGAGTTTCAGAGATATTAAGTGGCTTTCCTAGGCATGATGAGCTGCTAAGTAGCAGAGTCTGTATTTGAACTTGGATCTTTTAACTCAATGACCATGATTCTTTACCTTAATCTATGTTTTTTTCTACAAGGAAAAGAAAGAAAATAGGATGTGATGTATCTAGATTTTGTTAGAACTACATTATAGGCAGAGTATACAGCCAAACTTAATGAACATTTATATAAATACTGATCAAGAAGACTCAGAAAAAAAGGAGTGGTGGGATAAAAGAAAGATCATGTTTCAAGAAATATAAAGAAGACATAGAATATAGGAAATGATGAATGGTATAAAAATATCTGCATTGTACTACTTGAATGCTTGTAAGTGTTATCATTAGTCACATATTTTCAGTTGGGGAAAAATCCACCCTCCTCATCCCCAAACTGGAGAACTGTTGTTTATCTGTAATAAAACTAAACGAAGAAGCTAGTAATTACAAAACTAAACCAAGCAAATAAGAAAATAATTTCCTAAGGTCATCTCTTCCAAGTTTTACTAGAACTGATTACAAAAAAAGGAAAAAAAAGAAACTGAGAATGTGTAAATGAAATTTACATTAATTATATTATCTTTCCTGACAAGGATTAATGATATTATTTTGAAATGAGAAGCTATTTCTGAACTATTGTTTTGTGGATGCTAATGATTACCATGGTTATAGAATAATGAAAAAAGTTGGGGGGAAGGCCTTCAGAAGAAATTGGGAAGTTTGGTGAAAAATGTGCTTTGATGAAAAGAAGTTCTGGTTTGGTCTGCTGGATTTCAGTTGCCAAAGATGCATCAAAGTGGAATTGTCTACAAGGCAGGTAGTGATTCAGAGCTGGAACTCAGAACAGAGACTGGAGCTGGATATATTAATTTGGAAATAATCTGTATAGTTAATAAATCTCTAGTAATTTAATTTTTTCTTCTCCCTTCACATACGTAATCTGACACTCCATTACATATAACAAGGAAAATAGTATTCCATATGACTTAGAATGGGGATTAGAGTTTGAATATCTGTATAATCAGAATATAGAAAATCTAGTGAAGGAAGCTATGATTTGAATCAGTGAATCCAGTGCTGAACCTGGAGCCAGGAAGACCTCAATGGAAATCTGGCATTAGACACTTACTAGCTGTATGGCTGGCAAGGTACTTAATCTTGGTTCATCTTAATACATGGGAAAAGGAATGGTAAACCAGTCCAGTATGTTTGACAAGTAAGTCCTATGGACAGTGCTAGCATGCTATGGTGTAAGGGCAAAGTAGGATTTTTTTTTCCGGGATAATTCTTTGAAAGTATTTACAGTATAGACCACAAACAAATTTCTTTTTTTAACATTAACCAACTGAGACACAAATAACTATGTATGCTAATTTCACAAACCCTTGACCTAATTGTCTCCACACCATTACTAAAAATTAAAGGACCCTAACATTGTTGTTGGTCCAAATTTCTAAGCCTAGGAGCTTAATTCTAGATTTAACCTCTGATGTTCCATTACCAACAATCTATATTTTAATAGATCTGGTATTAAGCTTACAAATCTTTTGACTATAATAAATCACCACTAAGGGTAGGAACATTGCAGGAAAACAGTGTCTCCCAACTTCATGTCAATTCCAGGCAGGAGTAGATTGTCAACTTGCATCAGTCAGGCTTAGAGTCTTCCAGGTGTCAGTGGGAGAACTGAGCCAGGAGAATCCTACTTCAGCCCAGGCTGAACAGTCACTTTCCCACCCTTCCCATGACATCACCTTTTACAATTCATACCATCATTTCACAGGGTTACAGGCATCATGGATTGGAGGCTCAGTCTGCCTTTCTTGCTATCCATACCTGTAGTTAGACTCAGAAGAACAGTCAGTTAATAATTCCATAGAACCTTAAAATAGCAAGTTCCAATAACCAGGTTTTAGATATGATTATAATTCCACACTGGCTAAGGGACATCTTTTGAGGGAAGTTTTAAGTGGCTTACATGCCTTTTTATACATATTCTAGTTCTTGCTGAAATAACAATCATAAAATCAAATTTACCATTAAAACCTGAACTTTTCTATCAATGCCAAATTTTACCCAAGCTTACCTGCCTCTAGGAAACAGAATAAAATTATTTTCCCCAAACTAAAGATGTTTTTGATTTAGTCTCAGTAATTAATTCAGTCAATTGTTTTAATACTAATTGCTTTTACATCACTTTGTAACATATCCAACTTTTCTCCCTATCTCTCCCTTCCCCCCATTCCCATTCTGATTACCTCTTCCCTCAATGAGCCCTCCCTTCTGTCACACCCCACCCTTCCCTTATCCTCATCTTCTCTCTTTTCTTGTAGGAAAAGATAAATTTCTATACCCCATGTTTCATATTTCCCAGTTATATTCAATAATAATTCTTAACATTCCTTTCTAACACTTTGGATACTTTGAAGTTGAATTCCAACTTCTCTCACTCCCTTCCTCCCTCCTTCCCCCACTACCTATCCCTACTGAGAAGGCAAGCAATTCAATACAGATTAAAGTGTGTCGTTTAGCAAAAGACTTCCACAATAATCATATTGTGTAATACTAACTACATTTCCCTCTATCCTAATCTATCCCCCCTTATTTTTTTATTCCCTCCTTTGACCTTGTCCCTTCCCAAGTGTTTATTTCTAGTTACTCTCTTTTCCCATTTGCCCTCCCTTCTATCATTCCCTTCATCCCACTTGTCACCTCCTCCCCTACATTCCTGTAGTGTAAGATAGATTTTCATACCAAATTTAGTGAGCATGTTATTCCCTCCTTAAGTCATATATGAAGAGAGTAATCTTCACTTTTCCCCTCTCCCCTTCTCCCTTTTCTCCTCCATTGAACAAAATTTTCCTTATCTCTTTTATGAGTTATAGCCTGCCCCATTCCATTTCTCCCTTTCTCCTGCCAGTATTTTCCTCCCTCACCCCTTAATTTTTATTTTATATTTTTTGTGGATATCATCCCTTCTGATTCAACTCAGCCTGTACTCTTTGCCTGCCTGTGTGTGTGTGTGTGTGTGTGCACGTTCAATCCCTCAACCTGCTCAAATACTGAGAAAAGTCTCAAGAGTTACAAATATTATCTTTGCATGTAGGAATGTGAACAGTTCAGCTTTAGAAATCTTTTAGGATTTCTCTTTCCTGTTTATCTTTTCATGCTTCTCTTGATTCTTGTGTTTGAAAGTCAAATTTTCTCTTCAGTCTTTATAACATGAATGCTTGAAAGTCCTCTATATCATTGAATGACTATTTATTCTTTTGGAGTATTGTACTCAGTTTTGCTTGGCAGGTGATTCTTTGTTTTAATCCCAGTTCCTTTGACTTCTGGAATATCCTATTCCAAGCCATTTGATCCCTTAATGTTGAGACTACCAGATCCTATGTTATCCTGATTGTTTTTCCACCATACTCGAATTGTTTCTTTCTACCTGCTTGCACTATTTTCTCCTTGACCTGAGAACTCTGAAATTTGGCCACAATATTCCTAGGAGTTTCTCTTTTCTTGTCACTTTCAGGAGGTGATCAGTGGATTCCTTCAATACTTATTTTTCCATCTGGTTCTAGAATATCAGGACAGTTTTCCTTGACAATTTAATGGAAGATAATGTCTAGACTCTTTGTTGATCATGGCTTTCAGGTAGTACCATAATTTTTAAATTGTCTCTCCTGGATCTATTTTTCAGGTCAGTTGTGTTTCCAGTGAGATATTTCACATTATCTTCTATTTTTTCAAACTTTTGGGTTTGTTTTTTAACTGCTTGGTTTATCTCATAGTCATTCAGTTCCCTGAACTCAGTTCTCTCTTTCAAAGAACTAATTTGTTTAGTAATCTTTTGAACTTTCTCCTCCATTTGGCTAATTCTGCTTTTTTAAAAACCTCTTTCTCTTCATTAGCTTTTAGAACCTCTTTTTCCAATTGAGTTAGCCTCTTTTTAAAGGTGTTATATTCCTCAGTATTTTTTTGGTTCTCCTTTAGCAAGCTAACTCACTTTTTAAGCTTTTCTATTGCCTGAGATAAGTTTAAGTTCACTTTGGAGGCACTGGAGACAGGGGCCTTGACTTCCTGTGACAATATGCCTTGTTCTTCCTCATCTGAAAGGATGGGAGGAGACATGGGTTGACCAAGAAAGTAACCTTTATGGTATTTTTTCCCCTTTTTTTGGGCATTTTTCCAGCCAGTTACTTGACTTCTGAATTCTTTGTCAAGAGGATGGTTCTATTGTCCCTCCTCTCCCCTATACCATGTTCAAGGCTGAGGGTTTGACTCAGCTGCTCAATTCCCAGGGGCTTTGAGTGGGAGCAGGTCCATCACTCAGGGCTGAGATTTAGATCAGCTGCTCCCTACTGTCAGAGGCTTTAAGCTGAGATGCCTGGACAATGGACCCAGGATAGTTCTTGTCCACTGTAGCTGCCTGCAGTCTGCTATTGCTGCTGTCACCACCTGGGGCTATTGCTGGAGGAACATTGTTCCCCTCTCACCCACCTGGGAAAGTCCTCTTACACTGATCTTTGGAGCTTTCATTGTTGCTTGTGGGTTGAGGTATGTGGGACCCTCCTGCTGGGAACTCTGCCACTGGAGGTCTGTTCAGGTCCTATTCCTCCCAGTGCCACATGGCCAGGGCTGGGCTCTGCTCTATTCAGCATCCCATGAGATAGACCTTTCCTGTTCGCCTTTCAGATTACCTTTGGCTGAAAAAGTCTTTCACTCCGTTGCTTTGTGACTTCTGCAGCTCTAGAATTTTTTGGGAGTCATTTTTTACAGGTATTTTATGGGCTTTGGGGGAAGCACTAGAGTATATGCATCTTTCTACTCTGCCATCTTGGCTCTACCCCTGCAAAGTAGGATCTTCAGCTGTTTTTTTGTTTTGTTTTGTTTTGATATAATCAAGAAGAATAATGCCTCTATTTGTTCCAGGATCCATGGTCATTTACATTGTGAGGCAAAGGATCCTGAAATTGTGGAGCAAAGTGGGATATTTTGCTGTTTTTGTTTTAGCATAATCAAATGACTCTGATTGAATTTTGCCTTTATCAACCGAGAGTCTTTTTTAGGAGTAGAGTAAAGAAATGACAGTTTCTTTAACTAGAAATAGTATATGTATTTTTATTGTTAATGTGATTAAAGATCTTCCCCAACCATTAAAGGGTCTGCCCATTAAGGGGAGTTTGAATAGGGAAGGCTTATAGCAAGGCTCACACCTTTGGTTAGTGAGACACTAGTTCTCAAGTGCCTCTGGTTCTAAAAAAGGTATAAATACTCTGAGGTTGAGGTTTTACTTTGAGGCTTACTTACTGGAATTGTTTGTTTGTCCAGATGAGGACACTTGGAAGCTGCTAAGAAGTTCCCTGGATTGGAAAACCTAGATGTCTGTGTTTTCTTCTCTGATAAGTATGGTCAGATAGTTGGACTTGTCTGTTGATGGTCAGGTAGAGGAAATCACATCTGTTGACTTTTGATTTTTCTGCATTTTCTTTGAAGTTCAGGTTGCTGATTCCCCTGAACTAGGTGAATGATATATGTGCTTGATTAAAGAAATGATACATGTCTTTGATTAGAGTGATTGTTAATCTCTCAAAAGTTGTCTTTCCTTGTGTGAATGCAGAACCTGTGATAGCAGGGCCCCTTTGTATGTTGGGGTGCTTACTGATACATATGGTCCATGGGGTCCTTGAAGAATTGGACACAACTGAGTAGCAACAGGTAATGCAGTAAAATTTGCAGTATAAATAGAATGAAAATAGAGGGGATGAACTTTCTATTCTTCATCTTCATCCATGATTATAGAATGTTTTCTTAGTCACTATTTCCAAATGCCTCATTTACCTACTTTGATTAGCCTTGGGTTCATTAGGATCTTTTAAGCAATTCTTTTCTCTTCCCTACCATCCCTCAGAGACAATTACTTTCAATGAAAATGAAATAGTCAGAGAATGATGGAAGAAAGATTTTGCCATAATCTTTTTGGCTCTGAGAAAAATTTACCTTTGTTTGTCCATCCTTCTGACATCTCTTAAGTAATTCAGTCAGTCAGACAACAAGCATTTATCAAGTACCTATAAAAATGCCAGGCACTATTCTAAAAACGCTGAGGATACAAAGAAAGGAAAATGATGGCCCCTGATTTCAAGAAGCTCAGAGTCTTATGAGGACACAACATGAAAATAACCATGGACAAACAATATACGCATAGGATAAATTGGTCTCAGAGGGAAGGTCCTGAGATTAAGAGAGACAAGGACAGATCTTTTGATGAAGGGGTGACTTTAGTCAAGACTTAAGGAAGGCTAGGGATGTCAGGAGGCAAGGATGAGGAAGAGATCTTCAGGCAAGGCAGATAACTAGTAAAAATGCTCAGAAATGGAGTGTCCTGCAAAGAAAAGTAGGAAGACCAGTGTCACTGAAAGACTATATATGGGAAGGGGAATAATGTGTAATGAGACTGATAAGGTAGGAGCAGGTCAGGTTAGGAAAGGGTTAGGCTGGGAGTTATTCTGAGAGTAAGTCATTGTGAGCTATATAGTGTAATTGGCTTTGTAAAGCTTTATAAGAATTATTAATAAAATCAAAAGACCAAGAATCTATGATGATAATACCACAGAGCCTTCAAAACTAGAAAAAATAGAACCATAGCTATATCAGAATGAGGTTCCACTCTTTGTACTATTTATCTTTGTGAACTACAGACCACTAACTCCTTCCTTTGTATTTCTTCTATAAGAAATTAATAAAATGAATTATAGAGTAGTTATGATCATTCACAATTATATATGGAAACAATCAGGAATCCAAAAGATCTTAAAAACAGAAAAATATTAGCAGTTGGCTGTAGGAGGTAAATGGAAAAGGAAGAGTTAAAATTCTCCAGCTTTTTGAGAGACAATAATTTAGTGAACAATAGTTAGCCTGAGCCACACCCCTTTAGTTATCTTTTAGAGGTGCAGTTAACTTTTTTCTGCCTTAGGGAAACATTTTATAATTATCCTGAATCCTTGGGGACAACTGGGTATTTAAAGTCCAATTTGGAGTTATGGCTAGGTTTCTGGTTCAATGTATCTGGTGATTATGTCTCAGTGGATTAAATTATACTCATTCCCAGCATGAATTCAATTTTCATCTTGACTTTACAGGGCAGAGAGGTAGAATATGAGCTTGGCTTTATATGGCCTAAGATTTTTTTTTAATCTCAGACCAGATGTTGGAGGTAAAGAGAAGATCTCCAAATTCTTGTTAGGAAAAAGTATAAAGTAAATTTTAATTGTTGGGTGATGTATAAGAAACATTATGACATCAATATCTAAAAAAAATAAACAGATGAGGACTACTTAACTTTGTAATAACACTATAAAAAATGTCAAAGGTAAAACTTATTAACCTATTTTCCCTAGAGGGAGCCGTGTCACTTTGGGCAAATCATTTAATCTTTCAGCAGTTCTATGATTATACATTACAGAGAAGTTATTCCTTTTGCATTGGTAGAGGGAGTTTCTTCACTCACTTAGGTTTTCCATATGTGAAAGAAATCCCACATTTACTACCTAACCCTTTACCAAAAGAATTGACTTACTGATTTGAGTAAACTACTTAAATTTATTGAGCAAACATGAATGTGAAATAGATTGTAGTATGAGAAGATTAGCGCTTACTATCTGTTTGAAATGTGTCAAAACCAGGGTCTTTAGTTTATTCTGAGGCAGATAAAGGAAACTGAAGAGTTTTCAGGAATATCAACTAAGAAGATGTCCAGCTACCTCTGAATTAATAAAATAATGGTGGGTATGTGTATCCTGGACTGGCCTTTGTACAGTTTTTGGTCTTTCTTGTTGTTTTCAATCTACATTTCTAATCTAAACTCTACCTACTCCTCAAGTTTTCTCCCTAAAGGATTAACACTAATTCTTGAAAAGATCATAACTTTAGAACTGGTTTGGGTCATGTAGTCTAAGTCTTCTTTTTACAAAAGAGGAAATTGGGGGTAAGCAAGGTGGTACAGTGGATAGAGCACCAGCCCTGAAGTCAAGAGCACCGGAGTTCAAATCTGTCTCAGGTGTTTACTAGCTGTGTGACCCTTGGCAAGACACTTACCTCCACTGGCTCCAAAAATTAAAAAAAAAAAAAAAAAGGAAAAGATAAACCAAACCCAGAAGAGGAAACTAAGTCCAAAAGTGATAAAGGAATTTATGCAAGTTCACATAGAAAGTAACTGGTAGATCCATGAGTTTAACCTATAACTACAAAATTGAGGGCTTTTTCAATTATGCCATGATACATCTCTAGGTTATAATGTGTCATGTACTGGGCTTCTAATGATACTAGTTGCTCTAGGGCTAAAGGAAAACTTTTGTACAATACTGTGGGGAAGGCAGCATAATAACATAGAGGAAGAAGCTGTTTTTCCCCCACTCCTATCCACCAGAATCACTAGCCAAAGGAAATTACACATTTAGGAAACAGAGACTTTTAAATGACTTCAGAATTTCTCAGTTCACTCTTCTATATAACGAAACATAAAGAAGTATGTACCAGAAAGTGATCTCAGGAGGCAAAACTCTGGAAATGACAGGGTAACAACAAACACTGGTAAATTCTCAGACTGCAATTTAATGTCTCCCTGACCATATCATGAGTCACTATATAGAAGTTCTGTAAAGTGGAGACTAGTTTCTATTTGCAGCTCAGGCTATCCCAAATGTAATGATTCCTTGACCAGTTCCTAAAATGTCAGATCTTCCCTACTTCTACAGTCACCATCCCTTAGGAATATGATGTGCAAATAATCTGAAAGTACTAACTGAAAAAGGAACATTAGGAGTAATTACACGTCTTTGGAGAGAGGGATCTGAGAAGAAATGCAAAGTTAAAACAAATATTTGAGTGGGGTCCTGATCTCCAAGAATTTATAGTCCAGAAGAGATTGATAAGTCAGCTCATTGTTTTGTTATTGTGAAGATTACTTCTATGAAATTCTTGTCATGATGAATGCTGTCATGTTCAAAACCTCCATTGAACTTTGTAACTTACTCTGTAGGTCAAGCAGAACTTGCATTTTACCCTCTAGGTCGTGTGATAAATGATCTTTGTCCCAGTAATATAATCTAAATAATGATATAAGAATGTCCTAATAGTTTAAGACAAAAACAAAAGTGGTTTTATCATAGTTAAAGACAAAAGAAGTGATGTCACAGTGCAGTCTGTGATTAATTGTCAATTGAATTGAAGGAACATTTATCTCTATAGCCATTGTCAGAAGGGTGAGATCATTTCCGTCTGCACTGGTCTGGAAGACACAAAGAACAGAGAATTAGGATGCATGGGTTCTGGTGCAGGATCTCCTACTCAGTAGCCTATGCCTTTGGGCAAGTGAATTCAATTCAACTCAATAAGTGTCTCTAATATGTCAAGTATATCTTAAATGGGGTCCTTTATTTTTCAACCAGACTTGTGGTTTCAATGTGATAGGAACTTGTCTAGTGAAGAAACTTCCTCAACCAAAGCAAGCCAGAACTTCTTTGACAATTTATAGCCTTAAGTCTAGCCTAGGGACACTGAGATGTTAATTAATTTGGTTTTGGTATACATGTGTTAAGGATACAATGTCCTCTCAGGTTTTGCTAATTTTCTTCCCACTAAATTCTGTTGTCTCCGGTGCTTACTAGATGTTAAAGGCACAAAAATAAAGCAAACAAGACTGATCTGGAGGCACTTACAATCTAGTAGAAGAGAAAAGGATGAATTAAAGAAATATTGAAATAATTTTTAACTGTTACTAGGTGGGTAAATCGAGGCTTTGCTCTGAAATAAAAAGAGCCATGGCTGCCCTTGTTGACCTCTAAAACTGAGGAAAAACAATCTAGTGAATTTTATGGATGGTTGAGATCTTGAAGAGAATGAACTGTTAGTGTCTCACCAGTCCTGCATCATGGTCCAATTCATTCTGTGGTATGATTATGCTCAGTCTTTTAACTGGCTCCATG
This sequence comes from Bettongia penicillata ogilbyi, assembly GCA_023548195.1. Classification (NCBI taxonomy): domain Eukaryota; kingdom Metazoa; phylum Chordata; class Mammalia; order Diprotodontia; family Potoroidae; genus Bettongia; species Bettongia penicillata. The sequence continues at coordinate 989,894 of JAJHZJ010000339.1, read as the reverse complement.
CTACCAATTTCAGAAGTCCCGTCTTTCCGATTTGATGGAGTTCTCCACTTCCCATAGTCATACTATTCATCTGCCACCTCCCTCCCTTCTTTATTTCTAGGTGTAGGGGAGGCATAGTGGAGAATCCTACATCGAAGTGGTTTAGCTCTTTCCTGGGAAGATTGTATACATCCAGAGAAACAATATCCTGTCAACTAAATTTCTCCTGGGTCATAGCTACAGCTTAATGAATTTGGAAATTATAATAAGATAAGTATACAGAAGAGGCATACTATAATAGAGAGAGATTTGAGAAGGAAGACATCATACACAGCTTGAACTGAAATAATGGAAGGCTTAATGGAATAGTTGCTTCCAGATCTGAGCCTTGAGGGAAGGGAAGGTTGACAATAGTGAATAAATAGCACAATTTATCTGGAATATAGGTAATAGGAAGAATATGTCAATTAATCTCTCTAGCCCTCAGTGTCTTCATGAATAAAGTGAAGGTAAAGGCAAGTAGCAAGTAGTGCAGCAGATAGAACACTGGACTTGGAGTCAAATCCATCTCAGACACTCACTAGTTGTGTGACCCTGGACAAATCACTTACTGCAATTTTCCTCAGTTTTCTCATTTATAAAATGTGTTGGTGAATAAAATAGCATACTACTTCAGTATTGTTGCCAAAAATCAAACAACCAAAAAACACAAATGAAGTCAGACACAACTAAGACCAGTGAATGACAAAAACAAAAAATGAGGGTGCTACATTATATTATCTTCAAATATTAACACATGGCTCTATTGAAATTATTGTGATACATTTCAAAGAACATTGGATTTTCAGAGAACCAGGATAAAATCAGATACATTCCTTGTGTGATTTGTGAAAAATCACTTATTTTCTTCTTTTAAGTGAGGGAGTTATACTAGGTACATACAAAATAACATCTAGCTTTAAAAGATGTTATCCTATTATTATGGAACAGGTATTCTAAGAGTAGTAAGAAAAGTGGGCCATTTTGGCCTTGAATGCCTCTAGTAGTGTGAGATGCTTATTCCCTGAGTACTGATTCTGACATGATTATAAAGCATGAGACCCTTGCATAATGATGCTAAAATAAAATATTTCCACTCTGTGTGGGGTATGTATATATACAATTTGGAACATCAAACATTAATGGAAACTGAGTCTCCTGTGATTCCTATTTATGGTACCATTCTCTATAGAAAATAATAAATTGATTAACAGTCTGTCAGGCAACAGCCAGCATAGGGTGATTTCAGCGGGACAGAACAGACCTGCTTCCACCTTTGGAGTCCTTAATGATAGCCTGTGAGGATTCTGTTGCTAGGAAACTGACAGCAGTGCTTACCACACAGGTGAGGCTTTAACATCAGGGTATAACTCTCTAGGTCCCACTGTGAGTCTTCCAGGGATTGGCAGGGTGATTATTTTTCTTAAAATGCTCAGTAACATTTGAGTTCTCCAATACAAATTCTAAAAATCACAGGATTCTCACAAACTAAGATCCAATGCCCTGCAGGTGCTGAACGTTCACCCACCTCCACCCACCACTTTTGCTCCTTTGTAGAAGCAGACAATAAGAGACATGTGGCACAATTCTCAAGATGACTCACCCCAGTTAAGGAACTGATGTATGATGTGTCCCACAGTATCCTTCCTTGGGAAGCACTTATGTGACTGAACTGGGACAAGTATAAGCATTTTACACCATGCCTGGTATGCAGTGTTGGAATATTTGAAAACTGAAGTTTGCTTCTTTGTATAATAGATGTCCAAAAAGCTCCCTGTTTAAAGTTTCCCATTTCTGGCTTGGCATAACACATGCAGGGTTTGGGATCCAAGAATGGGTAATGATTGGACAAGACATTTTTATGTTCATTCTTTCCACATCCCACTCTAAATATAATATTATAAGCTAGAGTTCCTGGATGAGACAGCATGGTAACTGAACACTTAATTCTAAAGTGTGACATTTTTCTTGTCTTCTTGACAAAACACTTCATAAAATACCCTGGGAATCCCACAACTGAAATATGAAATAAATGATAGCAATTCAAACCAAAGACTGAATATTTTAAATGAAATAAGCTAGGAAACAAGATACAACTGGAAGAAGTGAATATTTTCCTAAAAGAATTTTTAAGGCAAGATCATTTCCAAACAAAATTAGAGAGATTTTTGTAGTATTTTCGTCAGAGATTCTGACAATCAGTGAGCTTCTATATTTCATCTTCATCAAAAAGTTGTATCCACATATGTAGTTCTTATCATTTTCACTGATTTCTTAGGAATTAAATATTGAGAGAAATTGAATTGTGAATGCATATTACAGTAAGTTTTTTGAAGTGCAGAAATATCCAATAAAAGTATACATGTTGTGATGTTCAAGAAATACATATTTAGAAAGATATATTGTATAAGAATAGCAAAAACAAAAGTAACAGTGATAGCAGTTAAAGATGACACTTCAGCATCTTAAGGAGCAAATGGGATTATTAACATCAAACTATAATGGCACTAAAACTTTCATTTGCTAAATGGTTTCCCAAGTAGATTGTACTGTACATTTGGAGGAAAACTACGTTTGTCTCACACCATCTAGCCACATGGACAGGTATTGTGATGTCTTAATGGAGAAAATACATCAGTTTAATGCAATAATTCTGCCACAAGGTTCACTTCAAAAAGTGGGTTCTACTATTTTGAGTTTATTTTCAAAAGAACATGAGAGTCTCAAAGGTTTGTTGTCTTGGACTGTTTATATGTACAATATCACCTCACTCATCTACTCTCCTCTAAGTGACTGGTTTCTAGATAGTAAAAAATCAAGAGAAGAATATTCTTATGAAGCAACAAGTGAAATAATATTATATAAGTCTAGGCTACACGTTGGTGGAATATTAAACATGTTTTATAATTTCAAAAAAATGTCAAACGTTGAATGCTGGAACAAAAGTCGGGCAAAAGCATGTTTCTTAGCTATTGTTGCTTTCATCTAAAATGCACCAGTGTGAAACTAATTTTAAACATTTTCACTCAACTTGAAGGAGGGCTGGGATTGTCTTGAACTAGATGTCACAACTAGTTTGCTTTTGAAGGTAATATTTTAATCATCATTTGCTCTACCATTAACTACCATTCCACCCTATCACCACCCTACATAAACCCATTGCTATGTATGTCTTACATTGACTAGTATGCATTGTGATGACAGGAAAAAAAAATCAAAATACTGATTGATCAATGGAAGAGGCAGTTTGGGGCCAATTCTAGTTTGTCCTTCATATGACCAAAGATGAGAGTAGATTTGGAGGTTGCCAATAGCATATTACTCAGAAGTCATAATGAAATCTGGCCCTCAGGGAAATTTCTAGAGAGTTCTAATTTCACTTTAGCCTTAGATGGCTCATAAGTTTTCTAGCAGATTTGCTCCTGCAAAGTCATTTTTATTTGTTACTATGGAAATTACTTTTATTCATTAATATTTTATTTCTTGAAGTATATGCATAAGACATTGCTATAACTCTTTCCCTTTTAGTTAGCAAGTGATGAATAAAATATTTGCCCCATCTTTATTTTCATCTTTGACTGAATCTCTTATAGTAGAACTACTTTGCATTTTTTCTTAACTCAAGATTTCCTTTTTATATTATGATTTAAATTCTCTAACAAGTTGCTTTGTAATTTTCAATCTTTTTTATGTTTAAAGTGTGTTTTATCCTGGTATTCTTTGTGCTTACTCCTTAGACTTACAGAGGAATGAATAGCATGAATATGACCCTATATTTTAATAGAATCTTCTCAATAGAACAATTTCATATGTTATAGTGACTTGAACTCACTGACTTCCAAGGAAGGTTTGTGCATAGAAAAAAAAATAAATTTATATATGGAAATTGGTATCTTGTTCAATGTAAGCAAAGAAATATATAACTTAGAAATAGCCAGCATACTTTCCAGAAACAAAGAACATGCAAAAAAAAAAAAAACCCATTTTGATCACCATTAAAATCAGTTTTTATAAATAAGATGCATATATGTGTGTGTGTGTGTGTGTGTGTGTGTGTGTGTGTGTGTGTACTTTGGGAAATGATGTATTATTAAGTCAATTTCCCTCTAAAGGGATGTAAATGAAATAGTTGTTTGTGGATTTTGTTCTCAACTTTGCAGAATATGTTACTTTCTGATTTTCTCATAAGATAATTAAACTAATTTTTGACAAGTTTCATTCTGATGATTTCATTCTGATGAAACATATTTCAGCTTCCTTTGCTTTATTTGTCTTAAACTTTATTTCAATCAATCAATAAACATTCACTAAGTACCTACTATGTGCTAGGTAGTGCTTTAAGTACTACAGAAAGAAATAAAAAGAATGAAGCAAGCTCTACTCTGAAATATTTAAATATATGCATGATTGCTAAATACAAGGTACTTGGAAAGGGAAAGCAGTAGTAACTGGGATTAGGAAGGGCTTTAGGTAGAAGATGTCACTTGAAGTGTTTCTTGAGGCAAGAGAGGGATTCTGTGAGGTAACAGGGAGGAGGGAATGCCTTGAAGTCAAGGCTACAGTCAGTTCAAGGGCACTCAAATGGAAGCTCTATATAGGCTTGTGTGAGGAATGCAGAGGTCAGTTTGGCTAAACTGAAGAAAGCATAAATGGAAGCAATGTAAATGACACTGCAAACCTAGGTTGAGTTCAAGTTGTGTAGGACTTAAAAACCCAAACAATGAAGTATATTTTATCCTAGGGAGCCAGTGGAATTTATTTAATAGGGTAGTGACCAATTCAGATTTATGCTTTAGAGAAATTATTTTGACATCAGTGTGGAGGATGGACTGGAATGGGGAGATGATCCATTATTTATTAAGCATTGGTCAGATGTTCAACTTTGTATTGAAAGCCTAAAATCATTATACTAAGTGTAATGTTTTGATACAAGTAATAAACAAAGTGCTGCTTAAGAAATCTTCGAATTTTTACCCTTCTCATCTTATCCCATAATCTATGACTGTCTTTTCTATCAAAGAGATTCTAGTCTGTTACAGGAAGCATGTCCCATGTCAGGTGATAGTGGTGATAGTGATAGGGTTTTATTCTCTCACATTACCTTTGATCTTTTCCCAGATGACTTTCTCCCATAATCAATATAGAAAGCCTGTTTCAATAACACAAATACACACACACACACACACACACGATATACAAAACACTTCCCAAATGAAAAACATCACCAATTCTTAGAAATAATAGGGATGAGTTTTGCATTAAGAAAATTATCCTATTAAGAAGCATTTAAAAATGAAAATATTCAAATGGTTATTGAAGTAATTGAGCTTGACTTTATCAAATAGGAGTTTTCACTTGTTCCTCTCTATTGTTTACAACATTTTCTTGAATATTATTCATTTCAACTCTGTTTTATTTTGCACTTCTCCAGATCTATTTGCTTAATTTATCTTTCCAAATCCTCTTCATGAAATCATTTGCCAAATGGATAAATTCTTATCATGGGTAGGATTAAGAAATACTGTTCAGCAACCAAAGAAAAATACCTTATTTCTTTCCTCATTTAATCTTGCTAAGTATTAAAAAAAATAGTGTCTTGATTTTTGAAGGTATGATTCATATCGTTTAAGTAATTCAGAGAATTAATATATAGATTTCTTTCTTTTCTTTCTTTTTTGTAATCAACTTACTTTGGTCAACTCCATAACATTTCTATTTCCTGCATTTCTGAGGAGAGAATATTTTGTGGTTTCTGAATGTGAAGTTTTGAAAAGATAAAACATAGTAAGTAGTACACATAATGTTTTTATATTAACAAATTGCACAGGAATAAGCATTACATTGTTTCCTCTTTTTTTTTAATAAATTCTTTTGTACTTTCAATTTTATTAGGGATAATGAGATGGCCTATACAGAAGTGGGGAACCTGCAGCCTTGACACCACATGGAACCCTCTAGGTCATCCAATGTGGCCCTTTGACTGAATCCAAACTTCACAGTTGTATGAAGTACCCTGAGACATTTGCAATGGAACAAAATTTCTGCAACTTGTAATCTTAGAGTATTTTCCTTGGGCATGAGAGGTTAGGAGACTTGGCCAGAGTCACACAGCACATATACATCAGAAGCATCACATAATCTCCATGGTTCCTCTGTTTCTGTAGTTTTAACTTTATTGAAAGTTTGAAAATGAATGTCTAACTAGTAATTAGAGAAATGCAAATTAAAACAATTCACACCCATCACATTGTCAGAAATGACAATTGTTGGAGGAGCTGTAGGGAAACAGGAAGATTAAAGGAGCTATGAGTGGTAAAGTCATCCTGGTAGGTAATTTAGAACTATATTGTGTGTATCCTTTAACTCAGTTACATCGACATTATGGCTATATTCCAAAGAGATAAGAAAGTAAAAGGGAAAGGATTATACGCTAAGGATATGTGGGAATCAATTCATACCAGCTCTGGAGACCTAATTGTTAAATATTCAGTGTGAGTAATTACACCTTGGAAATTGAAAATATTACAAATCAGGGCTTGTTTATTATGTAGAGTTAGGAAGTTTATGAGAAAATACTAGGAATACAAATTAAACTTAAAAGTGTGCTGAGGAATTTCAGAGAGATGGTTGTTAAACATTTACAGGCACATACCTGAATGTACAGAGTATAGAAAGAGGAGAGAAGGAGGAAGAGAAGAGGGAGGAAGGAAAAAAGAAAAGAAGGGAGGATAAAGGAAAGATGGAAAGAGAAAGGAAGGGAGGAAAGAAGGGAAAAGAAAGGAAGGAAAGAAAGAAAAAATGTTATTGAAACATATTCATGAAAGGCTCAGAAGAGAAAATAAGGAAAGCCAGAAAGGATTATACAAAAGCCGGTTTCAAAGATACATGTCAATTTTATTATATATTTAAAAATAAAAAGCTATTCATACATACATATATGCATCTATCTATTATCTATCTATCTATCTATGACTCTTGGTTTTATTTGGGAATGTTAATTTTAGATGACATCTGTTTAATTTATAATTTCAAAATGGGAAAAATAAGCAAATTAATGAAATAAAGCAAATGGAAATTGCATGTCATTTGTCACCTTGACATACTTAAAGTTGTAAGTAATTGATAGACTAGGAAAGCAAGAGAAGGAAGGGTATAAGGATAATATGGGAAAGGGAAAGTGTAAAATACTTAAAGGTCCAAGAGTTTTAAAGAGGCCGAGGAAAAGAAAGAGGAAAGGATATCAGATGGAAATATTGAGAAAGAGACTGCCAGTACAGGAATAAAGCAAAGAAGAGAAAGGAATTTATAATCATCTATTTCTATCATAATCCATGTCAAGCAAAGTCCAGAATTTAGTGAACTAATCCAACAAACATTTGTTATTTGCTTACTGAATAGAAAGTACTCTGCCAGGCCCTGTGAGAGATATGAAATATATGTCAGTGTTTGTCTTGAAGGTGCTTGTAAGTCTAATAGAAGGAATAAGGTACACACTGAAAAATAAGTATGATTTAAAGTAGATAGTAAAGAGACAAAGGACTTTTGGAAAACTGGAGAAAGAATAGATCACTTTCAGAAAAAGTTGTGATGAGAGAAGGTTTCACAAAGGAGGTGAAATTAAATCCAGGCATTGAACAAAGAGAAGAATTTCAGCAAACGTTTCAGTCATAGAGGACAACCTTTATAAAAACATGGAGATGGGAGTGTACAGAACATGATTTAATATGTGATTACAATTTTGACCAGAATCTATAGCACAGGAAGACAAATGGAGTAACATAAGGTTAGCATGATAGATGCAGACCATATATATCAGGCTAATTTCTTGTAAGGCAATAGGAAGACAATGAAAGTTTCTGAGTAACATAGACATGTGGATTAGAAACACTATTTTAGCAGTTGTATTAAAAATGAAAAGGAAAATGGAAACACTAGGAGATTTTATACAGATTCAGGCAGAAAGAGATGAGAACCTTTTTGAAGATGCAGGGGAAAAAATGTCATAGGGTCTTGAGGTAGAAGAGATATTTCTGTCCACTCTACCCATAGTTTACTTTTTGTCAAGGAAATTAAAGTCAAAAGAGAGTAATTCTCTTAGAAGAGTCAAACTGTAGTAAGTAACCAGGGAAGATTTAAACCTAGATCCTCTAATTCCAGATGAGGTGGCCTCCTCATGACCCCACCCTGCCTCACCTATACGGCATGACACTATAATCAACAGGACATAGCAACTGATTTGATGTGGGGAGAAAAGGCAATCAAAGAATATAGACACTAAGATTTCTGTCACATGAGACATGGGGGATGGTGGCACCATCATCACAAAAAGAAAAAAAATAGTTTGGAAGAGCAGCAAGTAGGAAGAGTGGAAGATTATTAATTTAGTTTCAAGTATATGGGAGTTTGAGTTGGCTAATAGGACATCTAAGTGCTGATGTTGAAGAGACAGTGTTGATTTGAAACTGTAACTCATCAGACAAATAGCTCTATTTCATTATATTCAATTCAATGAACATCATTGAATGTCAACTCAGTGTAACACACTATGCTAGGTGCTGATAATACAGACACAAAGGAAACAGTCCTTGCTCTCAAACATTTTTCAAATTGGATGGAGGGTTTGAGGAGACACCAACATAAGATAATAATTGAAATAATGTGCTTGGCAAGTTTGCCAAATATTAGCGTGGAGTAGACAGGACCAAGAATATCTTACTCGATCCACTTCCAAATAACTCACTACTCAATACCATTCCAGTCTGCTGCATATTGGTGGTTCTTTGGATCAGCCCCTGATCATTAGCCATGGTTAATAAACATAATGAGAGATCTTGAAGGATTTTGAGTATCTATCATTACAACATTTACTTTATTATATCTGAACTACATTACCTCCTCTTGTGGTTCAAAAGCAAAGGAGTGGACTGTGGTTAATTTTCACATGTAAGTTCTTTGCTGAATTAAGTGTAGGGATGTGAGACCACCAAGGGAATTTTCATTATACCTTTAAAACTTCTTTATGGGATAAAACATTACTAAGAAATAGATCCTACAAAATTGCTGAGCAAAGGTCTATTTTATGTCATTTTAATCTTGATGTAGAGCATTGTTCACAAAGAAATACTTTTTCCATAATAAGATTAGATTTTGATTCTCATAGAATGATTATGAATGTGCTAAGTACTCTCAGAATGATTGAATAGGTGCAAATGATATGTTTTGATTGCTATGGATATTGAAAGATATTCTCTGTGTTGGCAATAATACCAACAGAATATAGCCTAATACTTTGTAAGATTTTTATTGGAGGTCAGACAAAAGAAGTGTTTCATCTTTTATTTATTAGAGTCTTGGCTTAGTATATTTTTTTTATGTAAAACTTCTAATAAGCTCAATCTGCATCCAGAATAATTTACATGAAATGACAATATTTATTTAAACAGAGCTCAATGAAGGTGTCTGAGTGCATACAGAAGAGAGGGAGAGTCGTCACATGTGAATCAATCAACTGCACTCCTACACATTTACTGTTTGAGCTACACTTCCAATAACCATGTATGATGTCTTTTTGTAGAAATCCAAGGAAGAAACAGTGTTCACGTGCGCTGAATGTCTTCATATCTTCATACATTGCTTGTTCTTACATTCCCATCCGCATAGGTTCTTATCATCAGCACAACTCAAAATAAACTTTGCCTCAGAATGAAAGAAAATTCCACCTAACCAATTACAATGGTTCACAAGGTCATAAAGCACATGCCAGTGATAATATCCCACAGCTTAATAGTTTTGTATCCCTGTTTTGCAACCTTTGTTTTTTTTTTTTTTTATTTTGTTTATTTTTCCCTTTAGTCTAACATCCAATAGCTTCAGAGATACAAGAGTTTTCTGGGCCCTATGAATGCTCTCAAACACATCCTCATGTTCTCAGAGCTCAACTTTGCCTTATGTTCTGGCTACTACCCTTACACACACTGATCACTAGAAAAGCTGTCAATTAAAGTGCCATACTGATTTGGCAGCACCATGCACACCCAGTCTCTGTATCCTATGAAAATGTTCACACCAGAGCTAGTTTGCACTTCCCACATTTTTATAGTTTTGTCCCTGGAAGTAAATACTATATAATAATTTCCTTTAGACATGATGGCTACTGAAGAGACGTAATCATGGCCATACATGGTTCTGATGCACGAAAAACCCTGGAAATCTCATAGTTTAATAGTCATATCAACAGAACAGGAAGCCAAAAGCTTGCCATAGTGGGGAAAGGAAATATCCTGTACAGTCTGTACGTCCCTTAAGCATTTGTTCAAAATCTCCCATTTCATAATCTCTCACCTTTATTATAGCAACTTCAGAAGCAGATACTATAACACTAAAAACTGGGTAGCAAATGACTTGAGTGATAAATATCCTATGTCCACTCAACATGTACTTTTCTGGAGGTGAGCAATCCATTCTTTTGTGTCTGATATCTGATCAACAGGTCTACCTGAGATAAATTCTTCCTTTGCTTCATCTAGCTTTTATTCAAATTCCCTAATCTTCTTTTGTAATCTGATGACTGATCTCTAACCCCCCCCAAAAAAGGGCCTGTATATTTCTAATCTAACTCTTCATTCATATCTAATTCAGCTTCCTTTTAAAAATTAAAAATGACTCTCCATAGACATTCGAATGATGATGATCTGCTATATCTCAGCTTCTAGCTACTACCTGGTTTACTTGATAGGTAGTGAGTTCTCCCTCATGGGAAGTCATTAAACAAAGACTGGATACTGCTTGTCTCGTATGAAGTAAAGGGAGCTCTTTTTTCAGGAATGGATTGGACTAGATGGATACTTGAGATCCCTTCCAGCTCTGAAATTCTATGATTAGTTCATGTGTGTGACAGCAACAACATGGCTGTGATATCAAGTTTTCTGATACAGCAGCAATTGCCTCCTTTTTTAAGGAAATCGGAAAGCTTTATAATTCCTCATTTGGGAATCAGACATGCCACAAAATGACATCCACTATTGGGATTGTTGTTCACAGCTAAGATCCAACTATAAACAGGAGATATTTAACAAGGAAGTTCCATTCTACCATGTGCCAGGCACTGTGTTTATCTCTGTAAATGCCAAGGAAAGAAACAAGGCCCCTGATATGAGATAGTCTGCCATGGAGGCATTGGTATGATGTCTATCCGTCATGCCTATCAACTGTTGTGGAGGAGAGGACTTGGCTTAGCATATTTTTCCCCTTGTCTTTTTAATGGGATGCTTATGTTGCTTGACCTTTCAGAAAAAAAAAAAGCTTATCTTATTGTATAAAAAAAGTCTATAGAACAACATCAAAGGAAACAAATGTCATCCTGTGAAGGGGGAAGGTACTGGAAAAAGTTTAACTTTAAATCATCTGATTTATAAGCTTGCACTTTAACTATTGTTGCTTACCAGTTAGAGAAATTTGATCTATGGAGACCTATGTCAATTTATATCATACTTGACATATTTACTAGTGGAGAGTGTTTAAAAAATTCAATTAGTAGATGTTAAGTAACCATGGAAATAGTTATTATTGTTAAAATAATTTTCTACCCAACCTGGACTACTTATGTTTTTTATTCACACACTGCCTATGCTTTCCATGCCCATATCTTTATTCATGCTACTACTCTCATCTGGACTGTCCCTTGCTGAAATCTGTTTCCACATGTTGAAATCCTACATATACTTCTAAGCCCGAATCAAGTGTAATGTTCTTCATTGTACTCTTTCCTCAATCAGAATAAAGAAATTTCTCCCTGAATCCCCTTTGTGATCAATTGATAATATAACTAATCATCTATTATGTAAGACTCTGCCCATTTGTTGTGATTAGATGACAAGAATATAGCTATGTCTACACTCAAGCTGTTTACATTCCATCAGAGGAAACAACATAAATGTATATCAGAATTTGTAGGTCTAGTTTTGGAAACGGGCCAGTAATTACTACACATACACTGAGTTCTCCTCATTTCAAGTAGAGCTCTCAGTTTCTCTGTAGGACACTTCCTTCTAATGATGAATAAATGAATGATCAGAGATACATAAAGGAGAAAAAAACAAAGAATGCCATACTTTTATTTACCTTCTTGTGTGGTTCTTTTCTAATTCTCCATTAGATTGTAAGCTTCTTGAGGAAACCACTCTTTTTTTCTTCTTTCTTTGTATTCTTTGTGCTTATAGTAGTAGATATTTAATGAATTCTTAAGGACTCTACTTCCTTAAGTGAGAGTACTTTATAATCTTCATTGATCATGCCTCATTGACAATCCTATCATTTATTTCTTTTTTGATTAAGATTCACATGAATCCAGATATTCCATTAAGTGTATAGTTTTTCTGCTGCTTGCTGTTATCTATCTAAATAGTGACATCCTGCCTTGTTGTAGGTATCTCAATGCAACTTTGAGCTATTCTGGGTAGGATTATCCAAGACAGACAAGTTATAGTGAAGAGTTCTGACAGAAAAATAATCCATTGAAGAAGGAAATGGCAAATCACTCCAGCATCTTTACCGAGCAAATCTCATGGACAGTATAGAGGTAAGAAGATCCTGGAGTGCCATCGTCCATGGGGTCACAAAGGGTCAGCCATGATCCAATGACTGAAGAACAACAAGAAAATCTAGGTACTTAGTGCTATTTTCTGTTTCCTCCTCCTTTGTCAATTGTTTAAAAAATACCTTTTTAAATTATGACTTGGATATATACTCAGAAAATGATAGCTGCATTTTTAAAAAACTGATTTATTTCCTCAGAGCATTGTTTTGATGTACAAAGCATGAGACCTCTCCTCAATCTTATCTAGCCTCTTTTCCACTTCACCAGAAGGGCTAATCAGAATCCCCAATCTCCTTCATTTCTATGTTCCTCTTGCTACAGGGAAAGAGCCAGAAAAAAAGGGCTAGATATTTTCTTGAGTGATGGCAACATCTTGGTGGCAAAGACATTGTTTAGTTCCCAAGAGGGTAGTTTTTTCTCTCAGTTCTTCCTCAGCTCTGCCCCACAACTTTTCCAATGCAGTAGAGAAAAAGGTGCCCCTGGCAACAATATGAAATCTATTCTGTGTTGATTGTAATAGCAATAGTATTCTGAGCAACAAGGCAAAGTGGAATATAGGCAGGAAGATCTGGGTTCAAATCTCTGCTTTGAGAGTGACTGTGATTCTGGGTAAGTCTCTTAAATTCTTGGTACTCTGGGCAACTCTCAGAATCTAAATTGGACAACAAGGTACTGATTCTGAATGGTGGAAGGGGTTCCTCACTGCGATTTCTTTACATCAATGAAAACAGAGGTAAGGTCCAAAAATAAAGTGTAGTTTGTGTTGAAAAACTCCACAAAAGTGCTATCCCATTGTATATTTGTGAGATGGAGAAGACTCTAAGTTCCTCAAGGCCTTCCAGCCTAGAATAAACTCTAGCACGAATTACAAAGTGAAAAGGATTTTATTTCAGGAATAATGATATCTATTATCTACAGAACTTAGCAATAGACTGGGTTATACAAGAGACCTAGCAATCATACAAGTGTCCTAAATCGTAAGTAACTGCAGAGTCTGTCAGAAGGTTAACCACAAAGTGATGAATTTTTTTAGTCACTACATCTCACAAAACTCATCCATGAAAATGGGGGTTTAAATAGGAGCCAGTGGAGGGAGTACCCAAGTCAATGAAATCATAGACCCTTGAAATATCCTTGTATAATTACATTGCCAAGAATACAATCTCTTCACATGTACATGTTGTATATGGATGTGGGGAGTAATAATTAAGGTGAATGCTCATTTCTCACAGGCATAATTTTCCCCTAATATATGCATTAGTACATTCCTTTATTACCATGCCTGAATATGCATCCTTATTGCTTCAGCAATATGCAGGGGGCAGCAATTTTTTTCATGTTTTGGAAATAAAATATTTTGATTGTATCCTCAAGTTCACCTAGGTTTTTGATTACCTCTTTTAAAATTTATTATTATTTAAATCACCAAAGCATATAACTTTGTGGTGCCTGCCTTCATGTCAAAAAAAGCAACAAAAACATAAAAGGTTTTTACAAGACTAAGCCTTTCTAAACATTTAAAAATTTTATTTAGTAGTTTTGTGTTATTCTAGTCCAAGGGATACTTGCATTTATACATTTAGGCAGTCATCTCTAAAATTTATAATTATGCTAATAACCATGATGACATTTTCAATCTTGAATTTTTATCATTTTGAGTAACACCCAGTGTGTAAAATGCAACACCCCCACAACTTATAGAACTGTATTACAAAATTTCCTAAGATCTCTGAGAGGTTAATGGATTTGCCTATATCTTACAACTTATATAAGACAGGTAAGATTTGAACTCATGTTTTCCTGACTCTTGATTCCAAAACCAGTCCTATATCCATACATATCCACTGTAATTTTCCTGCTCAGAAAAGGTAATAAATACACATTTCTTGAGCTGAATGGACTACATGAATTTTTTTAAATGAATATATTAATTTGCTCATTCTTTTCACTAGGCAAGTAAGTAATGCATTGTATACACAGTGTTAATGTGAGCCAGAAAGAAATAATAACAGCAGTCGCAACAACTAGCATTTAGATAGCACTTATCATGTGTGAACACAGCACTGTGCCCAATACTTTACAGCTATTATTTCATTTGATACTTACAACAGCCCGGGGAGACAGATGCTACTATTATCCCCATTTTATGGATGAGGGAAATGAGGCAAAGAGTGAGTGCTACAGTGACTTGCCCAGGGTGCTATAACTAGTAAATGTCTGAGGCTGGTTTTGAAATCAAATCTTCCTGACTCCAGGTACAGTGCTCTGTCACTTGGAAGTTTTATGACTCTGGGCAACTTACATGGGCTCTGTCTGACTTCTTTTCCTCATCTGTAAAGTGGAAATAATAATAACCGCTACCTCCCAGGGTTTCTATGGAGATCAAATGAGATAAAATGTAAAGCACTTTGCATATATTAAAGCACTATATAAATGTGTATGTAGTAGTAGTAGTAGTAGTAGTAGTAGTAGTAGAACACTTTGCTGTTTATCTTCAATCTCAGTCATGGTGGTACTTCTTGCTGTTCTTGTAGCAGATGCTAATAAATTTTTGAACATGAACATCCATCCTAAATTTTGAGCCTTCCTAAGTTTTCCACTTGTTTGTAGTGTGCAGGGAGATAGAATTCTAAATTAAATATTTTCAGTGCATAGAATGCCGCACCCTGAAAAAGCTTCCATATTTCTATGGTAATTGTGATGTTTTTAGTTAAAATGTGTGAGTTAGAAGTCCATTTAGACAGAACCTTAGAAATAATACCTAAGAAGTCTGAAAGAATAGATGATAAAGCCTGATTCACAAATGATAATAGTTTAGAAAGGTAAAGAATTCCTCAGTAACCCTTCCACTCACAAAGGGAAAAAAATAATAGAATCAAACAAGGTCTATGTTCAAAACAAGGGAAATAAGAACATATTAATTTTCTTTGAACCATTATCTCTGAAACAGAGATTATTTACCATTAAAATACATAGCAACTAATTGTTTTAATTAGTTATTTGTAAATACAGTAAACTGCTTTAAGATCTCTGGGTATAGTGGATAGAGGGCTGGACTAAGAGTTAGAAAAATCCAGATCCTTATTTTGGTACTTTATAATTTTGTTTTCTTATATTACTCACTAATTTTTATGAACTTTGGTTTTCTCATCTGAAAATCTAGATAAAATGGCTTTATTGAGAGGCAGAAGGGCATACTTGAAGAGAAAGATGGCTGCAGATTTGGAAAGGAATGGATTCAAGTTCTTTGATATATTTTGATTGAGTATGGGCAAATATTTTCATCTCTGAATGCCCAGAGGAAAACTATTAATCTATAAATGCAGGAACCATTCTGAATTGGTAGAGGGAATTTTCTCAAGAGAAATATCTTTCTACTGATTTCTTTGGAGAAGAGGGGAGAACGTGACAAAGAGGGGAGTAGCTACATCATAAGGTTGTTGTGAGGTTCAAGTGAAATCATCTGTTGAAAATGCTTTCCATTGTATGAATGTCTTTTTCCCCCAAGCAATTTATGTAAGATAAACAACTCCCCAGAGAATCATTATTAGTGATTAAATTTTTTAAAAATGTGTTTAGGTAGAATGCAAAATAAAAATGAGAAAATCGTTTTATTTCTTCGATCTCATTATATTCATTTTTTTCCAGCTTGTAATTCATTATCTACCTACAAACAGATAAAGTGGATACTTTATTAAAATTCTTGACTGTCTTATGAGCTATTCATAATAAAAAGCTATCAGAAAATTGAGACAATTTTTTCCTCAGTTTAACAATATATCTAGGCACACTGTCCAAGTAACTTTTTCATAAGGAAATTTGGTTGCAGTCATTTCTGTGATAGCAGGAGGATGTTTATAATTTGCAATTCCTTCTGAACAAATTAATGGATTTTAATTGAAAAAAAATTCTGATGTCTCCTTTGCTACACACAATGTAATCTGAAAGCCTGTACCTTATAAATGTGAAACAAATTCCTAATGAAGTTAACTTGCTATTGAAGCTGCTTTAAAAAAGGGACATAAATCAGGTTCCCTAGCCAAAAAGGCAGGATAGTCCTGGGCATTCACTTTCCCCTCCATAGTTCTGACATAGTTCTCTTCTATTTGATTAAGGAGAGGCTCCATGTTTCCATCAACCTACAGCACTTTCCATTTCTGTCCCCTTTTCCCTTGTAATAAGCCTTAAAAGGTCTAAACAGAATCAACCCAAAGAAATGATGAGGGAAGAAAAGAATGGAGAAAAGAAATAAGGGAAATGAGACAGAAGCCCAATGAGAGGAAAAGGCCTGCCTTTTTTTTAACTGAGATTTGTATTTTCAGATGTGTCCAAGAGACAGGAATAATAATGGCTGGTGATATGCAAGTTGCTGCCTCTGCATTATGCAGGCCATGTACTGCTTGTACCTGTCCCTATTACCACACAGTCTCAAGGGCGTATTTTTCTTCCCATAAATAACTAAACATCCTGAGAAAATCTCATTGCCTTGTCTTGTTTGTTACCAAACATTAATTTTTCATTCAAGTAAACTGCACTCTCTTCCTTATCTTATTTGGAGTACATGACCCAAATTCTTGCTTGTTTGCACAGCTGAAATAAATGATTCACAGAATGCATACATATGTATTTTAGAATAATAGCAACCATATGTTGAGTCAAGTTCAATTTCTCTCATTTATTTTTTTTCTGATTGTCAGCGTATAGTAAGAATTGCCCCACGTAAGGTGTGCCCAAATGCTTCAGGATAAATGATATTGATGTTAGATCAGATATCTCTGCAGCAAGCAGCAGTATGGTACAATAGAAAGAGTACGAAATTTTGAGACAGATATTAAGGCCCCAAATTCTGGCTTTGTCACTGAATACCTGTGTAAACATTGCCATCTTATGTCCCCTTTTTGGGCCTCAGCTTCCTAATCTCTAAAGTAAGGGTGTTGAACCAGACATCTTACAAGGGTCATTTTAGTTCTGAGTCTTTAATGTCATGAGATTAATTGATGATTATGGGGCAGAGGTACACTGAAGAATTTCTGCACTTGAGTCAAATGGATTTGGATGTAGAGTTTGTGTGGAGTTACAGAGGATATTCTGATCATACAATTGTTGTGAGTGAAAAGGTAGATCCCAGAGAGTCTGACTTGAAAAACTCAATGGTTAGAAAGGAAAGAGGATGCTATAGCAGTGGGATCTTGGGGATGGTGAAGTACCCATGATCTTTTTGACATGTGTTGTGGGCTCAGGGACAATCAAATCACTAAGTGTATTATCGGTATGGAAGTCACAAAAGGGAGGAAGGATGCTTTGTAGATGTGACAAGCATGGCAAAATCCTAGCTATCCTCTATTAGTTATATCTACACCCTTTCAGGATTATGAGAACTAGGGATAAAAAGAATGATCTAATGACATGAAACATTAACCTCTACTCTATACCTGATTGGTAAGGGCATTTTTATAAACTTTCTTTCTGAGGCTCTCACTTTAATTCCTTTATCTATTTTCTCCAATAGAATATAAGCTCCTTGAAGCTATGAATTATTTTCTTTTTGTCTTTTTATCTCCAGTGAATAGAAGAGTGTTTGGGGGCACATAGAGGGCACTTAATAAATAAATGTTGATTGCCTGATATTTCAAAGATCTATTATTTTGTCACTAATATATTTAGTCTATGGTTTTTCTGAGTGGCTGTGGGCGGAAAGAAAAAAAATCTATAGAAAACTATATGGTAATGATTCTCTCCAAGTTCAATTAGGCTAGACTTCAGATGAGAGATAATAATAAACGAATCACAAATTTGGAGCCAAAAAAGATCTTAGAGGCAATCAATTCCAAAACCCTCCTTTCAAAGCAAAGAAAACTGAAGTTCCACAATGTTAACTGAGATCATGGTCATATCACTAATAAGTACATAAAGAGTTATTTGAACTCATGTTGACTTGACTTCATGCCCAGCTCTCCACCCCACCCCATCATACTGGAAACATTCCCAGTTCAAAGATTTAATCAAACAGACAAATGATGACAGGATGCTGAAGGATGCTTGTGAAAGACCTTCTTCTCCCTCCTCTTTCCTGGCTGAAGGCAAGAAGGTCTCAGGTCACAGTCTGGGACTACTAAATATCTTGTCCTTTTTACAAAATTTGTACAACAGAAACTACTAAATTTTTTAAATCTTTAAATCTTCTTAGTATCAAAGTGATGTATGTGTTCAGTTGTTTCTGTCATGTCCAACTCTTTGTGATACCATTGGGAGTTTTCTTCCTTTTTTTAAATGGGAACAATTTGATTATTTGACTTGGACATCCTGAATCTACAAGAAACTTATATGAGCAACTAATATCCAGCCAAAATCTATAATTGTAGAAGTAAGAAAGCATATTTTACCCTCCACCCAAAACAAGGGAAAAAAACATTTTAAATGTGAAATATTCAACATCATTATTGACTAGACTATCACTGAATACTCATTTTGAGCCTCATTCCAAAGTCCCTCCTTGTTGCTGATTTTTTTTCTTCCTATCAAATCCTTAAGATTTTTCTTAAATGGAAAAAAGAGGATTTTTTTCATAAAATAAAAATGTCACTTGTCTGAAGGATTAGGGGAGTCATAAACTAGGCATTATGAATTAATGAAAAGAAATACTTACTGAATTCCAATTCCCACTAGGTTCCAAGTGTTATGTTCAGTACTGGAATAGACAACTACAGAAAGACAGTCTATGGTCACACTTTGTTGGGGGAAGACATCATATAGAGATTTCAGTTGCTGTTAAGTAAAAAGACTTATAAAATTTCTGAGCACTAAAAGTCATAAGAATGCACCAGAGAGTCAGACTGCATGGCCCAAACAGGCATTCTTAGATTGTCAGAAGGTCAAATGATATTGAGCTACTGTATGGCATACAAGCAAGGCAAATAGTAAAGCCAAGAAGTCCTTAGAAAGCAGTGTCAGGGCAGATAGCAAGTTGTTTCATGGCCCATTTTACCTAAAGGAAAAGTTGGTGACTTTCATTACTCCAAAGTCATGTGAGCAGTCAAGCAGTCTGTATTTGGGGCAAGAGTTAAGCCAGTCAAGAGTTTAGTTGAATCTGGCAGAGGTGAAGCCTTTCACTGTTTTATTTTATTGTGAACGATTTCTACAGTTATTTATATTATGTTTACAATATAGCATATAGTATTTTGTTTACATGCTTGAAGAAAAATTAAAATAGCACATAGAAAAACTGAGAAAGCAAATGAAAAAAATGACCAAAAATAGTTGTGGAAGACCTACAACACAAGGAGGGGGAAAGGGTAAAGAGATTGATTTGGAGATTGCATTGCAACGTCAAAGACAGCGACACTTTAAATTTCACCATCTGCAAAATATGGAGGGAGTCTTCTCACTTTCTAGTTGCTTCTCTGGCTAATCTTTGAGGTTGAGAATTGCCTTCAACTTTCCAAGGAGCAGGTACATACTTCCACTCAACATTCATGTCCCAAGTCATATTATCTGGCATAGTGAATTGGTCTTTGTGGACATCTTTATTTTTACTTGTTTTCCAGCCATTTTCTTTCCAGTTGCCAATCCATTCATTCCTTCATACTTTTGGGGATAAGTTGATTATCTATCTTTTTTTGGGCTTTGCTTGCTCAGTCCCTTTGATAACTGATTCTAATGACGCTCTTTGATTTGTCTGTCATCCAGAATGTGTACCACTTAAGCTTAGATCATTATCTGAATCCCAGTAGACACCAATACCTCCTTGTACTCCTTTTCTTCCATTTTTTTCAGGCACCCTTGACATACTTAGTGATGCAGTCTTATTCCTAGTGTGGTTGTGCGTACTGACTTTCAGAGACTTTAGTCTTCTAGCCATAGTTATAGTTCCTTGTACTATGTTTCCAAAGCCTTGGTGAAAAAGGAAAATGAGTCTAACTTCAGAGATAGTCCTTTGGGGGTTTTCTTAGCAGAGATACTGGAGTGGTTTGCCATTTCCTTCTCCAGCTCATTTTGCAGATGAGAAACTGAGGGTTTATTCACTTGCCCAGGGTTGCACACCTAATCATTGTTTGAGGACAGATTTGAATTCCAGAAGAGGTTCCTAACTTTAGGCCCATTACTCTCTATTCACTGAACCACATAGAAAGGGACAAATTCCAAGTTGAGACCTAGCATTATGAAACTGAGTAAATTCCCTTCATACTCCCCTGGCATATTTGACAGTCTTAGATTGAGGCCTGAGACATTCTTATGTTGAATCAAGAAAGGAGAGGGAGAAGGAAGCCCTTTAAAAGCATCCTTCAGCATCCCCTCATCTCTTGTCTCAGTTTGATTAAATCATTAATTAAAAATACACACAGGCTGGCTTGATTCTGATTGACAGTATTATGAGTCAGTGATATTGGTAGAAGGAGGCTGCAGAAAAGGTTTTTCTCCTGTTGCCATAGATTCCTCATTTTGATGTTTTATCACTAGGTCTGCTGTTCCACAGGTACAGCTCGGCTACATATCACCCTGTCCAGCACCTAGTAATTCCCTCGCACAGTTAGAGCATTCTGAAACTGTATCTCTTGTTCCATACTCTTTGACAACTTAGGAAATAGTGTTTTTGCTACGGTACAATCAAAGCTCTCAAGGAGCCCCTGATGTCTTTTCAATTATTTCTACAAAAGGTAAGGTTCTGTCTCTTATGGGGAACAGTTTTAAAATGTATCAAAAGGGCACATGGTAGCTGATAAATCACTGCAGATTGAAAAAACTAGAAGGAAACTCACATTTAGGAATAAAACAGAAGGTTGAAAAATAGGCAAACATTAGTCCCTGGAAGGAATTATAAACCCATACAGTTCTTGAATTAAGCTCAACCCTACAGCTATTTTTATTGGGAAAAGGAAATATGTCTCTGCTCTGAACTTTAATCTTTCAGATTCTCCAATTGTTGCTGCTGAGATTCTGATGACCTTCTCCTGTCTTTTCTCTGGCTAACCTTGGGAATTAAAGAAACTTCAGCCAGAAACCAAATTTTATGTCTCACATATCTGACACTGTGTAATTTACTAAGCAATTACTAAAAACTTAGCATCTTGATGGCAGAGCCTCTCATGACTGTGAGTTTGACTATGTCCCAAGCCCCCTTTTCAGAGAACTAGACCCTGCTAAACACAAATATAATAAGAAATGCTAAATGCCCAAGGAAGATATAGGTCACAATTCTGGGAGCAAAATTTCAGATTATGGGAAAAAGTTCCTTTGACAAAGAAGTGAGTCAAGGGATGGCCCCTTGAATTTAAAAAAATATAACTGGGAGGGGAAAGCCCCCATAGGAAGACCTTATTTACATTCTCTCTGAGTCATTTGGGCCCAAAAAACAGCCATTAAGTGGTGCTTATGCAGGGACTTATTGTTGACCAATGGATAAGTGCCTTTTCTCCTTTTCTTTTCCTTTCCCTCTCCTCTCCTTCCACTCTCCTCTCTCATGTCTCCTCCTCCTCTTCTCCCCCCATACATAGGATATCATGCTCTCACATGAAGGTGTTCTCCCCCAAGGAAGGTAAATTTTGATGGTTGAAACTCACTTGGTTATCTTGTGGTTTACTGGCTAGATTTCTTTTTTAAAAACCCTGCCTTAAATCCAATTCACTCTGGCTCTCATTGATTGACTAACAACAGATCCCCGCCCAAGCACCACTTAATGGTAATTTTTTGGGCCCTGTTGGCTCAGAATGATTGTAAATAATAATTGTTTCTCTTTCAACCAGCAACTCTGAGGATCTTCCCCTCCCAGATTGATTTTTTTTCTTTGTTTTTAAAGGGGCCATCCCTTGACTCACTTTTTAGACAGGCTTCCTCACTGACTGAGCATTGCCTCCATCAGAGTGAGAACTCAGAAAGACCTTAACTTAAAAAGGACAAGGTTTCCCATTGCATCTGGAGCCATCTCCAGTTTTCCAGATCTATATCTGACCAATGGACCCAGATGACTCTGGATGAGAAAAAGGTTGATGACTTTACACAAACCTTCCTCACTCAAATCCAATTCAATTGCAAACCATGACATTATCTTCCTGATGTTATTGTGTTCTTGGAAAATGAAGGACAAATCACACAACCTTTGACAAAAGTTGATTTATGGCCCAGATGTTAAACTTACAGTGCTACTTTTCAGTGTTCTAACAATGGTAAATTTTGCACTGCAAAATAAGTAGCTAATTTTGTTCTTTTTATGATAGCTCCTGAATGATGCAAAAATGAAAGCAAGACAGATACCAGATTGGAAGATATTCATATACCTCCTCTCTGCAGAACAGCACATGTCTTATGTATCAAATTCCCTGAGGCAAGATACAGATGACTTTGGAATTTCATGGACCTTGAAACAGAAGATGCAATTGACATGTTTTAAGATGTTTTGATGACTTTCAAATATATTATGTTGTCTCAAATTCATTTTATTTAGCAATCTTAATTTAACACTGTTAATTTCCTTATGCTCACATTTTCCTTCTGTCAGTATCTATAGTTGCTGCCTTGCCTTTTTTCATAAGTTTCTTGTTTTCTTACATCAAATGTGAAGTTCAAAGTAAACTCTTTGAAAATAATTCATAAGTAAATTTACAGTGAAATCATGTGTTTAACTTGATATATATTTACACATATATGCATATATGCATGAATACAATTCAGAAAAATAAATTTTCTAGTGAAATATTTCCATGATCCTATTCTCTTATTTTTCTTTTTGTGTAACTGTGTTTTGTAAATAGAAGAAAAGGAATTAGCAAATGAAATAGTTCTCTTGGGGAAGATTTGTGAGGCAAAGAAAATAAAGATCTTACTTGATACAATGTAAATGAGTGAAAAGATTTCATTTAAACAAAGTTTACTTCTAAGTCATAGTGTGCATTTTTGTTAAGTTTTTATATATCACTATCAGATGTTTGGTTTCTCTTTGTCTAGATAGTTTAAGTAGTCATTAGGTTTCTAGCTTGTTCAAATACGAGGCAAATGTAAAAGTCTAGGTTTGAGTGAAAAATCAGTTTCACAGATTGAGGAATGGAAATTGACTGAAAAGAGACTAGTTTGTCAAATAAAGGAAATTTAGAGCTAATTTTAATAAACAGACATCTCTCTTCTTCCACTTCCATTCACTTAGAATTAAGAAACATTCTGATTGACCTAGAGAGGGATGAATATTCTCGATTCATATTGTTTCCTATGTACTTAGCTCAAACTAGAGCACAGAAAGAGGGAGTAAAATGAGAAAACCAAGTCTGGAACACCATTGCACTTTCTACCTGACCTGACTCCCCAAGAAACTTTAATAAATACAATTTTATCTCACTTGCTTCCCCAAATTACTCTCTAAAGCCTTTCTCTCATTTTTCTAAACTATGTCATTTGGGGCCATTATGACACAGTCTAGAACTCAATTACAATGAATTGAAGGATTATTGATTTAGAGCTGGATGGAAGTCTCAATTAGAATCTTACCTGGGCCAACACTTTTATTTTACTCTAGGAATATAAACTTCATAGAGGTGAAGTGACTTATCCCAAGTCACACTAATAAATGAACTGCAGATCTTAAAGTTGAATTCACATCATTTTACTTCAAATTGAGCATTCTTCCTAGGGTAACATGCAACTGTTTTATCAGTAAGCATTTTCTAAACATGAAGGTACATTTCACTTCCCTAGGTGCTTTAGGGAATAAAATTCAATTCAATGAACACAATTCAATAAACGTTGTCTAAGCACTTATGTGCCAAGCCATGTACTAAGTGCTGAGGACACAAATAAGAAAAACACATAGACTTTATCTTCAAGGAACTTAAAATCAAATATGAGGAAAACAACACACAAAAGGAAACTGAAAAGGGATGAGGGGAATAAGGGAATACTCTACTTAGGGAGCATGTTATTCTGTGGAGTCTAAGCCACACAGAGTTGCTGATGGAGAATAATTACAAAGCAGCCATCTATAAAGCAAAGCTTTAGGAGGAGTTTAGTGTTCTACTCTCCAGCCTTCCAATCAAAGAAGAGAGGGAATTGCATAAAATACTGAAAAAAATGCAAGATTTTTGGTAATGATCTAGCAATATAATTAGGTTGTAGTATAAAACATTTACAAGATCTTATATTTTTATCCCTTATTTTATATGTATCTATTTACATATATAATATATGTACTCATATATACACATATATGCTTATGTATATGTGTATGTATATACCTATGTACATCTATATGCACATACATAGATATATATATGCACATACGTAGATATATATCCTATATATATAAGAATATATAAGGAGCATACATTCACACACAAACACACGTATGTGTTGTAAAAATCATTCAAGGTAGTGAAATTATATAAAAAAAGCAATAGAATTCTATAATTCTTTCATAGTTGCATGTGGTCATTTTGTTCTCTCAAATGGAAAATACCTCTTGAAGTTACAAATCTTATCTTACTGTTTCCTTTGTGTTGTCCTAGTGTAGCACTCAATGCTTTTTGTAGTAACTATTTATTAAATCTTGAAGTACATTAGGACAAGATGCCATGTTTGTTTGACCTAGTCCCATTGGACAGAAGTAAGAACAATGGATTAAAGATTAAACTCATGTAAAGAAAACAAATAAAAATTTGCTTATAATTCACTTTTCAAAAGTGGAATGGACTGCTTGTGGAAGCATTGGACTTTCATAAAAGGTTTTTAGAAAGAGAATAAATCGTAACTTGTTGGAGACGTAATAGAAGGAATTCTGGATTGGATTGCTCTATATTAAATTTACTGTAACATATCTGCACCTGTAAGATCATAACTGATTGGAAAGGGCCATAGAATAGTAGTAAGCCCCATGATCTTGTGACTTTGGGCAAGTCATTTTCCTTCTCTGGGCTTGAATTGTCATTTTCCTTCTCTGGGCTTGAATTTCTCCATCTGTAAAATGAGAAGTTTGGACTAGATGCCCTCTAAAGTTCTTCTAACTCTAAATCCATGAACCTATTATACTGTGAAGCATGAGATTTTTTTTTTTTCTCCTACAGGAATACTGGAGTGAACAAAGGACTCAAATTGGAGTCAGGAAAATTTTGTTTCGGACTCCCTCTCAAATAATATTACCCCCAGACAAATCACTTAATCTCTCTGGGCCTTAGTTTCCTCATCTGTAGAATGAAGGGGTTGGACTCAATGCCTTCAAAGTGTCATTCTAATACAAAAGCAGCTATCATATTGTCTTCCTTACCGTTGTCATACACACAGTGGAAATTCAATATTCCCTTTCCATGGACAGAAAAAAAGTGAAGAACTTTTCTTTCCTATCCATATGATTGAATCTCTGAGGTTTCAGTTATATAAAAAAGAGAAAAGATACCAAATACAAATATTATCTTCAAAAGATTCCTGCTACAAGAAAAAATTAAAGCAATGTACTTATAAGAAGGTGAAAGTTACTTTTGGGTGTATACCTAGAACATAAAAATAATTCTGGGCTCGTTTCCCAGCTTTAGATTTTTGACTTTACATTCTAAAGATGAATCAGTAATGAGGAAGGGAATTGTCATTCCATCTTTTCTTTTTCTCAGTATATTTAAATTTTATTAATCTACACACCATTGAACATTTGCTAAGTACAGTAAATGATGATTTACTTTCTAGACCTGTCAAAATTTGTGTGAAGCCATGAAGTAAAACAACTATTTATTATGGGATTTTTAACAGCAGCCTTAGACCTATTTTTAGTGAGTATTTTCATCTTAACTTCTCAAATGCTACTATGTTTGAGCTCTCTGTGGAAATATGTTTTTGCAACTACTTAAATATAAATTCTGGGTTTGTTTCAGGCTTGTGAAAGAACACATTTGGTCACCTTGGCAAGTATCAAGATCTTCTGCAAAAATTTGAAAGTACTGAACATATACGGAGCATTTTTTCCCACCATAATACTAAAATAGGAAACACTAGTAATGGATATCACCGGTAAGATAAATCAGATAGGGTATGGGACAGTGTGGAGTTAAGAAAGTCTAGATTCAAATCCTATTGGAAATAATTACTAACTCTTTGACCTTGGTCCTACTGGGCAAGGAACTGAATCCATCTGTTCCTCACCTATAAAACTTAAAGCAAAAGAATGCAGTTGAGAATCTTTAAGATACCTTTCAGTTGCAAATCTATGATTTTAAAGCAAGGATAGAGAAGAGACAAGATGAAAGTCCAAAAAAAATATGTAAAGTATATTTATTCGTGTGATGATATTTCTTTAAAGTGCTTTCCTTGGACATTTTATTTTGTTTGTTTGTAATTTTTTGGGGGGTGGGCTCACAGAAATCATTGCTTTTTATTTTGCTGGGAGAGGAAAGCAAAAGCCCATGAATTTAGATTCACAGCTACTGTAGAGTACAGGATTAATTGTTAGGAAAGAAACTGGTGTCTGTTTGGGTGTTTTTGTAAGTAATTCTTTTAAAAATTTTATTCACTAACATGGAAAATTAAATCTTCCACTGAAAAGGCTTCATGAATTCAATTAAATCCATTCAATTCACCACTTTGTGTGTGTGTGTGTGTGTGCATGTGTGTTTCCTATGTATAAGACATTGTATTATGAGTTAAATATAGTTCTTCTTTCAAGTGGATGTTCATTTAACTGTCAAAACACATCATCATGAAAGGAAAAAAAAATCTTAATCACTTAATAAGTGCAAATACTGGGCTAAGTTGCGAATATAAATAAAAAATCAACCCAGTCCCTTCAGTCAAGGATTGTGACTTTCTAATGGGACATACAGTCCATATAGATTTGAGCTGGAAATCAAATAGAAAGGTTCCAGTTTTTAAAGTAAAGTATAAAAGCTGATATTAATTAAAAATTCTTTAATGACTTTTCCACTGATTAACAAATAAAATGAAACAAAACACAAAATGTGTATTTCTCATAGCAAACCAATTGATTCCACTAAGGGCTTTGGGGGTGAGAACTTTCTTTCCAGGTTTCCAGTATATGTTCTGATTTTTTTTTTTTTATTTAACTTTTTACATTCATTTTCACAAAATTTTGGGTTCCAAATTTTCTCCCCTTTTCTCCCCTCCCCCCACCCCAATACACCAAGCAATCTAATTTTCCCTATCACCAATCTGGCCTCCCTTCCATCATCCCTCCCTTCTCTTGTCCCTATCTTCTCTTTTGTCCTGTAGGGCCAGATGACTTTCTATTCCCCATTACCTGTATTTCTTATTTCCTAGTAGCAACAATAATACTAAACAATTGTTCCTAAAACTTTGAGTTCCAAATTCTCCACATCCCTCCCTCCCCACCCATTCCATTTGGGATGGCAGGCAATTCAATATAGGCCATATCTGTGTAGTTTTGCAAATGACTTTGATAATAGGCGTGTTGTGTAAGACTAACTATATTTCCCTCCATCCTATCCTGCCCCCCATTGTTTCTATTCTGTCTTTTAATCTTGTCCCTCCATGAGTGTTGATTTCAAATTGCTCCCTCCTCCCATTGCCCTCCCTACCATCATCCCCTCCCCTTGCTTATCTCTTTCTCCCCCACTTTCCTGTATTGTAAGATAGGTTTTCATACCAAAATGAGTGTGTATTTTATTCCCTCCTTTAATTGAATGTGATGAGGGTAAACTTCTTGTGTTTTTTTTTCTCAGCTCTCCTCTTTTTCCCTCCATTAAAAAGTCTCCTGCTTGCCTCTTGAATGAGAGATAATTTACCCCATTCCATTTCACCCTCTTTCCTCCCACGACATTTCTCTCTCATCATTTACCTTAATTTCTTTTAAGATATGGTCCCATCCTATTCAATTCACTCTGTGCTCTCTGTCCCTGTGTGTGCATGCATGTATGTGTGTGTACGTGCACGCGTATTCATGTGTCTGTGTATGTGTGTGTGTATAATCCCACCAACTACCCAGATACTGAAAAGTTTTAAGAGTTACAAATATTGTCTTTCCATGTAGGAATGTAAACAGTTCACTTTTCGTAAGTCCCTTATGAGTTCTCTTTCTCTTTACTTTTTCAGGGTTCTTCTCATTCTTGTGTTTGAAAGTCAAATTTTCTTTTCAGCTCTGGTCTTTTCGTCAAGAAGGCTTGAAAGTCCTCTGTTTCATTGAAAGACCATATTTTCTCCTGAAGTATTATACTCAGTTTTGCTGGGTAGGTGATTCTTGGTTTGAGCCCTACTTCCTTTGACTTCTGGAATATCCTATTCCACGCCCTTCGATCCCTTAATGTAGAAGCTGCTAGATCTTGAGTTATCCTGATTGTATTTCCACAATACTGAAACTGTTTCTTTCTAGCTGCTTGCAATATTTTCTCCTTGACCTGGGAATTCTGGAATTTGGCCACAATGTTCCTAGGAGTTTCTCTTTTTGGATCTCTTTCAGGCGGTGATTGATGGATTCTTTCAATACTTATTTTGCCCTCTGGTTGTAGAATATCAGGGCAGTTTTCCTTGACAATTTCATGGAAGATGATGTCTAGGCTCTTTTTTTGATCATGACTTTCAGGTAGTCCCATAATTTTTAAATTGTCTCTCCTGGATCTATTTTCCAGGTCAGTTATTTTTCCAATGAGATATTTCACATTCTCTTCCATTTTTTCATTCTTTTGGTTTTGTTTTGTGATTTCTTGTTTTCTCAGAAAGTCATTAGCCTCCATCTGTTCCATTCTAATTTTGAGAGAACTATTCTCTTCAGTGAGCTTTTGGACCTCTTTTTCCATTTGGCTAATTCTGCTTTTGAAAGCATTGTTCTCCTCATTGGCTTTTTGAACCTCTTTTGCCAATTGAGTGAGCCTACTTTTCAAGGTGTTATTTTCTTCAGCATTTTTTGGGGTCTCCTTTAGCATGGTATTGACCCATTTTTGATGCTTTTCTTGCATCTCTCTCATTTCTCTTCCCAGTTTTTCCTCCACCTGTCTAACTTACTTTTCAAAATCCTTTTTGAGCTCTTCCATGGCCTGAGTCCCCCGGACATCCACCTGGGGTGTCTGGGATACAGAGACCCCACCCTCTATGTCTTTCCCTGATGGTAAAAATATTTCCTCGTCATCAGAATTGAAAGGTGGGAACATCTGCACCCCATCAAAATAGCTCTCTATGGTCTTATTTTGCTTCCTTTTTCTGGGCATTTTCCCAGCCAGTTACTTGACTTCTGAGATTCCTGTCCACCCCTGCCTAGATTTGCCCAGCTAGTGCTTGGGATCTGAGATTCAAATGCTGCTTCCCAGTCTCAGGACTTTCCGTGGAGGGAGCAGCTGCTATTCAATGTGAGCTTAAGTTCTAGTGCTTAGGTGGGGGCAGGGCCGCCTCCCAGGCTCAGTTCCCTCAGGGGGTTTATGCAGAGACCTGAGGTTCTGCCTGCTGCTCGGGAAGTCCCGGGCCGCCGCTGCTGCCTCTGCCGCTTTCTGCCCCTGCCTCTCCCTATGCCGCTTCCTCCTTAGGGGGCCTGAGCCACAGAGAAACCCCGTTCCCCTCTCGGCCAGCCCAGACGTCTCTCTCACTGACCTGTAGCGTCTGTGGGCGGAGGGACCTTCCCGGCCGCTGGAGGTTCCGTCCCTGAAGGCTGCTTGGATCTGCTCCTGTGCGGCCTACCGGTCAGGGCAGGGCAGGGGTGGGCTCTGCTTTCTGGGGCACGACGGACCTTGGGGACGGCTCTCCAGGGCTCTCTGGAACAGAAATCTTTTCCACTTTGTTTCTGCGCACTTTGCAGTGATCCAGAATTTGTGGGGAGTTCTTCTTGTAGGAAATATATGGGCTGTGGGTTCGGAGCTAGCATACGTGAGTCTTTCTACTCCGCCATCTTGGCTCCACCCCCAGATGTTCTGATTTTTAAGTCAACAAGTAAACAATGCAATAGGCTTATGTTAAGCACTTTGAAAATCAAGACATTAAGCTAAGAGCAGGGGATTCAAAGAAAGGCAAAAACAGTCCTCTTGCCAAGGAGCTCACAGTCTAATGGAGGTGACAATATAAATCAACTATGTACATAAAAGATACTTACAGGTTAAATAACTAAGGGAAGAGCATTAAAGACTTGGGAGGCAACCAACAAAAATTCACTAAGTCAAGAGGTGTGATGTCTTGGGTGAAAATGATGATGATAGTGACAGCAGCTAGCATTTATATAGTGACTTCTATGTGCCAGGAACTATGCTAAGTTCTTAACTAATATGACATCATTTGATCCTTGGAATCTGCAACTTAGGTGCTATTATTATTGCCATTTTACAATTGACAGAACTGAGGAGAACAAAGGCTAAATAACTTGTTCTGGGTCATATAGCTAGTAATTATCAAAGGTTGTATTTGAACTTATGTCTTCTACACTCCAGTCCCAGAACTCTTTCCACTATGACACCTAGTTGTCTAGAAACAGCAACAACAACCACCGCAAAATGCTGGTATCAATGGATTGTAAAGTATATGGAGAGGAATTAAGTGGAATAACACTGAAAAATCCAGAAGGGATCAGGATTTGAAGGCATTTAAAAGTCAAAGCCAGAATTTTTAATTTGATCTAAGAAACAGTTGGATGTCTCTGGAGTTTATTGAATAAGGGATTGGCATGGTCGGAATCACTGTAGCAGATGAGTGTAGAATATACTGGAGTGGGAACATATATCTAAGATGCAGAGATCACTAAGAAGTCTGTCACAATAAAGTTATCTCTGCCACATCATGGGGGTTAGGGATATGGTAATCCCACAATCTGGAAAATCCCTGTAAAATTTTTGGCCCTCCCCTCATAGCACAGAAATCTGATTTTTATCTTTTTCTTTTCTGGAGTGTTTACAATGCCTTATAATAAAATTTAGGTCAATATCATACAATACTATACATTTATGCATTTCTGAGTTTTTAAACTTTTTTCTGTGTTGTCTACTGGCCTTCTTGTGTCTTCTGCAGTTTCAGCAAAACTACAAAAGAAATCACATTTAATTTTTTTTTTTTTTTTTTATGTTAACCCCTAATATATTGAAACCATGATGGGGAAAGTCTCAATGTGGAAGGGATGATTGTACCCCAAGTATAATGTGATGAAGGACTATATCACGTATTATGTCTGTTTTAGAGTAGATGGCTTTGTTGTTTGTCCTTCATTCTCGAAGAGGATCAATGACATCATGAAGGTGATATCCTGACCTACAGGTGAATGGGATTTAAGTGAGGCAGGGCTGTGCAAAGTCACCAGTCTTACTCTTTCCTCAGGAGTCAATTGGGTCCAGTGACAAAATAAGACTCAAAGAGTATACAAAAAATATATCAGATGTCACAAAAAAAGAAATGAAAGCAAGTGACAATGGATTAGATATTTGGAGTGAAAGTGAGGACTTAATTATGACATCTAGACTGTGGGCTGAGGTGACTGGGAGAATGCTAGAATCCTTGAGAGTAATAGAAAAATTCAGAATAGACAGAGGTTGGGAGAAGATAAATAATTTAGTTCTGAATGTGTAGTTTTTGATGTGCATGGTACGTTTACTTTGAAAACTTGAGGTCAGGAGAAAAATTAGGGCTTGATAAAGACATGTGATATTTAATTGCATAGGGATAATTTATTCGATGAGAGTTTTTGAATTAACCAAATGAGATGATAAAGAAAAAGAAAAGAGTAGGAGAGGCCCTTGGAAGACACCCATGTTTAGTGGTCATGACATGAATTGTCATACCATTAAATGTCCAGAAAAGGAGATTTCAAATAAACTGTCAGGAAGACCGAGAATCAGAAGAGACCTGTGGCACAAAATGTTAGAGAGGAGAGATTGTGAAGGAGAAAAGGGTGATCAGCAGCATCAAAGATTGAAGAGAAATTATGAATAACGAGGACTTAGAAGTACCATTAGATTTAGCATTTAGATCATTGATAACACTGGAAACAGCAGTTTAATTTGACTGATGATGTGGGAATTCAGACTTGAGTGAGAGAGGAAGAGCGCGAAAGACAAGAAATGGAGGGGCCTATTGTTGACAACTTTTTAAAAAGGTTAGTAATGAAAGGGAGAAGAGATATATAATGATAGGTAATAGGAGATGGATAGATAAAGTGGATTGTTTAAGCTTGTGGGAGATATGGACATTTATGTAGATAACAAGAAAACAGAGAGTAGATAGGGAGGAACTGAAGATTAGTGAAAGAGTACAGATGACAAAGAAAGAAAGCTGCTGAAGAATGCCTGAGGGAATAGGATCATTAGGGAAAGTAAAGGGGTTTACTTTTAAATATATGTAAAAATAAATATATAACATATTATTATTTATTTATTAAATATTTCCCAGTTACATGTAAAGAATTTAACATTTATTTTTTTTTAATTTTGACTTTCAAACTTTCTCAATTCCTTTTGACTTCCCACTTGCCCTTGAGAAGGCAAGTACTATACTGATTATATAGGTGAAATCATGTAAGACATTTTCATATTAGCTATGCTGCAAAAGAAAACACACTAAAAAGGGAAAAAAAATAAAGTTTTAAAAAGTATGCTTCAATTTGCATTCAGAAGTCATCTATTCCCTTACTGGAGGTGGGTAGTGTTTTTCAGCATTATCCTTTCGAATTATCTCAGATCACTCTCTTGATCAGAGTAGCTAAGTCTTTCACTGTTGATCATCCTCACATTACTGCTGTTACTATGTACAGGGGTTTACTTTAGGAAAGAAAGGAAAAGGGATATTTCCCTTTTTTGCAGAATAAGAGTGAAGGGGGTGAGTATAGTGTAGGAAGACAGCTGAGAGATTTTGTTGAGTTTTAGGGGTGCTGGGATCCCAAAATAGCAACATGTAGATCTTCCCTGAATGAATTTAATAAAAGTCTTCTTTCAACCAAAGGAAAGCGAAGGTTATTAAAAATGCTGCCATATTGACCAACCTCTTAAGGAATCTAAGCATTGCCTAGGCTCTAAAGGAATCTGAGCCTCTTAGTGGAGAGTGAGATACATTTTATATACAGAAAGACAGTGGGAAGGATCTAGGGTTAGTCATATAGTTTGGGGTGATTGGAAGATGGATCTAGGAACTAAGAGAATGGGGTTAAATAGGATTCAGGGTGGTAAGTAGCCAAAGTCAATCCAGAAGTAACACAATGAAGGCCTAGGCTAGATTAAGGGTAACAGACAATTAGGTAGAGTGATAATGAAAGGCCAGTTGAGAAGATTATAGTTCCAGGGGAACACCAGATCAAATAGGGAAAATCAGAAGGAGTTCAAGGGGGTTTACAGTGCTTGTACCCCATCAATATGTTATGAAAAATGTTAGAGGAAGAAGAGGGATCTCTCAGTGAATGGCCTCATTATTTTTCATTGAATTACCAGGTTAAGTGTTGCAGCTAAGAGGGTAGAGGAGATTTGAAAAGTGGAAAAACAAAAGAGAAAAAAAAGGATTTTTCATGGTCACAGTGGTGAGTAGCATAATGAATTGATTAGAAGGGAGATATAAAAGGATCTCCTTATCTACTGAGATTGTGTTACCTAAATTTTTAATGGACCCAGTAAACACTGTTTTGTGATTTTCTCCAGCTTTGTTTAGCAAATGGAATAGAAGCAGATTGCCACTGCTTTATACAAAAGAAAGACTAAAATGAGTTGGATTTTGGCTACTATTTCAAGAAAATGGAAATGACTCTTTCTATTCCTCTATATCAAACATGGAAAAATATAGCAGACATCAATGATTTAGAAAGATTCTCCAATGCTGTAGCAAACAACCCTTGACAGTTTCTTCCTTTGTGTGAATTTTGTCTATGACCTCATGTAAAACTTGCTTTCTTTAGGTCATTTTACTTTATGTGAATGCAATCTCTCCATGTCCCTCTTAGCTCCTTTTCCAGTTGTATATCTTTCTGAAGATATTCACAGTGATACATAGTCATATACAGTCACCTCTCTATGTTCACAGGTTTCACATTCATGGTTTTAATTATTTACTGGTTGATGATAGATAAATGAATGGAAATTTTTTGAGATTTACAGACTGCTGTAGAAAATTGTAGACTGCCCACATATGTAAAGAAGAAAAAAAATACTAAGATATAAATGCATAAATACTGTATATTATTAAGCTATTTTATCATTTACTGCCATAAGGATACATATATAAATTTATTACAAATGGTTAAACTTTGTTAAAAGTTTTAGTATACTAAAGGACTAAGAGCTGCTCATTCTTTTTGGGAATGCCCCCTCTTTGTTTCTCTCCCATCCAGATTCAGTCATGTGATTTTCTCCCTCTGTAATCCTTGTATGTATCTTAGACTTTTTATAGGAGAAAGAAATTCATGAAACATGCCGTAGCTGCATCAGGGGCTGGGGCAATTATGCATAGAGTGTGAAATACTAATCTATCTCATGTAGAAACTGCAATGTCTTAGGGATGCAGCGTGTTGTTTTCTTTTTTTGTGTGTTAAATTAATATTATCAAAATTATTAAAAACTAAAGTTTGGTATGGAACTTATTTATTCATAGTTTTTCACATTCAGGGGAGTCCTATGTAATTAATCCTTTCAAATATTGAGGTATACTTGTCCTCATAACCAACAGACACATCTTCAATGTGCATCTAGCTGGTCCATCTCTTATTTTTTGAGATAATGTTCCTTGTATGGCTTCCATATAAATAACTGAAAATATATTGAAAAGATAGGGTTTTGTTTTGTAACTTTTGTGGTCATTAAAAGTAGTGCATAAATTTAGGAAATATATATGTGTGTGTGTGTGTGTGTGTGTGTGTGTGTATAGTAGTATAGACAGAGTGTATGGGTGTTCACGGACTGTGATGAGATAATATCCCCCCCCAAAAAGTAAGAGGTGAGAGAGATGCATTGGAAGAAGAGGGAAGGGAAAAGAATGGGGAAAGTTATCTCACATAAAAGAGGAATTTGGATAAAGATAAAAATTCAAAAACCAAAATACTCTTTACATTAGAGAAAAAACCAGATATGGGGAGACAAGTTGTGAGGGTATTACAATGGTCCAGATAAGAACTGATGAGGCATTACATGGACCCAGTTATATAACCCATATGATTTTGCATCATGGTCATGTGAATGGAGAGGAAAAGATGGATACAAAAGAAGTGCGAGATCATAGAATCACTTGTTAGTAGCAATGAAATCTATGCTATAACTGTCCCTGTATTTGATGGAGGTAGTGTAAAACTGAAGATTACATGAGTTAGCAGCAGAATCAAGGAGGTGGAGTAGAGAATCAATCACCTGACCGCTCCCAAATGCCCCTAAGGCCATAAATCAAATTCTGGAGTAGTGGAAACCATATAAGTCAAGATGAAATAATTTTCCAGCCCAAGACAACGTAGGAAGTCTTCAGAAAAGAATTTTCTCATCAGGATCACCAAATAGCAGTACAGGGGCTGCAGTGCCAGCAGTGGACTTTGAAACCATCAACAGCTTCCAGAGCTCAGCTCATGTATGGTAGAGGGGTTGGAAACTAGTCAGAAGGAGATTCCAAGAGACCACTGAAAAAGGGAATAGCATACACATCCAGTTAGATAAATACATCTATTTTATTCTACAGGGAAGTAGAAGGGAAAGTGTATCAGAGAAGAGGAGAGGGACTGAGAAGGAAGGTCAGAATAAGGGAGGAAGTTGTCAGAAGCAAAATAGACTTTTGAAGAAGAATAGGGTAGAAAGAGAAAAGGAAAAGTAAACTGGGAAAAAGAGGAAAGAGGGAAATGAGCTAAACTATAAAAAAAGAATAATAAAATAAATTAAAAGCAAGGATTTAAAATACGTTTTCAAGAAACATTTTAGAAACACAGAGAGTAAAATTAAGGGATTGGTGCTTCAGCTAAGGCAAAAAAAGTGGGAGTAGCAATCATAATCTTAGTAAAAGCTAAGGTAAAAATAGACTTAAAGAAAACAGGTAAGCAGGGAAAATATTGCTAAAAGATAGCAGTTGTTGGTTGTCCTTCATTTTCGAGGAGGACCAAAATGACATCACCATGATAAAATGAAGTTTGAATGTGTCCTACTGTGACTGATGAGACCAATATGAGCTTAGAATACTCTATCACAAGTTGGGAACAGATAGTTCATGTAAATAATGAAGTAATATCCGTGCTAAACATGGATGCATCAAATGGCACAGCATCCAAATTCTTAAAGGAAAATTTAAATGAGTTCAGGAAGAAGTAAAACTATACTCAACTTTTTTCTTTTTGAACTAGGTAAATCTAAACAAAAATAAACAATAAAAAAATTAAGGGGAGGGGTATAATTTTAGAAAACTTAGATATGATAGACCTCTGGAGAAAATTGAAGTATACCATTTTTTCTTTTACCTGTACTTGCCACCTTTACAAAAACTGGTTTTATACTAGGTTATAAAACCTCACAGCCAAATTCAGAAAAATAGAAATATTAAATGAAATATTAAGTATATCCTTTTTCGCATATGAAACAAAACTATGTGTGTGTGTGTGTGTGTGTGTTTAAAGTGCTGTGGGAACATAGATTGAAATTAATTGGAAAGTAAATAATCTAAACTGATTACAAAGAATGAATGTAGCAAAAAACAAGTAATAGAAACAACCAATAATTTCATTAAAAAGAATGAGAAAAGTAAGACAACATAATAAAATTTACGTGATACAGTTAAATCAGTTACCTAGGGCAAAATCTGTAAATGGTTATATCAATAAATTAGAGAAAGTACACACCATTGAAATGGGCATGCAACTAAAAGAAGTAGAAAAATAAAAATGAAAACATCCTAATTAAATAACAAATTGAAATTCTATAACTCAAAGGGATTTTTAATGAGATTGAAAGTAAGAAAGTTGGACTAATAAATAAAATGAAAATCTTGTTTTCTTGAAAAAAATTAAACTATTTCAATTCCATTTAAAACAAGAAAGAAACCTAAATTAAAAATATCAAGAAATGAAAAAGGAGAATTCACAACAGTGAAGATGAAATTAAAGCAGTAATTAGATGCAATTCCAATTAGGCATAATTTCCAATTATATGCCAATAAATCTGATAATCTAAGTGTATAAATCTTTGTAAAAATAGTTTTCTCCGATTAACAAAATAGGAAATAGCATACATAAATAACCCTATCTTAGGAAAATAAATAGAACAAGACATACATGAGGTCCCCAAGAAAAAATTCCCAGGACCAGATGGATTCACAAGTAAATTCTACCCCACATTTGAAGGATAAATATTTCCACTATTTTAAAAACTATTTAGAAAAATGGCAAAGAAGGAGTCTTAACACATTCCTTTTACCACACAAGTATGTTGCCACTACCCAAACCAGGAAGAACAAAAACTGAGGGAATAAAAGTAACTATTGATGGATTTCCTTAACACAATTTGATACAAAAAAGTTAAATAAAATACTAGCAAGGAGATTATAGCAATATATTGCAAAGATCATACACTATAAGCATGTGGGATTTATAATAAAT
Source organism: Bettongia penicillata ogilbyi (assembly GCA_023548195.1). Lineage (NCBI taxonomy): Eukaryota > Metazoa > Chordata > Mammalia > Diprotodontia > Potoroidae > Bettongia > Bettongia penicillata. The sequence continues at coordinate 951,846 of JAJHZJ010000339.1, read as the reverse complement.
GCAGAGCTTATTCAATATTAGGAAAATTTTCAGTATAATTGACCTTATCAAAAATAAAACTGATAGAAACCTTATGATTATCTCAACAGATGAGAAAAAACAATTATGACAACATATAGTGCTCATTCCTATTAAAAACACTAGAAATCATAGGAATATGCAGCTTTCCTTAAAAGAATAAGTAGTAGCTATCCAAAACTGTCAGCAAGCATTATCTACAATTGGTATTAACTAGAAGCATTTTCAATAAGATCAGAGGTGAAGTAAGAAATTCCATTATCACCTTTAGTATTCGATATTGTGTTAGAGATGCTAGATATAGCAATGAGAAGAAAAAGAAATTGAAGTAGGAAGCACAATTATCACTTTTTACTGATGGCATGATGGCATATTTAGAGGATCCTAGGAAATCAACTAAAATCTAATTGAAATAATTAACAACTTAGGCAAAGTTACAAGATATAAAATAAATGCACATAAATCATCGGCATTAATATGTTACCAGCAAAATCCAGTAGCAAGAGATAGAAAGAGAAATTCCACTTAAAATAACTGTGGACAATATAAAACACCTGAGATTCTACCTGTCAAGGCAACCCAGGAATTATGTGAATACAATTGTTTTTTGTCTTTGATGCTCAGAGAGGCCTAAAAGGACACCACAATGTCAGGGTCAAGGTATAGTGTGTCCGGCTATGGATGATCATACAAATACAAGCTTTGAAGGTTCTACCACAGGTCAGCACAAATAGTCTATATGACCATTTAGAAGGGAAATGTCTCTGAATTTGCACATCTCAAATGTCTTTTGAGTGATTGAAATTCTCCTTTGTCCATAGAATGCAGAACTTTCTTTGATGTGGCATTCTATGCTGGACGATCTTGTGGCAACATCTTCCATGGCTTGCAAAGATTTTCAGAGATAACAAAGATATTCAGAGATACTTTTTGAGTGCTCTTGAATCACTTCTTCTGACCACCATGTGAACACTTGCCTTGTATGAGTTCTCTGTAAAATAGTCTTTTAGACAAATCTACATTTGGCATTCAAAGTGAGCAGTCCATCAAAGTTGTACTCTCTAGAGCAGAGTTTAAATGCTTGGTAGTTCAGCTCAAGAAAAGACTTCAGTGTCTGGTACCTTACCTTACCAAGTGATCTTCAGAATCTTCCTAACAGAATTCAAATGGAAGCAGTTAGTTTTTCTGGCATGATGCTGATAGACTGTCAAGGTTGCACAAACATATAATAATACTGGAGTTCAGCACAATAGTCCTGTAGACTTTCAGTTTTCTGGGAAGCCTAATGCGTCTTCTTTTCTACATTTGCTTTTGGGGCCTCCCAAAAGCTGAAAATGCTGGCAATGCATACATCTACCTCATTATATATGTGTACTGACTTAGAAACATACTGCCAATATAAGCAAAATGCATAGCATTCAAAATTTCTCCATTTGCTGTAACTAATGGTTCCATATATGGATAGTGTGGTGCTGACTGAGAGAGAATCTCAGTCTTCTTCTTGTTAATTGTTAGGCCATAATTAGCACAAGTGGCAGAGAATCAAATCTTACTTTGTTGCATCTTAGATTCAGAGGCTACATTGAGTATACAACCATTTCTGAACAAAAAGCTATGTACCAACTCTTCCTCCATTTTAATCTTGACTTGTAGCCTTTTCAAATTAAATAATTTGTGATAGCTGGCCATGATGCTATTTTTATCCTTGTTGAAGGCATCTGACATTATCACTGAAAATATCACACAAAACTTTTTTCACACTAATAAATTCAGACCTAAATAACTGGAGAAATATTGTGTGTGTGTGTGTGTGTGTGTGTGTGTGTAAGCTGAGCCAATATAATAAAAATGGCAATTTGACCTGTTAATTTACTTATTCATTGTCATAACAATCAAATTGCAAAAATGTTTTAAAAAAGTAGAAAAATATAATAACAAAATTCTTCTGAAAAAACAAAAGGGAATCAATGGAGGAAAAATGTGATGGAAAGTAATTTAACAGTGCCACATCTCGAATTGTATTACAGAGAAGTAATCATCCAAACAATCTTGCATTGGTCTAGGAAAAGACTGATGGATCAGTGGAATAGACTAGGTGCATAATATACAGTAGTAAATGAACAAAGTTATCTAATGTCTGATAAACCCAAGATCCATGATTTGGAGAGAAGAAATCACATTTGAACGAAAATGCTTGGAACATTGGTAAGTAGTTTGGCAAAAACTAGATATAGACTATTATCTCACATTTCACAACAAGATAAGGATCCACGATTCAGACATAAAGAATGATATCATTTGTAAATTAGGGGAGCCTAAAATATTTTACCTCTCTGATTTATGGATAAGGGAAGAATTTATTGCCAAACAGAAAGCATTATGAAATCTAATATTGCTAAATTTGATCACGGAGAGAAGAGGAAAAAAAAGACCAAAGTTTTGAGCCTACTTAAATGGGGAAATGGTGGTGGCATTAACATAAATAAGGAAGTTGGGAGGGAAAGGAAACTTTGAGATAGACTACTTAGATGAATGCATTTTACTTGGAATTGGATAAACTAATGTAGGGAATTTAAAGCTGAAAATGGATGAGGAAGAAAAAATATATCCAGATGAAACTGTAAATCCTGACAATGTGGAGGATATGAGGTATGACCCCAAAAGAAAAATAGCAGTGGAAGAAAGATCCATTTATTTACAGTAGAAAATAAATAGAAAGAAGGTTAGGAGCAATTCTTATATTCTCAGATTTTTATTTACCAATGTGTAAGGAAAATTTAAGATATGAGCTCTAGAAGTAAAATATAACCTCATTGGCATGAAAAATACTAGGTGAAATGGGAATCATACTGGGATGTGGGACCAGAATGGTATAACTTGTTCTAAGGAAAAGAAACCTATGGAATAGTTGTTCAAGTAGTACTTCATGTGAGAAACTAAAGCCCATAACTAGTGTAGGGGCAAATTAGACTTTGCCCTGAAGCAATGATGTGGTTGGATGCTCCCACTTCCCTGGAGATAGTCTGATAGATCATCCCTCCAAATATGATTGTATTCATAGTGAGACTGCTTTCTGCACCACTTGGTTCAACTCAATTCACCCCAGGTATAGTCTCATTTAGTCATAGCCCTGTAAAAGCACACATATGCAGAAATTCACAAAAGTAAGTAGGGTAATAGGGTAGATGGAGAAGATTTTGAAGAATCAATCTTATTAATATTGACATTTTCAAAGGTAAATAAAAATCACATAACTTTACAAGTTAGTGATGCAAAATAATACAAACTTATCTTTTTCCAAGAAGGCAATTCAATGATAAAATTAAATGAAAGGATACTTACTAATTATGGTTTCAACTTGTTTTGTTAGCCTAGGAGAGTGGGGCAGTGACAATATACAAGATGAGCCATTTTATTAGATAACTAAACCCTCAAATAAGAAACAAATTGAAAAGAATAGAAAGAAAACATTTAAAAATATAATGCTACTAAAAGCCCACCTGTCACCAAAATCTTCTTTAGTCCTCCTCTGGAATTATCTAACAACCATTAATTTCCAAATGTTGGTTCCCTATAAGGTTCTTTTTGATTATGACCCTTTTTTAAAAATTATGCTTATGTTTATTTACTCATTTATAAAATGAAATATTTATACTTGTTAATGCTTCAATATCAATGTGGAGTTTTCCTGGAATCTATTCTTGGCACTGTGTTTTTTATTATGGTTATCAATGATAAGAATAAAGACATTGATGTTAGGCTCACATTTGCAGATGACATAAAGCTGAGGCAGCTAAAACTTTTTTTTTTACAGAATTAGGATCCAAAAGGATATTGACAAACTAGATCATTGACTATCAAGTGAATTCAAGAAACACGAATGTAGCACTGCACTTGGGAATTTTTTTTAAAATCACAATTATAAGATGGAGTCATGAATAGACAACATTTGTTCTTTAAAAAATAAAAAAAGATCTTGGGATCTTAGTCGACTACAAGTGCAATATTAGTCAGCAATGTGATATAACTAACCAAAATTTACATGCAGTCTGGGACTGAATTTCAGGAATAGGGAGGTGATCATCTCAGTATACTCTACTCTCATCAGACTACCTCTGAAGTATTGGATTTAGTTATTGGTACCATATTTTGAAAAGAATATTGATAGTGTCCTCAGGAGCGTCAAACAGGATGGTGAAGGGCCTTGAACCTACACTATATGAGGACCAATGGAAGATATGGAGTTTTCTTAGTCTAGAGAAAAAAAGACTACCAATTACCTGAGAGCTATGTTCAAGTATCAGGATGACTGTCATGTGGAGAAGAAACAAGGCTTGTTCTATTTTGTTCCAAGAGCAGAAAAAAGAACAATACTTGAAATTGGCAGAGAGGGAAATTTAGTCTTGATGTCAGGGAAGTGGGAGGAGGGCAATTTTTAAGAAGAAAAGATAGGACAAAGTTGAATCAGTTACTTCAAGATATTGTGACTTTTCCTTCCTTGGAATTCTTCAAAAGAGTCTGGATGACCACTTATGGTTTACAGCATAGTTAGAATTTCTAGGGGTTAGACGAAATGGTTACTGAATTCCTTTCTGCCTTTGCTTTTCTATAATTCCGTCATTTCTAAGGGCCATTCCAGCTCTAATTTCTATGAAATTGTGATTGCTATGTTACATGGTTTACAGAAACTTTCTAAAAAAGAGTAGTTGAATGTCTATCACTGAATGAATGTAGAGCGTGAGAGTCATTTGAAACTAAATGCCACTTCTTCCTCATCAACCTAACAACACTCTTGGCAATTTCATTAGATTAAATTCAACCAGGATTTATTAAGTGCCTTTGATGTATTAAGGACTGTGTGTGCTAGACACTGGGCTTACAAAGATAAAAACCAAAACAGTCTCTGAAGTTAAAGAGCTTATATTTTATTGGAAACAACACACAGCCAGATAAGATAGCATAATATATACTCTAAGTTAATATAATGATGTAAGTTGGGTAGGGAAAAGCACAGCAAGAAGGAGTCAGGGATCAGGTGATGTTGGGAATAAAAGCACTTGAATTCAACTTTGAATGAAACCAGAGATTCTCAAAGCTTGAGCAAAAAAAAAAAAAAAAAAAAGAGACCATTCCAAGGAAAGGGTAAATTACAGACAAGAAGAATTATGCTTTTGTTCCCCACTTCCCAATATAGTTTTAATGCATGAAATAAACTATACAAAACTTTATGTAAGCGCTATGACTCAACAGATGTAATCAGACATTAAAATGGCCCCAGAAGAAAAAGAGATACCTAATTAGCAAATAAGTAGACATGCTCTTAAAATAATAGGATATTGATCATGTGCCACCATGTCTGAAATATGTGGAGAAATTCATTCAATAAATTTTTCCTTTTTCTAATGGAGAATTCCATAATGACACTTGAATATTAATATAATGTGTTGTTTGTTTCAAGCATCAAGTAGTAGATGGTCAATGACTGTTTGTTTGAACTGAATAAAAATTGAAGGAATCAAATTAAAAGAAGCAAAATAAGGTAATATAGAGACCATTGAAAGATGGAAATAGATGTTCTAAGGAATAAAGTATATAAAATGGTTTTTTCAAGAAAAAAGAGTGAATTTTAAAGCTATTTAGAGAAAACTTAAAAGATACCATAAATTAGTGTTTAATTGTGTTTGGGGCCAAGGATGGTAGAAAGTCTCAGGAGATGAAATGAGAAATGGAGATAACATAGTAATCAAAAATTATCTAGGAAAAGCAGAGGGTGCCATTAGTAAGTAGTCACATGGATAGAATCAGGAAAAGTAGAGATGTCATAGAAAGTATGAAATCAGAATGCTGAAATCTAATGATAGTTTCCTTAATAGTCAACCTGCCTTTCCTCACTCACTTCAGTTGATCCAAACAAACAACTGTTTGTAAAAAAAGATAGGTAGATAGATAGATATAGATGAATACACAAATATTTGCACATTTATTTATGTATTTATATATTGATGTTATTCATATACATGTATATCATATATGTCCATGATATACACGTACAATATGCAGAGAATTCAGAGTCAAGGGAAATTAGCAACTTGCTTTCTCAGTTTAGCATAAAAGAGTTTCAACACTACTCTGAGCTATAGTTTACTATTCATCTTACCATATGTACAATGGTTCTTCATAATGTCAGACATGCTTTAACAAGTGGGCCATCATTGCACAAAACTGATGAGTACTTACTCTGCAGGATAATAGCCAAGATGATACCCCTGAAAGCTTAACACCATCAAGATATACAGGGGAATCATACCATCAGTCTATACATTCACTTGAGGAGCTGCATGAAGTCACAAATCTCTCAGATTTAAGATGCAGGATATTTACTAGTAATTATCTTAATCTCACTGTTATAGATTTATTCCAAGTTTTGTAGTTTTCAGTGAAATGTGTATAGTACAATTTCTCCTTTAGAACCCAGCATGAAGTGAAAGTCCCTGCTGTTTGATTTAGGTACAGCACAGAGGAAAGCATCTTAAAGGTGGCCCAAGTAGAAAAGATGGAAGCTAAGTCTATGTGACTATCACTTGTCCTCACCTGAGTAGGATTTTATGGATTTGGTGTCTTGAATACACATGGATAAAATATAAAGCATGCTAACATTCTTATGAAATCATTTACTTTGTATATAAAATGTTTCTCATACTTAACTTTCTTAAAAAAAAACTTGCAAAAAGCTTTCAAATCAAAATACACATACATGCAAAATACACATACATGCACACACATAGATATATATCCATACGAAACACAGACTTGCATATGTGTATTCATATATGCGTATGTGTATATACATACATACACATATGCATGTGTAAAGGTATACATATAAACACTCTAGACTATATGTCTCTGATATATATAGATAGATACATAGATAGATCTCCAAGACTACAGATAGTTTTCCTTTTTTTCCTTTGAAGAACCAGTTAAATTATGAAATTCCACTTTTTTTCTACTGAATAAAAGACAACGCATTAAAAAATTTATGAATTTTTGTTAGTCATCTGTCTTCATGTCACACAAAGTCAGCATTTCAAAATACAGGGCTATTTGGTTCATAACAATCAGATAAAATATCAAGATAATGAAGTCCACAATCCATCTAATTATTTGTCCTACTCATTAATTAAATTATTCACTCATTCAAGAGAGAATATAAAGCAGTAGAAGAATACTGGTTTTAGAGTCAGGAAGTCATAGGTTCAGGTTGAACTCCTAACACATACTGGTTCTTTGACTGGGAAAGTCATTGAAACTCTCAGTGATCCAGATGAATCTCTTAGATGGTGAATTGGAGAGAAGGTACAGATTTCCATTCAGAGAACTCCGTACAAAGATGAAATTGAAAAAAAAATAATTCATTCACCACACATCTATTGTATTTATTGTGTGTCAATCAGTTAACAAAGCATTTATTAAGCACATGTTGTCTTTCGGGTACCATGCTAAACACTGAGTATAAGAATATAAGTCCAAAGAAAGACAGTATCTGCCCTCATGGAATTTGAATTTTAGTGGATTAAAACACACAAAAGGAAGTTGAAAAATTGAGGTGACAAAGGTGAAGATTAGGCAGAGTTAACAATTAGAATGGTACAAGAAGTCTGGAGAGCAGCCTGGAGAGGAGTTAGACATGGCTGGCCCAGGAGCCATTCTTAAATAGAGGCTTCTGACATCCAGCTGAAGGAGAAGGCCCCAGGAATTGAGCAGAGTGCACTTTCAATGTATGAATTCCAAGGTTAAAGCCAGGCTTCAGAATGAAAAGCTGAGGTCATGGTAGAAAAAAATCCAGTGAGCTGCTTGGAGAGGAATGAGGATATGTAAAAAAAAAAAAAAAAAAAAAAAAAACAATGACAGAAATCAGAAGTTAAATAAAATGCAGTCCCTGTCTTCCTAGAACACACAGGCTATTAATAGGAACAGGTATTATAAGAGAAAATTATGTAGGCCCTGGCATTGCTCCAGATTCTCTACAACTACATCATGTTACATGACGAATACATTAGGAGGCACAAAACAGATTGCCATTTGAAGTTAAGGCAAAAGGTTTTGCCTACTGAGGGGATCAGAGAATCCTTCCTGGAAAATTGGAATTAGAGATGGTATTTAATTATTTGAAATTGTATTTCCTCCACATGGAAGCAAGTGATACAGTAGCCTGTAAACCTTGTCTGAATAAGGCCAACAGTAATGGTTCAAAGTCTTTTTTCCCAACTTTGGTGAGTTTGAACAACAGCTAGTCCCCGGGTTCCCCAGGAATCTTCCCTTTCCCCACTAGCATGGATCAGAACAAGTTTCCCACTCTTTTTTTGAACGCTGGTCCTAGACTCAGGTAAGAATTCTTTAAAAAATCCTCCAGAATTACTGATTTGGGAGAAGGCATTCCATTTTAACGGGGGTGCCAGTGAAGTTAGTTATTCAATAGAGGGGCTCAGTGGATATATTTCCATCATGCTAACTGACTGCCCTTCAATTTTGGATGTATATCTCCTCAATGTAGCTGACTTCTGTTACTATCCAGACTTTAGACTCTGAATTTTCCTAACTCTATTCTAAAATGAGAAATGAGAGTTTTAAGGCACTGCTGATATGCCATCTTTCTATTGAAGCAATTATATGAAAAGACATTCTGTGAGTCAAGTAGGAGAAAGTAGGTGGTAACTTGTATACTCCCTGCATGTTGTATCAGTGCATTATATATAGTGAGTGGTTTGGTGGTTGTGCTTCGTTTTTCTACTGGGTGAACAAATCAAGCCATCAAGTATTTCTTAAGCAGCACCTACATACCTAGTACTATGTTAAGCATTGTCGTGTTCATCCTTTGTTGCTGTAGAAGACCATACCATCAGAGGAATGATATGTCTTGAACTTCACTTTGTTTTGAGTGAGGGAGGGCTGTACAGATCACCAGCCTCACTTCTCCTCCAGAGCCATCTGAATCCAGTGACCAGCTATTAATCAGGATGACTGGAGATGACCCAGGATGCAAAGGGAGACCTTGGGCCCTTTAGGCCAAGGTCTATGCAGGAACTCACTTAGGTTGAGGTAATACCCATTCAGTGAATAGGCCTTTTTAAGAAGTAGCCAGGTGAATGACTTCTTTAATGAGGCAAAGAAAAATATGACATCAGGCTGGGAGGGAAACACAACATTGACATACAACACAAAAAAAGGGAAGGGCAGTCTCTATTTTCAAGGAGTTTACAATCTAATGGAGGATATAGCAAACAACTGGGTACAAACAAGGTTAGAAAGATGAACCAGTATGAGAGAGAGGCAGAGAGGGAGAGATACAGAGAGAGACAGTCACAGAGGCATAGAAACAGAGAGAGAAAAGAAGAGAAAGGAGATAGTAAGAGAAGAGAAGCACAGAGGAACAGAGAAATATGAATATAAAGTATTGACATATACTTATTTGTATATATGAATACATTTATTTATATGTGTAGGCACTAATATTAGGATGTACTAGGAAAGGTTTATTGCAGAATGACCTACTTAAGAGAAACTAGAAGCATGCCAAGGAAACCAAAGGAAGGAATAAGGAGGGAGAAATTTCCAAGCATGGGAGAGAGTCAGTGAAAATGCCTTGAGCTGGAGAAAGATTGTTTAACACCTTTGAATTAAAAAGGATGAGTTTAGGATAAGGATAGTTTCCATTAGATGGAATTACTTGTAAAAACTATCCTATAACTCAACTGAGTTCTATTCTCAGGTATTTTCATTATATTTATATGGACTTTAATTAAAATAAGTTAAATTATATGAATAAGTACCAGAGGAACTGTTGTACAAGATCATTGGTTGTGAGCAAATCAACAAAAATCACTACTACCCTGGGCTGCCCTCTAAGACAATGAAAAACTGTGTTGTGCAGAATTCATTTTTGTAAAAGAATTTCATCTCTACATACGAATCTTTCTTCTCTCAAATTGCTGTGACATATCCTCTGGGACAAAGTTAGGAATATGAAGCTCCAATTAAAAAAAAATCTTACTGACTAGCACATGTTCTATATATAGAGTGAAACATATTGAATATGTTTCAAAATATTTATTAGTAATTCTATTAGGATGCTTTTGAAGAAGAAAAAGACAAATCTCTTTTAGAACAAACCATGTAGTATCATGAATTGACTATTTTTTTCCCTTAATTTGAATTGGGATATTTTCCCAAAAGATAATAGTAGGTAATAGTAGAACTCTGCATGGGAGAATGAGTTAAGAACTGACTTTGGTAGCAGACTGAATCAGTGGAAATTGAACATCTTTCTCTCTGTTATACTTCCTTTAGGACCTCCTTAGGCCCCCATAAGAGATACCATAGCAGACTAAGAAAGATCTTTGGATTGACTGCCAAGTCTTTTGCTTACTACATGTATTATATTGGTCAATATATTTGAAATTCTTTGGTTTCACTTCTTAATCTGGAAGATGAGTTGATATATCTACCAAGTTTGTATGAAACAAAGGAAAAAAATAAAATGAGTTGTGTGTTCAAATTTATGAGGATAATCTACTTAGAGGAACAAATATCTTTGATAGGTATTGAAGGAAAAGAAAAAAAGGTAAGAGAAGCTAGATAAGCAATAATAATGTGAAAAGATCTATAGGAAATGCTGGACATTGAGTTAAAATATGTAAGATTTAAGTATGACTGGAAAGATATTAATCTAAGTGAGTACACATTTTTAAAAAAAAGTATGTTAGGCAACAGAATAGTCTGTTAATAGTATTAACCCGTGTACAGATCTTGGAAATAACTTTTAGAGAAATAGTAGAAGATATGAGTTGTATTCATTTTGTGGATTGGAAACCAACTGATATTGTCCTTTCTCCCTAGGGTAAAAATAAGAATTAGTTGAAATAAAAACCAAGAAATACATGAGTATAATTTTAAAAGATAACAAGGAAGGAAATGATCAGGAATAAAATCAATATATGTAACAAACTGAATCATCATACATTTCCTATGGTTGAAAATTCAAATTAATGAACTTGCCCTACCCCAATTTAATAACAACTAAGTTAAACTTGTGACAATGAAGTTAAAATTGAGAAACTCATTTGTTTAGAGTTTGAATATTAGAACAGGAATTATAGTACAGCAATATGGATTTACCCAGTGGAAGGACAGTACTATCTACAGAGGAGTGTTCCAACCTCAAATTCCGCTTTGTCTCATCCCTGGCAGCAGCCATGAATCAAGGCACATTTTTTTCACCATAGGCAACTGCCCTTCTCATTTCCACAACAAAGGACATGTCTTCGATATTTAGTCACCACTCTATTGTCATGTCTCACAACAGGGTTTCCCACCTTCTCCACCAATTGTCACACACCTGATGGGGTTTATCTGCTTCTTCCCTACTTCATTCAAGAACCAAAATGAATAATTATGGCTTTGTTTCACATGGGCTAGATTTTAACATTTGTTTTATATAAAATACACACACATAGAGACCCAAACATCCTTTGTTCTTATGGGAGGGACCTTTGAGGAACTACAAAAATTAACTGCCTGTTTCCTCTCATCCCAGGAATCTTATCAGGTCAAATTCAAAATTGGCACAGATGCAGATATAACAGTCAACCTAGGAACAATACATGAGAAGACTAAGGTTCACTCTCTAGGAAATTCAAGTAAGATAAATAACAGTCTTCTGTAGAATACATTAGAGGTATCATTGCTGCCTGCAGATGCTTTTAGAAATGAATAAGCTTGAATAAACTAAGGGATACACATACACACATATGGATATGGATATACACATATATATATACACACACACGTGTGTGTACATGTGTCTATATATGTATTATATGTATGTGTGTACAATATGATATACATATATATGTATATATGGAGTGTGCATGTGCATGCCAATTAATATTAGACATCCTCCAACGGAAAATCTATTTTTTTATCTCTAGAGAGGGAGCAGTTGATTTACTGAGAAATCTATGCTTTTATACCAAAACAGGGTAGATAATGTATGTAAGAGTGAGGAAGAAAACAATATATTTATGATTACCAAATGCCAGATTATATGTGCTTCACCTTCCACGATGGTTCTTTGAGTGACATTGTTAGGGACCCGGGGAGTCTGAGCCTGATCTCTTGGGCCCACAAGCTTATCTGACCAGCAGAGGCCTGTAGGCCCTGGTGGAGTTTAGCTGTAAGCAATGACTGAGGCGGGAGACAAGATAGTAAGAACTCCATTTATTCAAGCAGTGAGCTGTGCTTTTATCTCTTTTCTGACACCAGTGCCCTAAGTGAACCTATCAGCTAGTAGTTTGCCCTTATATGGAAGTAATTTACCTTAAGCCAGGACTGCCCAAGGGTGGACACGTAGCCCCTAGAAAGAAAACATTTTTGGGCTTCTTTTTCTCAGAAAAGCCCGAGAAAATAGCCTTGAGCAAAACAGGGGCAGAACCCTTCCTCCCAGCTCCATCTTGTTCATGCCTTACCGGTCTTCCCTCAAGTTTACCTTTGTCTTAAATAGTGAATGCCGTCCAAGAGGCTGGGGTTTGGCAATTCCCACATGACATGTCTAAAGAATTGTGGTAAAAGACTACTCAAGAATGTGGGACCACATTTAAATTTTTAAAAATTATAGAATTAGATTACAAGTTAAAACTGTGGTTAATAGACGGTGTAAATGGACAGGATGGATTAGCAAGAATCTCCCAATTTAAGCAGCTCCTGACAAGTACAAATCATCTTTTTATCAGACATCATCAGGTTTTTAGGAAGATTATATCTATTTAAAAATAGAAAGTGTAAAAAACTTCTAGGAAAGAAATCAGAATGATGGAATTATGTTATCTGACAACATGAGAGGTGGTTACTAGTGCCTGTTCCTATTTAGTAGGTAAGACTAGAATAGAGGCTGCCAGTCAAGAGTTCGGCCCTATCTGTCATGTACCACCCAAAATCAAACTCTATGTCAGTTTATCTGGAAAATTTACTGCCTTTCTCTACTTTTAAGAGTAGCCAGTCATCATTCAACCCTTAGTTCCAATCCTTTGGGTAGCATTTATAGTTCCTTTAATCTGATTTGGTGTCTCCATCAATCAATCAGAACATATCCTCATTCTATTGACCTTTCTAACATGTTGGGAGTTAAGCTGTCATCAGTGGTTATTTGCTTATTTTGTTAACACATTTTTGATAAGAATGGAATTATATAAATGGTAGCAAGTTAATATATTTCTTCCATGAGATATAGATATAGACAGCACTTCCCATCTTCCTATAATCACGAGAGCTGTTCTCCAATCCCTCCAATTTCCCCCTCCCCCCAGAAAAATACACATTGGTCATTCTTTAGATCTCTAGATAACATCTTTCTTTGCTTCAGTGCAATTGTCAAGGAAAAGTAGGCACACTCCTCAGTAATAATTGCTGCTTTTAAGTCCTGTACCTGCTTGTATCATTCAGCTCTTTCTCCTTTTGAGGTTCACTCCAATCCAATAGTTCAACCGATTTGTACAATAGTGGCAGTTATCTACAGATGTCCCAGGTCATTATCTTCTTTTTTTTTTATTTTGAATTTTATATTCTTTCCTCTCTTACCTCCCTCCTTGACAAGGCAATCAATTTTGTATAGATTATTCATGTGCAGTCATACAAAATCTTTTTATATTAACCATGTTGTAAAGGAAAATGAAGACAAAAAATAGTAAGGAAAGTTTAGGTAAGTATGCTTACATTCAGAATCTAAGTTTTTTTTCTAGAGGTAGATAACATTTTTTTTAATCAAAAGTCTTTCAAAGTGACTTGGATCATTGTACTGCTGAGAAAAGGTAAATTGTTCAAATTGATCATCATACACTATTACTGCTATTATTTAGAATGTTCTCCTGTGCTTCATTTTGCATCAGTTCATGTAAGTCTTCCCATTTTTCAAAATACCCTATTCAGCAATTTTTATAGCATAAAAATATTACATAACAATCACATACCACAATTCATTCAGCCATTCACATTTAATAGAAATCCCCTCAGTTTCCAATTTGTTGTCAACACAAATAGAGCAGCTGTAAATATTTTCATGCATATAGGTCCTTTTTTCTCCCTTTGATCATTTTGAATTTATAGACTTATTAGTGGCATTGCATGTTCAAAGTATGTACTATTTCATATCCTATTGGCCATAGTTCCAACATTGCTCTCTAAAATGGTTGGATCAGGTTACAAATATACCAAAAATATACAAATATACCAAAATATGCATTAGTGTACCAATATTTCTACAACCCCTCCAACATTTTCATTTTTTTAACCATTATATTAGTAAATCAGATAGGTATAAGGAGGTACCTTAGAGTTGTTTCAATTTGCATTTTCCTAATCATTACTGATATAGAATATTTTCACATGATCTCAGATAGCTTTGATTTCTTCTTCTGGAAATTGTTTGTTCACGTCCTTTGACCATTTATCAACTGGGGAATGACTTGTGTTTTTATAAATTTGACTATATTTTCAATATATTTGAGAAATGTGGCCTAAAATCAGAAAAACTCTATTTTTTCTCCTATATGTAGTCATTTATTAGTTCCTGTCAATTCCCTCACCATAATATTCTACATATGATCCCTCCTTTTCATTCTCACTGACACCACCACTCTAATTCAGGTCTCTATTACCTCTTGGTTGGAATATTTCAATTATCTTTCTAGCTGGCCTTCTTTCCTCCAAGTTTAACTACCCACTAACTTACCTAGTCTACCTAATATTGTACTGGCCAGATTAATTTTCATGATGTATGACTGAGATCACATTAACACAAGTTTAACTAGCAATGGCTCCCCATTGCTTAGTAAATTGAGTCTTAAATACATAGGCTGGCACTTATAATATTCCACAAATTGGCTCTAATCTCCAATTCCTTTTGTAGAATCAGCTATATTCTGATGTTATATTACCATTTATTTTGAACAAATGAGTATCGCTTGTCTGTAGAAATCCTCTAGCCAACCAGGGATAGACGACTGTTTCACCAAGATTATACTCTAGAACTACTTTCCATAATTACATTTGCATGACAATAGAACTTTATAATAAGGTTCCATCACCACCAGTAAAAGAAAATGCTGCCAAAAAAAATAAAAAAGAAATTACGCAAGTGAGTTAACTACAGTTTTAAGGATGGAAGGGAATATAAAATAGTGAGATAAAGATCTGAGTTTGAATCCTTCTAACACCACCTCTATTACTCCATCATGTCATTTAACCTCTGTCTAAGTTACATTCCCCATATGTAAGATATAAATAATAATAATAATATTTACTTCAAGGATTGTTGTAAGAATAATCTTAGATAATATATGTACAGTAATGTGCATACTTTGAAGCACTATATAAATGTTATCCTCATTATTATCAATACCATTCCACAAGTAAACTCCAAAATATCCTTTGAATTAAGTAATATTAGCATATTGAATTACTTCCATGATATGAAGGAACTGAAAAAGCAAGAAGTGGTTATAACTATAAAGTTATACAATCCAAAGAATTGGATGATCAGTGATTTAGGGTTAACCGAGACCTATGAGGCCATTTACTTAGATCTTCTCATTTCATACATAAAGAAACCCAACCCAGGAAGATGAAATGATTTGCCCAAGTACTAAGTAAGTGACAAAAACAAGATATCAACCTGATTTTCTGACTATGACAACATTCTTTCCACTGTAATACAAATGTCTGATTTGCTGGAAATCATATTGCCAGGAACCCACAAATATCCCTACTTCTATATTTCTATAGGAATGTTTACTTTTTCTTTTTGTGTGGGAATCAATAGGTGGTAGTAATAGCTATTTCTGAAAGTATGGTTTACTTCTTAAAAGGTAGTTGACTTCATTTGGAGGTGTAGGAGGATACTCAGACACAAGGATAGCAGATTCTCCATAGTTAGAAACTCACATATTGATCTCTTCCCGGCCTCATCTCATGGTACCCTACATGTTATAAATGTGCTACAGCCAAACTTTATTACTAGCTGCTTCTCTCAATTTTCAAAGTTACTATATCAGCAATTCACCCCCTTAACCTTTATGTCCATTAAAATTTGATCTGTCCTTCAATATGCAGCTCCAACCTCTTCTCTATGAAATGTTCCCTGACTCCCCACCTGGAAGGGATTTTTGCTCCTCTTCTTAACTTTCCTAAAATGAACTTTGTATATATCTTTTGTATTAAACAGTAGTCTCATATTAACACGTGACTACCTGTTATTTCCTTTATTTTTATACAGCCAAATACTATGTTTTATTTATCTTTGTATCCCCCCTCAACACCTATTCCAACATTTTTCCAGAGTATACTGCTCAGAATCAGTGCTCAAAAAATGTGAATTTTAAGTGACTTGTGTTGTCCTGTCTATGAACTCAAATTGTTAGGAATACTAAAAGGTCCTTAAATACTACAGCCTAAATAGCATATGTCAAATTAAGGAGTGACTCCATCACTGAAGACTGTCTCATCAGCAAAGGATTACTTCTTTGCAGGATGAATTCTTTCCATGAGCTGCTTCAGGTAAAATTCTCTCTGGTTCAAGCAATGTTTAGTGACAAATTTGTTTTTCACTTGACAGAGATTTTTAGATACCTCTGTTTAAAATTTGTTAATAAATTTTCATAAGACTTTCAAACTATTTGTAACAATAAGCAGAACTTATTCTTATATAAGAGTTACACAAAACAAGCAGGCATGAATGAGGTTTGATTTGTACCATTGGAGGGAAAATCTATATCAATAAAATTATGGATCCATTAGAGTCTTGGGATAAATTGCCTAAATGTTCACAAAAAGCTAAATGCTTTGAAAGTGAGTTTAGAAATATCAATGACAGCATGCAGTGAATACTGTCTAAATGGAGTGAGTCAGTCAGAACATTTCTAAGATAGGAAAACAAACAAACATATTAACAAAAATATTGCATTGCTTTTGAGGACTCTGTGAAATAAAAACAGGAATTAAAATCTTAAAATATTCTTAGACCCTGCAATAGTGGATAGAGAGCTAACTAGGAAGACATTGATTGAAGTATTGCTTCTGACAAATACTAGTTGTGTAACCTTGGGTTAAGTCACTGCTTTAAGCAACTATCTAAAACCACAAATTGAAGAAAAAGTGATAATCTGCCTTGATGGGAGGAGTTTACTCACCTAAAGTTTCCTTTTACCAATGAAATGGCATTTCAGTTGTGGTCAAGAGATCCTAGGAATGCAAGAGTGCAGGGTGGGGAAGTTGAGGGAATGGGAGGGTGTCTAACTTGAAAGAATTTGACCACTCAAATTTATTGTAACTCCAGTAGAAGATGGTCATAATCCTAAAGAGTGAAGTGTTTGTGATGCTAATATAAGCAGACTAGAAATTAAAAATCTGTACATTTGATGAGGCTAAAATTTGTACTATTACACAGAAAGATTGTGGGAAGATCTGAATGGAATTAAGGAGAAGAAAGTAGCCTGTGGTGGGTACAGAGAAAGAGGGCCACAATGAAAGGGCAGTTAAAAGGATTATTGACAGGGATGGGCTTGATGACTCAGGAGAATGCCAGGGATCAGAGTTCAGGGATTTTCCTTTTAGTGGTCCAGGGCAAATCACAAGTCCCATCATTTCCATGTTCATAGCAGTATGAGTATAGCAGAAAGAGAACTTCATGAAAACCTATGCAATAAATTCTACACATTGTTTTCAAGGCATACTAGCTTTTCCGTGCTTCCTCCTATTTTCTTTCGTTCTCTGATGTGTACTTTTTATTTAATATTTTTCTTCCTCCCACCCACTCTAGAGAAAGCTTCAATTAAGTGTGTGGGTGTGTGTATATACACACATATATACATCTTTATATGCATATACATATCTATAAATCCACACATATATGAATACATATAAATATATGTAAAATAATACTATGCATATATCTATTTGTCAGTTCTTGTACTGGAGGTGAATAGTACCTTTCTTCATAGGTACAAGTATTTCCATGCTTTTTTCCCCCTAAGTCAACCAGCTCATCATTTCTCATATTCCAGCAGTATTCCATCACAATCTTATCTGAAAGATTGTCTATGAATCCTCCAACCCCAATTTTCTGCTTGTCTTCTAATCTTGGCTATAATAATTATGTGTGTATGTGTTTCTGTGTGTGTACATGTGTATGTGCATGTATATATATGCATATATATACATGCACATACATATATACATTTTAATTTAAAATAATCAAAATTATTCATTTTAAATGTCAGCAATACCCTTGTCTCATGGTATAGATTAAGATCTGGTACAGTTTCATTTCCTTCATTATTTTTCTTCAGTTTCTTTGAAATTCTTGACCTTTTGTTCTTCCAAATAAATTTTTTCATTATTTTCTAGCTCAGTAATTTCCTTTGTAGAAATTTCATAGGGATTATATTGATTTAATAGATTAGTTATGCAAAATTTTCCATTTTTTTATTATATTGGCTTTACCTAACCATGGACAATGAATATTTCTCCAATTATTTAATTTTAATTTATTCATATAAACAGTGGTTTATCTTTATATTTATGTAATTCCTGATTCTGTTTTGTCAAGTATCCTCTCAGGTATTATACTTTTCAGTTATTTTAAATGGTCTAATACATTATGGGATATTATTGGCTTTACATCATATAATTTTCCTATTTTTCTCTTTTAATTAATTCTATGTTAGCTTTAACTTTGCCTGAAATCATGATTACTACCCATGCTGAATTCAGATTTTTTTTATTCATTCTGCTATCCATGTCCATTTTATGGATAAATTCATCTCTTTCACATTCTAAGTCATAATTACTTTTTGTATATTTCTCTCCATCCTATTTTTCCTCACTATACTCCTCTCCCTATTTACCTTATCCCTCCTCACTAGTCTAATTTACTTCTGCCTGTTTCCTTGGCCTTCTCTTCCTTACTCTACCCTTCCCTCTAAGAGCCCCTCCCTTGTCCTTTCCCCATCCTCCACCTTAATCTACCCATTTTGTAATAGAGTTTCTCCCTTTTCCATTCTCCCCTTATAATCTTTAATCTAAACAGTCTTCTAAAAGTCCCTCCATTTTTCTATGCCCTTGCTCTTTCTTTATAAATTTAGAAAACTTGTATGTTTTTTAGATGTATATATATTGTTCCCTCTTTAACTCATTTCTGATAAGATTAAGGTTCAAGAACTACCACCCCCTTCTTGTTTCTTCTTCATCAATTTTTTCTTCATGCTGCATTTGTATGACATAATTACTCCTCTTTTATCTCTCTGTAAAGTTTTATGTATCTATATCTACTTATCTATGCACATATATATGTATGTATATATGTGTATATATGTGTGTGCGTGTGTATACATATGTTTATTTACTTATTTAGAATCACCTCATCATATAAAGCTCAACCCAAGTTTTTCTTTCAAACTACACAAATAATGGTAGTCACAAGGGCACTGATTACATTTTCATACATAAGAAGTAAACAGTTTGACCTTATTGACTCCCTTAATGTTTCACCCTTAATGTAAATGGTCTTTAACATTTATCTTATGTTTCTACTGGATGTTATATGTTAAATTTTCCACTAAGTTCTGCTTTTTTATATAGCACATACCTGAAAATCTTTCAATTTGTTAAATTTCCATTTTATGTTTTCATTCAGGATTATACTGACTCTGCTGGGTAAATTACCTCTGGATAACCCCATTTCTTTTGCTGTACTATGTATATGGTTCCAAGACCTATGTCCTTTGAATTTAGCTAATCTTATGTAATTCTAATTATAGGTCCACAATATTTAAATTGTTTGCTTTACTTGTTGTTCACAATATTTTCTCCTTAACTGGGAGTTTTGAAACTTGGCTATGATATTCCTTTAAATTTTCCTCTTAGGATCTCTTTTGGGTGGTGATTAGTGGATTTTTTTTTGTCTATTTCTGCTTTACTTTCTCAATCTAGAATTTCAGAGTAATTTTCCATAATAATTACTTGTGATATTGTATAAAGATTATTTAAACTTCCAGAAGTCTAATTATTCTTAGATTGTCACTACTTGACCTGTTCTCCAGATCAGTTGCTTCTCTCAGAATGTATTTTACATTCTCTTCTACTTTTTCATTCTTTTCATTTTTTAAAAAACTTCTCTTGTTATCTTATAATATCATTCACTTCTCCTTGCCCAGTTTTAGTTTTCAAGGAATTATTTTCTTCCTTAAGTTTTTGATTTTCTATTTCTAGTTGGTTGATTTTCTTTTCATATTTCCTTCATTTTCTTTGTTTGCTCTAATTTTTTCCCCTATCTTTTCCTTCATTTCTCTTGGTTGATTTTTAAAGTCCTTTTAAAATTATTGTAAACTCTTTTTGGGCTTGTGACCATTTGGTATTTCTCGCTTCTCATTGAAAAGGGAGTGACTTTTTTCACCTCCACTATTTTCCTCTGAATTTGAACCCAGATCTTCTCTACCCCCACATTTGTTATCTATGTTTTGATTTCTTCTTTGCTTATTTTTTTTTTTTAATTTTAGCAGCTCATTCTTATGATCAAGTTCTCGTCTCTATGTGGGGGGAATGATGTATCAAAGTTCGGGTCCTACCTACTGTTATTTTTTGAGCTCTGTCCTGGAGCTCAAACTTGGGCACTTCTTTCTATCCTTGAGTCACAGCTAGGGGTCCAAAACTACACTGTCCCACAACTACTCTTGCCCTCTGTTGCCCTCTGGTGGCTAAAAACTTCAACCATCTACTATGCCCTGGAATTGAAACCAGGTACTCTATTTCTCTGTAGGACCCACAGGAGCAGGGTCCCCAGGCTTTTGCCAACATTTTCATCAGCATATCATAATTCCTTCTCTCCCACAACCAGAGCCAAGGATAGGGTCTGGTTTGCAGCTTGACATCCCTCAGCAGTAGACAATTCTTTAATCTCCTTCCCAGACATCACTAAAGTTAAAGTTCCTGAGTCTAAGGCTGACTCCAAACCAAGCTGGGTTGAGGGCTTGTCATTTGTAGAGTCCTTAGAGTCTGGAGGTGTTTGTCCTTTACTCAGGCCAAACCTCCACCCTTGGAGTTCCTGTCTTTCCTGCAGTTTTCTTAAGTTGTATTTAGATAATAACTGCTTTATGTCGAGCTTTGTTTATTTCTGCTGTCCTACATTCACATTTAAGCCAGTGTTCTGTCATTTATATGTGATGGAAATTTGGAAAGCCTAAAGTTCTTTTTATTATTATTATTTTATTTGTTTTCAGTGTTCTACAATCACTTCCACATATCTTAGATTTTTTCCCCTTCATTCTTCTTTCTCCCCTACCTCCCCACTCCCTCCCTGAGATGGCATAGAGTTTTATATAGGTTCTACACAAACATTTGTATTAAATACATTTTCACCTTAGTCATGTTGCATAGAAGAATTAAAATGAATGAGAGAAATCAAAAAACAAATCAAAACATAATACAAAAGAAAATTATCTTCTTCATTCTGAGACTGATTTCCATAGTTCTTTCTCTGGATGTGGAAGTCATTTTGCCTTAAGGGACCATTGGTAATTGTTTAAGTCCTTGCATTGCAATGAAGAACTAAGTCTACCAGAACAATTCCTCACACACTGTGGTGGTTGCTATGTGAGGAGTTCTCCTGTATCTGCTCCTTTTGGTCAACATCAGTTCATATAAGTCTTTCCAGGACTCTCTGAAGTCTTTCTGTTCATGATTTCTTATAGCACAATGGCATTCCATTGCATTCATATACCAAAATTTATTCAGCCATTCCCCAATTGATGGGCATCCCTTTGATTTCCAGGTTTTGGCTACCACAAAGAGTGCTGCTATAAATATTTTTGTACATGTGAGATCCTTTCCCATTTTTATGATTTCTTGGGGATACAGTCCTAGAAGTGGTACTGCTAAGTCAAAGGGTATGCACATTTTTGTAGCCCTTATGGCATAGTTCCAAATTGCTCTCCAGAATGGTTGGATGAGCTCACAGCTCCATCCACAATGAATTAATGTTCCAACTCTTCAACATCTTTTCCAACATTTATCATCTTCCTGTTTTGTCATGTTAGCCAATTTGATAAGCATGATATGATGTCTCAGAGTTGATTTGATTTGCATCTCTCTAATCAATAGTGATTTAGAGCATTTTTTTATATGAGTATAGATAGCTTTAATTTGTTCCTCTGAAAGCTGGCTGTTCATATCCTTTGACCATTTGTCAATTGGGGAATGACTTGTATTCTTGTACATTTGACTCAGTTCTCCATATATTTTAGAAATGAGGACTTTATCACAAACACAAATTGCAAAAAATCTTTCCCAGTTTTCTTCTTCCCTCTTAATTTTGGTTGTATTGGGTTTGGTTATGCCAAACCTTTTCAACTTAATGTAATCAAAATTATACATTTTGTACTTCATAATGATTTCTATCTCTTGTTTAGTCAAAAATTCTTCCATTCTCCAAAAATCTGATAAATATGCTATTATTTGCTCCTCTAACTTGTCTATAGTATCAATATTTATAGCTAGATCATGTACCCTTTTGGACTTTTGTCCTTGTGTATGGTCAGGCATTGATCTATGCCCAGTTTCCACCTCACAGTTATCCAGTTATCTCAACATTTTTTGTTGAACAGTGAGTTCTTATTCCAAAAGCTGGGGTCCTTGAGTTTATTACACAGTAGATTGTTGTATTCATTGACAATTGTTCCTTGAGTACCTAATCTATTCCACTGGTCTATGCTTTTGTTTCTTAGTCAGTATCAAGTGGTTTTGATAATGTCTGTTTTATAATACAATTTGAGATTTGGTAGAGCTAGACCACTTTTCCTAGCATTTCTTTTCATTAATTCCCTTGATATTCTGGACCTTTTATTCTTCAGGATGAATTTTGATACTATTTTTTCTAGCTCTAGAAGATAATTATCTCATAGTTCGATTGGTATGGCACTGAATAAGTAAATTAATTTAAGTAGAATGGTCATTTTTATTAAATTGGATCAGCCTACCCATGAGCAGCTGATGTTTTTCCACTCTTTGATCTGACTTTATTTGTGGGAAAAGTGTCTTGTAATTGTATTCATGTAGTCCCTGGATTTGTTTTGGCAGATAGACTTCCAAATATTTTATATTGTCTACCATAGCTTAAAATGGGATTTCTCTTTCTGTCTCTTGCTGTTGGGCTTTGTTAGTAATATATGGAATTGTAGTTTTGTGTTGGTTTATTTTGTAAGCTGCAACTTTATGAAAGTTGTTCATTATTTCAAGTAGTTTTTTTTCTTTACTTGATTCTCTGGGATTCTCTAAGTATATCAACATGTCATGTGCAGTGAGTGATAACTTAGTGTCTTCTTTACCTATTCTAATTGCTACAGTTTCTTTTTCATCTGTTATTGCTTCAGCTAATATTTCTAGTACCATACTGATTAATAGTGGTTATAAAGGGCATCCTTTATTCAAACCTTATCTTACTGGAAATACTTCTAGCTTGTCCCTGTTGCATAAAATGCTTGTTGAAGGTTTTAGGTAGATATGGCTTATTATTTATGGAAAGTTCCATTTATTCCTATGTTCTTCAGTGTTTTCAATTGGAATGGATATTGCATTTGTCAAAAACATTTTCTGCATCCATTGGGATAATCTTGTGGTTTCTGTTAGTTTTGTTGTTGATATGATCAATAATGCTGATAATTTTCCTAATACTGAACCAATCCAACATTCCTGGTATAAATCCTACCTGATCTTAATGTATTATTCTCATGATCTGTTGATGTATTCTTTTTGGTAAAATCTTATTTCAAAGTTTTGCAACTATACCCATAAGAGAAATTGGTCTATAATTTTCTTTTTCTGTTTTGGCTCTTCCTGGTTTAGGTATCTAAACCACATTTGTATCATGAAAAGAATTTGGGAGGATTTCTTCTTCCCAAATTTTTTCAAATACTCTATACAGTATTGGAATTAATTGCTCTTTACATGTTTGATAGATTTCACTTGTAAATTTATCCAGCCCTGGAGATTTTTTTCCTAGGGAGTTCATTGATGACTTATTCAATTTCTTTTTCTGAAATAGGGCTATTTAAGTATTCAGCTTCTTCTTCTGCTAATCTGGACAATTTATATTTGGATGATTTATAATCATCCATCTCATTTAGATTGTCAAATTTATGGGCATAGAGTTGGGCAAGGTAATTCCTAATTATTATTTCAATTTCTTGCTCATTGGAGATGAGTTCACCCTTTTCATTTTTGATATTGATAATTTGGTTTTCTTCTTTTTTAAATCTAATTGACCAAACGTTTCTCAATTTCATTTTTCATAAAACCAACTCTTAGTTTTATTTATTAGTTCAATAGTTTTCTTAGTTTCAATTTTCTTAATCTCTCTTTTGGTTTTCAGTATTTCTAATTTGGAGTTTACTTGAGAATTTTCAATTTGTCCTTTTTCTAGTTTTTTCAGCTGCGTGCCCAATTCATTGATCTTCTCTTCTTCTATTTTATTCATGTAGGCATTCAAAGATATAAAACTTCCCCTAAGAATTGCTTTTGTGTTATCTCATTTGATTTGGTAGGTTGTCTCATTATTGTCATTCTCTTGAATGAAGTTGTTGATTTTTTCTATTATTCGTTGTTTAACCCAGTCATTCTTTAGTATTAGATTATTTAGTTAACAATTAATTTTTGGTCTATCTTTCCATGGTCTTTTATTACATATAATTTTTATTGTATTTTTATCTGAGAAGGATACATTTACTATCTCTGCCTTTTTGCCCTGGATTGTGATGTTTTTATGCCCTAGTACATGGCCAGTTTTTGTATATGTGACATGTACCACTGAGAAAAAAGGTATATTCCTTGCTATCCCCATTCAGTTTTCTCCACAGATCCATCATATCCACCTTATCCAGATTTTTATTCACCTCCTTAACATCTTTCTTGTTCCTTTTGAGGTTAGATTTATCAAGTTCAGAGAGGGAGAGATTGAGGTCCTCCACTAGTATAGTTTTTTTTTTTAATGTTAGCTCTTTTTTTATTTTTTTTCATTTAAATTTATTCATTTATTTAACTTTTTACATTCATTTTCACAAATTTTTGGGTTCCAAATTTTCTCCCCTTTTATCCCCTCCCCTGACCCCAATACCCCAAGCAATCTAATTTTCCCTGTCTCCAATCTGCCCTCTCTTCTGTCATCCCTCCCTTCTCTTGTCTCCATCTTCTCTTTTCTCCTGTAGGGCCAGATGACTTTCTATTCCTCCTTAACTGTATGTCTTCTTTCCTAGTTGCAACAACAATACTAAACAGTTGTTCCTAAAACTTTGAGTTCCAAATTCACCCCATCCCTCCCTCCCCACCCATTCCCTTTGGGATGGCAGGCAATTCAATATAGGCCATATCTGTGTAGTTTTGCAAATGACCTCCCTGATAGTCGTGTTGTGTAAGACTAACTGTATTACCATCCCTCCTAACCTGCCCCTCATTGTTTCTCTTCTGTCTTTTGATCCTGTCCCTCCCCAAGTGTTGACTTCAAATTGCTCCCTCCTCCCTTTGCCCTTCCTTCCATCATCCCCCCCTTGCAATATCTCCTTCTCCCCCACTTTCTTATACTGTAAGATAGGTTTTCATACCAAAATGAGTGTGCATTTCACTCCTTCATTTAGTCATATGTGATGAGGGTAAACTTCTTGTTTTTTGTTGTTTTTTTTTTCTCAGCTCTCCTCTTTTTCCCTCCACTAAAAAGAACTCCTACCTGCCTCTTAAATGACATATAGTTACCCCCTTCCATTTCCCCTTCGTTCCTCCCACTACATTTCTTTCTCACCATTTACCTTAATTTCTTTTAAGGTATGGTCCCATCCTATTCAGTTCAACCTGTGCTCTCTATCTCTGTATGTGTGTGCATGTGTGTATGTGTGTGCATGCGTGTACATGTGTATGTGTGGTCCCACCAACTACCCAGATACTGAAAAGTTTTAAGAGTTAGAAATATTGTCTTTCCCTGTATGAATGTAAACAATTCACTTCTGGTAAGTCCCTTAAGACTTCTCTTTGCTGTTTCCTTTTTCATGCTTCTTCTCATTCTTGTGTTTGAAAGTCAAATTTTCTTTTCAGCTCTGGTCTTTTCATTAAGAATGATTGAAAGTCCTCTGTTTCATTGAAAGACCATATTTTCCCTTAAAGCATTATACTCAGTTTAGCTGGGTAGGTGATTCTTGGTTTGAGTCCTAGTTCCTTTGCTTTCTGGAATATCCTATTCCACGCCCTTTGATCCCTTAATGTAGAAGCTGCTAGATCTTGAGTTATCCTGATTGTATTTCCACAGTATTGGAATTGTTTCTTTCTAGCTGCTTGCAAGATTTTTTCCTTGAGCTGGGAGTTCTGGAATTTGGCCACAATGTTCCTAGGAATTTCTCTTTTTGGATCTCTTTCAGGTGGTGATCCATGGATTCTTTCAATACTTATTTTGCCCTCTGGTTCTAGAATGTCAGGGCAGTTTTCCTCGATAATTTCATGGAAGATGATGTCTAGGCTTTTTTTTTGATCATGAGTTTCAGGTAGTCCCATAATTTTTAAATTGTCTCTCCTGGATCTATTTTCCAGGTCAGTTGTTTTTCCCATGAGATATTTCACATTCTCTTCCATTTTTTCATTCTTTAGGTTTTGTTTGGTGATTTCTTGGTTTCTCGTAAAGTCATTAGACTCCATCTGTTCCATTCTAATTTTGAGAGAATTGTTAAATTCAGTGAACTTTTGAGCCTCTTTTTCCATTTGGCTCATTCTGCTTTTGAAAGCATTCTTCTCCTCATTGGCTTTTTGAACCTCTTTTGCCAATTGAGTGAGCCTATTTTTCAAGGTGTTAATTTCCTCAGCATTTTTTTGGGTCTCCTTTACCAAGGTATTGACCCGTTTTTCATACTTTTCTTGCATCTCTGTCTTTTCTCTTCCCAGTTTTTCCTCCACCTGTCTAACTTGCTTTTCAAAATCCTTTTTGAGCTCTTCCAAGGCCTGAGCCCACCCGCCACCCCCCTGGGGTGTCTGGGGTACTGAGGCCCCAACCTCCACGTCTTTCCCTGATGGCAAGAATATGTCCTCGTCATCAGATCCAAAGGTCGGGATCATTTGCATTTGTTGGAAAAAACTCTCTATAGTCTTATTTTTCTTCCCTTTTCTAGGCATTTTCCCAGCCAGTTACTTGACTTCTGAGATTCCTTTCCACCCCTGCCTGGATCTGCCCAGCTAGTGCTTGGCCTCTGAGATTCAAATGTGCTTTCCACAGCAAGCTTTAGTTCTGGCGCTGGGGTGGAGGCAGGGCCGCCTGCCAGGCTCAGTTCCCTCAGGGGCTTTATGCAGAGAGTTTCAGGAATGGAGCGGGTGGGGGTGGGGTGCGGGGCCCGCCTCCCAGACTCAGTTCCTTCAGGGGCTTTATGCAGAGGCCTTCAGTAATAGAGCGGGGTGGGGGCAGGGCCGTCTCCCAGGCTCAGCTCCCTCAGGTTTTATGCAGAAACCTTCCGTAATGAAGATCCTGCCTGCTGCTGGGGGATTCCTGAGTCCCAGGCCACTGCCGCCTCAGCCGCCGCCCACCCTTCTGCCTCCGCCACTTCCTGCCCCCGTCCCTGCCGCTTCCTCCCGAGGGGCCCCGAGTCACGGAGACGCTCAGCTCCCCTCCTCTAGCCTAGCCTTCTTTCTCACTGACCTGTAGCTTCTGTGGGTGGAGGGACTTTCCTGGCTGCCGGAGCTTCCATCCCTGAAGCCTGCTCATGTCAGCTTCTCTGGGGCCGTGGCCAGGGTAGCGTTGGGGTGGGGTCCGCTTTCCAGGGTGCGACGACCCCGGGGACGGCTCTTCAGGGCTCTCTGGCACGGAAATCTCTTCCACTCCGTTTCTGCATACCTTGTATTGACCCAGAAGTTATGGGGGTCTCTTTTTACATTAATTCTATGGGCTTTGGTTTCGGAGCTCATAAACGTGCATCCTTCTACTCCGCCATCTTGGTTCCGCCCTCACTAGTATAGTTTTGATGTCTATTTCATCTTGTAACTGCCTTAACTTCTCCTGGAAGAATTTGGTTGCTATACCACTTGGAGCACATATATTTAATAATGATATTGCTTCATTGTCTATGGTGCCTTTTAGTAGGATATAGTTTCCTTCCCTATCTCTTTTGACCAGATGTATTTCTACTTTCACTTTGTCTGAGATTAGATGGCAGAGTGAGAGCAACTACTCACCTAAGCCCTTACACAAACTTCTCCAGATTCCTTTCCAATGAGAATATGACCAAATTTTGGAGGGTCAGAATAAAATAGGAGACAGTCTCTGGTGAATTCATAGCCCAGAACTGACTGGTAAGTTGACAGGAAGGATCTGTTCCATGGGGGTGGACAAGCACACAGCACACAGGCTGTACTATCATGGGCCTTCTGCTGCATCATTGAGAAGGAAATCCTGAGTGATCTGAGGCAGTGGCTGCACTGCGGAATCTCAGGCATATCAGCACAGGATGGAAGTGCAGCAGAACTGGACAAGTGAGATCCATGGAGGCCCAGGTATCTGCAATGGTTGTTCCTGAGATGATCAGAATGCAGATTATATATCTGTAAGTCACATACTTGAACTTACAGGAGCCAAAATGGCAGAGTGACCAGTAAATGAGTAAATGCTCTCCTCGTTCCCTTTATTGACCTTGAAAAAATCATAAAATATTTCCCCAGAAAAATCATGGAACAGGGAGATCAGCAGAAGGTGCAAACAGTCTCATAGTATGTGAAACTAGAAAAATCACTAAGGAGGGTCCCTCTTGCTGTGGTGGAAGGGACCCAGTGCAGGATCAGAGCTGTCTCAGACAGCCCCACCTCAATAAATTGAGAGGACACCCAAAGTTCCAGAGGGGTGGAGCCTGGCAACCACCAACACCAGGATCTCAGGCATATCTCAGCACCTCAGGGGAATCAGGAAGATGCTATTGCAGCCAGAATCACTAACCCCTGAGCTCAACTATACTCTAGCTCGGCAGAGGAAATATCCTGTGGCCAGACCACCCCTCCTCCACACTTAACAAGCTAGGTTCAGGGTAAATTCAAGGAAACACATAAAGACTTTACCTTGCCTCTTCTTTCTCACCCCAGCCAATTCAGCACCTGGTGATCTGAGTACTTTTTGTGTTTGTCCTTCATTGCCAAAAAACCGTGCCATCATATGACTTGCACTTGAGTTTGTTTTGAGTAAAGGATGGCTGTACAGGTCACCAGCCTCCCTTCTCCAGAGCTGTCTGAATCCAGTGAACAGATAGTAATCAGAATGACTGGAGATTACCCAGGATGAACCAGAAACTATAACACACAAAGCTGCATCATGATAAGTAAAAAGCAAAGCAGGAAAGAAAAGACCTCAGAATCTTTCTATGGGGCAAGGACCAAAACACAATTACCAAAGAGGTCAGTATTGATACTGTACTCCCATCTGAAACTTCAGAAGGGATTTTGAATGGGGCACAAGCACAAAGAGCACTCTTGGAACAGCTGAAGAAGGGTTTTAAAAGCCAAATTAGAAAAAATTGCCCAATGATTTTAAAAATATGTGAAAAAAATCAACTGAAGAGTATTGCTTCTTAGAAAGGAAAATTGGACAAATGGAAAGGAAGCACAAAACCTAACTGGAAAAACTAGACAAATTGAAAAGGAAGTACAAAAATTAACTGAAGACTATGCCTCCTTAAAAGGCATAATTGGACAGATGGTAAAGGAGATGCAAAAGTTAACTGAAGAAAACAATTTGATAAAGATTAGAATTGGGCAAGTAGAAGCAAAAACTCTATGAGACATCAAGAATAATACAAACAAAATTTAAAGAATGACAAGACAGAAAAAAATGTAAAATATTTAATTGGAAAAACAATCGACCTAGAAAATAGATCCAGGAGAGAAAATCTAGGAATTAATGGCCTACCAAAATGGAAAAAAGAGCCTGGAAAATATCTTCCAAGAAATCATTAAGGAAAACTTTCCAGAAGTCCTAGATCCAGAGGGCGAAATTGTCATCAATAGAATCCACCATTCATCTCCTAAATAGGATCCCAAACAAAAACCCCGAGGAATACTATCAAGTGAAGGAGAAAATCCTACAGGCAGCCAGAAAGAAGTCATTCAAATATTGAGGTACTACAGTCTGGATCACACAGCTTCTACATTAAAAGATAGAAGGAATTGGAATGTGATATTCTGTAAAGCAAAGGAACTGGGACTAAAACCAAGGTTCAATTACCCAACAAAGTTGAGCATAATATTTCAGGCAAGGAAATGGACATTCACTGAAATAAGGGATTTCCTAATCTTCCTGATAAAAAGGACAGAATTCAATAGAAAATTCGATGAATGCATAAAAAGGCAAATAGGTGAACAAAAACGTGTTACTCATTGTATGCAAACTGCTAATTTTGAGAATTGTATATTAATTTTGAAATTGAAAAAGATATACATAGATAGAAGAAGTGGGTATAAAGTGAATAATGTGATGATAAAAATATGATTTAAGGGTGCAAAGGGATTGTAACAGGAGATGTGAAAAGGAGGAGCCAGGAAATGGTAAATTGCATCACAGGAAGAGGCACACAATTATATTACAGTAGAGGGAAAGCAGGGAGAGAGATGAGCATTGTTTGATATTTACTCTCATTTTATTTGGTTCAGGGAGGGAACAACAAATTTAATTAACTTTATAAGTCTAACTAGTTCTATAGATAGTAGGAGGGGAAGCGAGAAAGAAAGGGGAAGGGAGGCTCAAAGGGAGTGAAGAAGTAGTAAGGGTAAAGGGGAGTATAAAGGGAGTGAGGCTGAAAGAAGGAAGGGAAGACTATAGGAAATGATGCTTAAAAATTAAAACTCCATTTTGGAGGGAAAGGGAGAAGGGAGAACTAAAAGCACAAACAGTGGGGAAAAAAGATGGAGGGAAAGAAACCGATATTAATCATAACTGTGCATGGGAATAGGATGAACTCTCCAATCAAATGTAGATGGATAGCAGAATGGATTAAAAACCATAATCCAACAATATGTTGTTTACAAGAAACACATTTGAAATGGGGGTATGCCCCACAGGGAAAGGTAAAAGGTTAGAGCAGAATATATTGTGCTTCATCTGATGTAAAAAAAAACAAAAAAACAAAAAACAGGGGTAGTAATCCTAATCTCAGAGAAAGCCTAAAGTTTTATGACATATTTCACCATCTTCTCAAAATCTTCTCCAACATTCTTATTCTTAAGCACATAGTTAAACAGAACCTAATTCTCAATTTCAATCAATTCACTGGAATAAACATTCATTGAATACCTCCCATGTGAAACGGATTATGATAGTCTTTAGTTACAAAAATGGAACCCATGACTCAACTCATATACTAGGCAAATGTATATAATGCTCAGTGTTAGAGATTTCTCATTAATATATTTGCATGCTCAAACCTTGGGATTCTGGCAACATCAAAATTTGATTCATTTTGTCTGCAAATGATATATCCATAGGGAATCTACAATTTAATTTATGTCAACATCTCCACAAGAAAGTAGGAAAATACTAAGTACTAAGTACTAATACTAAGTACTAAGCAATTATGCAAGTCCTCAGGCTCCCAAAATATCAAATATGGGACACACTTTATTTGACCCAGTAATAACAATAATAACAACATTGAAAAAGGACTAGAATTTGAGGAATTTAAGAGTCAAAACAGATCCCCTTCTTTCTTTATGGGGATTTAATCTTCTCTAGGAATTGAGTTCATGAAGTGAGTTGGTCACATAAAAGAAAATACATTATAGAAAGTAGAAAATCAATCTTTCTCATGACATTGACTATTCTGACAGGTTGAGAAAGTTTTTTCTAATTAATGGAATTAGAATGGAATTGAAGTTATCTAAAGTGGGGAAATAACTGAAGTTCTTAGAGAGTCAAATTCTCTCCCCTCGACCTTTCTGGTATACATGATTCGAAATACCATTGAAAGGTAAGATCCAGCTTCTATCATTAATTTTTACCTCTGTAGCTTATCACACCATGGAGACCATCTTCAGTTATCCTAATTTGCATCTTGCCATTGGACCCACCTGGCTCCAGGAGAGAATGAGCCTGATGACATTGCACAGCCCTCCCTCACTTAAATCCAATTCACTTCTAAGTCATGACATCTCATTCCTGATGTCATGGTACTCTTCAAGATCAAAGGACAAAAAAAAAAACAAAACAGAGTTCTTATGACCAAAACATTCTATTTTAAAATATTTAATACTTAATTCCCCCCAATTACATGTAAAACCAATTTTCACCATTCTTTTATATTTTTTTTGAATTTCAAATTCTCTCCCTCCCTCCTTTATCCACCTCATTGAGAAGACAAGCAATTTGATATATGTTACACATGTGCAGTGAGGCAAAAGATATTTTCATGTTAATAATGTAAAAGGAAACACAGGCAAAACTTCAAGAAAGATAAAGTAAATATATTTCACTCTGCCTTTGGATTTAGTCATTTGTCTGGGGAAGGATGGCATCTTTCATCATAAGTTTCAGAATGTTTTTGAATCATTGTACTTCTCAGAATAGTTAAATCATTCATAGGTGATCATCACATGATATTACTGTTGCAATTTTCACCTGGTTCTGCTCATTTCATTTGCACCAGTTCATGTAAGTCTTTCTGGGTTTTTCTGAGAGCATCCTATTCATAATTTCTTATATCACAAGAGTATTCCATCATACATCAGCCATTCCCAAGTTGATGGACATCCCCTTAATTTTCAATTCTTTGCTGACACAAAAAGAGCTGCTATAAATATATATTTTCTGTAAATATAAGTCATTTTCCATTTTTTTCTCTTTGAGATACAAAACTGTACTGGTATTGCTTGGTCAAAGGATATTCATGGTTTCATAGCCCTTCGGGCATAGTTACAAATTGCTCTTCAGAATAGTTAAACAAAATTTCACTAACCATGCTTAAGTGCTCAATTGTTTTTCCACCTCCTGTTGAACATTCATCATTTTCTTTTTCTGTCATATTAGCCAGTCTGATTAATGTGGGATGGTAGGTCAGAGTTATTTTAATTTGCATTTCTTTAATCAGTAACGATTACAAACATTTTTATATGACCATAGATGACTTCGATTACTTCACTTGAAAACTGTCTTTTCATATCCTTTAACAATTTATTAACTGAGGAATTGGAGCCACAGGTGAGAATGAAATTTTCTAGGTTATGTGGCAAGAGGAGGCTATCCCCCAGGAATTCAAGGATATCTCCATTGTATACCTTTATAAAGTAAATGGAAGAGATTTTCCTGCCACAATCACAGGGGGATCTCTCTCTTAGTCATTGCTTCAACAGTCTTGCTAGATTCCTCCTTAATAGGCTGATCCTTCACGTGGAAGATGGTCATCTTACCTGAGAGCCAGTGTGGCTTCAGAAAAGGCCTAGGAAGAGTTGATATGATATTTGCTGCCTGACAACTCCAAGAGAAATGCCAGGAGCAGAACAGAGATCTGTACACAATTTTTATAGGCCTGACCAAAGCCTCTGAGACTGTTAGCCATGAGGGCTGATGGAAAATTTTGTCAAAATTTGGTTGTCCAGAGAAGTTCATCAGCATTGTATGTCAATTTCATCATGGCATGTTTGCCCAGGTTCTGGATAGTGGACAATTCTCTCATAATTCCAGGAGAGGCTCCAGGAGAGAATCCAATCTTTTTTCCAATCACCAGTGAAGTGAAACAGGGTTGTGTGCTTGCTCCATGATGTTTTCAGCCATGTTGTCAAATGCTTTCAATGGGCATAAACATGACATCAAGGTCAACTATTGTACTGATGGTAAGTTCTTCAGTCTGGTAGTATACTTTCCAGGGATATACACTTTGACAATGAGGTTGGTACTTGTGTTGTGAGGCTCCAAAGAAAAGTTTGAGAGAGAAGAGATATTAGACTGACTACCAAACTGAAGGTCTACAGAGCCATTGTGCTGACCTCATTGTTGTGTACCTGTGAAACACAGTCTACCAGTGTCATGCTGGGAAACTGAATCACTTCCATTTGAACTGTCTTAGGAAGATTCTTATGATCACCTGGCACAATAAGATGCCCTTCCTTGAGCTGAAATGCCAACTCTGATGGGCAACACATGTTGCTCAAATGCAAAATGTGTGCTTGCCAAAAAGAGTACTTTATAGAGAAATAACATGGAGCAAGTGATCACACGGTGGTCAGAAAAAGTGATACAAGGACACTCTGAAGGTCTTTCTCAAGAATTTTAGATTTGATTGTTTAACATGGAAGACACTGGCACAGGACTACTCAGCATGGCATGTCCACATCAGAAGGGGTCCTGTGCTCTATGAGCAAAGCAGAATTGCGACAGCACAAAGGAAGCATAGGATGTGAAAATTTGGCATGACCACCCCAAATATTCACATGGACTATCTGTGCTCCACCTGTGGTAGAGCATTCCAAGCTCATATTGCTGATCAGTCATAGTCAGAAACACTGAAACTTCACTTTATCATGGTGATGTCATTTTGGTCCTCTTGGAGAACAAAGAACAACCACAAGCAACCAATCTACCAACAACCAACTGAGGAATTTTCCTTATACCTATAACTTTGACTCAGTTTTCCATATATTTGAGAAATGAGGTCTTTG
The DNA here is from genome assembly GCA_023548195.1 of Bettongia penicillata ogilbyi. Lineage (NCBI taxonomy): Eukaryota > Metazoa > Chordata > Mammalia > Diprotodontia > Potoroidae > Bettongia > Bettongia penicillata. The sequence goes on along the minus strand of JAJHZJ010000339.1, from coordinate 917,079 downwards.
TCAGAGAAATTTGCTGTATTTTTTTAGAAGGTCCATGGGAAGGATCTATTTCATAGGGGTGAGCCCACAGTGCACAGCGTAGCACATCCAGTGCAGCAGAGTGGAAGGACACCAGGTAAACCTGAGACAGCAACAGGTGGAACCAGTGGAGCTGCAGCCAAGGGTGACAGACCAGCAGAGCCAAGAGAGTGACAGCCACTGAACACCAGATATCAGCGGCAACAGCTCCTGAGACTTTGAGCCCACAGATTAAATGTATGTAAGTCCCCTCTTGAACTTCCTGGAGCCAGGATGGTAGAGTGATCAGTAAATGCTCTCTCCTCCCTGCTTGATGACATTGAAAGGCCCATAAAGTATTTCCCCAGAAAAATCCTGGATCAGCGGAAACAGCAGAGGGGGCAAATAGTCTCATAACATCTGAGGCTAGGAAAATAGCTAAGGGGGATTCCTCCTGCTGTGGTGGAGGCAAACTGGAAGAAGAGGGGACCCAGGGCAATGGAAACTCACACTAGGACACAGTCAAGCCTCTGTGCCAGGAGAGGAGGCCCAGGAAGGGTGGAAACATGCACAAGAATTTAGGCGTGCCTCAGCACTCCAGGGAAAATGGGAAGACAATAAGGCAGCTGGGATCGCCATCTCCTGAGCTTGCTTTTGCCTCAGTTGGGATGAAGAGATCTCCTGTGACCAGACTGCCCCTTCCCCACACTTAACAAGCTATCCCCAGGGCAGATCAGGGAAACACAAAACAAAAAGATAAAAGGACATGTGCTCTTAAATTTTTCACACAAGTCAGCTTAACAACAAGTTCTTTAGCTTCTAACCAAAAGAACCAGAAGCCACAACACACAATCACCATCCTGAACAAGAAAAAGCAAAACAGGCTTGAAAAGACCATAGAATCTTTCTATGGGATAAGGACCAAAACACAAACACCAAAGAGGTCAGCACTGAGACTGTACTTCCATCTGAAACTTCAGAAGGGACTATGAATTGCTTGCATGCACCAACAGCTCACCTGGAACATCTGAAGAAGGAAATAGAAAGAAAAAAAAAACTGGCCAATGATTTTAAAAATGTAAAAAAAGAATTCACTGATGAGACATCTCTTTAAAAAGGAAAACTGAATAAATGGAAAAGGAAGTACAAAAATTAACTGGAGAAAATAACTCCTTAAAAGAAAAAATTGGAAAGATGGAAAAGGAGATGCAAAAGTTCACTGAAGAACACAATTTGATAAAGATTAGAATTGAGCAAGTAGAAACTAATGACTCTATGAGACAGCAAGAATCAGTCAAACAAAATATGAAGAATGAAAAGCTAGGAGAAAATGCAAAATATCTAATTGGAGAAACAATTGACCTGGAAAATAGATCCAGGAGAGAAAATTTAAGAATTATTGGCCTGCCAGAAAGCCACAATGAAAAAAAAGACTCAGGACAATATCTTCCAGAAAATCATCAAGGAATACTGCCCAGAAGTGCTAGATCCAGAGGGCAAAATACTCATTGAAAGAATGTACAGTTCACCTCCCAAAAGGGATCCCAAACTTAAAACCACAAGAAATATGGTTGCCAAATTCCAGAAGTATCAAGTGAAGGAGAAAATATTACAGGAAGCCAGAAAAAAAACCATACAAATATCCAGGAGTTATAGTCAGGATCACAAAGGACCTTACAGCATCTACATTGAAAGATGGAAGGAATTGGAATCCAATATTCCATAAGGCAAAGGAGTTGGGACTACAACCAAGGATCAACTACCCAGCAAAGTTCAGCAAAACATTTCAGGCAAGGAGATGGTCATTCAACAAAGTAAAGAAGTTCCATAAACTCTTGACAAAAACACCAGAACATAATAGACAATTCAATCTTCAAATACAGGTCTCAAGAGAAGCATAAAAAAGTAAACAGGAGGAAAAACTTATTACTCAATTTGGGCAAACTGTTTACCTCCCTATAAGGAAGATGATACCGGTTAACTTTGAGAACTGTACATCTATTATGAAATATAAAAGAGAGATACAGAGAGGGAATAGGTATAAAGTAACTAAAGTCATGTTAAAAATATGATTTAAGCATACAAAGGGTCTGTAACAGGAGGTATGAAAAGGATGAAGCAGAAAATGGTAAAACACATCACAGGAAGAAGTACAAAATTATAGTAGAGGGAAAGAGGGGATGGAAATGGGCATTGTTTGAGAGGTACTTCTGATTTGGTTCAAAGAGGGAACAATAAACTTAAATGTATAATTCTAACTAGCTCTATAGACAGTAGAAGGGGAAGGGGGAAGAAAGGGGAGGGGAAGCTAAAAGGGAGGGAAGAAGCAGTAAGGGTAAAGGGGAGTAAAAGGGAGGAGGTTCACAAGAAAGAAGGGAAGGAGGCAGGAGGTGGTGGGGAAAAGTGAAAACTATTGAGGAGGGGAAGTGAGATGGGAGAGCTAAAACACAAATGATGGGAAAGAGGATGGAGGGAAATATACAGATTGTAATCATAACTGTGAATGTGAGTGGAATGAACTCTCCATAAAAAGGAGACAGAGAGCAGAATGGATTAAAAGCCATAAGCTAACAATATGTTGTTTACAAGAAACACATTTGAAACAGGGAGATACACACAGGGTAAAGGGCAAAGGTTGGAGCAGAATATATTGTGCTACGAAGCAGGAGTAACAATCCTAATCTCAGACAAATCAAAAACAGAAATAGATCTAATCAAAAGATATAAGGATGGGAACTATATCCTGCTGAAAGGCACCATAGACAATGAAGCAACATCATTACTAAACATGTATGCTCCAAGTGGTATAGCATCCAGATTCTTAGAGGAGAAGTTGGGGGAGTTGAAGGAAGAAATTGACAGCAAAACTATACTAGTGGGGGACCTCAACTTCCCCCTCTCTGAACTTGATAAATCTAATCTCAAAATAAAAAAGAAAGAGGTTAGGAAGGTAAATATAACTCTGGATAAGGTAGATATGATAGATCTCTGGAGAAAATTGAATGGGAATAGGAATGCATATATCTTTTTATGAGTAGTACATTGCATATTTACAAAAATTGACCATGTACTAGGAATACAAACCTCACAATCCAGTGAAGAAAGGCAGAAATAATCAATGCATCCTTCCCAGATCATAAGACAATAAAATTATATGTAATAAAAGGCCATGGAAAGATAAACCACAAATCAATTGGAAACTAAATATTTAATCCTAAAGAAGGAGTGGGTTAAAGGAGAACTCATAAAAACAATCAACAACTTCATTCAAGAGAATGACAATAATGAGAAAACCTATAGAATCGTATGGGATACTGCAAAAGCAGTTCTTAGGGGAAGTTTTACATCTTTGATAGTCTACATAAATAAAATAGAGAAAGATGAGATCAATGACCTGGGCATACAGCTGAAAAGCTAGAAAAAGAACAAATTGAAAATGCCCAAGTAAATACCAAATTAGAAATATTGAAAATGAAAAGACAAATTAATAAAATTGAAATTAAGAAAGCTATTGAATTAATAAATAAAACTAATAGTTGGTTTTATGACAGAACCAATAAAATTGATAAACCTTTGGTCAATCTGATTAAAAAAGAAAGAAGAAAATCAAATTACTAACATAAAAAAAGAAAGCGGTGAACTCACCTCCAATGAGGAGGAAATTTAAACAATAATTAGAAATTATTTTTTCCCAACTTTATGCCCACAAATTTGACAGTCTAAATGAGTTGGATGAGTATTTTGAAAAATACAAATTGCCCAGATTAACAGAAGAAGTTGAATAATTAAACAATCCCGTCTCAGAAAATCAAATTGAACAAGCCATCAATGAACTCCCTAGGAAAAAATCTCCAGGGCCAAATGGATTCATAAGCGAATTCTATCAAACATTTAAAGAACAGTTAATTCCAAAAATATATAGACTATTTTTGAAAATTGAGGAAGGAGTCTTCCTAAATTCTTTTTATGATACAATATGGTTTTGATACCTAAACCAGGAAGAGACAAAACAGAGAAAAAAAATTATAGACCAAATTCTCTAATGAATATAGATGCAAACATTTTAAATAAGATTTTAGCAAAATGAATACAGCATCTTATTAGGAGAATAATACATCATGATGAGGTAAGATTCATTCCAGGAATCCAGGGATGTCTCAAAATTTGGAAAACTATTAGCATAATTGATAATATCAACAACAAAACTAACAAAAACCACACGATTGTCTCAATAGATGTAGAAAAATCTTTTGACAAAATATAACACCCATTCCTATTAAAAACACTGGAGGACATAGGAATAAAGGGGACTTTCCATAAAATCATAAGCAGTATCTACCTAAAACCATCAGCAAGCATTATATGCAATGGAGATAAGCTAGATGCATTTCCAATAAGATCAGGGATGAAACAAGGATGTCCATTATCGTTACTATTATTCAATATGGTACTAGAAATGTTAGCTGTAGCAATTAGACAAGAAAAAGAATTAGAAGGAACAAAAATAGGCAAAGAAGAAACAAAGTTATCACTCTTTGCAGTTAATATGATGATATACTTAGAGAATCCCAGAGACTCAAGTAAAACCTACCTGAAATAATAAACAACTTTGGCAAATTTTCAGGTTATAAAATAAACCAGCACAAATCTTCTGCATTCCTATATATTAATAACAAAACCCAACAGCAAGTGATAGAAAGAAAAATCCCTTTTACTTCTAGGGTAGACACTATAAAATATTTGGGAGTTTACCTGCCAAAACGAACCCAGGGACTATATGAACACAATTACAAGGCACTTTTTTCACAAATAAAGTCAGATCTAAGTAAGTGGAAAAGCATTAGTTGCTCATAGGTAGGCTGAACCAACATAATAAAAATGGCAATTCTACCTAAATTAATTTACTTATTTAGAGCCATAACAAGTAAACTATCAAATACTTATTTCTTAGAGCTGGATAAAATGATATCAAAATTCTTCTGGAAGAGCAAAAAGTCCAGAATATCAAAGCGACTAATGAAAAGAAATGCTTGGGAAGGTGACTTAGTGCAACCAGATCTCAAATTGTAGTATGAAGCTGCAATTATTAAAACCACTTGGTCCTGGCTAAGAAGCAGAAGAGGAGACAAGTGGAATAGGTTAGGTGTTCAAAGCACAGCAGGCAATGAATGTAGCAGTCTCCCATTTGATAAATGCAAGGACCCCAGCTTCTAGGATAAGAACTCACTGTTCAAAAAAATCGTTGGGAAAACTGGGTAAGTGTGGTGGAAACTAGGCATAGACCCATGCCTGACACCCTACACAAGAATAAAGTCCAAATGGGTACATGATCTAGATATAAAGATTGATATCATGGACAAACTGGCGGAGCAAATGATAGTCTCTTAATCAGATTTATGGAGAAGGGAAGAATTTTTGACTAGAGATAGAAAGCATTATGAAGTGCAAGATGGATAATTTTGATTACATTAAATTGAAAAGCTTTTGCACAACCAAACCCAATTCAACCAAAATTTGGAGGGATGTACTATATTGGGGAAAAAATTCATAGCTAATCTTGGGGATAAAGGCCTCATTTCTAGAATATATAGAGAACTGAGTCAAATGTACAAAAATACAAGTCATTCCCCATTTGATAAATGATCAAAGGATATGAACAGACAATTTTCAGAGGAAGAAATTAAAGATATCTATAATCGCATGAAAAAATACTCTATATCACTTTTGATTAGAGAGATGCAAATCAAAACAACTCTGAGGTACCACATCACACCTATCAGATTGGCAAATATGATAGAACAGGAAAATGAGGATGTGGGAGAGTTGGAACACTAATTCATTGTTGGTGGAGCTGTGAGCTCATCCAACCATTCTGAAGAGCAGTTTGAACCTATGTCCAAAAGGCTACAAAAATGTGCATACCCAGCAATATCACTTCTAGAACTGTATCCCCAAGAGATCATAAAAATAGGAAAAGGTCCCACATGTACAAAAGTATTTATATCAGAACTCTTTGTAGTGGGCAAAACCTAGAAATCAAGGGGATGCCCATCAATTGGGGAATGACTGAATAAATTATGGTATATTAACATAATGGAATACTATTGCATCATAAGAAATTATGAACAAGAAACTTCAGAGAGGCCTGGAAAGACTTATATGATCTGATACTGGGTGAAAGGAGCAGAACCAGGAGAACTTTGTGCACAGCAATGATCACAGCGTGCGAGAGTTTTTCCTGGTAGACTTGGATCTTCATAGTAATGCAAGAACATTAAAAAAAATAATTCCTAATGATCTTCTAAGGCAAAAATACCTTCCACATTCAGAGAAAGAATTATGGAATTCAGTCGCAGAATGCAGAAGATATTTTTTTTCTTTTTTTGTGTGTGTATATTATATTTTGGTTTGTTATATGATTTCTCTCATTTATTTTATTTTTTCTACACAGCATAACTTTAATGAACATATATTCAATAGAAACATATGTGTAGATCTTATATAGAATTGTATGCCATCTTGAAGAGGGAGGGGATTGATGGGGGTGAAAATCTAAGTTTTATGGTAGTGATTGTAGAGCACCAAAAATAAATAAAATGAATATATTAAAAAAAAGTTTATGGACGGAGTGCTTATCTTCAGAAAATGGCAAGCAAAAAGAGACACTCTCTACTCACTTGTTTTGTTCAAAAGAGGATGCTAAGCACATTCGGGGGCAGTGACAAAGAAGTCAATAAATAGGAAGAGAATGATGTTGAGAGAGAGGAAGATATAATAAGGTCCTGAAGATGAAAGGAGGGGATGGGATCTTTTGATATGTGAAGGGAAGAAAATTGATTTATCCTCCGTGACTAGTGTCTTAGAAAACCACATACATGATTTTTATTTTGTTTTGTTTTAGATTTGGGGCAGAGAAGATGACTTATAAAATTCTGCATTAATGACAATAGATTTAGAACTAGAAAAGGGTTTAGAGACCATATGATACACCTACATCAATTTACAGATAAGAAAATTGGGGCCTGAAAGAGTTTAAGTGAATTGTTCAAGGTCACATAGAGTAAATATTAAAAGATAGAGTTTGAATCCAACACTTTCTATTTCAAATCAAACATTATTTCTAAAAGTGGTCTTTCTGATTGTCACGGTTTAATTGTTTTGTGTTCTGAGTCTGGGCACTTCAACAGTTCAAAGTTAGGATTTAAAGTAAATAAGACACATGAGGACCATCTAATATCTAAGAAACAAAAAGGGTACTTAGTGATAGCATGGATAGCACAATCAGTAAAGGTATACCATTGATTCAATTGAACACAGCATTGTGGCCACCAGATATTCCAAAGTCATTTTATATAGCTAACTAGGAAGCTTATCATTAGTTAGACAAATTTAGTCTTGAAGAAAATTTCATTACCTTGTAGAGGAAAAAGAACTCTGACAGTCTTTTTTTGTTTATTTATTTATTTTTATTTTCAATATTCATTTCCACAAAATTTTGAGTTCCAAATATTCTCCTCATCTCTCCCCTCTCCCCACCCTATAATGCCTTGCATTCTGATTTCCCTTTAACTCAGTATACCCTCCCTTCTATCACACCTCTACCTTCCCTTATCTCCTTCTCTCTTTTCTTGCAGGGCAAGATAAGCTTCTATAACCCATTACCTGTATTTCTTATTTCCCAGCTGTATGCAAAAACAATTCTCAGGGGGCAGAGTCAAGATAGTGGAGTAGAAAGACTCATGTATGCTAGCTCCGAACCCACAGTCCATGAATTTAATGTAAGAAGAGCTCCCCACAAGTTCTGGATCACTGCAAGGTGTGCAGAAACACAGTGGAAGAGATTTCCGTTCCACAGAGCCCTGGAGAGCCATCCCCAGGGTCCGTTGCACCCCGGAAAGTGGACTGCACCCCAACGCTGCCCTGGCCGGGCAGCCCCAGAGGAGCTGATCTGAGCACGCTTCAGGGATGGAACCTCCGGCAGCCGGGAAGGTCCCTCTCTCCACAGACTCTACAGGTCAGTGAGAGACACGTCTGGGCTGGTTGAGAGGGGAGCAGGGTGTCCTCGTGACTCGGGCCCCCTCGGGAGGAAGCCAGCGGAGATAGAGGCAGCAGCGGCAGACCCCGGGACTCCCCGAGCAGCAGGCAGGGAGAACTTCAGGTCTCTGCATAAACCCCCTGAGGGAGCTGAGCCTGGGAGGTGGCCCTGCCCCCACCCCAGCACCAGAACTAAAGCTCACATTGAATAGCAGCCCAGCCTGCCACGGAAAGCCCATTTGAATCTCAGACCCAAGCACTAGCTGGGCAGATCTAGGCTGGGGTGGAGAGGAATCTCAGAAGTCAAGTAACTGGCTGGTAAAATGCCCAGAAAAGGGAAGAAAAATAAGACTATAGAGAGCTTTTTTGTGCAGGTGCAAATGTTCCTGCCATTCGGCTCTGATGACGAGGAAATATTCTTTCCATCAGGGAAAGACGTGGAGGGTAGGGCCTCAGTACCCCAGACATCCCAGGGGGATGTCCGGTGGGCTCAGGCCTTGGAAGAGCTCAAAAAGGATTTTGAAAAGCAAGTAGACAGGTGGAGGAAAAATTGGGAAGAGAAATGAGAGAGATGCAAGAAAAGTATGAAAAACGGGTCAATACCTTGCTAAAGGAGACCCAAAAAAATGCTGTAGAAAAAAACACCTTGAAAAATAGGCTCACTCAATTGGCAAAAGAGGTTCAAAAAGCCAATGAGGAGAAGAATGCTTTCAAAAGCAGAATTAGCCAAATGGAAAAAGAGGTTCAAAAGCTCACTGAATTTAATAGTTCTCTCAAAATTAGAATGGAGCAGATGGAGTCTATTGACTTTGCGAGAAACCAAGAAATCACCAAACAAAACCAAAAGAATGAAAAAATGGAAGAGAATGTGAAATATCTCATGGGAAAAACAACTGACCTGGAAAATAGATCCAGGAGAGACAATTTAAAAATTATGGGACTACCTGAAAGTCATGATCAAAAAAAGAGCCTAGACATCATCTTCCATGAAATTATCGAGGAAAACTGCCCTGACATTCTAGAACCAGAGGGCAAAATAAGTATTAAGAGAATCCATCGATCACCACCTGAAAGAGATCCAAAAAGAGAAATTCCTAGGAACATTGTGGCCAAATTCCAGAACTCCCAGGTCAAGGAGAAAATCTTACAAGCAGCTAGAAAGAAACAATTCCAGTATTGTGGAAATAAAATCAGGATAACGCAAGATCTAGCAGCTTCTACATTAAGGGATCCAAGGGCATGGAATAGGATATTCCAGAAGGCAAAGGAACTAGGACTCCAACCAAGAATCACCTACCCAGCTAAACTGAGTGTAATACTTCAGGGGAAAATATGGGCTTTCAATGAAACAGAGGACTTTCAAGCATTCCTGATGAAAAGACCAGAGCTGAAAAGAAAATTTGACTTGCAAACACAAGAATGAGAAGAAACATGAAAAAGTAAACAGCAAAGAGAAGTCAGAAGGGACTTACCAAAAGTGAACTGTTTACATTCCTACATGGAAAGACAATATTTGTAACTCTTAAAACTTTTCAGTATCTGGGTAGGTGGTGGAATCACACACACACATGTACACACATGCACGCACACACACATACACACATGCACACACATACAGAGACAGAGAGCACAGAGTGAATTGAATAGGATGGGACCATATCTCAAAAGAAATTAAGGTAAATGGTGAGAGAGAAAGGTAGGGGGAAGAAAGAGGGTGAAATGGAATGGGGTAAATTATATGTCATTTAAGGGGCAAGTAGGAGACCTTTTAGTGGAGGGAAAAAGAGGAGAGCTGAGAAAAAAAAAAAAACAAGAAGTTTACCCTCATCACATTTGACTAAAGGAAGGAATAAAATGCACACTCATTTTGGTATGAAAACCTATTTTACAGTACAGGAAAGTGGGGGAGAAAGAGATAAGCAACGGAGGGGATGATGGAAGAGAGGGCCATAGGAGGAGGGAAAAATTTGAAGTCAACACTCAGGGAGCGACAGGATCAAAAGACAGAATAGAAACAATGAGGGGCAGGATAGGATGGAGGGTAATTCAGTTAGTCTTAAACAACACAACTATTATGGAAGTTCTTTGCAAAACTACACAGATAGGGCCTATATTGAATTGCCTGTCTTCCCAAAGGGAATGGGTGGCGAGGGAGGGATGGGGAGAATTTGGAACTCAAGTTTTAGGAACAACTGTTTAGTATTGTTGTTGCTACTAGGAAATAAGACATACAGTTAATGAGGAATAGAAAGCCATCTGGCCCTACAAGACAAAAGAGAATATGGGGACAAGAGAAGGGAGGGATGACAGAAGAGAGGGCAGATGGGAGATAGGGAAAATTAGATTGCTTGGTGTATTGTGGTAGGGGGAGCGGATAAAAGGGGAGAAAAAATTGGCACCCAAAATTTTGTGAAAATGAATGTAAAAAGCCAAATAAACAAACAAATAAATGAATGAATGAATAAATGAATGAATGAATGAATAAATAGATAAATAACTAAACAAACAAATAAATAAATGAATAAATAAATAAATAAATAACCAATTCTCAACATTCATTCCTTATTCTTTGAATTCCAACTTCTCACCTTTCCTCTCTCCCACCCATCCCCACTGAGAAGACGGGTAATTCAATATAGGCTGTATAAGTATAATTTTGCAAAATATTTCCATAATAGTCATGTTGTATAAGACTAACTATATTTCCCTTCATCCTATCCTGCTTCCCATTTATTCTATTCTCTCTTTTGACCTTGTACCTCTCCAAAGCATTTACTTCTAATTGCTCCCTGCTCCCATTTGCCCTCCTTCTATCATCCCTCTCACCTCTCTTGTCCCTTTCTGCCCTACCCTTCTATAGTGTAAGATATACTTTCATACCAAATTGAATATGTCATTCCTTAAAGCCAAATATGAAGAGAGTAAACTTCCCTTTTCCCCTCTCACATCTTTCCTTTTCCCCTCCACCGAAGAAGCTTTTTCTTGCCTTCTTGATGTGTGATAATTTACCCCATTCCATTTCTCCCTTTCTCCTCCCAATATTTTCCTCTCTCACCCTTAAATTTTATTTTTTTAAGTATCAGCCCTTTTTATTCAAATCACCCTGTGTTCTGTGTGTATGTCTATGATCCCTACAACGACTCAAGTGCTGAAAAAAGTCTCAAGAGTTAAAAGTATTATCTTTCCATGTAGGAATGTAAACAATTCAACTTTAGAAACTCCTTTATGTTTTCTCTTTCCTGTTAACCTTTTCATGCTACTCTTGATTCCTGCCTTTGAAAGTCAAATTTTCTATTCTGTTCTGGTCTTTGAATCATGAATGCTTGAAAGTCCTCTATATCATTGAATGACCATTTTATCCTCTGAAGTATTATACTTAGTTTTGCTGGTAGGTGATTCTTGGATTTAATCCCAGTTCCTTTGACTTCTGGAATATCTTATTCCAAATTCTTCGATCCCTTAATGTAGAAGCTGCCAGATCCTATGTTATCCTAATTATATTTCTGCAGTACTCAACCTGTTTCTTTCTGGCTGCTATCAATATTTTCTCCTTGACCTTGGAACTCTGGAATTTTGCTCAAATATTCCTAGGAGTTTCTCTTTTCAAATCTCTTTCTGCAGGTGATCTGTGGATTCTTTCAATATTTGTTTTGCCCTCTGTTTCTAGAGTATCAGGGCAATTTTCCTTGATAAATTCATGAAAGATGATGCCCAGGCTCTATTTTGATCATGGCTTTCAGGTAGTCCTATACATATTTTTTAATCTTCCTGAATTGATTTTTTAATCACTTTTAAAACTGCTTCCACATTAGTGAGTGGAAAGTTTCTAGTAAAAGGATTATCTGTTTGAATCTTTTGAGCTCTGAATATATATGCAAAGCTAATAGTGACCTGGATAAGGGAGGACTCAAGTTATATAACCAAAGAACATCACTTTTTTCTTGTTGAGTCACTTCAGTCAGGTCAGATTCTCTGCGACCACATTTTGAGTTTCTTGGCAAAGGCACTGGAATATTTTGCCATTTCCTTCTCCAGCTTATTTTACAGATGAGGAAACTGAGGCAAACCAGATGAAGTGATTTGCCCAGGGTCACACAGTTAATAAGTGTCAGAGTCTGGATTTGAACTCAAATCTTCTTGACCCTGGGATCAGCACTCTATCCTAGCTTCCCCTAACATTTGTGTACCTGAGATCTTGTTTGTTTGCTTGTTTTATGGTTTGGTTTGGTTTTGCTTGATAAGTTGCTCTTGTTTCCTCTACCCTCTCACTACCAAGTTCTAGATGCTTCTTAGTAACTTCAAAGAAAGGAGTATTCTTGTCAGGATAAGGTGTAATAATAGTCCAAAAATGTTTTATAAACCTTAATGCATTATATAAAAAATAAGTTTCTATTGTTGTCATTAATAATAATAATAATAATAATATTAACACTTCTAAAGCATGTCTGCCTATATAGACCTAACTCAAGTTCAAATAATTTTAAAACATTATTCATTGATCAAGTTTTTTTCTTTAAAAGCCAGTCAATATCTTTATTTAAAAGGTATTCAGTTTGGTCCCTATTCAACTCAACATATTTTTGAAGATATATATATATGGGTATATGCATATATATATATATATATATATTCATATTACTCTTTGAGTTTACATGAGAGGTATGCTAGAACTAACAATGTTGAGGTTTAGGGGTATTGGGGACCCTGAAATATCAATATGCCGGGTCCGGTGACTCAAGCCTTCTTAAAGCCAAAGAAAAACAAAGTTTATTAAAGATTTGCCATATTGGGTGAATTAGATTCTTAAGGAGCCTAAGCATTTGTAATGCTTGTACTTACAAGTGGGCCAGATAGCATCTCAGCTAGACAGTATCTGAATTGGATCGAATCTGAGACTAGTCCTATAATTTTTAAATTTTCTCTCTTTGATTTATTTTCCAGGTTAGTTGTTTTTCCAATGAGATATTTCACATTGTCTTCTATTTTTTTTCATTCTTTTTGTTTTGTTTTGTAATTTCTTGGTTTCTCATAAAGTCGTTAGCTTCCATCTATTCCATTCTAATTTTTAAATAACAATTTTCTTCAGTGAGCTTCTGAACCTCCTTTCCCATTTGGCTAATTCTGCTTTTCAAATCATTCTTTTCCTCATTGATTTTTTGAAACTCTTTTACCATTTGAGTTAGTCTACTTATAAAGATGTTATTTTCTTCAGAATTTTTTGGGGTCTCCTTTAGTAAGCTGCTGACTCACTTTTCATGATCTTCTTACATCACTCTCATATCTCTTCCTAATTTTTCTTCCACCTCTCTTACTTGAGATTCAAAATCCTTTTTGAGCTCTTTCATTGCCTGAACCCATTGCATATTTATTTTGGAGGGTTCAGATGCAGAAACTTTGACTTCCTCTAATGTTGTGCTTTGCTCTTCCTCATTCGAGAGTATGGAAAAAAATACCTGCTCACCAAGAAAATAACCTTCCATAGTCTTATTTTTTTTCTCCTTTTTTTGAGCATTTTCCCAGCCAGTTACTTGACTTTTGAGACCTTTGTCCAGAGGAGGGTACGTTCTGGGGACCTGTAATTCTCAGTTCCTCCAAGGTAGAGCAGTGAAGGGAGAGGTATTTACTCCTTTCCTGACCAGTGCACTGGTCTGGGATCTACCAAAAACTTTTCTGCCTGGAATCTGCAATTGAATTCCCTCTGCAGGGCCTCCACTATCTCCACAGTCAGTGCTTCTCTTCACACCTGGGTGGAGCTCATGGCTGACAATCAGATCAGTAGCTCAATTCCCCTAGGGGCTTTAGGTGGACGTCTCCCAGGTCTGCCACTCAGGCCTGAGTTTATATCAGCCCTTCAATTCCTCCAGGGGATCTTGGTGAAGGGTTCTAAAAATGACAGTTGTCTGAGCCCTCTCACTGACTTTGACACTGTCTGCGACATTTGCGGTCTGAGGAATCTAGGAACTGCTACTGGTGGCACCCTGAATCCTGTTCCACATCCTGTCCCTGCTACTCCACGCTGGTCTTTGATCATTTTGCTGGACCAGTCTGTAATCTAAATCTGACAGCCTTGTCAAGTATGATTTGTCCTTACTATTCTCTGAGATCTTTGATTCCCTTTTTTCCTTTTTCTCGTAGGAGTTTGAGATTTCAACCATCCCCTAGAGTCCTAATCTTTCTGCCAGCAAACATGCTTGAATCTTACTTTTCCTAAAACAAAACAAAAACCTAAATTTGACTTGCAATCTCCCTTAAACTTTCCTTTTATATTGGTTTTCCCTTTCAAAGACAAAGTATTAATAAATTTCATCTTCATTAATTTCCTCTCTTTCTTCACCTCTCAATCACTCTTCAAACCATTAGAATTTGCTTCTAAATGCCACTCAACTGAAACTAATCTCTCCATTCTTACTGATAATGTGCAATCATTGGCTCTTTTCTCAGACTATCCTCTCATCAGCATTTGATACTCTTAGTCACCTTCTTTTTCTGTGTACTCTACCCCACCTATTTCTCTCATATTCTCTCTATGTTCTCCTACCTGTTTTGACAGTTTCTTACTTTCCTCTGCTGACTTGTCATCCATACAAAAATTATGATTGTTTTCCCAAAATTCTGTGCTATGCCCCTCTTTGTTCTCATTATACACTCTCTATTTGATGTTGTCATCATCATTCTTGGGTCCAATTATTGCCTTCATTCAAATTATTCTGATATCTCTACATTCAAGTAGTTTTTCCTGCATCACTATCTTTCTCTATTCTTCTTTATATATTTCAGAATGTATACCTGAGCAATTTGAATAGTTTGATTGGAAGACAAAGGAGAAAATGAGGGAGCAGACAGACATAGAGTTCATGACATGAGTTTACCACCTTTAAATTGGTGATCAAATGACAAAATCTAGATGTTTGAGGAAAGAACGAAAAGAATTTTTAGATTACAACTTTGAGATTGAGATTTATCTTTCAGATGTATGAATTAAAAAAAGCTACTAAAACCGTTTTAGAAAACTGTTGTGTAGATAATGATGTTGTTGGAACAATGTGTGAAAGGTTTAACAGTAACTGTGATATGTTTTTAAAACACATTCAGAAATTTGTTGCCCAATAAGTCAGTTTTTGAAAGTTGATACTCTCAAAAACCATCTCCTTGAAAGGAATGCCATTACAGAATCATGAAGAATAGAAAATATGTGTGGAAATTACTTGTTTCCCCTTCCTTCCCCCAGTAACAGGGACCAGAACACTCATTAAGAGTTCTTAGGTCACACATGTTTTGGAAAGTAGAAAAACCTATTTTTCAACAAAAGAGACCAGGGAATTTTCCCAATTCTTTGAAATATATTAATTCCCCCCTATGCTCTTTTTTATATAATATTCATACACATTTTTAGAGTATGCTAAAAATGATTTTCAACTGAATTGAGATCCATAGATTCTGAGAACTTCAAGTGGCCATAGAGGCCATGTCATCAAATTTTATTTGTTTTAAATATAGAGAAACCAAGCTTTGTAAAGTTTCAGTGAGCTGCTCCAGGTACCCCAATGAGCCAGGAATAGATCTACATCTAAAACTGAGTCCCTTTTACTCCAACACCCACACTCTTACCACAGTGCATTGTATAATACTACACTGCTGGTCACCTTTCCTTATATTTTAATTTTTTGGAAAGAAAAAAATGTTGCTTCTATTTTCTATCTTTACCTCTTTTAAATATTTATTTTCTCATTGGTTTTTAACATAGCAGATGATTTATGCATCATGTAACAGTGCAGAGCTTTACTTTTTTAAAGAAAAATCAGAGAGAAGACATACGGATATAAAGTATTTTGGTGATCTGGCAAAAATAATGCCTTGACTAGAAAAATGTCAAGCAAAATTATTCTTTAATGATCCTGGAGTCCATATGGAAATCATGCAACCATACTACATCTCTTCTAAAGATTGCATGTCTGACTTTGATAAAATATTTATTACTAAATAAACATCTTATGAAGAGTATCCTTGAGGGTAGCTTTATAAATCATCTAAATCCAATCTGAAGTTAGGTGGTATTTTAAAATGAGTCAAGGATGATAATTTTAATGGCAATATTAAGGTCTGAGTTTTGTTACAAATAGAAATTGTCTAATGGCATTCATGTAAAGTATATTTACCTCACTCCCACAAAAACTTTAAATATCAGTTCATAGGCTGACAAATGCAAAATGAATAGCCATTTGTTAAAGGAAATAATCTTGCTGTTTTTGATGGAAATAATGAAATTAAAAGATTTTGTGTGTTTTGAATATATATATATATATATATATATATATATATATAAAATCAACACACACTTTGTTCAATATGCTTTGAAAAGCATATGCTTTTCAAACTCCTTGACAAATCTATGTTCATTTCTAAGATATATTAGTTTTGACTGCTAACCATTTGACACCAGAAGTGGCATAAATAATATAGTCACAGAAACTGAATGGCCAGAAAAAAAGGTACAGTCACAAAGTAAGAGCTCACATATTCCATTGAAATTCATGAAAATCAAGGGAAGATTCGGAAGGTCCCTGGAGAAATTTATATAACCACCCCCCCCCCCCACAGATTTATAAGAAAACACAGAGAGTAATATAAGATGGACAAAAATAAGTACAATTTAATCTTTAATCAATTCAAGGTATAGCTACATCAGGAGAAGACACACTCAATGGCATATATGAAATAAACTACTAATTTTAGTCTTCTGGTTTGAGTTTTGTTGGGTGATTCTGAGAAGACATATAAAAAGGAGAAGGTACCTGTTAGGAGAAGAATATCTCAGAGTGTCAACTTCAAGGTACCACCAAATCCAACACAAGTTTATATTCAGAAAGTATTGTAGCTTCATCTCAAAAATATATTGATTCCTTAAACGAACTTCCTTTGTAATTATAAGAAATGAGGATCATAAATCTGCTTCATTGGATTTTTGTATGTCAAAAAGGCTTTAACTTATATCCTCAAATTTAATTAGCGTTCCAAAGCTTATCAAGGAATGTATTCCCAAGAAGACCATCACAATACTATTTCTATGTTAAGTGGAAAGAGAAAATTTTATCTTGACTGCAGATTATCATTTTAAATTTACTTTATTCTAAACTTAAGTAAAATATAAAAAAGATAATTGTACATGAAACCCCAAGTCTTCATTATGCAAAAATTCTTTTTTTATTTTATCTGCATAGCAAATTAACATATCCTTTGATTGTAAGTATGTATAACATATGTATAACATATCTTTCCTGATTGTATGCAATTCCTTTTGGCATTCCTTCTGTTCTCTTTTGCGCATTTAAAAATTTCTTCAGTGACTCTCTTTATAATATTTTTCTTTTGATTTACAAACATCCATAATTCATCATTTATAACTATTCTAAGTTTTATTTTAATTAAGGATTTATTTTATCTCTCTTCTTCCACTGAAACAAAGGGAGAAAGAAGATAAAGATATACATAGTCAAACAAAACAATTGTATTGCTGGCCTTTTTCAATCTAAATCTGGAATATATTATTTCTTTGTCAGAAAATATACAGCATGCCTCATCATTTATACTTTGGAAATTTCCTAAGTCATATTGACTGGTAAGTTTTTGTGAGTTTTGTAAATTTTAAAAATTTGCTTCTAGTTGCTATGTCATGGTTACTATATAAATATTCTCCTCATTCTACTCCCTTCATTCATAACAATTTATACAAATCTTCCTGGGTTTCTTCCATTATATTTATATGCACTCATTTGTTCAACCATTCTCCAATTTATGGGGACCCCTTAAGTTTCCAGATCATTCCTATAAAGAAAAGGTATTAGAAATATTTTTTTCTATCTATGAGTTCTCTTTCTTTTCTCTTTATTATCTGTGAAGAATTGGTTAGCATCATTTTTGAACCACATATACTTGACACATTTTCCTGTTAATATTGCCTAACAATGGGACTTTTGCTATCTATCCATCTCAAAATGCTAAGCATTCCCCACGTCCACCCCACCCAATCCCTCTCACCTGTATCTTTGTTTTGTGATGTGATTCTCAAAGCCTTTTGGTGCCCTTCCATTGTTTATTATGCTGTCAGTAGAAGGGTGGCAACCTGCATAAATTCCATGAGCTAACGGTCTTAGATGGGGAGCAGTTGCTAGGTGGAGAAAAGTGTTTGTAGGCCTCTTTGTCTAGGAGCCAGGGCAATGGAGGTATTACATCTTTGGCAGAAGGGCAGTAGGCTTAAAAAAGAAAAGTTTGTGAATGTCCTTTACTTTTATAACACTATTTTTTTCACATACTCTACTCTGTCTACTGCCTCATAATTAGAGTCACCCTTGTATCAAAGGAAAATACTTATGCAAAAAATAACTGACACAGTGACCATGACTGCCAGTATATGCATCATTCTGCTTTAATAAGCACTGATCCTTTTGTCGAGAAGAGAGAAATAACATTCATTACCTGTTTTCCAGTGTTAATAATGTTAACTTTTTAAAAATACTCACAGTTTATCATTTATTGTAAACATTAATTTTACTGAATTATCATAATATATGCTTCAGCTTCTGCTTTTTCCCTATTATACTAGTTCACACAAATCTCCCCATGCTTTCTCAATTCCATATATTTGTCATTTATTGCTACACAATGATATCCGTAGAACAAAGTTTCTTCATCCATTTCCCAACTGATATGGTTGTACCTTTTTTGATTTTATTTCATTAGCCAGCATTCAGGAAAATAGGCCATAGTATAATGAATCAAGATTCACCAACTTTGGAACGCAACTAAGTCAATAACAGCATGCCAGATTATTGCCTTTTATTTCTACCTTCTCCTTTTTGATACTGAGCTGTTGAAAGTTTGGAAATGCTAAAGGATATATTATCATTTTGAACATTGTGAAGTAATCAGGTGGATAGAAGACTCTCTTTGGAGGTAGGATATCCTGGATTAAAATCTTGTTTCTAACACATATTGGTTATCTAACCTTGAACAAATCTTTTCTTTAACTTCTTGGTATCCTAGACAATTGATAAAGAATAGATGTTATACAAGAACATTGATGAAATTACAGGATCTCGAGTCTGAAGCACAAAAAGGAAAGGGGTTGGTAGATGAGAATGATTTCTAGCAGTTGCTCCAAGATTTTTGTTAGGAGCTAAAGAGGAATAAGACTACTGTTAATTTGCACCCCATTTGATATTCTGAGTTATGTTACAGTGTTTTGGTTTTTTTTTTTATGGGTACTGACTGCATATAGTTAGAGGACATAAAAAAGTCAGTTGCTTAGCCTCCTGTTTAATCCCTATGTTTAATCCCTCTCCTCTCAAAAATATTGGCTAAGTATTTGTAACACTCGATCAGGTAACCTTAGACAAGTCACAATCACTTAGTACTCAAAATAAGAGCAATATACATTGCAGAGGAAATGCCAAAGGAGATGCCAACTTTTCTCAGTGGAGAGAATTTTCTTATCTAGGAGTTTCCTACAGGAAAAAAAAAATCACACATTCAGCCTCTATCCTTCTTCCTATATATTCTCCGCAATTAGCCATGTCAAGTTTGAACTAAGTTTACTGAATCTATAATTTAAAACAGATATTGCTTCCAGGAATAGGGAGATGAGCCTCCATTAGACCTGAACGTGAATATTATGTTCAGTTCTGTTAACTAGGATGGTAAAAGTTCTGGAATCTATGAGAAATACTTGAAGAAACTTGGCATGTTAAGCACGAAGAGAAGGCATAGGGGAGAGATGGTAGCTACTTGGAGTATTCAAAGGACTCTTGGAATGATTGGACTGTACAAGTTCTATTTGGCCCCCAAACAAGGAGAAATGGAGAGAAATTGTAAGGAAGAAAAATAGAGGCTTGATGCCAGGAAAACAATGTTGTTAAAATCTGGAAAGGCAACTTTCAAAAAGTAATATATTTTCCATTTTCTGGAGTTTTTCTGACAGAAGCTCTATTGCAATTTGCTACATATAATAGTCCTTCTTTTAGGCATATGATTTGATCTAAATGACTTTTAAGATCCCTTTCAACTATTAAAATCTGTGATTCCATAAGTCAATTTAAAATATTAATTTTAAAGAACTTTTGGTGCCATGCTATACATGGTAGTGAAATACCTAGTGGAGAGTGATATTGTATTTGAGTTCTATTAGTCATCATAAAAATGACACATTTATATATTAGAGATTCCTAAATTCCAAGTGTATAAAATCAGGGAATTGCCAAGTGTATAAGAAATTCTGTGGACTTTGCATGGATGGGCTAAGAAGATTGATCCTGGAATAAAGAAAGCTATAAAATTATTTTATCTATTTTAATTTGAAAATTCAAAAAGTATCATGAGTACATAGCATGCTTCTGCCTGGCCTTATTCCTGTCAACCAAAGTTTTAAGCAGTCCATAAAAAGGGAAAGGATGTTTATGAACATTTATCAAGTGATGAAATGAAAGTGGACATAATTTAATTTGTAGTCAAGTTGTAACAGAAAGCATCATCTATCTAATGAGATATTCCATTAATTATAATCTCAAGGAGAGAGGAAGGGCATCAATATAGCTAGGCATGATTATTTTATCAATGTGTAACAGCTTCCACCACAACCTGCCCTCCATAATTCTGAAGCAATCTGTCATGTCACATGTCAATAGTTTTGGAGCTGGAAGAGATCTTAGAAATTGTGTAATTCTATCCCATCATTTTATAAATGAGAAAATTGAGGTCAAGATAGGTAAAGTACTTGTTCAAGACCATTCAGGCAGTAGAGCTATGATTCGAATCCAAGTCTTCTAACTCTAAAACCAGAGCTCTTTCTGCCTATTCTTGTATCATCTTCTATTTTTCACTTTAAATAGCATTTTCTTTAAAAAAAAAGATATTTTACATTTCCAGTGTCACTATGTTCTTAGGTATCTGTTTTTAAACTACATGTGGGAAAAACTTCCTCTTCTTTTTGGCATGCACATAGCTCTTCTTTCATTATTATTATTAAACTTTTTAGAATTCTTTGTTTTTAGTACATTTTTACACACTTACTGGAGAATATCAGGTTTGAACTATTTGCTAAGGGGTCTTGAGTGGAGTTCAATAAGGCAAGTTTTTATGTAAAGTCATTTCTTTGAAGAAAGCATAAATATCAGCTCAAATAATACATATATTTTACCACACACTTCCTATAACTGATGCCATCACTTGTGAGGTTCAATAGCATATATACACCATCATTCTATAGAGTCTTCAAAAGATTGCTTTGCACATTTCATACAAAAAAAGAATTTTAAACACTTTATCAAAAAAGATCTCACTTTTCCTTTCAAAGCAAGTATTCATTTATTCAATCAGTGAGTACTACTGTAAGTAAAGAGAAATTGGGATGATTTAATAGAAGTCATACAGAAGATCAACAAAATATTGACTTCTTTGATATTATATTGACCATAACTCTGATCATACTGTGAAAAATCTATTTTTCATCTTTTCAAACACTTAGTAATGTAAGTAATATATGGTGGCCTATTTTTGCTAATAAGCAAAACAAGCCAAAAATCATTCTTATCCAGGAGTGTGTGCATTATGGTGCATGTGTGTGGGGGGTGTCTGAGAGAAAGAGAGAGAGACAGAGAGAGACATAGAGAGAGAAACAACAATATATATTGCAATTTGAATTAATTTGTAATCATAATAACCACAATGAGAGTTTGAAAGTGCTGGCTCCATGGAGGATTTGGATGAGATAGGCTGATAGCCTAGTGTGACTTAGAGTCAAATATATTAATCTAATTGAAATGAAGATTTTAAACATGCTTTTTAAAATGTCTGTTTATAGCTGTATATTCAGTTTATAGTATGAAGAAACAAATGCTTTAAATTTGAACCAAAATTAACCAAAATGCATGTGTATGTGGGTACTTTCTTTTTTCTTTCCTTTTTTTCTTTAACCATTCAAAAACAACCAAACAAATAAAGGACTCATTTAAAATTTGTTTTTGGTGGATACTTTTCTTTCCCAAGAAAATGCATATTAAAAATAAATTCAGAGGGGGATTTTGGGAAGATGGAGGTATGTCAGAAAATTTCCGGCTCTCAAGATTTGCCCCCAAAAAAGAGATAAAATAGCTCCTCTGGGCAAACAGAGAACTTATAGAGCAAATAAGAATTGGGGAAGAACAGGGGTCCTCTTGGGGCAATCAGAGAATACCTGAAGAAAAATCCCAAGACTAGATTTCCTCCCAGTGAAGAGTAAACACCTCTGGGCTAGAGTCCTCTTTAACAACAAGTGGCAAGCTGTTTAAATAAGCTGTAAGCCCTGGGGTAAGCTGGGTTGGGAGGCTGCCTCAGCCCTAGCCACAGGAACTTTTACCACTCTACATCCCCACAATGAAAGGAGTTGGGTGTCTCACCTGGGGAATCTCTGCTGACCAGGAATGCCAGATCCAGCTGTTCTGTGGAGAGCAACAAGGGCAAAAAGGAATCAACATACACCTAATGAGTGCAGAAGCAGTAACACAGGGACCTACAGACTATGGGGACTTACAAGAGGCTGGAGGTCTTGAGTCAAATTCAAGGTCAGAGGGGAGAATTGAAGAATATTAGAGGCTAAAGGCACCATCCCTCAACTTCTAGGACTAGAGGCAATTATAAAACTAAACTATTACCTAAAAATTTGCACAGGTAAAAGAGAAAGAATCTAATCACAAAGAACTATTATGGGAATAGAGAAGATAAGGGTTCCTCTTTAAAAGAGGATACTGAAGCAAAAAAAATCCTATTCTCCCCCAAAGAATAACATAAAATGGTCACTTACTGGAAAATAATTCACTACAGAGCCTAAAAAGACTTCAAAAAATGAAGGAGAAAGATTGAAGAAAAATTTTAAAAAATAAGAATAATACAAGAAAAAATAAGAAGATTATGGCAAGAAAGTCAACCAAGTAGAAAAGGAGAACCAGAATCTTAAGGAAGAAAATGATTCCTTCAAAATCAGAATGGGGCAATGGGAAAGCAGCAAATATATAAGAGATGAAGACAGACAGAAAGATAGATAGATAGATAGATAGATAGATAGATAGATAGATAGATAGATAGACAGATAGATAGATAGATAGACACATACATACACACATACATATATGGATAGATAGATAGATAAATAGATAGAAATAATTAAAAAACATCAAGCAGAATGTGAAACATCTCATGAGGAAAATAATGGATCTAGAGAACAAATCAGAGAGACAAAATATAAGAATAATTGGACCAGTTGAAAGTTCTGATCCAAAAGGAATCTTCATATAATAATACAAGAAATAACTAAAGAAAATTGTCCTGAAACATTAGAACATTAGGGGATAGTAGAAACAGAAAAAAAAGTCCACCAATCAGAACCTGAAGGAGATTCTACGAGGGAAACTCACAGGAATGCAAGAGTTAAAACCTGAAACCATCATATAAAGGACAAAATATTATGAGTAACAAGAAAAAAGACAATTTAAACATGATGAGATCTCAATTAGACTCACATAAGACCTAACATTCGTGACACTAAAAGATTGTAAGTCTTGGAACACTATATATCAAAGAGCAAAAAACTGGGCCTCTGGCCACAAATGTACTCAGTAAACCTAAGTGTAATTCTGAATGGAAAAAAATGGACATTTGATAAGCTGTCAAACTTTCAGGACTCTGTTTAAAAAAAAAAAAAAAAAACCTGCCTCAGGTTGGAGCCAAGATGGCAGGCAAAAGCCTGGATTTGCTATTGCTCTTCTTCCAAATGTCAAACAAATACCTGTAAAAAATGACTAAACATTTTCTGGATCTGCAGAACCCACAGAATGACAAAGCGAAGAAAATCTACAGCCCAAGGTAACTTGGAGTTTGATGGGAACATCTGTGTCTCTGGATTGGGAGCAGAACACAGTCCAGAACTGACTGTGCAGTCACAAAGAGTCCTTGGGGGGACCGAATCACTATTCCCTATACTGGTTTCCAGACTTTGTGACCCTAAAATGTCTAGGACAAATTGGAAGGTCAGAGGGAAAAACATGTGGGACATATGTGAGAGGGTAGAGTGGTCTGGCCCCAGTCCCAGGGTGTGTGTGAGGGGAGGAGCCTAAAGCACTCAAAGCAGCAGCAGCGGCAAAGGAAGTGGCTGTTTCTGGAGCTTTAGGCCCACAGACTGTAGGGGAATAAAGCAGCTAACAGTGTACCTCATCATTACCACTCTAAGTGGAGAACTACCTAGACAAAGAGCTCAAAAATCAAGTAAATGATTGGGGAAATGAGGAAAAAGCAGAAAAAGGATCATATAAAGAGTTTTACTTTGATGACAAGAAAGACGAAAATATACAAACAGAAGACAATAAAGTCAAAGTTCCTGCATACAAAGTCTTCAAGAAAAATATAGATTGGTCTTAGATCAAGGGAGAGTTCAAAAAAGGATTTGAAAATCATGTAAGAGAAGAACAGCAAAACTTGAAAAGAGAAATGAGAGTGATGCAAGTAAATCATGAAGAAATAAATCAACTGCTTGCTAAAGGAAACTCAAAGATTACTGAAGAAAATAACACCTTAAAAATAGACTAATTAAAATGACAAAAGACATTCAAAAGCTAATGAGGAGAAGAATGTCTTAAAAAGCAGAATTGGCTGGATGAATCCAAAAGTTCCATGAAGAAAATAATTCCTTAAAGATTAGAATGGAGCACATGTAAGCTAAGAACTTTATGAAAAATCAAGAAACTATGAAACAAAACCAAAGGCAATGAAACAAAAATAGCAATGTGAAATATTTCAGTGTGAAAACAACTGACCTGAAAATTAGATCCAGGAAAGACAATTTAAAAAAAATATTGGACTACCTGAAAGCCATGATCAAAAAAAGAGCCTAGAAATCATTCTTCAAGAAATTTTCCAGGAAAAATTCCCTGACATAGAAAATTTGACTTTTAAACACAAGAATCAAGAGAAGCATGAAAAGGTAAACAGGAAAGAGAAATCATAGATGACTCAGTAAAGCTGAAGTATTTACATTCCTACATGGAAAGATAATATTTGTAACTCTTGAGACTTTTTTCAGTATTAGGGTAGATGGAGGGATTAGATAGATAGATAGATAGATAGATAGATAGATAGATAGATAGATAGATAGATAGATAGAGGACACAGAGTGAGGTGAAAATGAAGGGATGGTATCTAAAAATATAAAATTAAGGGTTGAGAGAGGAATATATTGGGAGAAGGAGAAAGGGAGAAATGGAATGGGGTAAATTATCTCTCACATGATAAAACAAGAGAAAACTTTTTCAATGCAGAGGAAGAGGGGGAGGTGAAAGGGAAAGAGTAAACCTTACTCTCATCAGATTTGGCTTAATAGGGGAATAACATGAATACTCAATTGGGTATGAAAATTTATCTTGCATTATAGGAAAGTAGGAGAGAAGAGGGTAAGGGGGATGTGGGGGATGATAGGAGAGCAAATGTGAGGATGGAGTAATTAGAAGCAAGCACTTTTGATGAGGGACAGGGTCAAAAGAGAATAGAATAATTGGGGAGGATAGATAGAAGGAAACATATTCAGTCTTTCACAACATGACTGTTATACAAGTGTTTTGTATGACTACACATATGTAATCTATATTGAATTGCTCACCTTCTCAGTGAGGATGGGTGGGGAGGGAGGAAGAGAGAGAAGTTGGAACTCAGTTGCTTTTTTTTTAAACTGTTAAACTTGTTTTTACATTCAACTGGGGAAAAACATATAGACAATGGTGTATAGAAATCTATCTTGTCCTACAAGAAAATAGAGGGAAAGGGGATAAGAGAAAGGATGGGTGTGATAGAAGGATGGGCAGATTGGGGGAAGGGTTGATCAGTATGCAAGACCTCTTGGAGTTGGTGGTGGGGAGAGATAGGGAGAAAATTTGGGACTCAAAATCTTGTGGAAGTCAATGTTTAAGACTAAAAATTAATTAATTAATTAAAGCTGATTCAATAGAAGATTTGGCATACAAGACTCAAGAGAAATATTCTGTACATACCAAGGACCAATTTCAAGGGACTCAGTATGGATAGAATATTTATCATTTATGTATGAAAATGGAAAACCTGTGTCTTAGAATGTTACTAATAAGTAGGTAGCTTATAAGAAAGATTGGGGTATAACTGAATATGATTTGACATTAAAAAGTAAAACTGTTCAAGAACAGTTAAAAGAGTAATTATCCTATACAAATGAGGTACAAGAGGAAAAACCCAATACAGAGGAATTAGATGAGGGAAGGGGGCTATTAGTCCTGAAATCCTATTTTCATCAGGAATGGATTTAAGAGAGGATAATACATATACATCCAGAAGAGTATAAATGTCTTCTAAATGTAAATAAGAAATAAAACTCTAAGGGGTTAGGGAGTGGGAAGAGGTTAAAGGATATAAAAGGGTGTTTAGATTTAGAGAAATGGGAGGAAAAGTGAGGGGTAACTGGAGTGGTGGCAGAGTTAAGTAATAAAAGGCCAAAGTAGCAGGCAGAAGTAAAGTAGACAAGATAGGAGAGACAGAAAAAAAGAGATGCACAAACATAAAACAAGATTAGGAATAGAATCTTTTAGGGAAAGTCTAGCTTTAAATACGTATGTATGTGTATACATGTTTGTATATACCAATATCTTTATATAAATATATCCCTGCTCAAATGTAGCCTTGGGGTGGTGGGTAGGGAATAGGAAGGGAGGAGAAAGAACAAGAGAAAACGTGTACAGCAGAAAACACAAGAAAACCTACAAGGAAGCAAAGACAAGATGGATAACTTTCAACAATGTACTGTATTTAATATATAGGCTTTTGTGAAATGATAAATACTTGCTATATATTTTGAACACTCTCAGGTTCTACAATGCACATGGCATTTTTTTTTCTTTTCTTATTTTATATTTACATTCATAATGTTTCTTTTTGTTTTCTTATAATGCATTTAAGTTTTAGCATTTATCTAAAAATAAGTTCAAAATATTAGAGAAAAGACCTGGCTAGGTGTTTCTTTTGTAAAAATAAACAAGATTTTTATATTAATTTTAATTTTTTATGCAGGAAAGTTTTTCTTTCTTCTTTTTTTTAAGAGGGGAGAAGGCAAGGTAATTGAGGTGAAGTGACTTGCCCAAGGTCACATAGCTAGTAAGTATCTGAAACCAAATTTGAACTCAGGTTCTCCTGACTCCAGGATCAGTGCTCTTTTCACTGCACCACCACTTAGTTGACCCAACAGGAAAGTTTTTGAATAATCATATGTTAATTTTAAGCTTTTATTTGCCATTTCAATATATGATTTAGGTCAAGATTTTCACCTTCATTGGAATGCAAAAAACAAAAATCTAAGAAGTTTATATCTAAAGCTCATTGAGAAAGAATAATGTCTAAGCCTATATTTTCACCTCTGATCCAGTTAAAATCAGTAAATATCAGACAATGACGAGTGGAGGAGAAGAGGGAAAGAGTCAAAAATTATATAAGTGAGAAATTAGGTTGAAAATATCAGGCTCCTTGGGGAGGGAGAAACTTTCTTAATCCATTTGAGAATTGTGTCTTGTTTTTCTCTGCTGTATTATGTTGTTATTGGGCTTAAAGCTATTTTATTAGGTGAACAATCCTGCTGCAAAAATTTATAAATGATGGATCACAGGTATGGTTAGGTACACTCAGTAAATATGCAACTAGTATGCTCTATGGACAGCATATAAGTGGATGAGACATATTTCAAAACCTTAGTAGGACTGACAACCATAGGGAACTAAAAAGATTTTGGCATTTGGAGGGCCATCAAAAGAATGGTTCAGATGTTTATGGTTATGTCTTAAAGGGAAAAGGACTGGATGTCTCAGAGCTGATAAATAACAATAATCCTGCTAAATAGCAGATCATAAAGAGCAGCTCATGCTTTAGAGTTCTCACTGGAGCCTTGCTTAACTTAACTACCCAAGTCCATCTGCAGGTAACATTTTGAAAGAGAATATTATATACATGCATATATATATATATATATATATATATATATATATATATATATATATATATATATATATATAGCACATAAGAGGGAGCAATGGAGGGATTTGGGACAGAAATATCTAACAAACACAGACTCAAATCTTTTAAGTATTGATTTTTGTATGACTATCTTTCTCCCTTCCCAAAATATTCTGTTTCTCTTGGAGATCATACCTTTAAATTTATAATAAACCAATGTTTTACCAAGATATTAGATCAAATTAATTCACTATGGTGACTAAAACTTGAGCTGTGTTCTAGGGACAAATAATCATCTTCGCTCTCGTCCTCGAAGCATTTGGACCCAAATTCAATCTCAAAGCATTTGGACCTAAATTCAATTATTCAAAAGTCAATTCATTTTGTTCACTCCCCCCTCCATGCTTAAAATTTTTAAGATTCCATATCCTGTCAAAAGATGCCATTTGGTACAGAACAAGGATAGAAGGTAGACAATCATATCTTAAAACAATTCAGGGTGCACCCATTTTTTGTTTTAACACATTTGCTTTTGTTTTATAGGGATATCCATGGAAAGGCTATAAATTGAACAAAATTACATTTTAAAGAATTCTAGTACTCTGTGTGGCATTATACATTAATTTAAAGGTGAAGTGGAAAATGAGAGTGGGAGAAAAAAGACTATACATAAAAGAATTTACAAATACCCTTACTGAAATTAAGATTGTAGGTATCAAAGAACACATGCATATTTGTTTTTATACATATACATACATTTATATATATATGTATATACACATACATACATTTCAAAGAGCACATGCACAAATCTGGTGGCCAGTTAAATAAGTTGAATATAAACCTAAGGGAATATTACTTTAAGTCCAAATGAGAAATTGTGAGGCTTATTTTAATGTAACTGTTAAAGGATAGCATTGGACTCTGGAAGAACTAGATTCAAGTTCCATCTTTGATACATAGAGGCTAATTGATTCTGCATAAGTCCAGGTCATTCAGAGTACACTAGGTAATTATCAAAGTTAAAGAAAAGGTTCATTGATATAGAAAGTTTCTTCACTTGCACCTTATACCACTGAAATTACAGGTTTAGGTGTTATAGCTGTTGTATTTTACATCATTAGCGTTACATAGCACTTGATGACATGAGTAGTATTTTTAAAATACTATAATCTGAATAATAATGCAATCATTCAGTTAATAATAATACACTCTTGAAAGGCTTTGTGGTGAAACATGCATGTATACACACACATATCCATATATGTATATGTATATATATGGATAATATGAGGATATATTCTGTATATTTATATATGTATATATATACATATGTGGATAATATGGGGATATATTTTGTATATTTATATATATATGTATATATATATGTGGATAATATGAGGATATATTTTGTATATTTATATATGTATATATATGTGGATAATATGAGGATATATTTTGTATATTTATATATGTATATATATGTGGATAATATGGGGATATATTTTGTATATTTATATATGTATATATGTGGATAATATGAGGATTATTTTGTATATTTATATATATGTATATATGTGGATAATATGAGGATATATTTTGTATATTTATGTGCACACATACTAATTACAACTTTTCTATATTTTTGTGGCATGCTTCCAGTTTCAGAAAGCTGAATAAGATAGACATATGGTGAGTTACAGAAGACTGGGCATATGTGAGTTCCAGAAGACTGGGAATATTTTAAATAGGAGAGGAAAAAGACTTGTGTGCTTTTAGCCTTTTCGTTTTTTTTTTTTAATTCCCTAAGTTACAGAATGTATTTTAGCACACAGATATCAAGGAAGCTTAGGAAGTCAATAATAATATTGCTCAAAATATGAACTCAAAATTTTGCAAAGCTCAAATTACAACATAAAAATTTCCTCCCAAACATTTTTTTCAGTCTTTGGCCCACTTATTTTAAATATCTCAAGGCTGTTAGTTTAAGTAAGTGACAATCTTTAAGGTATCTTTCTTTCAAAGACAATATTTATTTTAAAATTAACATACAACTTCTTTCAAAAGTCTTAATATGATATGTTATTCATCTTATAGATGGATAGATATTTATATACATTTAAATTTAGCTATAGCTATTAAGTTTAAAAGCTTTTGCTATATAAACACAAAGACATATATTTCAATATAGACAGGCATATTTATAAGATATGGACAGATAATTACAGACATTATATTGTATTAATATGAATATAGCAATATCTAATTATCAATATGTAGAAAAAACACTTGCCAATCTATTGTAATTTACTCAACTGGCAAAGCAATTAGCAGTGGGAAGTTATTTTGTTAGATACTTTCTAATTCATTCAAAAAGCCATGGTTCTATTTGTTCCACAATGTTTCCTGACTACTTAAATGGGGAGTGATGCAGTTTTATAAAGGAGTATGTAGGTGTATGTAGGTTTCATGGCATAATGGATAGAAAGTCAGGGTTTTTGCACCTCCTATTCATAACTAGGAAAGATATATGATCTGTTTCTCTTCCTTTTTTTATTTGTTGTTCATTTGTTTTAGTCATGTCCGACTCTTTGTAACCCCATGTTGGTTGGGATTTTCTTGGCAAAGACAATGGAGTTGTTTCCCATTTCCTTCTTTAGCTCATTTTCACAGATGAGGAATTGAGGCAAACAGGGTTAAGCAACTTATCCAAGGTTACAGTCACTAAGTGAATGAGGCCAGATGTGAACTCAGGATGATGAGCCTTCCTGACTTCAGATCAGGCATCCTATTCAGTGTGCCACCTAGCTGCCACATTTATTAATTTTAATAACATAACCTATAATATTAAGGTTGCATATTCTTTTAAAATGTAACAGTAAGAGTAGTGCAAGGTGTTGTTCTAAGTCGAATTTCTGCTGGATTACTTTCTACTTTTCTCAGAAGTTTTTTTTTTAATAATTAATAATTAACAGGTTATTTATATTTTTGACACTATGCAAGTAGTTATACTAGATGATCAACAAGGTCCCTTCAACTTTCAGGGTCTTTTTGCCCCTCTTTGCTCTATACCTATGCTTTCGACAGTCTATGTATCTCCTAGTATATATATATATATATATATATATATATATATATGCCAACCACAAAAAAACTAATTAGCAATTCACTATGAACAAAACAAGACGATGCTTATAAAACACTTTATAAGATTTTTTTGACTTACTTTATCTCAGTCTTATAGTTGAGATTCCTAGCCAAGTGTTTCACAAACTCTACCTAGAAGAGGGGTGGTCCAAGACAAGTTTCTAAGAGATATTTCTAATTCCTTGAGTTGTTGTTTGTCCAACATTAACTTAATTAGAGAAAAAAATAGATTGTTTATAAGTAGTCTTTGGCTAGATTTCTTTAAATGTGGGTAGCATTGTCTCTAGCTTGAAAGCTAACATTAAAAATTACAAATTGATATTCGGTATATTCAGCCATTCAGGCATACCTGACTCTTTGTGACCCTGTGAGCCACAGCATAAAAGACTATTGAATCCTCCACTATCTCTTAAATTCTGTCCAATCTCATGTTTGTTGCTTCTGTGACACTATCTAGCCATCTCTTCCTCTTCTGTCTACTTTTCCTTTTCTCTTCAATCTTTCCTAACATCGTTTTTTTTTGTTTGTTTCCAGTGAGTCCTGCCTTCTCATTATGTGTCGAAAGTATTTATGTTTCTGCTTCAATATTTGACCTTTCAGTGAATATCCTGAGCTACTTTCTTGATGTATTGACAAATTTAACCTCTTTGATATCCAAGGGACTCTCAAAAGTCTCCAGCATCACAATTCAAAAATATCAATTCTTCAATGCTCAGCTTTCCTTATAGTCCAACTCTCATAGTCATAATTTGCTACTGGAAAAAAATACATAACTGACAATATGGACCTTGGCAAGGTGAGGCCTGTGATTTTTGGTATTCTATCCAGATTTTCCATAGCTTTTCTTCTAAGGTGCAAGTATCTTTTAATTCCGTGATTGGAGATACTGTCTACAAGTGATCTTTGAGCCCCAGAATATAAAATTGGACATTGCTTCAATTTCTTCTCCCTTTATTTTCCAGGAACTGATGAGACCCATTGACAAGATCTTAATTTTATTGATGTTAAACTTCGGCCTGCTTTTCCCCCCTTTTCACCCTTATCAAGAGGTTTCGTAATTCTTTGCTTTATTCCATGAGAGTTTTGTTGGCCATATATCTGAGATTGATGCTATTTCTCCCAGAAGCCTTAATTCTAGGTTTTGATTCATCCCGCCTGGTATTTCATGTGACATACTCTGTATTTAAGTTAAATTAATAGACGATCATATACAGCCTTGTCATACTCCTTTTACAAACTTAAACCAATCAGTTTTTTCATATTCAATTAGAACTGTTGCTTCTTGGCCAGAATACAGGTTTCTCAGGAGACAAATAAGACAATCTGGCACTCCCATTGCCTTGAGGACTTCCCACATTGTGTGGTGATCCACATACTCAAAAGCTGTAGTTAAGTCAATGAAGAAGTGGTTTTTTTTTATTTTTTTTTCCAGGACTACCAAGCTTTCTCCACAATCCAGCAAATATTGGCAATTAGGTTTCCATTTCCTCTGTCTCTTCAAAAAGCAGCCTGTTCTTATGGTATCTTGGTTCACATACTGTTGAAGCCTAGCTTTCATAATTTCAAGCATAACCTTGCTAGCATGTAAATTGAGGCCAGTCATTATGATAATATGAAAATTCTTTGTCACTGTCCTTCTTTAGGATTGAGATATGAACTGATCTTTTCCAATCTCATGGCCACTGTTGAGTTTTCCAGATTTACTGGCATGTTGAGCACAACACTACATTCCCCCCATGGGTTTGATATTTTTTTCCAATCATATGTAAAAATAATTTTTAGATTTTTTTTTAATTTTGAGTTTTAAATTTTCTTCTTCTTTCTCTCTTTTACTCCTTTCCCTCCTTATTGAGAAGGCAAGAAATTTGATACAGTGAATTATAAAATCAGGCAAAATATATTTATATGTTAGTCATATTGTGAAAGAAAAACAAATAAATAACCCGAGAAAAATAATGTCCAAAAAGATATGTTTTGATCTCAATTCAGACTCCATCAATTCGTTGTCTGGAAATGAGTATCATTTTCATCATAAGTTCTTCTGAATTGTCTTGGATCATTTTGTTGCTGAGAATAACTAAGTCATTTGCAGGTGATCATCTTAAAATAGTGCTTTTAGTGTGTACAATTTTCTCAGATCTATTCACTTCATTTTGTACCAGTTCATAAGTCTTTTCAGGTTTTTCTGAAAGTACTTTGCTTGTCATTTGTTATAGTACAATAATACTGCATCATAATCATATGCCACAACTTTTTCAGCTAACGTCCAGCTGTGGACTCCCCTCAATTTTTTTGCCATCACAAGAAAGAGTTGCTATGACTAATTTTGTTTAGATATAGGTCCTTTACCTTTTTTTTAATCTCTTTGTGATATTTTGACTACCAGTGGCATTGCTGGGTCAACTGGTATGCACAGTTTTATAGCCCTTTGGCCATGGTTTCAAGTTGTTCTCCAGGATGGTTGGATCAGTTCACAATTCCACCAACATTGCATGAGGGTGCTAAATTTCCCGCATTCCCTCCAGCATTTGCTATTTTCCTTTGCTGTCATATTAGCCAAATTGCAAGATGTGAGGCAGTACTTCAGAATTATTTTAATTTGCATTCTCTAATTAGTAGTAATTTAGAACATTCTTTGTATTACAGAAAATCGCTTTGACTTCTGAAAACTGCATATTTATATCCTTTGACTATTTACCAACTGAGGAATAATTTACATTCTCATAAATTTGACTTAATTCTTCTCTATAGAGTGAGCATTTTAATAGCATAATCTGTTGGGGTTTTAAATAACTCAGCTGGAATTCCATCACCTCTACTAACCTTATTGGTTATCAGTACTTCCTAAGTCCCACTTGACTCCATTCTCCAGGATATCTGATGGTTAAATCAGTAACTATACCATCATATTTATTGGTGATTTAAAATGCTTTCTTTATAGCTCTTACATTTTTATTCTTACCACTTTTTCTTAATCTCTTCTACTTCCATTAAGTCCCTGAAATTTTTGTCTTTTTCATGCCCATTTTTAAATGAAATATTCTCTTTATATCTCAAATTTTTTGGAGATTCATTTTCTCCCTCATTCTATCATTTTCTTCTATTTCTTTGAGTTGCTTATTTATGAAAACCTTATTTCTTCTTCCTATTTTCTGGAATTCTGCATTCAGTTGGTTATATATTTCCCTTTCTCCTTTATCTTTATATGTTCTTCTTTCCTCGGATATTTGTCAAGCCTCATCAGAAAGCCATTTTGCTTTCTTGATCTTTTTTTTTCCTTTGGGATGTTTTCTTGTTTCTGTCTCGTACAGTATTTTGGATCTCTGTCTACAGTTTTTCAGACACTCTATTTGCAAGGTCTATTACCTTGAATCTATATATCATTCCACTTCATAAGGAATGTGACTTAGGTTTTACCCATACTGGCTGATGCTTCTCCCTACTTTCTTCAATTCCAGATTGAAAGTTTTAATAAGTTCTTGTCCCGAGCCACAGTTAAGTTCCAAGTTTTTCTTGCTTTATCTGACTATATGGAGCTCCTCTACTTTTGGCTGCAAAGTATACACGTAATACTGAGCCTCTGGTAATAGCCATTTGTAGAATCATTTCTTGAGTTGTTGAAAAAGGGTGTTTCCCAGGACCAGCAAGTTATCTTGACAAAACTCTACTACCATCTATCCTACTCTTTTTTTCTCAAAGGCCAAACTTTCTTGTTATTCCAATCATCTTTTGATTTCCTACTTTAACATTCCAATCCTTTGTGATGCATGTAACATTTTTTTTTGGTGTTATCTCTAGAAGTCTAGAAGAGTTGTAGGTATTCATTGTACTGATCATCTTTGGCATCAGTGGTTGGAGCATAGGTTTTTATTATTCTGATGTTGAA
Organism: Bettongia penicillata ogilbyi; assembly: GCA_023548195.1. Classification (NCBI taxonomy): domain Eukaryota; kingdom Metazoa; phylum Chordata; class Mammalia; order Diprotodontia; family Potoroidae; genus Bettongia; species Bettongia penicillata. Next base: position 881,975 of record JAJHZJ010000339.1, on the reverse strand, counting down.
TGATTTACCTTGAACTCTATCTCATATAATTTGTCATTTTTGAGATTATCTCCCAGTAATACTTTTCTTACCTTTGTATTGACTATGGGGGTATTCCATTCCTTCTAGAGGATTCTTGCTCATAACAGTATTTGTAATGATTTCCTGAATTAGATGTACCTATTCCTGTCCATTTGAGTTCACTGACACCTAAGATATTTATGTTTAATCTTTCTATCTCCTGTTTGATCACACTTAGCTTACCTTGGTTCATAGATTTGGGTGTACAGAACAATAATTGATATAAAATATTAGATACAGAGAAGCTTTTAACTTACCCACAGAAAATGCAGAAGAAGGAAAGAAATCATGGAACCCATCAACACATATAGAAAATGCATAAAGGAATTCACACTAGTACACTAAAAAACAAAACAATTATTCTCCCTCCCCAATAAGTCTTACCTTTCTAGGGACTCTTGAGTTCCATCAGACTCAGTACTCTTTGGTTAGGACTTCCATAAGAAAGAAATGAAACTTTTCCTTGCTAACAGGTCAGTACCTTGACCTTATGATGAATCTTTCTCCATTGATCCATTTTTCTGCAGTCTCACTGCAGGTAAATAGTGCTACATTATAGTTTAGACTCAGCTCAGATGGGAAATATATTTTGATGCTTCTGCACAACCTCATTCCCATCATAGCTGCATTTTTTAATATAACTCAACTGGGCAGGTGGGGCAGAACATTAGTGATGATAATATTCTAAATCCTTGTTTCCCACATTTTGTCTCTAAATCCTGGCTATTCCTCCCTGTACGGGTGTCATCCTCTTCTTTTTCTAAGATGTGCATTACTCAGGGAATTTTCCTACAATGGACCAAAATATCGATCCTCAGATTCTCAAATCTAGTGTTACTATAGAGGCAAACTTTGACTATTGTGTTTTCTAAGCCATCTCAATTTACTGGTGAGAATATTATATTCAAGGATAATTCTGCTCAGAAAATATCTTCTTCTCTTGCTTCATATCACAGAGAATGAGATGGAGAAGAGAAGGCAAGTACAGTAGGTAGGAATTGTGTTCTTAGGCTACCTAAGCATATGAAGCTCCTACATTTTTTTTTAAACACAGCAAATGATTTTTGAAAATTTTTAAACTTATTTTTTTCTTAATTTTATAATTAAGGTAAAGATAAATGCCCAAACAATTTGTTAGACAAGGCAAGATATATGAGTTAGACATTAAAATTCTAAAGGTCCTTTTAAACACAAAATGGCTATTATCTAACAGTTTTCTTGAAATAATTGTGCTATATATGTGTATGTGTATATATACATTCACATCTACATATGCTTATATATCAGCATTTATTGCAATGTACTATATATAATTTGTGATATTTTAAAAACTATAGAAATAGTACATAACTAAATTAAAATGTTGGACAGATTTTTGAAAAATATTTAGGAATGTCAGCTGTTTTCCCAAAATAACTACTTTAAACCACAAAATAGTTTCACATAATTGTGACAGATTTCAAAAATGTCTCTGAAGACAAAAAACATCATGTATTAACTCAATTTGCCTTTTTTTCCCTAATTCATCACAATGAAGTAAAGTAGCAGTGCCTACATTTTTTAAAAGAATTGACACTTTAAGATATAAACTGAATATAAATTATTATTTCATCTTTTGAAGATTAATATTCTGTATCATGCCAACTCTGAAAGACTATCTTGCACTTGAGTTTTATAAGATGTACAACAAAGTTTTAAATAAAATATTTCTACTCTTCAATATAGGCCCTAATTGGGGTTGATCGCATGGCTCTTGCCAACATCCATTAATATAAAATAGTTTTCAGGGCTGAAATATGGGGATAAGATCAATGACAGACATAGGATTAAATTCATATCAACAATAAAATTCCTTTTACTGTATCAATGGAGAAATGACCATATTCCAGCTTTGATGGTACTGAGAAATGATTTAAAGTTTTCTCAAATGCATCTGTTCATATGCCATGGTTCTAGATCATGTTATTTATGAAGAAGACTATCAATCACACATAGATCTTATTTTCTTGGCTCTGCTGCCATATATGTGTAGTCTACCTGCCAAATTAAACAAAAGGATCCTTGCCAAGAATTTTAGGCCTATTAGTATTATTTCAAAAACTTATAGAAAATATGTTATGTGTCTATATATTACTTGAGAGAAATAATTCTCTGTTTCTATATGGATGTCAGTATACTACTGATGTCTAACACAAATGTATTCCTCAAACATGTCAGGAGACTCAGGAAGCAGAAATCTGAGACTTAAGCAGAGAGCTGTGGCCAACTACACTTTGAGACACTTACTAGAAAGTTTCTGGTTTCTGTCAAAGTCTGTTGCTATCATCAGGTAAAACAGTAGAAATTTCATGGTCATGGCGCCTTGGGGTTGCCCTCAGCCTGACACTATCCAATGTGCTTCTATCTTTATATAGTCATTAATTGCTCTTTGGGGAGATGGAAGCAAGAAATGTACACATGCACATACCCTCAGGAAGATTGATAGAAAAGGTAAAAATAAGCCCCATTTCCTTGGTGAAGGGACAAATCAAAGGGTAATTCTTATAACAAAATTCCATCCATTCTCTGGAGAGTCCAAATATTGGGGGCACCCCCAGTCCCTGGAAGATGTCCTCTAGGATATGTCAAGTGGAGGCTATAAACCAATTAATATTGGTGCACCCTGTAAGGTAGACTTAACCAGATGTAATCTTTTGTCCTCTTCATATTTCTCTAAAGAGTATTGAGGAAAGCCAAAGATTCTAGGCAAAGCTCCCCTCTGGATAAGCATGTTAAACTCATCAGGGAACTCCTCAGATCTGTCTGCTGCACCACCTTTTACATAGACCTAGAAGATTCCTGAAGAACATGAAAAGATGTCTTAAGTACCTAGATCACTAATCTCAAATTTTCCATTGTTACACTTGAATGATGATTTCCAAAACTGGTCCTCTCTCTACTATACTGCACCATTTCTATGGAGTTTTACAACTCTGCAACAGTCAGAAAAAATGCAGACTGAGAAAGCTTTAAAAAGGTTATCTGGTAGAGAAGCACTATTTTCTTTTTCTTTGACAGAGATAGGAGCACCAAATTAAGAACTAGATTGACACTCCATTGGGTACATGTGAATTGCAGAATTACAGGTCTTCCTTTGAAAATAGAGAAATCTTTAGAAAATATTAAAGAAATATACTATATCTATCGATTTATTCATCTAGAGAGACAGAGATAAAGATAGAGAGTGAGACGGAGAGCATGTGACAGAGGGAAAGAGAGAGAGCATAAAAACAGAGGCAGAAATGTAGATAGAGAGCCATAGAAACACATAAAGACAAAGAAATCAACACTGACAGACATATAGAAATATACACAAAAAAATACAAGAGAAAAACAGAGATAGGAGCAGAGAGAGGAAAGATGAGGCCAGGGAAGGGTAAGGAAGAGGAGCAAATAAGGGTGAAGTAGGAAAGAGAGATGATGATAAGTAAGTAGAGAAAATGAGGTGAGCTGAGATGAGAGGAAATAAGATGAAAAGAAAGATGCACACACACACACACACACACACACACACACACACACACACACACACGCCTTTTCCGTCTTTCTCAATCAATAAGTTGCCATCACCCTGAAGCGAGGTAAGTAACAGACAAAGCTGAGGGACATAATTGAAATGCACCGGGCTAGCAAATGTGAATGGTATGCACATTAAATGGTTGAGAGACCATGCAAAATGGATTGGGGTAAAATTTAACGAGCAATGTCATAGGATTGAATCTGGCAGTTCCTTGTCAGGCTAGCTAGATTGTTGTGTGCTACGTGTTCACTTTTCATGATGCAAAATATAGCATTTATGACAATATTATCCAAATATGATTTCTCTACCATTGGACAGATTTAGAAAGGTAAAATTGTAAAGTTCTATTTACTTTGCTCATTCACCTATTGTCCATTTTGCTTTAGGATAAATGGAACTAGTATGTTGTTTTTTTTTTTTTTTTCCTGAAGGATTCACTTTCTTTTCAAATTAATTCTAAAGCATTCCTCTCCAGAGCTTTAGAATTCACAGTGACACACACACACACACAAAATACATATGCAACGTCCTTTCTCATATTTTATTCTGTCGGTTGTTTTCATTTGAAACACTTTTCTTGTTTTTCAAATATATGAGAATAATATAGCAAATATGACTTGCCCATAAAAAGGCTATGAATCCCCCTGGAACTTGGGGATAAAATCAAGGCATGCATTCTGATAAAATTATATCAAACTAAATACCACAGTGAAATGAGCTGTGCATAACTAGAATAGCCACAATTCTCCTGAATTTACTGTATGGGTGGATATTTCAAACTGCTGAAGGTGTCTTGTTTTATCTCATCCTGAGTAGCAATGCTCCCACTGGTCTTACTTATAACATAAAAAAATATCAAATTTGTGAAGTAGTTGAGCTCTCTTTGAATTACTGCCTTTGAAAAGCTTTGAAGGTAAGAGTTTCTTATTTTGGCTCTATAGATGACTTGAAACTGGAAATTTTGTGAATTAGTTTCTCTCAGTCACCTCCTCCTTCACCATAATTTAAATTCTAAATTTTGTTTAACTTTGCAATTTTTTTCTGTCCCATAACTGGCCCTAATTAAAGTTTACCATCATATGGTAGCTTTGTTCATGAGGCAGTAAATGAATCCAGGGGATGTGGCCATAAAATCATGAGATGTATGAATGTATTATGTATATGTATGTGTGTTTAAACAACTATAGTGAACATTAAACATTCCCAGTGAGTCTTGTGATATTCCGAGTAGCGACTATGAGAAGTCAAACACTTATTCTAATGTTGCTGATATTGTTATACAGATTGTTGTACTTAGTATGGTTGTCAGATTGAGACACACCTGATGCCAAATGATATCCATTAGACATGATTATGGATTTATTTATTCCTTTAAGAAAATTAAAGCTATGGCAATATAATAAATACTTGCAAACATTACAAATGTTCAAAAGAAAGAGTTCCATGTATGTTTGTTAGACACCACTCATATTACATTAGTTACACTTCTCATTTTGGGTCCCCAGAGCACCTTGCCTTTATTCTCTCCACTACCTCTCCATAGAATTTAAATTAGCTATCTGTGCTCATCAGACATGAACCCAATGCTTTACATAAATTGGATTTGTTTCACGTGCACCATGGAAACTCCCAATTTCATATAAAAATAGTTCTAGGATTTCTCACTATCTTGCAATTTCAATTTGGATGTATTATGTTCTGTCAGCTACCATACAAGTGCATGAAATGAATGCTTTAAAAGTGAATCAACTTAATGGGACATGTTTATCTTCAGTAGGTGTCCTGAAAACATCTTCAAATAGGGTTGTAAGGGTGATAATATACCCCATCTTTTTCCCACATGGTTTTTATTTCTTCTGCCAGTCTCTATATTTCAAAAGCTTTTCATTCCACATAGCTTGGACAATACGGATATTCAATACAACAATACACACCTATATGTTGCAATTAATTTTATTGATAAAAGATAAGATTTGTTATTGTAATTATTAATAATAACACTACCTCATCCTACTTGTATGTGAGTAAAGGTCATTGACAGAAGTCATAATTATCAGTTCTTCTGTCCTTGCATTCATGTACATATATGCTCCTGACACATAATGCTATAAAAGTCCCATCTCAGGACATCATTTACCCAACAATTACAACCTTGCACTAAATAGTCATATTGGTTCTAGAAGCAGCATTTATCCATGATCAAAGCAATTGTTAAGGTGTAATTATTGTCTTCCTTCCAAACTGTGTAACCTAGCACAATGCAAACTTTAAATACTTGGTGTGTGTATGTGTCTTTCATTAAATGCATTCAGTATTGTTGTACCTTTTGCTCTGGGTTTGATCTATAAACAAATGAATAGAAAATGAGCATAATAAATCATTGATGGCAGGTTCAAGAAGACCCTGCTGTGTCTTTTAACTGAATGCTAAATGAATATGGTTAAAGATAAAAAAAGGAAGAAACTGGGTAATGAGAGAACATTATAGCTATGAACTGTTTGTAACCTTTGTGGTTCTTTTGTAAATTTTAATGAAAATCCATTGTCACAGTGAAATCAGGATAATCGACTAGACTGCACCCAGTTTATAATTCTCTTGAAGGAGCTTGCTCGTTTGGTTCTTGAATCATTTCCCAAGGAATTGTCGGTGTGACATGAAGCAGGCAGTCTCCAAAGTATCTCTAGGGAGGGCTTGGTTTTGTTCTACATGATTTTATTGGATTATGCACTACTGATTTCATCTCCTTGCATTAAAAACCACAAGATAGTATGATCAGATCCAACAACAGATTCGCATCTCTACAACATGATCTTATCTTTTTTAAAGAATAGTCTCAGGCTATATGGCATGAAGAGAAATTGAGATTATCAGGTTAATTCCCTATTCAATGTTAATTTCCTTTACTTTGGCTGGGAATGCTGTTTATAGAGTCAAATTCTTATGGGTACATGACTTTCGCTTTTCATCATTATTCTGTGTTTCCTATCAAATTCAATACTAATCATGAGAAGCAGCATAAGAAAGAGTTGCTTTAATTTTGAGCTGGAGGACCTATATTTAAGTAAGATCTCTGGATTTAACTGTCAGTGCTTTCTTGGTACCAAAATTGCCTCATTTATAATATACAGACCTAGAATAAGATGACTTCTGAGGTCCCCTTCAACTCTAAATTAATAAAACTATGATAATTAGAGGGACAGTATACAAGAGTCTATATATGGTTAGTCCATGAAGAGTGAATAGTTCAAGTCCTCTCAAAGCTTTTTGACCATTGGTAAGTTTATCATCTCTTATTATCTCAGGCAATTTGTCATGACTGTGAGTTTCTGATTTCCGTTGATCAAAGAAGTTTTCATACTAGGACTTGCCCACCATAATAAACTATTGTTGTTGTACCATAATTAGGTATGTCTCACTCTTTGCAACTCCATTTGGGGTTTTCCTAGCAAAAATGATGGAGTAGTTTGTCATTTCATTCTACAACTCATTTTTACATGTGAAGACAAGGAAGCAAACAGGATTAAGTGATTTGACCAGGTTCAAAGGTTGTTAAGTGTCTGAGGCCAGAAATGAACTCAGAAAGATTATGTTTTCTTGACTCCAGGATCAGGACTCTATGCTTTGTGCCACCTAGCTTCCCAATAAATCATTAGTCTGGATCAAATAAACATTTCCCAAAAGATGGTTTCAATGTACTTATACTTTTGCTACTGAAACACATTTGTCTGAAATAATGGTGCATTTTTCTTTTTATTCTTTTTTTTAAATTTTTCTTATCTTTCTTTTTTAATTTTTTTATATTCTAATGTTCATTTATTTTTACTTTTCAATATTCATTTCCACAAAACTTTGAAATTCAATTTTTTCTCTCCATCTCTCCCCTCCCCCCACCCCAAGACACCATGCATTTTGATTACCCCTTCCCTCAATCTGCACCCCCTTCTAACACCCTTACCTTCCCTTATCCCCCTTATCTCTTGTCTTGTAGGGCAAGATAAATTTCTATACCCCATTACCTGTATTTCTTATTTCCCAGTTGTATGCAAAAAGGATTTTCAACATTTGTTCCCAAAACTTTGAGTTCCAACTTCTCTTCCTTCTCCCTCCCCCCCATCCCCATGAGGAGAAGGAAAGCAATTGAATGTAGACTATATATGTGTGTGTGTGTGTATATATATATATATATATATATATATATATATATATATATATACACACAAATATATATATATATTTTTTCAAATGACTTCAATAATAGGCATGCTGTGTAAGACTAACTATATTTCCTTCCATCCTATCCTGCCCCCCATTTATTCTATTTTCTTTTTTGACTTTTTCCCTCCCCAAAATGTTTCCTTTGAATTTCTCCTACTTCCCATTTGCCCTCCCTTTCATGATAATTGTGCATTTTTCAGCATTTGACAGTATCTCATTTGGTAGTTCTTATATAAAGGTTACTGTTAGGGTTTCATTTATGTCTTCTGGAAAAAATATGCCATTTGGAGAGTTGCTTAATACTCTGATTTCAGAGAACTAATAGGGTGTAAGATATAAATTCAAACAAAACACAAAGAGTCTCAGGTAGCAAACAAAAGGAGGGACTGCCACTTTTAAAGTTCTTTGTCCCTTGAACAGAGTTTAAAGTTTGTTTGGTATATAGGTTATTTGAATGAGGGTGAGATCACATACAGCTAGGTCTATGTTTGTTTATGGCATTTGATATCCTTTTCTGTAAGCCTGTCTTGATGGGAAACGAAAGTAAGATGTACTAGATGTAGTAACACATCCAATATTTCCATTATTTTGTTGATCTTTCATTAAATATTTGTTAAACTTTTGTTATATGTTGGGCACTGTGTTAAATTCTGGGGATACAAAGAAGATATGATAGTCTTAGCTTTCCAAAAATTTACAGTCTAATGAGTGAGACAACATGCAAACAACTATTAACAAATATGCTGTATGTGGATAAGTGGGAAATAATCAACAAAGGGAAATCACTAGAACGTGGGTGGGGCATGATGAAGAAAATCTTTCCAAAGAAGGTAGCACTTTAGATAGGATTTAAAGCAAGCCAGGTAGGCTTGTAGGTAGAGATGAGGAGGGAGATTATTCCAAGCACTGGAGATAGAAAAAGAAAATGCCCAGAGCAGGGAGATGAAGTATCTTATTTAGTGAAAGACAAGAATTCCAGCATCATTGGATTACAGCAAATGGTGGAAAGGAAGAGGGCAAAATAAAAGAATAATGGAAGGAGAAGAGGTAGGTTATGAAGAACTTTAAATGTCAAATAGACCAAGTTATATTTGACCCTAAAAGTGATGGAACTCTACAGGAATATATTAATTAATGGGATGGGTAACATAGACAAGCTTATTTTTTAGCAAGACCCCTTTGATCACTAAGAATAGGATTAACTGAAGTGTGGAAACAGCTGTGAAAGAGTCCCTAACTAGTCAGATATTGCAGTAGTTTGGGCATGAAGAGATAATGACCTATATTAGGTTGGTGTCATTGCCAGAAAGAGAGAGAACAACATTCATATATGAAAGGTCTTGGGAAGGTAAACTCTATAGATCTTGGCAACCCTTTGAATATGATGGTTAGTGAGAGTTGAATTGGAGAGAATATTTCAGTCATGAGCCTGGGTGGCTGGGAGGATTGTGGTACCATTGGAAGTAATAGGAAAATATGAAAATATAGGTTGATTATTGAGTAAGATAATACTTTAGTCAAGTTGAATTTAGTACATTTATATAACACTCCATTCAATGCCAGATTATGGATAAGTTAAAGTTGAATAAATAGATTTCATCAATGGAACAAGAGAAATAAAATCAAGTAATTTGGTTATGATAAGCAATTAGTAATTTCATCCAAATTACTGTTATTCAATTAAGACATGAATTCATCGGGCAAACTATAATTAAGATATGCTTCCCAACCTGCATGCAGTTTATATTTAATCAAGGAGGACAAAACAGATCCATACAAATGTATGCAATTTTATATAATCACCATTCAACAGTTACAGTACCTATTATTCTATATTGAAGATTAGAAAAGGGTATAAAATGCTATGCAAGATCAGGAGAAAAGGTCATAGTAAGATACAGTAATATAATGTGCAAGTATTTGAAATGTGAAGTGTATTATAATCTTTGGAAATTTCTTTCATCTTATACTTGGCAATATAAATTCATCAAATTTATTTGTGCTATCTTACAAACCACTATCTCCTAACGCACTTTGTTTTTCCTTTCAACATAAAATACATACTCCTTAAGGGATCTGCCACAGGGAGGCTAGCCATTTCCATTTTATTTTGAGTATAGCAAATAAAATGGTTTCATCTATATTACATCACTGCAAATAATTTCTAATTCATTGACTATGGACTCATCTAAAATAACTCCTACAAAACTAGAATCCATCTTCTATTATTTTTAAGTTCTTTGAAATATCCCCAGAGTAAAATATATGTTAAGACCTAAGACTGGTCAGTCATATACTAATATATTTTTCTTCCTTACTTTTAAAAATTCAATTTGCTTATGAATTCATATAAAAAAATCAGACTTCTGTCAAAGATATGCAAGTGAAATGTAAATGGACTTAAGTGATATGGGGAAAATAATCTAAATCTGAAAGTTGATATTATGTTCCTTTTGTCTGACTTACCTGACTTACTGAATTCTCAGTAAATCTGTCATTTGCTTTCAGTTGGTTGGTCTCTGGTTGAGTTGTTTTAAAATTCCTCTTTTTCAAGTAGTACCAATAGTACAGGTAAAAGCAAGGGGGAAAAGTTACTTTCGTTATGAATAGGACCCATTAAAAAATAAATACAAATTACCGCTACAGCATACATATTGCTACATTGATCCTCTTGAAAGGTCTGCAAATGTTTTCACAATAGTTTTTTTTAAATCAATGCAAATCCCAAACTTGGCACCTCTGACTTCCTGTATCAGGTTATAAGATAATAACCCAAAAGGATGCATTGCAAATAAATAGTGTGTTCAGGCGAAGTGACACTCTTACCTAATATCTTTTTTTGCTAGCCTACCAAAAAAAAAAAAGGTCATGTGGATTTGTGATATGTTTTCTCATATCCCATTTCAGATATAAAGTTCCAGTAGTTTGGATTAGACATACTTTGGACCTTGGAAAAAGCCCTGCCTGCGTCTCAGCCTGACTTCATTTATGCCCATAAAACCTTGCAGGTTCAGTAAACTTGTATTCCTGCAGAAAGAGCTTAACTTGCTAATACCACAAAGTATGCCCATTAATTTTTGGCTTTATTTCTGACTTCTAGCCAAAGTATAAAGATAATTTAAAGTGAAAGTTTTAAGAAGCATTTTCTTCCTTCTGCTTGACTCTCAGTAGATGAATTCCTAAATACCCCTCTCTTTCATTCCCCCAAATTAAATTGATCTAAGCAACTTTAAATAGAAGACTGTTTTGTACAGTTTCCATTTCAGGAAGAGTCTTATCCACGTAGTTGATTATCTAATTACTTCAAGCAACAGTAGTTCTTTTAGGGACCATATTCTAACTCAAAAAACTTTATGGTTCACTCTTTAAAAACATACATGTACATACAAGGAAGGAACTCCATTTCTGAAGTTTTGTTTTTTTGTTTTTTGGGATTTTTTTGCAAAATTTTCAGCATAAGTGTGTTGGAGCCCACTTAAAACCACTCCTTTCAAATTTCATTTCGGGCAGTATACTTCTAAAATTGAGAAATCAGGGCTTGATTTGTTGTTTTTTGATCATCTAATATTAAGAAAGTGTTGGATAATATGTTAATAATTTAATTAAACCAAAACTGCCCCCAGCATACCTCTCCACTCCTCAGAGAGACAGTTGTTGAACATTTACTAAAACATCTCTGGTTTTAGGTAACATACTTTACTTCAATGGATAATCATTTAAGCGTTTGCAAAATGCCAAATGATGGGCTGAGAGGGATAAATATAGAAAATTTGTACACTCCCTGTTCTCAAGTTGTTGATATTCTAATTAGGAAAGATAACAAATGGAAGGAAGTGCAGCTTCAGGTCAGATGGAAAAGCTAGGCAGGACTTGGTGTGGGCAGGCAAAGTAGTAGGACAGATGATAAAGCCATAGGAATCTTGAGGAGTCATGGCAGAGCAGATGGTTCCCAAACAAAAACTATTGGGAAAGTAGCTAGTGGATCCAAGATTAGAAGGAGAGGGGAACTCAGTTACATCTTCCTCTCCTCTGTCATTCCCTCTCCTTTACTTTCCTCCCTCTTTCTCTCCCTTCCTTCTGTTCTTCCTTCCTTCCTTCTTACCTTCTTGCCATTTTACCTTACATTTATTTACATGAAGCACTCATTAAAAAATACACCATCATGTAGCAAAGGGAATGAGCATACCTCAGATACTTGTTTCTGCCTGTCTGCTTATTCAACACATGAAACTGGAATATTATACAGCATAAAATGAAAGTCAGAAGGATTTAACTCACTTCAGTAATCCTATTTCCCAACATTCATTATCGGTTACTTCACAGCTGCTGTACAGTTTACTTATTCAAATAAAAATTAAAAGGAAAAATCTGTTGATGTAAGATATTTCAGTAAGAATTCTTTTGCCGTAGAATGTTTCTGGGCAATCAGAATGGTATATATGCGGGGTGGTAGTGGAGGGGATTGAGACAAAAAGAAAAAAAAATAGAAGTTTCGAGTTTCAGTATTAAGTGAGATTTGGTTTATGTTGGGATTTATCTCCTTCAGTGTTGGTTGCTCGCTGGTAATAGTTTATACACTTAGAGAGGCTCATTAAGTCTTCTATGGCACAAAGGTACTATTATATTCATTACTACTGCTCTGATACTCTAGCCTTGCTTTAAATGGTTTATGACTTTGCTTTTCAAGTAGAAGGTCCTAAGAGCTAAGGATGATGAATGTCCTCTGGGGTATTCCTATGGTATTAATCTAATATACTTTCTTCAAAGTGGAAACAGGGAAGAGTAAGAAATTCAATACTAAGTTCTATAAATAAATACTCTGTTCCCTTAAGGAAAATATCTCCAAGTCACTAATCCAAGGGAATCACAAAGCAGATTTGACTTCAAAGATTGTTATTGCTTGTTTTGCCTTTTCTGTCATTTAACACTTTCAACTGAGAGTAAAATATATTGAAATGGTTTAAATAGATCTCATTTAAATCTTAAATCTCCTTTCTGTGATCTTTTCTCTGCAAACTCATCCATTCTTGTCTACCCTATGATTTGCTCTCTGACCCCTAACTTAAGTTCTCCAGAAGTGATCTATATAACACAATGAAGATGTTCCATCCTTTTACTTATTGTCATGGGGATATGAGTGAATGATTTATGCTGATAATCTTTCTTGGGATATTAATTTTAATTCATTGGAGAACATATTATCCTATGACCATTATGCATTAAAGAAACCCAACAGAATATTGGCACCAAAACTAGGACTTTGTTTCTCCAGTTCATTAGAGGTCATAAAAGAAGCTTTGTGATTTTTGTAAGACAGCCCATCAGGTTTTTTTTTCTATTATTTCTGACTCCAACTTATTGTTCACTTGCATTGTCAATCCATATTCTTTATTGTTTGCTGTTATTCAGTCATTTAAATTATAACTTACTTTTCATGAACCCATGTAGAAATTTCTTGTCTAATATTCTGAAGTGGTTTGCCATTTCCTTCTCTAGCTGATTTTACAAAAAGAGGAACTGAGGCAAACAGATTTAAGAGACTTGCCTAGGGTCATGTAGTAAGCACCTGAGGCCAGACTTAAACTCAGGAACATATAAATCCTTGTCCTAAAAAGTCAAATCTGAATAGCCACAGAATGCTTATTCAAAATGACAACAGCAGGAAAACTAATTTTCTATCACTAAAATATACCAATTTTTTTTTGTTATCCACTCTTCCTTTTGCTTCTCTTCTCCATTTTTCTCTTTTCTCCTTCTCTTTTTAGACTTTTAGGTTCTTGAGAATAAGAACTTTTGTGTTATTTTTGTTATTATTTTTTTTCTTTGTATGACCATCACTTAGCAATGTTCCTACACATAATAACAATTTGCAATTGCTTGTTGACTTGACCTAAGAAGTCACGGGGTCCAACATGCATTAAATTTCCATATCCTATTTGATAAATAATATAGAGAGCTGATGGCATCAGAAAATATTCTCCAGTAGTATTGAGTCAAAAAGATGAATGTTTTGAAGCTATGGTCATCATACAACTGCTATTCACATATTTTCAGTTATAGACAAGTGATTGAGGTATAATATTTAACATCCAATAAATAATCTTCAGGTTATCTTGCACATAGTGGGTGGTCAAGGATAGTTGGCTCAGTTTAATTCATTTAAGTTCCACAATACGTAGTACCATTTGTGCAATTGCCAAGAAGAAAGATATGACAGGAAAGAGTATCACAGATTTAGATAATATACTTATTTGCAAAATCTTACAGAGGAGGTTTGTGAAAGATTTTATGCAGTATTGCCTCATAAAACAGTGAGAAGCAGGGGAGATGAAAACAAATTTACAGGCTCAATTAAACCATATCATCCTGAGAGTACTTACAGTTGAAACTGAAAGAACAACAAACCCACAAAAAGGGAAAGGATTTGTCAAGGTTTCCATAACTCTATTTCTTCTATTAATGACAGAGAAGGCAACACATTTGGACTAGGATTGAAATTTCTAATGTGATCTTAAGAAAGTAGAAATGGCTTTAAAGAAAGAATGATGTGAAGAGTAGCTGAATTAGGTCAAATATTCAGAAAGGGTACAAAAGAGTTTTGAGGCCTTTGGGGGTTCAGTTACTAAGACATGCAGAAGATAGAAATATGGTGAATGTTTTTCATGGTATCAATGGTGAGTGGTTGTTTGGAGGTAGAGAGAGAAAAAAGCAGAGGAAATACTTAGAAGTACCAAGCCACGATAAGTAGTAGAATGGAGTGGACATAGAAATGGCCTAGGAATAAGGAAGATCTGAATTTACATCTTGTTTCTGACATGTATTGGCTCAATGTTGCAAACCAAATCAATGAACTTCTCAGTTCTACAGAAAACTCTAAGATTAAAAGTTTTAAAGAAAGTGATGATACATCTTTTGAAGGATGTGTCCTCCCAGGAGTTCCCTGTATTTATGAAATCTGAAATCCATTCTCTGTCCCTACTCCACCATGCGTTTTAATCTCCCCAAAGTCTCTTTTTGAGAATAATGTATACATATATCAAGGGTATCTTGGATGAAGATATGAGAAGGAAATGACAAGGCTTCTGGAAATAAAATCTCATGACAGAACACATATTTATAGTAAGTTATACAATTTTCTGAAAGGTAAGAGAATGCTAGATTTCTTTGTGTTTCCTTTCTGCAGACTCCAAAAAACTCCCACATATTTGATCGGGTAAAAATAAATCTTACTTATATATGTATTTCATACATTTGTAGAAATCTTTTAAGATTCCTTTAAACATGTTATGAAAGAAAATTGTCTGAGCATCTTTTGATTATTAATATCAAGTAAGACCCACAAGTGTGAACTACTGAATATATTTTCAGATTTTTCTACTTTATGGATTAATTTTATGGATGTTTTTCTCTTCTTCCCCTTTAACTTTAAATTTAAAATATTACTTATGTGGCAGAGTGAAGATGGCAGACTACAGAAAGAAATATAGACAAACTATCCCAATATTTCCCTCCAACAACTTTAACATAATGCCTGAAATTGACTTCTAGAGTTAATACAGGGTCATAATAAAATATTTTTCCAGCCCATGATAACTTAGGAGCTTGGCAGGAGAGGTCTGTGACATGGGTGGGACACAGTCTAGCAAGGTGTGGAGCACAAACAGGGTGGCAGCACCAGTCATATACTTTGGAAGCAGCTCTAACAACAGTAGAACCCTCAGGAACTGTAGTCCAAAAACAGGAAAGGGGTCAGTCAGCTGGTCAAAAAGCAACTATGGAAAATGCTTTGCTAGCATGGAGTATAGATGATGCTGATTGGCAACTTTATTCACCATATACTGTGTTGGGTAGCAGTTCCTGGACAGAGAGGAGCAATTGAAGTCCCTCAGAAGGAAGTAAGGGCCTTGATTCCATTTCTGAGGAAAACAGGAACTCTAGCATTTACAATTGTACCAATAAGAGGGACCTGATCACAGTACTAGGATCAAGAAAGACACTAAATCTTATGGGTGCACAGGATTTGGGGCTTTTTCTGGTCAAATACTTAAAGACAGATTAGGAAAGCAATGACCACATCTCTCCGATGATGATACCACTCTAGAAGTAAAGAAAACTTAAAGATCCCAAGAATCAGTTCTGAAAATAGCAATATGAAAAAATCAGATCTTAGAATGGTGCCTCAGCTTACAGTGAGAAGGATCCAATTTTAATATAAAGTCAAAAGTAAAAGAAAAACAATTGACTGGAAAAATGAGCAAAAAAGAAAAAAAACTTGAGTGTGAAAAGCTACAATGGAGGTGGAAATACCTTGTCCACAGGGTCTTAGAAAAAATTCAGAAGATAATAATGTGAATACAGCTACATTCAAAACCTCAAGGAAAATTCAGATTGGATATATGTAAAACAAGAATTCATGGAAGAGTTAAAGAGTTAAGCATTTTAGAAGAAAAAAAGGGAAAATAATAATACAAAAAAAAATTGAAAGAGAATTAACAGTTTGGCAAAAAGGGCACAAAAGAATATTGAAGAAAATAACATTAACAAACAGAATTGGCCTAATGGTAAAAGAGGCACAAAATTCACTGAGGGAAAGAACTCCTTGAAAACCATAAAAGATCAAATGAAAAAGGAGATACAAAACTTCACTTAAGAAAATAATTCCTTAAAAATTAATATTGGACAAGTGAATTTAATGACTTTACGATTCATCAAGACATAATAAAACAGAACAAAGAATAAAAAATAGGAAAACATGAAGTATCTCATTGGTAATACAACTGACCTGGAAAACAAACCCACAAGATATATATGCATACACACACACATCTATATATTTATTTATTGTTAGTTTTCAACATTCATTACTACAGAATTTTGAGTTCCAAATTTTCTCCCCATCTCTCCCTTCTCCCCATCCCAAGACATCACGCATTCTGTTTACTACCCCTTACCCCAATCTGCCTTCCTTTAAATCACTCCCCTCCCTTCACTTATCCCCATCTTCTCTATTTTCTTGTAGGGCAAGATAGATTTCTATACTGTATTATTTTCATTTCTTTTTTCTCAGTTGCACGTAAAACCAATTTTTAATGTTTGTTTTTAAAACTTTGAGTTCCAACTTCTTTCCCTTCCTCCCCATCCACCCATACTGAGAAGGCAAGCAATTCAATATAGGTTATAAATGTGTAATTATGCAAAAGACTTCCAAAAAAGTCATGTTGTGAAAGACTAACTGTATTTCCCTCCATTCCATCCTGCACCACATTTATTCTATTCTCTCTTTTGACTTTGTCCCTTCCCAAAAGTGTTTAATTCTAATTACTCTCTCCTCCCATTTTCCTTTCCTTCTATAATATCTCCTTCCCTGGCACTTATCCTCATCCCCTCTACTTTCCTGTAGTGTAAGATAGATTTTCAGAGCAAATTGAGTGTGAGTGTTATTCCCTCCTTAAGCCAAATGTGATGAGAGTAAGCTTCACATTTTCCCTCTTATCTCCCCCATTTTTCCTTCCATTGAAAAACTTTTTCTGGCCTGTTTTATAAGAGATAATTTGCCCCATTCCATTTCTCCTTTTCTCTTCCCAATATATTCCATGCTCACCCTTTAATTTTAATTTTTTAGATATCATCCCTTCCCATTCAACTTACCCTGCACCCTCTGACTACATGTATAAAATCCCTCCAACTATCCAAATATTGCAAAAAGTTTCAAGAGTTGCAAATATTATCTTTCCATGTAGGAATGTAAACAGTTCAACTTTAGCAAGTCCATTATGGTTTCTCTGTCCTATTTACCTTTACATGCTTCTCTTGATTTGTGTGTTGAAAGTCAAATTTTCTATTCAGCCCTGGTATTTTCATCAAAAATGCTTGAAAGTCCTCAATTTCATTGAGTGAGCATTTTTCTCCATGAAATATTAAATTCAGTTTTGCTGGGTAGGTGATCCTCGGTTTTAATCCTAGTTTCTTTAACTTCTGGAATTTTGTATTTCAAGTCCTTCAATCCCTTACTGTAGAAGCTGCTAGATCTTTTGTTATCCTGATTCTATTTCCACAATACTCAAATTGTTTCTTTCTGGCTGCTTGCAATATTTTCTCCTTGACCTTGGAACTCTGGAATTTGGCTACAATATTTCTAGGAATTTTTCTTTGGGAATCTCTTTCAGGAGCAGATTCTTTCAATATTTCTTTTACCTACTGGTTCTAAAATATCAGGGCAATTTTCCTTGATAATTTTATGAAAGATAACATCTAGGCTCTTTTATTGATCATGTCTTTCAGGTGGTCCTATAATTTTTAAATTGTCTCTCCTGGATCTATTTTTCAGGTCAGTTGTTTTTCCAATGAGATATTTCACATTATCTGTTATTTTTTCAATCTTCTGGTTTTGTTTTCTAGCTTCTTGATTTTTTATGAAGTCCTTAGCTTCCATCTGCCCTATTCTAATCTTTAAAGAATTATTTTCTTCAGTGAGCTTTTTGATCTGTTTTTCCATCTGGCCAATAATGTTTTTTAGGGCATTCTTCTCCTAATTGCCCAAAGAGATCCAAAAAGTCAATTGAAAACTCCCAAATTCAAACCAAAATCCAGAGTTCTTAGGCGAAGGAGAAAATATTGCAGTTATTCAGAACAATTTGAATATTATGGAGCTGCTTTCATGATCACACAAAATTTAGCAACTTGTATGGTAAAGGGGCATGAGGGCTTGGAATATGATATTTCAGAAGGCAAAGAAACTAAAATTACCACCAAGATTAAACTACCAAGCAAAACTCATTGTAATTCTTCAGGGGAAAAACTGATCTTTAATGAAATAGTGGACTTCTGTGCATTCCTGAAGAAAAGATCAGAGCTGAATAGAAATTTTGATATTCATAAATGATACTCATGAGAATCATAAAAAGCTAAACATAAAAGGGAAATCATAAGTGACTTAATAAAATTAAATTATTTATATTCCTATATGGAAAAAAATGTACACCTAATTCCTATGAACTCTATTATTATGAGGCTCTGTACCTGGAAATAGACTATAGTTATGAGCCAATTATGAGTCAGTTATGAGCCTAAAATAAACAAAAATTTGACAAAGAAGGATGCATTGAGTGAAGGGGGAAAGGAGAACAGAAGAGGGAAAAGTATCTGACATAAAAGAGGCACACAAGAAACAGTCTTACAGTGGACGGTAAAATGGGGTTAGTGGAACCTCACTCTCATTGAAAATGGTTTAAAGAGGGGGCATATACACAAATACACGCACATACTCAGTGGGATATAGAAGTTTATCTTACTCAACAAGAAAAATAGGAAGGGAAGGAGTTAAGAGAAGAGGGAGAGGTAATGAGAGGGCAGATTAAAGGAGGCAGTGGTCAAAAGCAAAACAGATATTTGAGAAGACGAGAGAGAGAGAGAGACAGAGAGACAGAGAGAGAGAGAGAGAGAGAGAGAGAGAGAGAGAGAGAGAGAGAGAGAGAGAGAGAGAAAACCAAGAAATTGGATGGAGGGAAATACACAGTTAATAATCATAACCATGAATGTGAATGGAACTATATCACCCATGGGGAAAAAAAAAGAAACAGATGGTAGAAGGGATTAGAAACCAGAATTCAACAATATGTTGGTTACAAGAGACACACTTAAAATACACAAAGAGTAAATATAAAGAAATGGAAGAGAAAGGAAGGGGTAACAATCATGATTTCTGATGATAAACAAAAATAATCTAATTAAAAGAGATAATCAGGGAACTACATTTGCTACCCAATACAGTGAAATGGAATTTTGTTGGAGGGACATTTTTAAGGACTAAAAAGAGCAAGACCTGTTTTCATTTGTTTATTTGCTTTGTTTTTGAAAATGTCTGCTTTGAGCATGTTTAGTTTGAGGTAACAGTGGGATATCCAGTTAAATATTTCCAACAAGTCACTGACTATGTGCTCAGAACTTAGATTAGTGTTTAGGACCCATGTTCACTCACCTTTTTACAGCGTTTTATAAATTTAGCCCATTGATTCAAATTTGGTCCTTTTCTTCATGAACTGGTCTCAGTGTGAACATAATGGAATATAATTATACCGAAATACTACAATGGTGAAATAAATAAATATTACAGTAAGAGATGCACAGATAAGAAATAAGGCAGGATAATGAAGCAGTGACTATAACTATGTAAAATAAATAAATACCAATAGATTCAAAATACAGAAAAAAATTAGAGAAAACATAAGACAACAGAGAAACAGCTTTCATATTTTTATTACTAAGTAAATTATTAGCATTTTTATTAACAAAATGCAAATTATAGGCTATTTGCTACTTTAAAACCCACTTGACTTATTAAATATGACTGGTCCAACGAATGCTTCACGTTGTACCCAGGCCACTTGCTTGTTATTGTAGCCCCAACATGGTATTCACAGTGCCTGTTGTGGCAATGAATATCCTGGTGCAGTTATGATCCAATCATACTATTCTCACTTCATTATTTACGTTTTTTTCCTTTTTTGTTGTGTTTCTTCTTTCACAACATGATTAATATGAATATATTTTTCACATGATGGCTTATATAAACCCATATAAAATTGTTTACCATCTTAGAGAAAGGGGAAGAAAATTTGGAACTCTAAGTTTTATATAAAACATGAACCTTAAAAACTCTTTTCATATGTAATTGGAAAAAAATACTACTTAAAAGAACAAAAGCCAATATCTTTGTCATTTTGCTATTTTCAGAGTGTTCAAAAATGCTCCATGATTGTATAATTTACTTAATTATATGTTCTTAATGAAAGCAGTTTGGGTGATGGAATGTTTAGGTGACCCTTCTTCAGAACACTGGTTATTTGATTGTTGTCCTTTGTTCTTGAAGCAGGCCAAAATGACAACACTATATTGAAGTCAAGATGCACTGTGTCCAACTGTAGCTGATCAGACCAATATAAGCTTGGAATATTCTACCAAAAGTCAGGCACAAATATCCACATGGATATTTCAAATGGAGAAGTCTCTAAATTTGTAATCTCTTATTTCTTTTGAGCTACTGCAATTCAGCTTTCCTTATGGAGCAAAGTGTCTCTTATTTTTTTCTTCAGAAGATCCTCTTTATTGTAATGCTATTCCTGGAACATCTTGTAGTTCCTTAGTCTCTTCTAAAATTATAATTTAGGGCTTAAAATTTAATGTGGGAAAACATTACCTTCTTTAAATATGACAGCATTGTTGCATCAGCCTTTCTTAAAACAATGCTAACCCATGTCAGTCATTTCATCAGTTAGGTCATAGGTTATTAATATTCTGTTTAATCTTAAATCAAGTTTAGATTTTTCACATCAACTAAACTTAGATCCTGTTTGAGAATACAATAGGATTGACATCATTATTAGAACAGTTGCATCAATAATAGGATTGTGGTTGACAGCAGTGGTCAAATTTTCAGATATCCTAGTTTTCTCTGGTTAAACATTTGTAGTTTTTCCATGTTTAGAAGTAGACTATACTGGCACCTGCCCCCTTTAAAACATTTGTAAAGTGTATAAATGTAGCTCTTTTCAAAGAGTTTTGGAGTGTGAAATTGGAATATCGAGATGGTGAATGAATGAGTTTTAAATTCTGATCTCAGTTGAATTTTATGATCTCTACCTAATTTCTTCATGCACTTCTTAGTTTTTAAAAATAAGTTATTGCGTCTTTAAAATATCAACATAATTTCCCACAGTATTGTTTATTTTCCCCTCCCAGAAAGCCATCCTTTGTATGTAGTATTTTTAAGAAAAAAAGAAGAAAGGAGGGGAAAAGATCAGCATAATTGAACAATATAATGAAAAAAAAAAAACAAACCCTAAAATATGCAACAATTGGGGATTTCTCATTTTGGCAAAGGCTTGTGGTGGGCATAGCTCCTCATATCTCTTCTTCTTTTTTCTGTTAATCCATTATTTATTCCTTCAAGGTTTTATAACACCTGCTGCTTCAATGTCAGGTAGTTGTTTTTGTTTGTTTGTTTTTTTTTTTTAAATCACTTCAATAGCTCCAGCTTTAGAGTTTTAACAAAGTGTTTAATGTGAGAATGCTATGGTGGGCAGTCCTTTCCCAGTATGTCACATCATCCAATCAATTTCGCAGTTCTTCAGAGAGACCATGACATTGTCCTTGTTTTGCTTCTTCTGACCGCCAAGTAAGCATCTTCCTTGCATGAGTTCTCCAGACAATATTATTTTAGGCTAATATCCATATGGCATTTGAACAACATCAGAGTTCTACTCTCTGTAATAGATCTTTGGCAGTTTAGATCAAGAGAAGATCTCAGTGTCAGGTACCTTATCTTGCCAGGTGATCTTCAGATCTTTCTAAGACAATTCAAATGGAAGTGATTGAGTTTCCTGGCATGGCAGCTTCTTAATCTCCAGGTTTCACAGGCATACAACAATGTGGTCAGTACAATGGTTCTGTAGGGCCATTGTCCTCTTTGGTTTGGCAGGCAGTCTAATGTTTCTTCCCCATACCTTCCTTCAGTACCTCCTGAACACTGAGCTAGCTCTGGCAATATGTGCGTCAATCTCATCATCTATATGTACATCCCTAGAAATTATACTGCCATGGTAATCAAAATTTTCATATTATTTAAAATTTCTCCATTTGTTGTAACTCATAGTTCTATGTATAGATAATGTGGTGTTTGCTGGTAGAGAACCTTTGTTTTCTTAGTGTTAGTTGTTAGCTCAAAATTAACACAAGCAGTAGAGAATCAAACAGTACTTTTATTTTTTCCATCTCAGTTTCAGAGGTCGCACTGAGTATGCAATAATCTGAACAAAACAGTTTGCACCAATTCTCCCTCCAGTTTAGTCTTGGCTTGTAGTTTAATTCATCATGTGCAGTAGTTGTCCCTAACGCTCTGTACATCTTTGATGAACGCAACTGAGAACATTGTTGAAAGTATCACACTAAAAAGCATAGGAGCAAGTGAACAGCCTTATTGAACTGCATTGGTGTCTGGGAAAGCACATGAGCACCATCCTTTGTCCAAAACCTGGGCAAAGATACCATCACAAATACTGATAAACTTCTCTGGGCAACTGAATTTTGATGTAATTTTCAATAAGTGCTCAGGACTAACAGTCAAATGCCTTAGTCAGATCAAGCTTTGTGTATAGACCTCTGTTCTGCTCCTGACATTTCTCCTGGAGTTGCAAGGCAGCAAACATCACATCAAGTATTCCTTGGCCCTTTCTGAAGTCATACTGGCTTTCCGGTAGATGACTATCTTTCAGATGAAAGATTAGCCTATTGAGGAGACTCTGACAAGATTCTTGCCAGCAACGTTTAACAGAGAGAGAGAGAGAGAGAGAGAGAGAGAGAGAGAGAGAGAGAGAGAGAGAGAGAGAGAGAGAGAGTCCCCCCACTCTGATATTGGCAGGACAATCTATTTCATTTACTTTTATAAAGATTGTCACTGGAGGTTTCCTTGAAATACTGGGTGACAATCAACTCTTGCCATATAACCCAGAAAATGTCAGTCAGCCTGTGGATGAGCAGTGGAACCCCAGTCCTTTAAGCCTCAGCTGTAGTACTTTACCAAGGTGTGACCATTGCACCTTCTACAGCTTCTTGGAGCCACAGGTAAGATTTGGGTTGATTTTGGGCACTAAAGGTAGAATTCAGCTTTCACACCAGAGATACTAGTCTTCCCTGAACACACCCTACACCACTCCTCGCAACATAAAAGCGTACAGACACACATCTATATAAAGGAACACTATAAAATTCAACAAATCAATCCAAAGAGATGAAATCTAATTCATTTTTTTCCTCACTTGGACAGGTATATTTAAAAAGTTATTATCCTTTGTTGTTTTTACTGTTCAGTCATTCTTTATGTCTGACTCTAAATGACCCCATTCAACTTAATTCAATAATCATTTATGAAATACCTACTCTTTGCAAGACACTTTCTTCTGCCATAAAGGAACTTACATTCTACTGTAGGATGCAATATAAGCAAATAAATACATGAAAATCTCTCAGCTTCATTATTCAAGGTGAGATTCTTAATCTCTTTTGCGTCATGGACTTCTTTGGCATTCTGGCAAATTCTGTGGACTATTTTTCAAAACTTAAAAAAATGATAAAAAAGTAAGATATATAATTATATTGAGATAAAATGAACTTTTCTTTCTTTTTTATTTTCTTTTTAGTTTATAGACTCTAGGCTAATTCTTCTGCCTTAATGGTTTCCCCCTTCTGCATGCTAAAGAGTACCTGATTTCTGCTGAGATGCTAACTAATCAGTGCATTGTGAATCCTAAGGTCAAAAATAATGGTGGCATGAGAAGGAGGAGAGAGTGCACAAGATAAAAAGAAAAAAAAAGAATTTTGCAAATAGTCCATAGAATTTACCAGAATGCCAAAGCTATCCATGACACAAAAGAGAGTTTGAGAATCTCCCCTTGAAAAATAGGGTTGAAAGAAAAGAAAGTAGGTTAATTAAATATGTCATTAGGACTAGAAGATTGAGAATTAGAAGAAGCTTTAGAAGCAGTTTTCTCTACCTCATCTCCCCCAGAAAAGGAGGTCCTAGAAAATATATGGAGTTGAGTCAGGAATCAACCCCATCCTCTGACTCCAAATCATGTATCATTTCCTCTTTTCCCTGCTTCCTTATCAGGTGGCAGGGATCATATTTCTCATTTTTGGCCTGGAAGCATCTCACAATATTCCAGTTGGTGTCATAATTGGTTGACAGCTCCTGGGCCAGAAGTTATTTTTTCAAGCATTCTCCATTCCCAGAAATGGCAG
Source organism: Bettongia penicillata ogilbyi (assembly GCA_023548195.1). Classification (NCBI taxonomy): domain Eukaryota; kingdom Metazoa; phylum Chordata; class Mammalia; order Diprotodontia; family Potoroidae; genus Bettongia; species Bettongia penicillata. The sequence continues at coordinate 857,347 of JAJHZJ010000339.1, read as the reverse complement.
CAGGCTTTTGTGGATACCTGGAACTTATCAGTCAAGCTCCAAATAATGTTGTTAAGTGGTGTGTGAGAGCACTGATTACATCCTGCTCCTAAACATGTTTTTGTGTTACTTGTGATTAAACCACCTTTGGGTGAAAATATTTTGAAAATAATATTAATTTCACAGTATTAAGCTTATAAATTCATTTTACACCAGTCATGCAGCATTACAACATAATGTTATGCTATATTGTATCACAATGTCACCAGTATGATGCCCACATCAACTCTGTTTGTGTTAATACCTGGAAGCTGGTCTATAAGCAGAGTCTGCCAAATGAACTGGCATGCATATGTTCACTGTTTTAATTTATTTGCTCTGCCAAAAAGACACATTGAGAAAAGTTCCACTGACTGAATAGCATTTTCAAATTAAATTTGCAGTAGTTTACTTATATAAAAATGGAAAAATTAATGCACATTAACAAATGGAGAGCCAAGGAGTGAATTTTTGTAAGGTAGAGATATCTCTGGCCATAATGAGCTTATATATCCATCTATCATTTCATGTCATTAAGAAAGTGTCACAGATTAGAAGATTAGTACCAAACTATGAGAAGATCTGTAACTCAGACAGAATCATAAGGGTTTTAAACCAGGGAATTGAATTTAGAGGGAAAAATCTTTTGTTGCCCTTCAAAAACAAACAAACAAAAAAAAAGGAATCAATTAGCACCTACATAACTATATCACACATACATGTGTGCATATATGTATACATACACATATACATTATATATGTATGCATGTATGAATGTATAATGGGAAGCTGTCATATGGCATCCTGAATTGAGCTCTTCCCCATCCTTGCTGCCTTGCCATCTCCCTCCTTCTCTGCCTCCATGGGTTGGTTTCTTGTTGAATTCATTAGATACACTCTATTATATGTGCCCCGGTTGAAAAAAAACTCTTTACTAGACACATTATTCTCTTGGATACTTTTTTTATACCTTCCTAGAAACCGAGACTTGTTTTATAGACTGTTAATTCCTTAAATATATTCATATTAATTCATTTGTAAGATCATGAAGTGATCTAATCTCTCTCTCTCTCTTCCCCCCCAGAAATTGCTAAAGATTTAAAAATTTTTTAAAGTTATTAGAAAGAAAAACTGTACTGAGAGTTTTGAAATACCTCATATAGAAATGCACATATTTATTTGTACATATATATATACATACTGTACATGTGCGTGATTATACACACATACACACACACACACTGTTGCCATAGGTTGAAGACCAAAAAAGACTAAGAAATCATGTAATCTAACACTAATTTTAACAGATGAAAAATAATTGTGATTGAGAGGCTAAGTCCATTACCCATATAAACAAATAGGTAGATGGAGGGGTTTGAACTCAGCTCTTTTGATTGCAAATCAAGTGAACTCTCCCAGCACACCACTGTTTTTGGTCATGGATCCTATTAGTAATTGAAACTAGTTTCCTCCCTGCCTTCTTCTCCCACATCCATATGACTACAGACTACACAGCTAATGTTAGCCAGCCATCTCAAAAATATATCCCAGGGGTAAAGTGTATTTAGAAAATAAGGACCACAAGTTCTGAAATTTAAAGAACTGAAAGGACCTTAGGCATTTTTCTAGTCTAAGCCCTTCACTGTATAATTAAGAAGATGGAATCGCAGAGAGTGTACTATGTTCAAGATAACATAGATAGTAAGTGTCCATAATAGTTGGACTCCTTTGCTTCCAGAACCAGATGAGTACATTTCTAAGGTTGCTGGCAAAATAAATCAGAGGATATACTCCAAATGTGGGAAGTTCCCTTTCCTTTTCCCATACACAAGGCAGAATTGTACAGCTCTAGAGAAGACTCCTCAAGTAAAAAGCATTTAGTCTTATAGAATCGGATTTGTGCCTCATTTTCATCAACTATACCTAAATTTCTAATTTTGGATAGGAATTGAAGGAGCAGATTTTCTTCCTTCCCTTCTTAACAGGGATGCCTTGTTAGAAAAAAAATCAAAACTTGAAACAAAAAATAAATACACCATTCCAATAATGACACATCTGCCAACATTGAAATATAGATTTAGTGGGAAACTTGTTTACTATGTATTAAGCCAAATAGATGCCTCTTGGGAGTCACTGGCACATTCTAGCAAGTTTCAGCAGAACTTTAATTTCTCTGTTGCGGGCACCAAACCAATACTTATTAAAAGATATTTACTCTTTACCCTGGGATTACCCTCTATCACACACTCCAAGAATCAAGCTTCTTACTTATTGTGGTAGAAAAATTGCCAGAGCGAAAGCAAAGGCCCAACTACTGCTTAATTTGAATCTATGCTTCTCAAAGTTAATTTGCAGGTGAATCTTTTAATTTATTTGATGCTAGCCTATAGGATGGGTAGCTTGATGCTGTTTTAATGTCTTGTTTTATGTTGTGCACTTTAATTAATGTTTATCTGTATTTGCACCCTGACAAAGCATCTGAGAGGGAAAAGTTATATTTTAAAATTTAAACAACAAATACAAATGGATGCAGAAATATTTCTATTACCACACATTTCTAACAAAATACAAACTATAACTTCTTTTAAAATTATTTAAAAATCCATGCTGCTCCTGCATTTTTTGGGGGGAGGAAGGATGTACAAAGTTGGAGTTTAAGATTTCATCCTTGATTAGTCTTTTCCAGTACAAAGGCCATTCACACTCTTCAGCAGATGTGACTTATAGCCTTAGAAATTTTCCTGGTGACACTGAGATGTTAAATGACTTAACTAGAGTCTCACAAACAGAGTGTGTCTGAAGCTATTTTTTTTTCTTCTTGATGCCAGCCAGGCAACCATGTGTCACACTACCTCTTAGTAAGCAGCATTATTTTTTAAAGGGGGAGGAAATTCCATAGAAATATACAAAAAAATGGAAAAAAGGATGAATGAGTATCATATGGCAAGAGTAGACAAGGTTTCAGATGACAAGATGTATAAGGACCACTAGAAATAGAAGTGTGGGCTTTTGAATAGAATGTGGCATATACAGTGGATAAAGGACAATGAACCTGCACCAAGGTAGGGGTGGGATAAATATTGTAAACCTTAGCCTCAAGGCAATAACCTAGTTATTCTGGCATCCTAGAGATATCACTTCACTTTGCTTGGCACCTATTGCCTTCTCCCACTGAAGAGATGCTCCTGTTTCAAAGTCCCTATTCCTCTTATCTCCATTTCTCCCTGATGGATTAGCCATATGTTATTACCTAATTGTGCTTCCTGGCAGTGCAGCCAAATATTATTTAATAATAATTACTGGAATTTATATAATGCCAAGGTCAGTAAACTACAGTCCCTGAATAGTGCTCCAAAGTATTAGCTTATATAAAATTCACAGTTGTCCCCTCTCTCTTTCTCTCTCCGTTGGTCTGTCTCTGTCTACCTCAAAACTCATAATCCAATATACATATATGTATAGATTTGTATATACATACACATATGATATTTAAGTGCCTACTATGTACTGAGAATACTACCAAACCCTGGGAATACAAATACTTGGTTTATAGCACATGCTTATTAATGCTTCATGATTGATAGGTGTTTACTTTTACCCCCAATTCACAAATTAGGAAACTGAAACCAGAAGAAATGAAATTAAATGATTTCCTGAGAGTAATTCAGCCTGTAATAATAGGAAGTTCATTTTGAATCCAAGTGTTCTTGAATTGATCTGACACTACATTTAGAGCTTGATGTTGGCTCTTTGTGTCTGCAGCTTTCCTAAACCCAGATGTTTTCTGCTCAAATGAAAAACAACCAACATATAGACATCTAAACACAGCAAAGAAATTTGGCCCTGAGAGTTTCTTTCTTTTTTTTTTTTGCAAAAAGTACTTTCCTTTTTCAAATATAAAAGTATTCACTCTAGAGTTCCATGAAAAAGATTTCCCTTAACACATTTAGTTTATGATTTAATTTGCAAACAGCCTTAAAGAATATATTGATTGAATTAAGTCAGAGATACCTGGACACATTTGGAGATCACAAGTTCATTCGTTTTATCTTCTACCTTGAGTTATCCGGTTAGCTTTTCATTTCACACAAAATGTGATGTTAATGTCTATACAAATTCCTATCCTAGTAATTTTGTTTTTGCCTCAAGTTTTCAGTTCCTGCTCTTTACTATTCATAAAACCATACTTAAAAAAAGACAGAGTAGGTGTTCCATTAAGAAACCTAATTCAAGAATCAAGACTAGGAAGGCATTAATAGGAAATGATTTAGATTATAAGTGGGAAAAAAATGAATAATGAGGGAGATACTGGAAAGAATGAAAGTGCTATGAGAAAAATTAATTTTGTGTAGTGATCTGGATTTCAAAGGATCCCTGCCTTGACCCATATACCTGTCAAATCAGTCAGATCATCCATACCATCCAAACAGATGAATCTTCTATCTATCTATGTATCTATCTATGTATCTATCTTTCATCTATCGCTGAATTGAACAATAAAAAGCTATTAAATATCAATAATTTCCATAAGTGCAGTTAATTCTGGGTCAGGGGGGTCAACAGGTTCCCTTGGAGTCAAAAGCATCCTTCCAATGAGGATACAAATAGTGTTTAGTACTTGATAATATTAAAGAGGGAAAAAATCCTACAGACCTAGATTGTTTTTGAGAAATGGTTTGGGAAGAGGACTAGCCTGCATTTCTGCATGTGACTGAACTGCACCAACCATTTTTATTAGAGAATTATGTTGCCAACGGAAAACCACATTAGAGAATGAAAATATATCAACTCTTTCTTAGTCTTAGCTGGAAATTATATCTAGGTGATACCAGTGGCCCTTAAAGGTATTTTAGATGTGTCTTTCTCTCCTTTACACATAAAATTACTGAATGTATGTGATTCTTATCTGTGCTAATGACTTACATGAGCTAGAAAGTGTAGGTCTTTAATCTCAGTCCCAAAATGAGAGATACTTGTTGCATGTGCTTTTCAAGACTTTAATTTTTTTATTTTACATTTGTCCATTTTTAAATTTGATATCAGATATTAATGCATGTACTGTCACAGACAAATGTCTTTCTTCCAAAAAAGCAAGTGAATAATGATGTCCTTTTAGCAGCATCTAACGATCTGGAATAATTCCCATTAAGTTATGCAAAGCAGAAAGAATGACCTAGAGGTTGAACACACCATTGTGGGTAATTGTTATGGATTCTTTTTCCATCAAAAGGTTAACAAGACATCTCTTAATTTTAATTCTAATTATTCAAAAGATAATCTTAAACAGAAGTTCTGGTACTCCTCTTGCAAGGAGGATGCAAAAAAAATTGAGGAAAATGAATCCAATATAGCTTGTTGTTGCTGTTTATTTTTTACCCCAATAAATAAATGTTTTGGCACCAAATTAAGATTTTTAATGTATAAATTCATTCTTCAATATTTTTGAGTGATAAAATGTTTTAATTAAGTCAGTTTTCTAGATAATTTAACTTAACCTATTCCATGCTTATTGAAAAGTGATTTAGGGGGGTGGAGCCAAGATGGCAGAGTAGAAAGACTCAGGTATGCTAGCGCCGAACCCAAAGCACATATATTTCCTGCAAGAAAAACTCCCCACAAATTCTGGATCACTGCAAGGTGCACAGAAAGACAGTGGAAAAGATCTCCAGAGCCCTGGGAGCTGTCCCCAGGGGTCCATTGCACCCCGGAAAGCGGAGCCCAACACTGAGCTGCCCTGGCCACAGCCCCAGAGGAGCAGATCCAAGCAGGGTTCAGGGACGGAATCTCCGGCGGCCGCGAGGGTCCCTCCACCCACAGACACTACAGGTCATGGAGAGACACGTCTGAGCTAGCCGAGAGGGGAGCTGGGTGTCTCCGTGGCTAGGGCCCCATTGGGAGGCAGTGGCAGAGGAAGCAGCAGAGGCAGTGGCAGAAGCAATGTCAGACGCAGCAGCAGAGGCAGCAGCCACGGCTGGGACTCCCTGAACAGGCAGAAGTTCAGGGCCATTAGGGAAGGTCTCTGCATAAAGCCCTTGAGGGAACTGAGCCTGGGAGGAGGTCCTGCCCCCACCCAAGCAACAGAACTTAAGCTCACATTGAATAGTAGCTGCTCCCACCATGGATAGCCCTGAGACTGGGAAGCAGCATTTGAATCTCAGACCCCAAGCATTAGCTGGGCAGATATAGGCAGGGGTGGAGAGGAATCTCAGAAGTCAAGTAACTGGCTGGGAAAATGCCCAGAAAATGGAAGAAAAATAAGACTACTTTGAGGGGGTACAGATGTTCCCGCTTTTCAATTCTGATGTCGAGGAACTATTCTTACCATCAGGGAAAGACATGGAGGTCAGGGCCTCTGTATCCCAGACATCCCAGGTGGATGTCCGGTGGGCTCAGGCCATGGAAGAACTCAAAAAGGATTTTGAAAATCAAGTTAGACAGGTGGAGGAAAAACTGGGAAGAGAAATGAGAGAGATGCAAGGAAAGCATGAAAAACGGGTCAATACCTTGGTAAAGGAGACCCAAAAAAATGCTGAAGAAAATAACACCTTGAAAAATAGGCTCACTCAATTGGCAAAAGAGGTTCAAAAAGCCAATGAGGAGAAGAATGCTTTCAAAAGCAGAATTAGTCAAATGGAAAAAGAGGTTCAAAAGCTCACTGAAGAGAATAGTTCTCTCAAAATTAGAATGGAACAGATGGAGGCTAATGACTTTCTGAGAAACCAAGAAATCACAAAACAAAACCAAAAGAATGAAAAAATGGAAGAGAATGTGAAATATCTCATTGGAAAAACAACTGACCTGGAAAATAGATCCAGGAGAGACAATTTAAAAATTATGGGACTACCTGAAAGTCATGATCAAAAAAAGAGCCTAGACATCATCCTCCATGAAATTATCGAGGAAAACTGCCCTGATATTCTACAACCAGAGGGCAAAATAAGTATTGAAAGAATCCATCGATCACTGCCTGAAAGAGATCCAAAAAGAGAAACTCCTAGGAACATTGTGGCCAAATTCCAGAATTCCCAGGTCAAGGAGAAAATATTGCAAGCAGCTAAAAAGAAACAATTCCAGTATTGTGGAAATAAAATCAGGATAACTGAAGATCTAGCAGCTTCTACAGTAAGGGATCGAAGGGTGTGGAATAGGATATTCCAGAAGTCAAAGGGACTAGGACTAAAACCAAGAATCACCTACCCAGCAAAATTGAGTATAATACTTCAGGGGAAAATATGGTCTTTCAATGAAACAGAGGACTTTCAAGCATTCTTGATGAAAAGACCAGAGCTGAAAAGAAAATTTGATTTTCAAACACAAGAATGAGAAGAAGCATGAAAAAGTAAACAGCAAAGAGAAGTCATAAGGGACTTACCAAAGGTGAACTGTTTACATTCCTACATGGAAAGAGAATATTTGTAACTCTTAAAACGTTTCAGTATCTGGGTAGTTGGTGGGACCACACACAAACGTACACACGCACACACACACAGACACACACACGTACACGCATGCACGCATACACACACAGAGACAGAGCACAGAGTGAATTGAATAGGATGGGACCATATCTCAAAATTAATTAAGGCAAATGGTGAGAGAGAAATGTAGCGGGAGGAAAGAGGGTGAAATGGAATGGGGTAAATTATATCTCATTGAAGAGGCAAGCAGGAAACTTTTTAGTGGAGGGAAAAAGGGGAGAGCTGAGAAAAAAAAAGACCAAGAAGTTTACCCTCATCACATTCGACTAAAGGAAGGAATAAAATGCACACTCATTTTGGTATGAAAACCTATCTTATAATACAGGAAAGTGGGGGAGAAGGAAATAAGCAAGGCGGGCGGTGATGGTAGGGAGGGTAATGGGAGGAGGGAGCAATTTGAAGTCATCACTCAGGCAGGGACAGGATCAAAAGACAGAATAGAAACAATGGGTGGCAGGATAGGATGGAGGGAAATGCAGTTAGTCTTATACAACACGACTGTTATCGAAGTCATTTGCAAAACTACACAGATAGGGCCTATATTGAATTGCCTGCCTTCCCAAAGGTAACAGGTGGGGAGGGAGGGATGGGGAGAATTTAGAACTCAAAGTTTTAGGAACAACTGTTGATTATTGATGTTGCTAGTAGGAAAAAAAAATATAGTTAATGGGGAATAGAAAGTCATCTGGCTCTACAAAACAAAAGAGAAGATGGGGCCAAGAGAAGGGAGGGATGATAGAAGAGAGGGCAGATTGGTGATAGGGAAAATTAGATTGCTCGGTGTAGTGGGGTGGGGGGAGGAGATAAAAGGGGAGAAAGTTTAGAACCCCAAATTTTGTGAAAATGATTGTAAAAGGTTAAATAGATAATTTTTTTTTTTAAAAAAAGAGAAGTGATTTAGTACAAGAAATATTTTCAAGGAAACACTATATTTGGAGATAGATGACCTGGATTCAAATCCTGACTTTTCAAAACGTTTCCTGTGAGACACTGAGAAATCATGTAAACTCTTAGGAACTCAGTTTCCCTAAATGTAAGATGAAGAAGTTGGAACAAATAACTTCTCATGTATATTTTTCCCTTATTCTTTCAATTTGTAATTGTAGAATTCATTGTGCTATATATTACATAAATTTTGGCATTGCAAGAGGAATAAAATTTAGTTTTTTCTTGGTTACTTAGAGTCATCATCATAAATATATACTATTACAATGCATTTGCTTGCAAAATCTTTACTCAGTTTTCACCTTTATTTTTTTTCTGCCTTTAATCTATTCCAGGGAAAGAGATATCCAAGATATTTAAAATCATATTAGTACTATGTTAAATAAGTTTCATTAGGTTCTGAAGGAGAACTCAAAGACCTCTCCTCAAACCAAAATACTTTGACTTTATAATAGTGGAATAGCTATAAAATATATTCAGAGAAACTTGCCTTCTGAACCTACCCTCTTCCACTCTCACCCCCCAGCAGCTCTGTTATGGAAGACTGATATTGACAGAGGTCTGATTTCCAGGTAATCGGTATTAATGTCTTTCTACAAAGAAGAATATTACATACTTTACTTACCATAGCATAGGTCCAATCATATACTCCAAAATACCACTGACTTCACTTTTAACATCTCTTTGACTTTGCCTTGGTTTTGTTCCTTCCCTATATTACATTCCCAGTTCTTCATCTTTAAATTTTCCATTTCCTTTAGAACTCCCTAATGATAACCGTTCAACATTTTCTCTTCTTTCTGTGGAAATTTAAAAACCATCATTGATGCTATTTTTTTCATAGCTGTCATTGTCCACCAACTCACACTACACTTTCCACCTGAAGTCCCTTTTTTTTTTCAGCTCCTTATGAAAATTCATGCATCCTGGGTCCTGACAAATAGATAGCTCAGTTCCTAGAGTCTGCATAAGGACCCCTCTGCTTAGATGTGTGCTAACGTTCTGGGAATCCTTATTCCAACTCCCTCTTGTATTGGCAACTTATGCTGTCAGGATTTGGACAGTTACATCTCATTCCTTAAGGATGACCCTCAAGTGTTTGAGATCCCTTTCTAATAGAATCAGATCAAGCACTCATTCTTAATGCATGTGATTTCTTTGCATTATGATGAAGCAGCAATGATATCTAACCCCTTGAAATTTCCTCAATATCTTTGACATCAGATAACATCAATAAGTTTATAAAGGAGAAATTTACTGAAAAGATATAGCAAGAGCAAAAGTTCAAAAGTACCCTACAAAACTGGGGTTCATCTTCTTTACACCTTGATCTCTGGAGATAATAGGCTCAAACCTAAAATGGACAGCTATAAACATCTTCTCTCCACCAATTGTAATTCTGAGTGTGGCACAGCTAAAAGATAAGTTATTTCCTGGCACACAAGTTACAACACCTGAGATGCCAGATTGATCGATTACTGAGTTGGGTCAAACAGGTGACATGTTGAATCTGTCTCCTTCTTAAAGTGAGCTAGTGAAACTCTTTTCTTCTAGTCTTTTGGGAACTCAAAAGGTCTTTTACCATTGGAAAGAAGACACAAATAGCATATGTCTATTTCTAAACATAGACTTATTTTTAATGGGCGAGCCTGGTGCAGATATGGGCAGCTACATACTTTGAAACTGAGAGACTCATCCTCACACTTTCTGTAAAATAGGAAAGGAGAGATTTAGAGTATTCAAACCTTGTGTATGCCCCTTCTCTTCTGGCTCTGTAATCAAATAAAAGACTTTCTGTAATCACGTAGCAGTTGCAGAATATGTGCACACAATCATAAGTGAAGAATAGGGTTCTTCTTTCTGTTTTTCTTTTCTTATTTTCTTTGGAAATAGAATCTTTTTTTATTACATGTAAAGACAGTTTTCAACACTGATTTTTTTGTATACAATTTTGACTTCCAAATTTTTTCTCTTTTCTCTGTAGATATCCCTGATATCCTGTTAGGGGCTAAGCTCTGGACCAGCCTTCAGGAGCTGGCTCCAACCTCAGGGAGCTGGCTCTGCCCTCAGGGAGGAACATGGGCGGGGCTCTGGCTGGGGATATAAGGAGCTGTCGGGGAGGGATCGGGGAGAGAGATGTAACCAAGAAAGAGATGTAGAGGACACCATCAATAAAGTGAAGAGCACTGACATCCTTGGGTGCGTGTGTAGTCATTGTTCCCTCCGTGGAGGAGGGGATAGCCCTGTCGCGCAGCTAGGCCATACGGTCGCACGGCAGGGACCGGAGACGTCTGAAGACCTGGAGGAAAGGTTTCCCAAGCGAAGTCTGGGGTAAGGAATTGAGCCCTCTGTTAGAGTACCGCCTGGAATATTGGGCGAAGACCCCAGAGAAATTACCGCCCGGAATAGTGGGCGAGGCCACCTGGCTTAGTAGCCAAGTGAAGGCCGGCCATTAGCCCCGTGCAATATCCCTTGACCAAATATCAAGCAACCTGATATATGCTGTACATATGCAATCATGTAAACATTAGTTTAAACAATATTAGTCATGCTGCAAAAGAAGAAACAGAGAAAAAGAGAAAAGACTCAGAAAAGTGAAAATAATATGCTTTGATCTGCATTCAGACTCCACAGTTCTTTCTTAGTATGTGGACAGCATTTTCATTCATAAGTCTTTTGGAACTGTCTTGCATCATTGTTTTGCTAAGAAGACCTAAGTCAATGACAGTTGATCATTACATAATGTGGGTGTTGCTGTGTACAATGTTTTCCTGGTTCTACTCACTTTACTAAGAATCAGTTTATGTAAGTTTTCCCAGATTTTTCTTAAATCTACCTGCAAATCATTCCTTATGGCCCAATAGTATTCCATTACTTTCATATGCCACAACTTGTTCAATCACTCCCCAGTTGATGGACATCACACTCAGCTCTCATTCTTTGCCTCCACTAAGAGAGCTGTCATAAATATTTTTGTATATGTGAGTCTTTTTCCTCTTTTTAACGATGTCTTTGGGATAAAGAGCTAGTATTGGTACTGGATCAAAGGTCTGCACAGGTTTATTACCCTTTGGGCACAGTTTCAAATTGCTCTCCAGGACAATTGGATCAGTTCACAATTCCACCAACATTAGTGTCTCAATTTTCCCACAATTTCTCCAAAATTTAAAATTTTTCTTCTCCATGTATTAGCCGATCTGACAGATGTGAGGAAGTACCTCAGAATTGTTTTAATTTGCATTTGTCTGTTCAATAGTGATTTAAAGCATTTTTTTATATAACCAAAAATAGTTGTGATTTATTCCTCTGAAAACTGCCTGTTCATATCCTTTGCCTACTTATCAATTGGGGAATGACTTGCCTTCTTATAAATTTGGCTCAGTACTCTATGTATTTTAGAAATAAGGCCTTTATCAGAAATATTAGTAGTAAAAATTATTTCCAAGCTTTCTGCTTTTCCTCTAATCTTGGCTGCATGAACTTTGTATAAAATCCTTTCCATTTAATATAATCAAAATTATCCATTTTGATTTCATAATGTCCTCTTTCTCTTGTTTGCTCATAAATTCTTCCCATCTCCAAAGATTTGACAGGTAAATTATATTCTACTCTCCTAATTTGCTTATACCATTCTCCATTATGTCTAAATCATACCAGTTTTGAACTTACCTGGGTATAGTATATGAATTGTTGGTCCATGTCCAATGTCTGTCACACTATTTTCCAGTTTTCTAGGAGTTTTTGTTAAATGGTGAGCTTTTTTTTTTTCAGAAGCTGGAATCTTTCAATTTATCAAACAGTAGATTATTATAGTCAGTGACTGCTGTGTTTTGTAAACCTAATTGATTCCACTGATGAACGACTTTCTTTTTTCTTTCTTTCTTTTTCTTTCTTTCTTTCTTTCTTTCTTTCTTTCTTTCTTTCTTTCTTTCTTTCTTTCTTTCTTTCTTTCTTTCTTTCTTTCTTAACTTTTTACATTTATTTTCACAACATTTTGGGTGCCAAATTTTCTCCTCATTTATTCACTCCCCCCACCCCAATACACCGAGCAATCTAATTTTCACTATCACCAATCTGCCCTCTCTTCTATCATCCTTCCCTTCTCTTGGCCCCATCTTCTCTTTTGTCCTGTAGGGCCAGATGACTTTCTATTCCCCATTAACTGTATTTCTTATTTCCTAGTAGCAAGAACAATACTCAACAGTTGTTCCTAAAACTTTGAGTTCCAAATTCTCCCCATCTCTCCCTCCCCACCCATTCCCTTTGGGAAGGCAGGCAATTCAATATAGGCCATATCTGTGTAGTTTTGCAAATGACTTCAATAACACTCGTGTTGTATAAGACTAACTGTATTTCCCTCCATCCTATTCTGCCCCCCATTGTTTCTACTCTCTCTTTTGATCCTGTCCCTCCCCAAGAGTGTTGACCTCAAATTGCTCCCTTCTTCCATTGCCCTCCCTTCTACCATCCCTCCCTCCCTGCTTATCTCCTTCTTCCCCATTTTTCTGTACTGTAAGATAAGTTTTCATACCAAAATGAGTGTGCATTTTACTCCTTCCTTTAGTTGAATGTGATGAGGGTAAGTTCATGATTTTTTCTCAGCTCTCCTCCTTTTCCCTCCACTGAAAAGTTTCCTGCTTGCCTCTTGAATGAGATATAATTAACTCCATTCCATTTCACCCTCTCTCCTCCCACTACATTTCTCTCTCACCATGTACCTTAATTTCTTTTAAGATATGCTCCCATCCTATTAAATTCACTCTGTGCTCTCTGTCCCTGTGTGTGCGTGCTTATGTGTATGTGTGTGTGCAAACATGTACATGTGTGTGTGTGCATGTGTGTGTGTGTGTACATCTGTGTGTGGTCCCACCAACTACCCAGATACTGAAACGTTTTAAGAGTTACAAATATTGTCTTTCCATGTAGGAATGTAAACAGTTCACCTTTGGTAAGTCCCTTATGACTTCTCTTTGCTGTTTACTTTTTCATGCTTCTTCTCATTCTTGTGTTTGAAAGTCAAATTTTCTTTTCAGCTCTGGTCTTTTCATCAAGAATGCTTGAAAGTCCTCTGTTTCATTGAAAGACCATATTTTCCCTTGAAGTATTATACTCAGTTTTGCTGGGTAGGTGATTCTTGGTTTGAGTCCTAGTTCCTTTGACTTCTGGAATATCCTATTCCACAACCTTTGATCCCTTAATGTAGAAGCTGCTAGATCTTGTGTTCTCCTGATTTTACTTCCAAAATACTGGAATTGTTTCTTTCTAGCTGCTTGCAATATTTTCTCCATGACCTGGGAATTCTGGAATTTGGCCACAATGTTCCTAGGAGTTTCTCTTTTTGGATCTCTTTCAGGCGGTGATCAAAGGATTCCTTCAATACTTATTTTCCCCTCTGGTTGTAGAATATCAGGGCAGTTTTCCTTGATAATTTCATGAAAGATGATGTCTAGGCTCTTTTTTGGATCATGGCTTTCAGATAGTCCCACAATTTTTAAATTGTCTCTCCTGGATCTATTTTTCAGGTCAGTTGTTTTTCCCATGAGATATTTCACATTCTCTTCCATTTTTTCATTCTTTTGGTTTTGTTTTATGATTTCTTAGTTTCTCAGAAAGTCATTAGACTCCATCTGTTCCATTCTAATCTTGAGAGAACTATTTTCTTAAGTGAGCTTTTGAACCTCTTTTTCCATTTGACTAATTCTGCTTTTGAAAGCATTCTTCTCCTCATTGGCTTTTTGAACCTCTTTTGCCAATTGAGTGAGCCTATTTTTCAAGGTGTTATTTTCTTCAGCATTTTTTTGGGTCTCCTTTACCAAAGTATTGACCCGTTTTTCATGCTTTCCTTGCATCTCTCTCATTTCTCTTCCCAGTTTTTCCTCCACCTGTCTAACTTGCTTTTCAAAATCCTTTTTGAGCTCTTCCATGGCCTGAGCCCACTGGACATCCACCTGGGATGTCTGGGATAGAGGCTCCGACCTCCATGTCTTTCTCTGATGGCAAACATTGTACTTCGTCATCACAAATGAAAGGAGGAAGGAACATCTCTTCCCCCATAACGTAGCTCTCTATAGTCTTATTTTTCTTCCCCTTTCTGGGCATTTTCCCAGCCTGTTACTTGACTTCTGAGATTCCTCTCCACCCCTGCCTAGATCTGCCCAGCTAGTGCTTGGGGTCTGAGATTCAAATGCTGCTTCCCAATCTCAGGGCTATCCGTGGTGGGAGTGGCTGCTATTCAATGTGAGCTTAATTTCTGGTACTGGGGTGGGGGCAGGGCTGCCCCCCAGGCTCAGCTCCCTCAGGGAGTTTATGTAGAGACCTTTGGTAATGGAGTTTCTGTCTGCTCGGGCAGTCCCGGCCACCACTGCCTCTGCTGCTGCCTCTGCCACTGCCTCTGCCACTCCCTCTGCTGCTGCCTCCCAAGGGGGCCCAAGCCAGGGAGACACTCCGCTCCCCCCTCGGCTAGCCCAGATGTCTCTCTCACTTACCTGTAGCGCCTGTGGGTGGAGGGACCTTCTTGGCCACCGGAGCTTCCGTTCTTGAAGCCTGCTCGGATCTGCTCCTCTGGGGCCCCTGCCAGGGCAGCCCAGGGTTGGGCTCTGCTTTCTGGGTGTGACAGACCCCTGGGGACAGCTCTCCAGGTCTCTCTGCAATGGTAATCTCTTCCACTGTGTTTCTGGGCGTCTTGCAGTGATCCAGAATTTGTGGGAAGTTCTTCTTACAAGAAATTTATGGACTATGAATTCGGAGCTAGCATACGTGAGTCTTTCTTCTTGGCTCCTCAATGACTCTGTTTCTTAACCAGTACCAAATAGTTTTGATGATTGCTGGTTTATAACATAGTTTTAGATCTGATATGGCCAGCCACCTTCTTTTGCATTTTTTCATTTATTTCCTTGATATTTTTGACCTTTTGTTCTTCCAGATGAATTTTGTAATTATTTTTCTAGGTTTAAAGAATGATTCTTGGTAGTTTTATTGATAATGACACTTTTCCAAGTGAATTAATTTGGATAGAGTTGTCATTTTTATTGTAATAGCTCAACCAACTCATTAGGAATGAATATTTTTCCAGTTGTTTATATCTTGCTTTATTTGGGTGAAAAATGTTTTGTAATTTTGCTCCTATAGTTCCTGGGTTTGTCTTAGCAGGTAGACTCCCAAATATTTTAGATTGTCTATGGTAATTTTAAATGGAATTTCTCTTTCTATTTCTTACACTCAACTCTCTTGGTATTATGTAGACATTCCAGTGATTTATGTGGGCTTATCTTATATCTCACAACTTTGTTAAAGGTGTTAATTATTTCAAGTAGTTTTTTTTAGTTCAATCTCTAGGGTTCTCTAATTATCACATCATATCATCTACAAACAGTGACAGTTTTGTTACCTGACTGTTCTAACTTCTTCAATTTCTTCTTCTGTTACTGCTTTAGCTAACATTACTAATACAATATTGAATAATTATGGTGATGAGGGACATCCTTGTTTCACACCTGATGTTATTGGGAAGGCTTCTAGCTTACCTCCATTACAGATAATGCTTGCTGATAGTTTTAAATAAATACTGATTATCATTTCAAGGAAAGTTCCATTTATTTCTATGCTCTTTAGTGTTTATCTTTAGCAGAAATGGGTGCTGTATTTTGTCAAAAGCATTTTCTGCATCTATTGAGATAATCAGATGATTTCTATTGGTTTTGTTGTTGATATGGTTAACCATGCCAATACTTTTCCTAATATAGAAAGAGCCCAGCATTTCTGATATAGATCCCACTTGGTCATAGTATATTATCCTGGAGATTCATTGCTGTGATCTATTTTCTAATATTCGAATTAAAATTATTGCATCAATATTCATTAGGGAAATTTGCCTCCAATTTTCTTTCTCTGTTTTGCTCTTCCTGATTTTGGCATCAGCACCATATATGTGTCGTGAAAGGAATTTTGTAAGGCTCTTTCTTCACTTATTTTTCCAAGTAGTTGTAATAGTTGTGGAATTAATTGTTCTTTAAACATTTGGTAGAGTTCACTTGTAAATCCATTTGGTGCTGGAGATTTTTTCCTTAGGGAGTTCATTGATGACTTGTTCAAATTATTTTTTCCTTAAAAAGGGGTTATTTCCGTATTTTATTTCCTATTGTCAATCTGGGCAATTTATATTTTGTAAATATTCATCTATTTCACTTAGATTGTCAGATTTATTGGCATAAAGTTGGGCAAAATAGTTCTTCTTTATTACTTTGATTTCTCTTTATGGGTGGTGAATTCATCTGTTTCTTCTCTGATACTGGTAATTTGATTTTCTATGTTTTTTTAAAGCAAATTGACCAAAAAGCGTATCTATTTTACTGCTTTTTTCCAGCTCTTAGTTTTATTTGTTAGTTCTCTAGCTTCCATACTTTCCATTTTATTACTCTCTCTTGATTTATAGAATTTTTAATCTGGTATTTTATTGGGAATTTTTAGTTTGCTCCCTTTCCAACTTTTTAGATTGGTGCCCAATTCATTGATCTAGTCTTTGTCTTTCTTTTTATTCATGTAAGAATTGAGAAATAAAAATTTTCCCCAAGAACTGCTCTGACTGCCTCCCATAATTATGGGTATATTCTTCCATTATTGCCATTCTTTTTCATGAAAGTATTGATTGTTTCTTTGATTTCTTGCTTGATCCACTCATTCTTTAGGACTAAACTATATAGTTTCCAATTGGTGTTCAGTCTCTTTCCATGGCCTTTTATTACATGTAATAGTTATTGCATCATGATCTGAAAAGCATATATTTGATATTTCTTCTTTTCTCCATTGGTTTATAAGGTTTTAATGCCCTAACATATGGTCACTTTTTTTGTGTAGATGCCACGTACTACTAAGAAAAATATATATTCCTTCTGTCCCCATTCAGTTTTCTCCAGAGGTCTATCATATCCAACTTTTCTAAAATTCTATTCACCCCTTAACATCTTTCTTATTAATTTTGTGTTTGATTTATCTAGTTATGAAAAGGGGAGGTTGATGTCCCCCAGTAGTATATTTTTGCTGTCTGTTTCTTCCTGTAATTGATTTAACTTCTCCTCTCAGAATTGGGATGCTATACTAATTGGTGCACATGTGTTTAATATTGATATTACTTCAATATCTATAGTTCTTTTAGCAAGTTGTGGCTTCCTTCTTTGTCACTTTTAATTAGGTCTTTTTTTTTTCCTTTTGCTTTTCTGAGATCTGGTTTGCTATCCCTCCATTTTTGCTCATTCAGCAGAAACATAACATATTCTGCTGAAGTCTTTTACCTTTACTTTGTATGCATCCCTTGGTTTCAAATATGTTTCTTATTAACAACATATTGTAGGATTCTGGTTTTTAATCCATTTTGCTAACTGCTTCCATTTGATGGGAGACGTCATCCCATTCACATTCACAGTTATGATTATTGTATATTTCCTTCTATCCTATTGTCTCCCTGTTTATACTCTCCCCACTTCATCATCTCCCTCCTCATTAGTGCTTTGTTTCTTTCCATTGACTCTATCAATCTGCCCTCCATTTTATCACTCCCACATTTTTCTTTTCCCCTTCCCCTCAGACTCCTCTACAGCATAAAATTGTTCTGTATAGCCAACTTAGTGTGTATGTTATTCCCATGAGCCAAATCTGAAGAGAGTAAGATTCAAGTATTGCTCACTTCCTCCTTTCTTTTCTTCTACTGCGATAGGTCCTTCATGCCCTGTAATATGATATAATTTGCCCCATTCTGTTTCCCTCTTTCGTTTTTTCCAAGGACAATCCTTTTTTTCACCCTTTGTCATTTTTTTATCATCACATCAGCGTTAATTTGTATTCACAGCCTCTGTGTATGTATATTCCTTCTAAATTCCCCAAGAGAGATGGCCTTTCTGTGGATTTTGTCACTCCAGGATTCTTTTAGAGGATTGATTTAATGGTGTTTTGGGGGGTAACTGGGGACAGCTTAGGCAATTTAGACAACTTAGGCAATTGTCTTCTCTGTGCTGTCTTGCCTCCCACCTTCCCCCACCCACACCCTGATTATCCAGAAGCAAGCTCCACAAGCACTCACTTGAGTTGGCACTAGGAAGATAAAGCTATATGCTTTCAAGGGACTAGGCCCACTTTTGGTTAATACTCCATTTTACATGTCTAATTATTCATTTTTAATCTTCAAATTCCACTCTATCCCATGTAGGCCTTTCCATGTTAAAAACAGCAAGTCAAATTCCTCTTTTGTGTAGCAGATCGTCTAATATTTGAAGACAATTTTGTCAATATCCAAATCTTTTCTTCTCTGTGTTAAATGTTTATAGTCCTTTCAAATACTTCTCATACAGGATTGATCATTCACATGCTGGCTCCCTTCCCTGGAGGCACTTTAATTTGTCAATGATTTTTCTAAAATGTGGATCTCCATTGTTGTCTGACCAGGGAAAAATGCAAGGTCAGGTCATAAAGGGTCCATCACCTTTTGTGTTTTGTACTCTGTGCCTCTTTCAATTAAGAATAGGATAGATTTTTGTGTGCCATTACACACTCTTGAATCAAACTGCACTTGCAATAAAATAAATTTTCTTTGTCTTTCTCCTGAGCTATTGACTACACATGCTTCTCCTGTGATGCATTTCAGGAAATGATTTTTTTTTCCACTCAGATATAACATGGTATAGTTAAAAGAATGCCAGATGTAGGTTTATATCCCAATTGTTTTCACTAGCAAAGAGATGATTCAGTCAAGTCATTTAAATTTTCTGAATCTCAGTATCTATTTCTGTAAAATGAAATAATAAGAATTGCAATATCTGCCTCACGGTCTCTGTAAGGGAACTATTTTGAAAGCCTTAAAATTAAATACCCAATTTGTTGACATGAATGTTCTCTCTAATGATGCAGAAGAAAACATATCTATTTTTGCATATTCAGTGCATTTGTTGTTGTATATTGACCAGTGGTGGTTCACCCAAAATATTAAATATCTGTCTAAGTTTCTCATGACATGATAAAGATATCAGACATAGACTGTCCATGGATGAACACTCAATACTTCTATATGTTTAGACCATCTTACTGTTTGATTGCACATTTCTATAATGATATCCCTTATTCAGGTTTTTCTTTGTAATGTGGTAGACTGCTCATTTCTGCCACTTCTACATTGCACCTACTGATACTATTTTAAAATTCTTTAGAGACCATAGTGTTTCATGACTCACAGTCATACAACTTTGATGGATTTTTTGTATTTAATAGATGGTTTCTTTTCTGTGAGAGAATTGCAATCATTAAGGGAGATTTGCAATTTTCTGAAATCATTTTTTCTTGATCTTTGTGTCATTTTAAACCTAGATCTGAGGGATGTTTTTCAATAAGCCATGTTAAATTTCAATAGAAAAACCCATGAGTACAGGATAGGGAAGAAATAACACCCCAATAGCTCCAGTGGATAATAAGGCCTGTCTCATAGTAGACTAATCACAACATTGGTTTCTATTGTCATATGTGTATACATATACATATATATATGTACATTCATAAACACATGCACATATAGACACATATGGGAATGTGACTATGTGTGTACATACACCCTATTATATGAGCTCAAAATATATATCATAACCTGGGAAACACCCATCTTTCCCTACTTATTTTTTTTTCTTATCAAGAGAATTAGGATAAACTTGTTTCAATGGTCAAATATCATATGTATCTTATCTGCAATATTCTGGTGTTGCATTTCATCCTCTCCAGGATGATGGAAAATACCTCTGGTGAGCACACAACTCCCTGTATAACTTGTCCAATATTAATGATTGGCAAAGATTATCTATATTGTTAGAGCTGTCAAGAAATCTTTAGCTATTTGGATAAACAGAGGATTTTTAAAATTAATACAGTTATTTGACTGTGAGTGTAGTAGCCTTTGTAGTGTGAAAAAGGTGAAATATCAATTTTTACACACATCTGGCACCTTTCCCTTCTTCAGATAACTTGTGCATTGTGAATTTATCCAATCATACCCTGAAATTTTTATCAGATCCACTTGGATTTTCTCTATGTCTATGTTGCATAATTCAGCTATTTTCTTTCAGCTATCTTTCTAGTACCAGTTCTATCTCCTCTATAAGTATAGCCATGACTAATGTCAGACCCTTATACGCTCTCTTTGTTGTTCTTGATGACAAAAAAAGTTTTCCTACGAAAATCATTGTGAATCATTTTTATCATTTTTCTCTTTATTGTCTCTTTTATCCATTTTCAGTCTTACACGCCCTTGGAATTGCTTTGCTTGGTTAGAACTGTTGCCACATTTCCTTTAAACTAATTTCATCATCATCTGCTTCTTTCTGTTTTATGTATTATATAATCTTAAGCCATTTTCAAACAGTTCATTCCAACAAAATCCGTGGCATTATTAAATGGTTCAAAGTCAGAAATAACTATGGTTGTATGAACAAAATGACACTCATTAATGAAGATGCATTGCTATATATTTTGCTCCTATACCCTAATGAATGCGGGGCCTTTACACATGACTTAAACCTAAAACCTGATTTGTGTCATCATCTTCCCTTGTTTTAATGTAAACTCCTAAATGGTAGGGACTTTCTTCTGTTCTCTTTGAATTCTCTAGCATCTAATACATTAATATAAAACTACATTAAGTGATTATATAATAGTAAGCATTTATATTTTTTCATTCATTCATTCATTCATTATTCTTCAAAATATTTTCCAAATAAGGTTACATTCTTAGATTGTATTGCTCTTGACACATTTGTCAAATAAATCAAGTGTCTACTGAATAAGTTATTTTTAGGTTTATTTTGTCCTCATATTATGATCATTAACGTATATCATTTAAACTTCTTTATAAAATGATTTTACTCTGTCTCTTTATTTTCTTCCTAATATATTCCATTTCATCCCAAATAATTTATTTCAATAAGTCAAGGTAGCACTTTTTTTAAATTCCATGTGATATTTTCTCATAATTTTACTATTATGGCTTTATAACTAATTTCAAATTTAAAAGTTGTTATTCTGACTATGTACATTATTCAGCAATAATGATTATAGTAAGAACAAGTAATTTTCTGTCTATTAAAAATACATTTTCTTTTTGTGATATTTAATTCCATACGTACCATGAGCAACACTTCCTAATTATTTTCTCAAAGCAAATATTCGCAAAAAATAGATCTGAATCTTTTGTGCAATTTGCTGATTTGGGGGCATGTACTTTTTTCCTTATCCATGTTTACCAAAAAATGTCTCATTATCCCTTTCTATTCTCATCTTCACATTGAAATTCCCAAGTAGAAAAGTAAATGCTGATTTAAATTATAGTCTTATTAAGGTCTTTTTATAATTTTTCTACCTCTTTTTCATGAGCAACATATATTGTTATATAAGCAATTATTTTCTTGGAGATATTTTTGAATTTGAGCATTGCAATATTAGATGGTCAGATATCCCATGAAATTATGTTTCTTGTACTTTTTAATACATGATAAAATCCACTCTACAAAATATTTATTTTTTTCCCCAAAGAGAGTCAGTTATTCATTTCCACATGTAGCTATAAACTTTATTTTTTCTTATGGTTTTATTCATTATGATAATATAATGATTTATTTATTTTCTAATACTATGGCTGAGACTCATTTTAAATTTGAGATGGAGCTTACATTTAGTATATCAATATTTAAGTTGAAATTTATAAATTGTTTAAAAGGTATGTGTTAGCATGCTCTGCTCCCTTTTTCTGCCACTCTGACACAACCACTTGTACAGCAGAAGAGAGTCACATAAAATTAAAGACTGTTTTGTATTTTTTGTTTGTTTCATGGGTTTTCAAGGAGAATACACTGATCACTTAGTGATGAAAACCTTAAGGCTCCATATAAATATGAGTTATTACTATACTTATTCACTTTACTTATGCTGAATGTATTTCCTTATACATTATACATATAATACATACATAGAATTTATCTATTATTGAAATGTACCCTGAGATAATTGGTCTATTTAAATATTTTTAGTTCTTTAACTTGTTATTCAAAGAGTTAGCTAACTCCCTAAATCATCTGTCATCTGTACATTTAACTTCCATGAGGTCTATATCTTAATTTGGGCAATCAATTCAATTTTTTCAACAATAAAGTGTCAAGAGCAGATTCTGATGGCACTCTGTTAGAGATTTCCCTCTGAGTTGGTATTACTGCAGTACTCACTACACTTCATGCTGATTTATTAAATCCAATTTTAATAATCAAATTATGTCAACATCTGACCCACATTTCTTTATCTTGTTCACAAGAATAACACAGGAGGTTTTATCAAAACTTTGATGAAATCCAGACATACTTTTCATATTGCATTCCTTGATTTAATAATCATCAAAATAAACCTTTTCAAAAAGTGATATAGTCTAACCTAAACTGATCTTGTTGAACCCATGCTAATTCACTGAGATAATTGTTTGACAAAACATTCCTCTAGATTATTATGATAAATTGAACTTGCATCTCCAGGACAATAAGTTCTCTATTTCATACAAATACGTTTTCAAAATGACACATTTTGCCTGTTTCATCCTACAGTTAGCTACCTATTCTCCGTGATTGTTCGAATATAATTGCTAATTACTACCTGCCAGTTGTTCCAAGGAGTCAATTAGAACAATCAAATACTGTCTTTATCCTTTGGAAGAATTCCTAACTTTTTGAAACGATGAAAGGGAAAAGCTGACTATTCCTGTTTCTCTATTAGTGAGCAGAAGGACATATTTCCCCCTGAGGGAAATTGCAACTGACTAAATGTTGTGAATGACAAAGGGAATAATCATATAGCCGAAATAAAAGGTAACAATTTTATATGTTGTTTCTTTCTTTCTTTCTTTTTTTTTACCGAGTAAAATTTCTTGGGAAATACTGCAAATATTTTGAGCTTATGTTTCCTAAGCAGTCTTAAACGATAAAGATTTAGATAAGCATATGTCTAGAAAGTACATCAGCAAAATAAATAATTCTTCAACTAAATCAAAGAATCACATATTTTAAGAGTATGGAAGGACTAAATCAGATTTAAAAAAAAAAAATCCTTAAGCTAGCTGCCTCGAGTGGAGGAATTGTGACAGGAGCCAAAACAGCCATAAGGTAGGCTGCATTATGAACAACATGGATAAAGCTTATCAGGGATGTTTAATAATCCACCAGTAGAAATTCTAATAGGACATGGCTTATTAGTTGTTTTTCAATATTCAGAGACAGTCATTACCTGCAATGCAGCCTCAATAAAAATTGGACTCAATTTAAAAACATATACTTAAATGACTATTTTTTTTTTAAATGGTGTGTTCTTGATAAAATGCAAAAGCACAATGAAAAGCCTCTGGGTAGGTGTGAAAGTTACAGCTGTAGAAATTAATTTACATGAAAGAGCCATCATGTCTTTTTTTTGAAATGGTTTGCTAGTGGAAAACATAACATAGCCCAAATTCTCACAAGGGGAGTCAGGAATCCAGGCAGGAGGCAATGACAGCTGCAATCATTTATTTTTCAAACTTCTGGTCATGTTATAGCCTGCCTGCTAGATATGAGTTATGAACTGAAAAAAAAAAAAGTTGATGAAAGAAACAGCCAGAAGGCCTTTAACACCCTTTCAAAAACCTACTGTTCAGATGTTCTTGAATTTAAAAACAGAATCACATCAGTAGAAAATAATTCCATGTCATTGAATTTAAAAAAAAAAATCATTTTGTTAAAGCTGTATCACCTAATGTAGTTTCCCCAAAGATTTCTTTCATTTTAACTAAATGTAAGAATAAATTGAACTTTAAAAATAAACAAAGGACTATATTTTCAGACTGTCTTTTAAAGTTGTCTTGTGCTAAGTTATAGTCAAAATATAAGCTAATGATTTAATTAAATTAAAAATACATTGAGCACTAGCTAACTGAAGATATATGTCAGACTTTTGAATGTGTTATATTCACTAAGTAACAGAGTCAGGATTTAAAGTAGGCCTCTCAAATTCCAGGTCCATTGTTCATTCAATTGGTCTCTACTGACTAATGATTTAATTGTTTTTACATTGATATAGGTAATATCAATTAATAATTAATTAATTAATCTGGCAATGTTAATTACCAGAAGCCCTCACTCTGTGTAATAATCTTTTTAATTTTTCCTAATTGACTTCCTTATCACACTAATCATGGCTTCTGTTCCGAAGTTTCTCTTCTCTCTTGAAGTGACCTACCCAACCCCTATACCATCTTCTAAAGAGCGAACAACACCTCATACTTTACTGAGAAAAGCATAACCATCTGTCATTCCTTCTCTTATCTCCTCAATTCAATAATTCAAATTCTCTGAAGATATAGAATCAAAAAGTGCAAATTTCAATCATGTGTTTTCTGCTTACTATCTGTGTGAGCTTGGTATAACATTTAGTCCACGTTGGCCTCAGTTTTCTAATCTCTAACATGAACTGTATGGATTATATCATATTTGAGGCCTCCAAGAATTCTAAACTGATGATCCTATTATTTTATTAACATTATCTGTGGATTCTCTCCTTTTTGTGACACAATCTCTGAGGAAGAAACAATCCTTGCTTTTGATGAGGCAATCAGCTTTGTTACTTGCCCAGGGTCACACAGATCTCAGTTGTCAAGTGTCTGAAGCCCTGTTCGAACTCAGATTCTCCTGACTCCAGGGCCAGTGCTCTATCCACTGTGCCACCTAGCTGCCCCAAACAATCCTCTTTTTCAAGGCCGATTCCTCTACTTGTGTTGTTGATGCCTTGTGCTGTCTCCTCTGGGAGTTTATCTCATTGGCCAACACTTCTCTTCATCTCATCTTCAGTCTCTCTTTGCCTTCTGGCACCTTTTCTTCTGCCTGGAAACATATTCATATTTCCTTCTTTTTAAAAATATAAACAAAATTTCACAAGACCCTGTCTCCTCCATCAAAAAATTCTATAAAGCTCCTTTTTTTCTCAGATAAAAAAAATCTTAGAAAAAGTTATCTACACACATTATTCCTACTCCTTCAACTGCCATTCACTTCTCAACTGCTCACAATCTGATTTTTGACTCCATCATTCAACAAAAATTAGTTTTTGAATGTTACAAAAAGATTAATTTCTGAATCCAATAACCTTTTCACAGTCCTCATCATTGTTCACATCTCTATAGTTTTGATTATCCCTTCATCCTATGTAATTTCTTCTCCCTGAAATCTTGTGATGTTGCTATCTCCTAGCTCTTTTCCTGTTTCAATAATCACTCCTCAGGATTTTTTTTTCATTTTACAGAACATTATCCTTATTCTTCCTATGTGGGTATTCTCCAGAGCTCTGTCCAAGATATTCATTTTCAAAACTTCTCTGCAAGCTCTTTTAGTGATCTCATCAGCCCCATGGGCTCAATTACCATCTCCATGAAGATGACCTAAATCTATGTATCTAGTCCTCCTCCCTCTAGTGTAGTCCAGTCCCAACAGATGCCTTATGGATATTTGATCCTATATATACCAAAGACGTGTTAAATTTCACATTTCCAAAATAGAACTCATGATTTGGCTCCACAAACAATCTTTTCTTCCTAACTTCAATACATCTGTCCAGATCATTTTTTACTTATTCGGCTTCAGCCTTGGAGTTATCTTTTACTCGTCATACTCACTTATTCTATCAGTACTAACTTCTTAATATCTGAGTCCCTTTTCTCTCCTCATAATTCCATCACAATAGTTCAGGATTTTATCACTTTTTGTCTTCCTGAATTATTGCAGTAGTCTAAATGACTTCCATTTCCACATCTTTCGCACAAACTGATATTCCTTTTTTGTAATTAATGGTATTACTTTTTTTCACAATTACATGTAAAGAGAATTTTCAGCATTCAGTTTTGTAGGATTTTGATTTCCCATTTTTTCTCCTTCCTTCCCTTCTTTCCTTTCTCCCTAAGATTGCACACAACCTGATATATATTAGACATGTAAAATCATGTCTAACATATTTACACATTACTCATATTGTGAAAAAAGGATCATAATAAAAGGGAATAAAACATGACAAAGAAAAGAGCAATAAAATAGTGAAAATAATATATTTTGATCTTCATTCAGATTCCATTATTCTTTCCCTGCATGTGGATAATATTTTCCATCATGAATCTTTTGGAGTTGTCTTAGATCCTTACATTGCTGAGAAGAGCTAGGTCCTTCATAGTTGATCATCACACAATATTGCTGTTGCTGTGCACAGTGTTCTGCTGAGTCTATTCACTTCACTCAATATCAGTTAATGTAAGTCTTTTCATATTTTTCTGAAATCTGCCTACTCCTCATTTTTTACAGCAAAATATTATTCCATTACATTCATATACCACAACTTATTCAGCCATTCTCCAACTGATGGGTATCTCTTCAATGTCTAATTCTTTCCCACTACAAAAAAATGTTGCTATAAAATTTTTTGTACATGTGGGTCCTTCCCCTTTTTCATTGTTTCTTTGGGATACAGACCCAGTAGTGTTATTGTTGGCTCAAAGTGTTTCCCACAGCTTTATAGCCCTTTGGACACAGTTTCAAATTGCTCTCCAGAATGGTTGGATCACAAACTGATATTGTTAATGAACAGTCCTGATTGTGTCACCCACCTTCAAATGAAGCTTAAGTGGACTCCATTACCTCTATGATAAAATGCAAACTTTTCGTATTTAATTTTAAAATATTCACATTTTTGCTCCAACCTATCTTTCCAGACTAATTTCCCACTACTTAAACTCATGCAATCAGTGTTCTAGCCAAAACAACGTACATACTTTTTCTTCTGTTTAGATTTAGATAAAAATCAATAAACATTTCTTTTCTCTCTTCTGGAGGGGGTGGAGAACAGATATGAAGAAATATAAAGCCCTTGCAACAAACATGCATAAACAAGCAAAATAAATTCCTACATTGGTCTTGTCCAAAAATATATGTCTCAATCTGCATTGTGGAGTCTGTCACATTATTAAGTCCCTCTCTCAGAGTGTGGCTAACATTTACATTACCAGTGAAATGGTCCAACCATTCTGAAAATAATCGGAACTACTGACTTTTTCTTATACATGACATTCTATTGTCTGCTTCACTGCCTTTATATAGACTTTACTCTTTTCCTGGAATTTTCTCCTCCCTAAAATCTACTTCTTATAAACTGTACCTCCATTCATGACTCAGATAAAATGTTTGTTCCTTCCAGAGCCTTTCCTGAAGTCTCTCCTACTTTTTAAACATCCCTGTTTGTTGAAAACTTGTACTTATTTTTACATATTAATATTTTTCTATATATCTTCATATTGTTTCCCCTAGATTTTACCTAAGCTAATTGATTTTAGAGACCGTTTAATTTTTGTAACCAGAGAACCTAGGATAGGCCTGCCACATAGTCACCACTTAATAGGATTTATTTAGTTCCATAATATTATGGTTTGCCAGGAAGCACCCTTGGTGTTGGAAAAGAATACAATTATTGTATCCCATATGGACTGAACCTGTTATTCCACTGGGGACTGTCAGAAGAATGTGTCAGTAATCACAGTAGTCTCTCTATCCATGGAGATCAATACCTACTTTTCAACTTATAAACATAGAGAGCTGCCTGAGGCATAGTATGCTTAATTATGTGTTTTCTCTAGTATTATTATTGGTTTTTCAATTACTCAGAATTTGCTTTCCTTTTAGTGATATTTTTTTTCATTTATATTGTGTTAGTCACTGGGCATATTATTCTTCCAGTTTTACTTGTCTTACTCTGTTAATTCTTATAACTGTTTCTATTAATTCCTGATTTTTCCCCTTTTTTCCCTATACAATGATATTCATGACATTCATGTATTCTAGATTTTCAGTCCTCCCCGATGGATGGATACCCACTTTGTTTTTAACTTTTTGTTAGCGCCTAAGGTGTTGCTGTGAATAGTTTGAGATATGGTGCAAATTTTTTCCCTACTATTTATTTTAACCTTCTGGGAGCCTATATCTTATATTAAGACTGCTACAGTAAAAAGTATAAATAGATTAATGACTTTTCTTACCGAATTCTAAATTGTCTTACAAAATAGTCAATCTCATTTAAAACTCTGCCAAAAATCTTTCTTTCTTCCTGTAGTATCCCACGGTAGAGTTTCAAACAAGCTTATAATTAATAACTAGGAGTATTGTTCTAGCAGTTTTTTGCACACTGAACATTGTGCTGAATGGGGAGGGAATGGATAAGGAAGAGAAGTAATAAAGTAAGAGGTAATGACAAAAACTGACCAGAGTATTGGCAATAACAGCTGAACAATAAGAATTCATTAGATGCCCATAATGTTCTCAATGGTGAGCTAGGTGGTAAGCCTCCAAAAATAAAAATATAACACAACAAAAACGTGTAAAAATATTTTAGTGGCAGCATTAACTACTGGAGGACTGCATGCATGGTGATGTCCACTACTATGAGAACAATGACGAGAAAGACTATGGAGCCAGACACTCCGGCACTGAATTCAGTATGTTCTGAGGGCTGATAACCAGTAGCCATGACTGAATAATAAATCTGATTAGATTAAGCATCAGAAGTAGAGAAGATGATGGATAATGACAGCGAAGAGAGAGTCTAGAAGCAGAAATGTTGCGAAAGTAATATGAGAGAAGGCGTAATCAGGATTAGAAAGAATGGTCCGTGAAGCAATGGTACTTAGGAGAGGAGAGATCACTCTAAGTGCCAGAAGATGAAACAAGTATGAGAAGGAGAGGATTAAAATGAAGGGAAGCTTATTATTTCAGGGAATTTCAGAGGGTTAAGTTGAAGAAGGGTCAGGCAGAGCAATAGAGGTAATATTTCTATTTATCTATTTATTTATTAGGAGATATATTCTTTTTTTAAAATTTTTTTTAATGTTTTACAATCATTTCCTTAAAGTTAAGATTTTATCCCCCCCACCCTTCCCCGACTACCCCCCTCCCTCCCCGTGACAGCATACAATTCTGTATAGGTTCTACATATACTTTCCTATTGAGCACATTTTCACTATAGTCATGCTATGTAGTCGAACAAAAATAAATGGAAGAAATCATATAACAAATCAAAACATAATACACCGAAACCCACCCACACACAAACATGATCTGCTACATTCTGCAAATGACTTCCATATTTCTTTGTCTGAGTGTGGAAGGCATTTTGCCTTAGAAGACTGACATTGGGATTTTTTTTTTCTCAGTAAGTTCTTGCATTGTTACAAAGTTCCAAGTCTACCAGAAAAAACTCTCGCACACTGTGGTCGTTGCTGTGCACAAAGTTCTCCTGGTTCTGCTCCTTTCGCTCAGCATCAGGTCATATAAGTCCTTCCAGGCCTCCCTGAAGTCTTCTTGTTCATCATTTCTTATGGCACAATAGTACTCCATTACATTCACATACCATAATTTATTCAGCCATTCCCCAATTGATGGGCATCCCCTTGACTTCCAGTTTTTGGCTACTACAAAGAGTGCTGCTATAAATATTTTTGTACACGTGGGACCCTTTCCCATTTTTATAATCTCTTGGGGATACAATCCTAGTAGCTGTATTTCTGGATCAAAGGGTATGCACATTTTTGTAGCCCTTTGGGCATAGTTCCAAACCGTTCTCCAGAAGGGTTGGATGATCTCACAGCTCCACCAACAATGAATTAGTGTTCCAACTCTCCCACATCCTCTCCAGCGTTTATCATTTTCTTGTTCTGTCATATTTTCCAATCTTATAGGTGTGATGTGGTACCTCAAAGTTGTTTTGATTTGCATCTCTCTAATCAGTAATGATTTAGAGCACTTTTTCATATGATTAGAGATATCTTTGATTTCTTCCCCTGAAAATTGCTTGTTCATATCCTTTGACCATTTATCAATTGGGGAATGACTTGTATGGTTATATATTTGAGTCAGTTCTCTATATATTCTAGAAATGAGGCCTTTATCCCCAAGATTAGCTGTAAAATTTTTTTCCCAATTTACTATATCCCTCCGAATTTTGGTTGCTTTGGGTTTGGTTGTGCAAAAACTTTTCAGTTTAAAGTAATCAAAATTATCCATCTTGCATTTCATAATGCTTTCTATCGTTTCTTTAGAAAAAAATTCTTCCCCTCTCCATAAATCTGATAAATACACTATTCCTTGCTTCTCCAGTTTATTCATGGTATCAATCTTTATACCTAAATCATGTACCCATTTGGACTTTATTCTTGTGTACGGTGTCAGGCATGGGTCTATGCCTAATTTCTGCCACACAGTTAACCAGTTTTCCCAGCAATTTTTGTCGAACAGTGAGTTCTTATCCCAGAAGCTGGGGTCTTCGGGTTTATAAAACAGGAGGTTGCTATATTCCTTGCCTACAGTGTCTTGAGTGCCAAATCTATTCCATTTGTCTACCTCTCTGTTTCTTAGCCAGTACCAAGTGGTTTTGATAATTGCTGCTTTATAATACAATTTGAGGTCTGGTAGTGCTAGGCCACCTTCCCAAGCATTTCTTTTCATTAGTCCCTTTGATATTCTGGACCTTTTGTTTTTCCAAATGAATTTTGATATTATTTTATCCAGCTCTAGAAAATAATTATCTGAGAGTTTAATTGGTATGGAACCAAATAAGTAGATTAATTTAGGTAGAATTGTCATTTTTATTATATTAGCTCGGCCTACCCATGAACAACTTATGTTTTTCCACTTACTTAAATCTGACTTTATTTGTGCAAAAAATGTCTTGTAATTGTGTTCATATAATCCCTGGGTTTGTTTTGGCAGGTAAATGCCCAAATATTTTATAGTGTCTACTCTAGCTTTAAATGGGATTTCTCTTTCTATCTCTTGCTGTTGGACTTTGTTGCTAATACATAGGAATGCAGAAGATTTGTGTGGGTTTATTTTTTAACCTGCAACTTTGCCAAAGTTGTTTATTATTTCAAGTAGTTTTTTACTTGAATCTCTGGGATTCTCTGAGTATATCTTCATATCATCTTCAAAGAGTGATAACTTAGTTTCTTCTTTGGCTATTTTTATTCCTTCAATTTCTTTATCTTGTCTAATTGCTACAGCTAACATTTCTAGTACCATACTGAATAATAATGGTGATAATGGGCATCCTTGTTTCACCCCTGACCTTATTGGAAATGCCTCTAGCTTATCTCCATTGCATATAATGCTTGCTGAAGGTTTTAGGTAGATACTGCTTATTATTTTATGGAAAGTTCCCTTTATTCCTATATTCTCCAGTGTTTTTAATAGGAATGGGTGTTGTATTTTGTCGAAAGCTTTTTCTGCATCTATTGAGATAATCATGTGGTTTTTGTTAGTTTTGTTGTTGATATGATCAATAATGTTAATAGTTTTCCTAATATTGAACCAGCCCTGAATTCCTGGTATGAAACCTACCTGATCAAAATGTATTATTCTCTTGATAAGATGCTGAATTCGTTTTGCTAAAATCTTGTTTAAAATTTTTGCATCTATATTCATTAGAGAAATTGGTCTATAATTTTCTTTTCCTGTTTTGTGTTTTCCTGGTGTGGGTATCAAAACCATATTTGTATCATAGAAAGAATTTGGGAGGACCCCTTCTTCTCCAATTTTCAAAAATAGTCTATATAGTATTGGAATTAACTGTTCTTTAAAGGTTTGATAGAATTCACTTGTGAATCCATCTGGTCCTGGAGATTTTTTCCTAGGAAGTTCATTGATGACTTGTTCAATTTATTTTTTCTGAGATGGGGTTGTTTAAGTATTCAATTTCCTCTTCTGTTAATCTGGGCAATTTGTATTTTTTAAAATATTCATCCATCTCATTTAGATTATTGAATTTGTGGGCATAAAGTTGAGCAAAGTAATTTCTAATTATTATTTTAATTTCCTCCTCATTGGAGGTGAGTTCATCCCTTTCATTTTTAATATTAGTAATATGATTTTCTTCTTTCTTTTTTTTTAATCAAATTGACCAAAGGTTTATCAATTTTATTAGTTTTCTCATAAAACCAACTATTGGTTTTATTTATTAATTCAATAGTTTTCTTAATTTCAATTTTATTAACCTCTCCTTTGGTTTTCAGTATTTCTAATTTGGTATTTTCTTGGGGATTTTCAATTTGTTCTTTTTCTAGCTTCTTCAGCTGCATACCCAAGTCATTGATCTCCTCTTTCTCTATTTTATTTATGTAGGCATTCAAAAATCTAAAGCTTCCCCTAAGAACTGCTTTTGCAGTATCCCATAAGATTTGGTAGGTTGTCTCATTATTGTCATTCTCTTGAATGAAGTTGTTGATTGTTTCTATGATTTCTTCTTTAACCCACTCTTTCCTTAGGATTAGATTATTTAGTTTCCAATTGATTTTTGCTTTATCTTTCCAGGGCCTTTTATTACATATATTTTTTATTGCATTATGATCTGAGAAGGATGAACTGATTATCTCTGCCTTTCTGCACTGGATTTTGAGATTTTTATGTCCTAGTACATGGTCAATTTTTGTAAATGTTCCATGTACTGCTGAGAAAAAGGTATATTCCTTTCTATTCCCATTCTATAAGATCTATCATATCTACCTTATCTAGAGTTTTATTTACCTCCTTAACTTCTTTCTTGTTTATTTTGAGGTTAGATTTATCAAGTTCAGAAAGAGGGAGGTTGAGGTCCTCCACTAGTATAGTTTTGCTGTCATTTCTTCCTTCAACTCCTCCAACCTCTCCTCTAAGAATCTGGATGCTATACCACTTGGAGCATACATGTTTAGTAATGATATTGCTTCATTGTCTATGGTGCCTTTTAGCAGGATATAGTTTCCATCCTTATCCCTTTTGATTAGATCTATTTCTGCTTTTTGCTTTGTCTGAGATTAGGATTGCTACTCCTGCCTTTCTTACATCAGCACAATATATTCTGCTCCATCCTTTGACCTTTATCCTATGGGTATCCCCCCATTTCAAATGTGTTTCTTGTAAGCAGCATATTGTTGGATTATGGCTTTTAATCCATTCTGCTATCTGTCTCCATTTTATGGGAGAATTCATTCCATTCACATTCAGTTATGATTACAATCTGTGTATTTCCCTCCATCTTCTTTCCCACCATTTGTGCTTTTAGTTCTCCTGTCTCCCTTCCCCTCCTCAATAGTATTCACTTTTCACCACCTCCCCTTGCCACCTTCCCCTACTTCTTTTAGCCCCCCTCCCTTTTACTCCCCTTTACTCTTATTGTTTCTTTCCTCCCTTTTAACCTCCCTCCCCTTTCTTCCCCCTTCCTCTCCTACAGAGTACCTCTCACACAATGCTCATCTCCCTCCCTTGTTTCCCTCTACTATGATTTTGTACTTCTTGTGATGTAATTTGCCATTTTCTGCTTCCTCCTTTTCACACCTCCGATGACAATCCCTTCTCATACTTAAATCATATTTTTTATCATGATATCATTTACTTTATACCCATTCCCCCTATGCATATTCTTTTTATATTTCTTGATAGATGCACAGTTCTCAGGATTAACAGGTATCATCTTCCCTTATAGGGAGGTAAACAATTTGCCCTAATTGAGTAGCAAGTTGTTCCCCCCACACTATGTATCTTTTTATGATTCTCTTGAGACCTGCATTTGAAGATCAAATTGTCTATTAAGTTCTGGAGTTTTGGTCAGGAAACTCTGGAAATCCCTTACTTCATTGAATGACTTTCTCCTTGCCTGAAATGCTATGCTGAACTTTGCTGGGTAGTTGATCCTTGGTTGTAGTCCCAACTCCTTTGCCTTATGGAATATTGGGTTCCAATTTTCCATCTTTTAATGTAGAAGCTGCAAGGTCCTGTATAATCCTGATTGTATCTCCTTGATATTTAGATTGTTTCTTTCTGGATGCTTGTAATATTTTCTCCTTCACTTGATAGCTCTGGAATTTGGCGACTATATTTCTTGGGGTTTTGAGTTTGGGATCCCTTTCAGGACGGGAATGGCGGATTCTTTCGATGACTATTTTGCCCTCTGAGTCTAGTACTTCTGGGCAGTTTTCCTTGATGATTTCCTGGAAGATATTATCCAGGCTCGCAATAGAAGTATATTGAGAGGGCAGTGTGGATAAGGAAAAAATAGGCCATAGAGGTTAGAAAATGGGGGAGTTGCTCTCAGGTCGATAAGGTTTCAGTATTACTGAACTTGGGAAAGAAGCACTGCAAGACAAGGAATGAATCTGGGAACTGATGGTAGTGGTACCATTGTTGAGAGAAAGTGAATATAATGATGTTGGTCTCTTCCTTGCATTCTTAGTGCAGTTGCAATATTAATGCAGCCTATCTCTTATTCCTACTTGTCCCTAATTGGTCTATTTCTAACCTTAAAAATGGAAGTCTATTTAATCTGCAACTGAAAAGATTGATATCAATGATATTAATGGATTTAATATAGGACTTGATAGGATTTGGTGATGGGTTGGATATAAAAGGGTTTCTGAAAATGATTAAATAGGGGAAGGATAGTACTTTTAATGGGACCTGAAATATTAGAAGAAGGAACAGGTTTGAGGATAAATGTGATTATGTTTGAAGCTTTTTCTTTATTCTTCTTTGAGGTGGCATGGCGACTAGGTAAAGATATCAAACAGGCAATTGTGAATGCCTGTCAAACTCCGGATAAAGATCAGAGATGGAGATATAATTTTAAATGCCTCCTAGATAGAGGCAGTAGTTAAAACCATGGAGAGAGGGTACAAAGAGAAAAGAAAACCAGAACTTAAGTGGTGGGAAGAGTTAAGGAGAAGAGAAAAGAAATTAAATAAGAGCCATGAAGAATTAAATAGAATGTCTAAAAGGTGTAAACAGAATGGATAACTGACTAGGAGTGACAGCCCTAATGAAGCTTTATGGTACAAAGCTGTACTTGGCCGAATCATTATAAGTTGTGTTACTTTAACCAACAAGTCCATACAGTCACAGGGTGGAAACAGAAGCAAAAAAAACTGGTTATCCATAGCTGGAATATAGTGAGTCAGATACAATGGAAGATGAAAGAGGAGAGGGATTCTAGGACATTATCAAGCAAAAAAGAACTGAAGTGATGCAAAGTAACACCCAGAGACTGGGTAGGGAGGCAAGTGAAGTCATAAAAAAGACTAATAAGCTGGGACACTAGAGAGGAGCTAAAAGTTGAGAAGAGGGCAAAGAACTTTCAGATGTTCCACAAACTCTTATGATTTTAGTTACAACTCCAATGTGTAAGATTCCTCAAATTAGATAAATCAAGAATTCTAGCACTAAGTTCCTGGTTTACATTTAAAGCTCTTTGCTAGGTATTTCTAGATGAATGATACAGCACCATCTCAAGCTCAACGTAATTAAAAGTGATATCCTCATTTTCCCCCTCAGCACAAGAAAAGAATTTCCCTCACAGTAGAATAAGGGTTGGGTTTGGTATCAGAAGACCATCATTCAAGTTCGGGTCTGCCACTTGCTCTCTGAGTGACTTTGGGTAAGATATTTAACCTCTGTGACTTCACTGTGGTTGTATTGTCAATTCAACCTATCTAAACCTTTCCCTACTAGGTCTATCTCTGAAAATTAAAATGGAATTCTGATCCATCTGTAACTAAAAAGAAAAGCCTGATATCAGTGATTTAAAATGAAACTTGGTAGAATTTGATGAGCATATGGGGATGGAAGGAAAATAAGGAGTCAGATTAGACTCTTGAATTTTTGAAAATGATTAAATGGAGGAAGGCTGGAGTTATTAATGGAAATTGAGATGTTGAGATGTTAGAAGGAGGGACAAATTTGGAGATAAATATTTAATTTTTAGTGTTGTGGGAAAGGGAAGAGTAATTTCTTGGTTCTAAATCCAAGTAGGGCCCACCACATATCCTTAAATAGAAGAAAGCATTCAAGTAGGGAGAAAGGGAAGGATGTGTTTTTAACTGAGTCCCTCACTGCTCTGTCAGGGGTGAGTAACATGTCCGTCACCAGTGATTAGGTCCAGACTTTCTGTAAATAATCTGAACTAATGATTCATTCTTGTACATGAAGGTCATTCTTTTTTGGGAGGGAGAATGATTAGGCAGAGCTTAATTTAAAAAAAAAAAGCATTCTGTAAGAGAGGAATAAGGTTTGTACTACCCACTTCCCAGTGTATTTAAAAAGGTTCAATGGGATAATATATATGTATATATATTATATATTTTATATAATATATATATATAATTTTAAACAGTAAGGTGTTATGTAGACATAAGCTCTTAATGTACAAAATTATTGTCTAAATACCAATATTATAATGCTAATAGAATAATTTTATTTAGTACCAATATTAGTACTAATATTAGTACCAATTTCTCACTCAAACAACAAAGTTTATAGTCACCCTTGACTCTTTTCCTCCCCTTGTGTCCATATCCAGTTACTCACTGAAGACTACTGAATATTTTTTGCTTCAGTAGTATGTATTCATATTTTAATATGTATTCATATTTTATGAATATATGCATTCATATTTTAATGCTTCTGCCTTCTAACATATTGGGTGTATTGATTGTTACCAGACTAAAATTTCTAAAGCATTCCTTTCAAAAATCACTTCCCAGGGGGCGGAACAAACATATCATAGTGAAAGGAAGACTTTCTTGCACTCTTTCTCCAAAGCCCTCCAAATACCTGTTAAAATGACACAAAACAAACTCTAGAGCTCCAGAATCCACAAAATGACAGAGTGAAACAAATTTCCAGCCCCAGACAGCCTGGAAGATCACTCCAAGTTGGGAGTAAAGCACAGTGTTGCATAGTCGGTCCAGCAGGGACCACTTTGGCATGGACAGGGTCAGAGTGGGGCTCAGGAAACTGAACTCCTAGCATCTATGGCACTTTCTGGACTTGTCAACCCACAAACACCTAACATAGAATGCAAGGGAGAACTCTGTGGAGCCTGGTCTGAATGGAGTTCAACCCCAGCCCTGGGACAGAGGAGGAAGAGTCTCCAATGCTAGCAGTGGCAGCTAAGACAGGTGCTTCAAGAGGTCTGAGTCTACAGACTGTCCAGGAATTGAACTACTGATACAAAATCCCTGAAGCCCTGAAGACAATACACCCACTCCACCCCTACCTACACTGGAGGCAGAGTCCTACCTGGACAAAAGCTTAGAAAGTCAAGTATTTGACTGGGATCATAAACAAGCAGTGTAAAAAAAAAGCTCATACTATAGAATCTTACTTGGGTGACAAAGAAGATCAAAACATACAATCAGAAGGAAAAAAAAGTCAAAACTTCTACATCAGAAAGCTTCAAGAAAAATATGAATTGGTCTCAGGCCACAGAAGAGCTCAAAAAGAATTTTTAAAATAAAGTAAGAGAAGTACAGGAAAAAATGGGAAGAGAAATGAATATAATGCAAGAAAATTATGAAAAGTGAGTCAGC
Source organism: Bettongia penicillata ogilbyi (assembly GCA_023548195.1). Classification (NCBI taxonomy): domain Eukaryota; kingdom Metazoa; phylum Chordata; class Mammalia; order Diprotodontia; family Potoroidae; genus Bettongia; species Bettongia penicillata. The sequence goes on along the minus strand of JAJHZJ010000339.1, from coordinate 819,457 downwards.
AACTTCCTAAAGGAGATACAAAAATACTGAAGAAAGTAATACTTTAAAAAATAGAGTACCCCAAATGGTAAATGACATCCAAAAAGCTAATGAGGAGAAGAATGCCTTAAAGAGCAAAACTGGCCAAATGGAAAAGGAGGTCTAAAAGCTCACTGAAGAAAATAATTCCTTCAAAATTAGAATGAAGCAAATGGAAGCTAATGACTTTATGAGAAAACAACTTATAAAACAGAACCAAAAAATGAAATTTCCTCATCTGTAAAATGGAGATGAGAACAGCTCCCCGACCCCCATGTTTATTCGAGGATAAAATGAAGCATTATAAAGTACTATGTAAATGCTAGCTATCACTTTTTTTTAGTTTTGTTGTTGTTATATGTCATTTCATTTCTTCAAAGAGTTTGATCTCCTTGAGTATAAGGAATGTCTTTTTAAAAGATTGTATCCTTAGAACTTAAGCACTTTTTTGACACTAGTATCTGCTTAGTTCTTCCTTTCCTATGTACTTATATACTATGGTATATTATGGTATAGATTTAATAAGGCATGTGTGTCATACCTTAAAAAAGCAAATTCACTGAAATATATTTATTACTTCGGTCAGTATTTGATATAGTATCCCAGAATAAATATGTGTTAAACTAGGTTATCAAAAAAAATCAACACATAACAGAATGGAAAGGGTAAATATTTCATGACAAGTCTTCCAAATGGATAGTGAAACCCCAAGGACTAAAGAAATACGGTAAACCACCTATTTAAAGCTTTTTCTTCTATTCTAGGATAGTTCAGGCAGACAGTGGATAGTACTAGGAGGAAAAATTGTGGGAAGGAATGAAAGTAGACTAAGGATCAGCAAAAATAAAATGTAATAGAATGAAATATAATATAACTCAGCACAACATAATAGTGCAATAAATATTTAATAACTGCCAAAATGTGCAGAGCAGTGACATATAGCTATAGATCTAAAGTTATTAGTTGATATGGAAATGTCTCTGCCCTTGAGGAGTTGAATTTTCTTATAGATGCTAAGATGCATATTCATATTAACACAATTTTGATCACAAGTATATTACAGTTGGAAAACAAATACTATGTAACATCAAAAGGAGAAAGCATTACCAACCAGCAGGACCCAGGAAGGTCCCAGAGAATGAGTGATATCTTGTGCCCCTTCTTTCCTGCCTCTTCTGGCCTTTGCTGTAGCTTCTATATTCTCTTCCCTTCTCAAATTCTGATAAACTTTTAAATCCAAGACCAAATAAAGTCTTTCCTGGTTTCCTTCAATTGGTAATAGCCTCCTATTTTATACTTAAACCTTTTTATTGTAATCTATATTTGTTTTCTACACTTTTTAAGCAATCAGTTCTATGAAGGCAGAGATTCTTAACCCAGTTATACCTAGTTCTGTATCACGCCCATTACTTAACACAGTCCTCAATGCATGGTATGATTATATGCATGTTTATTGATTAAGTAAAAGAATTATAGGATCTTAATACATAGACTTAGAGCTGGGACTAAGTTTATAACCCATATAGTCAAATGCCCTCATTTTATGGATGAGGAAATTGATGTTTAAAGATGAGTCCAAAGTTCCATAGGCAATAAGTAACAGAGGGAGGAAATAATGGATGAATTTGTATACATTAAGAATTGAGGTCCAGAGAGAAGAAATAATTTGTTCAAGGGGGCACACATTAAAATTGGCCAAGTCATATTATCCCAGATTGTGTATGTCTTCATCCTTTGTTGCCAAAGAAGACCACACCATCAGAGAAATGATTACAGGACTTTCACTTGACTTTGTTTTGAGTGAGGGAGGGCTATGCAGGTCACCAGCCTCACTTTTCCTCCAGAGCCATCTGAATCCAGTGACCAGATATTCATCAGGAAGACTGGAGAGGACCCAGGATGAGGCAATTGGGGTTAAGTGACTTGCCTAAGGACACAGTTAGTGAATGTCAAGTGCCTGAGGTGAGATTTGAACTCAGGTCCTCCTTACTCCTGCACTGGTGCTTTATCCACCTAGCTGCCCCTTTATCCCAAATATTTGTGATTTAAATGCAAGGTTCTTTATATAGCATCAATTGACATAGTAGATACTCAGGAGATATTTGTTGAATTGAGTTGTACAAAAAATGAAGACCATTGACATTTTGAAGGGTAAATGAAGAAACAAAGCATGTACAACTTAAAAGTTTATATGTAGAAGGCAGTCTCATCTACTCTGCCTTGGTTGAGGGTTGGTGCTGTCACTAGATAATTATGAGTTATTTAGCAACACCTGTCAGAGATACTGACTTGTCCATTGCCAATGGCTACCTGAATCAATGCCCAACCACTAGGTGCCACCAAGTGAGGCTCCTAAAAAATTCAGAGCCTAGGAAGAATACCCCAATTTGCTACATCTTAGAAGGAAAAAAAAAAGCAAAGGAAATAACCATTGAAATAATGTACCTTATGTCCCAGGTATCATACTAAGGACTTTATAAATATTGCCTTCTTTGATCCTCACTACAACCGTATTAGACAGGTGCTTTTACTATCTCTCATTTTATATTTAAGGATACTAAGGCAAATATAGGTGTGATTTCCATGGGGTTATATAACTTAAGCATCTGAGGCAGGATTTGAATTCTGATCTTCCTGACTCCAGGTTCAAAGCTCTATTGACTGTTCTATCTATCTTCCCTCTAGGAATGACTGCTGCAGCTGCTGATTTTGATACCAAATGAAGTGCTAAAGGTAGAGAATCTGTCTCTCTAATGAAGGTATAGGTTATAGGAAAAATCCAGGACCACTCACAGAGACAAAGATAAAATTTGGAAAGGTAGGGTTGTTTTTTAAATAAAATGCATAAGGGATTAACTGTCAGGACTTACAGCCAGTGTGCAACTTTGAATTTTGGAATTACTTAGAGCATGTAGATGTTCTCTGTAGGAACCAATGTTATATAGGTAAATCCACTAAAATGGTTTATATGTGCAATTATGAGAAACTTTAGAATGTCTATTCTTGTGATGTGATTTCAGAAGTTTTGAAATACACTCATTCATTTTTACCCTTCTCCAACCTCTCAACACACACACACACACACACACACACACACACACACACACACACACACAAAAGAATCAGGTTTAATTATATTCACTGTACTCCAGCATAAATGAAGAAGGTGTGATTCTTGCTTAGCTCTGGGGATCCATTGTCTATACACCACTGGAATTCTCTTTGGCAGTAGTCTACGTTGTGGGGGAAAGAATATGGCAAATGAAAATATTGGCAGAATGGTAAGCTGCTAGAACAAAAGATAAACTGTTTAGACTCATTTTTTTCCTCTGGCACAAAGAAAGACATTTCATTACCTTCTACTCAACTATATCAGGAATTTTGTAGTGTAAATTTTCATTTGGATAACAAAAAACTACCTGCAATACAAAATTTTTGCATCATCTCAAAGTATATTTTAATTGATTCATCTGGCATTTGAAATAATACATTTGTTATCATGGAGTCAGGTGTTAGACATTGCAGAATGTTATATTCCTAATCAGAGTTTGAAAAAAAAAATATATTGCATTTTCTGTTTAAAAGTGTTTTAATATTTATGCCAAGAAACATGAATAATATAATTTACATGAAATCCATTGCACCAAGCTTGCAAACTCACACAAAGGGTCTACTTTTGAGATCTTTCTTAAAAGATCAATATTTTTCTTTGACTCATCATTCCTACATTCAGGATATCAGTATCTAGCTATCTACATATATACTATATCACATATACATGGAATGCACTACATGTACACAAATAGAATATGTGTATGTATAATGTTCATGTTTATATGTAAATTCTGTATGTGTGTATACACACAGATATAGATGAAGGTAGATATAGCTATAGATACTAATAAACATAGAAATAGAGATATAGGTGTAGATGTACATTTATGTGATGTTGCTTTTCTGTGGAATGATCATTTTGAATTTTCCTTTCTTGTGCATGACCAGTGTCCTAGTTATTGCTACTCTGTTGCACAAGTTTGCTATATAAACATATGGGACAAAAATTTCCCATCTTTCACCTAAAGATTCAATAAATTAGAACCTGATTAACATTTACGGTACCTTAAATTTGTATTGCAAAATGGGCTTCCCTACTTTTCTAATCATATTACATTGACATGTATAATTGCATTATTAGTTATTAGGGAGAGCATTAGATGATATTCATGCTAATCATTAAAGAATGTTAACTCTGCTATTTTTTAAAATTTATTTATTTATTTTTACTTTTCAACATTCATTTCCACAAGATTTGAGTTCCATATTTTCTCCTTATCTTTCCCATCCCTCCATCCCAAAACACTGTGCATTCTGATTATCCCTTCCCTCAATCTTCCCTCTCTTCTATCACACCCCTCCTTTCCCTTATCCTCATCTTTCTCTTTTCTTGTAAGGCAAGATAGATTTGCATACCCAATTACCTGTATTTCTTATTTCCCAGTTGTATGCAAAACGGATTCTCAACATTTACTCCTAAAACTTTGAGTTCCAACTTCTCTCCCTTCCTCCCTCCCCACCTATCCTGATGAAGACAAGCAATTCAATATAGTCTATGTATATGCAGTTATGCAAAAGACTTCCATATTAGTCATGTTGTGTAAGACTAACTATATTTCCCTCCATCCTCCCCTGCCCCCTCTTTATTCTATTCTCTTTTTTGACCTCATCCCTCTCCTAAAGTGTTTACTTCTAATTACTCCCTCCTCTTATTGGTCCTCCCTTCTATCATGCCCACACCTTTCTTATCCCCTCCTCCCCTACTTTTCTGTAGTGTAAGATACATTTTCCTACGAAATTGAGCATACATGTTGTTCCCTCCTCAAGCCAAATGTGATTAGAATAAGCATAATTTTTTTGCCTCACACCTCTCCCCTTTTCCCCTACATTAAAAAAGCTTTTTTGGGCCTCTTTTATGAGAGATAATTTGCCCCATTCAATTGCTCCCTTCTTCCTCCCAGCATATTATTCTATCACCCCATAGTTTTTTTTTTAGATATCATCCCTTTTTATTAAACTCACCCTGTGCCCTCTGTCTATATGTGGGCATTTATACACACATGCACATGTGTGTGCGTGTGTGTGTATAATCCTGCCAACTACCCAAATACTGAGAAAAGTTTTGAGAGTTACAAATATTATCTTTCCATGTAGGAATGAAACAGTTCAACTTCAGTAAGTACCTTGTGATTTCTCTTTCCTGTTTACTTTTTCATGCATCTCTTGATTTTTGTGTTTTAAAGTCAAATTTTCTATTCAACTCTGATCTTCCCATAAAGAATTTTTGAAAGTCCTTTATTTCATTGAATGACCATTTTTGCCCCTGAAGTATTATACTCAGTTTACTAGGTAGGTGATAATTGGTTCTAATCCTAGTTCCTTTGACTTCTGGAATATCATATTCCAAGCCCTTAAGTCCCTTAATGTAGAAGCTGCTAGATCTTGTGCAATCCTGATTTTATTTCCACAATACTTGAATTGTTACTTTCTGGTTGCTTGAAACATTTTCTCCATGACTTTGGAACTCTGGAATTTGGCTACAGTGTTCCTAGGAGTTTTTCTGTTTGGACTTCTTTCAGGAGGTGATCAATGGATTATTTCAGTATTTATTTTACCTTCTGATTCTAGAATATCAGGGCAGTTTTTCTTGATAATTTCATGAAAGTTTATGTCAAAGCTTTTTCTATGATCATGGGCTTTCAGGTAGTCAGATAATTTTCAAATGGCCTCTCTGGAATTTATTTTCCAGGTCAGTTGTTTTTGCATTGAGAAATTTTACGTCTTCTTTTTTTTCATTGTTTTGGTTTCATTTTGTAATTTTTTTGGTTTCTCATAAAGTCATTAACTTCCATCTGTTTTATTCTAATTTTTAAAGAACTATTTTCTTCGGTGAGCTTTTGAACCTCTTTTTCCATTTGGCTAATTCTGTTTTTAAAAGTATTCTTCTTCTCATTGACTTTTTAAGGTCTTTTACCATTTGAGTTAGTCTATTTTTAAAGATATCATTTTCTTCAGCATTTTGTGGATCTCCTTTAGCAAACTGTTAACTTGCTTTTCATGATTTTCTTGTATTGCTCTCGTTTCTCTTCCCAGTTTTCCTCCACCTCTCTTTCTTGAGTTGCAAAATCTTTTTTGAGCTCTTCTATGGCCTGAGACCATTCAAAATTTATTTTGGTGATTTTGGATGCAGAAACTTTGACTTTTATGCCTTCATCTAATCATATGCATTGTTCTTCCTCATCTGAAAGGATGAAAGAAAATACCTGTTCACCAAGAAAGTAATTTTCTATAGTCTTAATTTTTTCCCTTTTGGGGGCATTTTTTCTAGCCAGTTACTTGACTTTTGAGTCCTTTGTCATGAGGATGTTATACTCTAGGGATCTGTAAGTTCTCAGTTTCTCTAAAGTGGCACCATCAATGAAGAGGAGTTACTCCTCTCCTGGTTTGCACTCTGGTCTGGCAGCAACCACAAGCTTTTCTGCTCAAGATCTTTGAGTAGAATTCCCTGTCCAGAACCTCCACCAGCTCCACCAGCTAATGCTCCTCTTCACCCCAGGACCACCACTCATGGATGAAATCCAGATCAGCTGAACAATTCACCCAAGATCTTTAGGCTGAATGTCCCAAACATGGATGCTGTCCCCACCTGAGGCTGTCTGGGAGCAGTGACAGGGGAGGACCCTGCTCCCTTCACACGCAGGTGCAAGAGCTTTCTCCTTTGAAAAGCTTGTACCCAGGTGCAAGAGTTTTTGCCCTTTGAAGCTGTCTTTGGTGTCTGTGCATTGAGGAATTTGGGAACTGCAGATGCTGCAGGAGATGCTGTGTCCTGAAGCCTGCTTCAGTCCTGTCCCTGTCCTACTGTGAGGTCAAGGCTGGTCTGTTCTGTGCTTTGAGCCTGGTGTGATAGACATGTCCTGTCAGCCTTCCAGGCTGTCTTAGACTGGAAATCTCTTTCATTCTGTCATTTTGTGGCTTCTGCTGCTCTAGAATTTGTTTTGAATCATTTTATACAGGTATTTTATGGGCTGGGGAGGGGGAGACCTTCTACAGGTCTGTCCTTCTACTCTCCCATCTTGGTTCCACCCCTCAATTTTGCAATTGTGGAACTCAGTTGCATTAGATACTTCCAAATGTACATTCTTGTGTACTGAATATACACTATCTACCAAGTATATGTATAAGCATAAGCTATTATACTTAAATACACTTCTAGTCAAAGTAAATTAAAATACTGCATTCCAAAGTTAAAGACAGTTAAGTTTGGAATCTTCATTATTTAGTATTATGTTTTCTTTCATGTTTCTTTCCTCCTAAAATTCCATCCACTTTGTAAATCTCATAGTTATCAAACTTAACACTTTTTTACGATAGCATTCAAGAAACAAAATGCAGCCATTAACAATTCATAAAATGATATATCTTACTCCTCTTAATTGCCCTGTTTCCCATTAGCAGAGCCTACAAGGGATCAATGAAACATCTGAGGCTGCATAGGATTCTGACTTTTGATAATCAAAGCCTTAAAAGTGACAGAAGCAGAGATATGTTCACACTGTAAGTAGTTTCAGTGAATATGTCTAAACTTGCAGTGACAACAGCAATGTAGTATAATAAATATAGCTCTAGATTAACAGCCAGAAGACCTGCATTTGATCCCTTGCCTGAAGTTACTCAGATATATGATTTTAAGTCTTAAACTCTCTGAATCAATTTACCCATCCCTTATAATTGGACAACAGTATCTACACTACCTATCTTACAAGGTTGTTTTTTCTGAAAGTGTAAGGTATACTCATCATTATTAATTCTTAATTATTTTATGTATTAAATTTATATCTCCAAAATGAACTGATTCACAAAAATATCACCAGCTGATTTCAGCCCAAAGAAGTTACTGACAGGAAAAAAATACAGAACTAACTGTAAAAATTACTCCGAGATGCAGCCACTAAAGTTCATAAATCAGAAACCAACAAACTAAACATCCAGTGAGTGGTAATCAAAACTAAATTATCATCTAGCAATGCAATATAATATTATTTGCTATAAGAAAGGACTCATTGGAAGAATCACATGAAATATAGGAATGACAGATTTTCAGAACTGAAGAATTGAGAGGAATCTCAACAGCTGTCTGGTCTAGTCCACATTGGAAGACTCATGTAAATTAATAAAAAGTAATAAAAATAAAATCAAAACAACAATATCTCTACTGACTATTTAACTCTCTCTCTGCATATATATATATATATATATATATATATATATATATATATGTGTGTGTGTGTGTGTGTGTGTGTGTGTGTGTGTGTATGTGTAACTTAGGCTGGCATCTAAGGAGATAAATTTACACAAAAGGGCCTTGATTTATAACCATGATGCTCCTGTGAAATGGCTTCTGCCTATACCTCCAGTTACAGAACAGAACTCTGGTAATGGACTGGGGTATTAGCTTCCTGGCTTGCTGTAAGAAAGATCCCTTGACTCTCCAATGGCTTACATTTTTCTCCTATACCCTCATCATAAAAGAAAGACAACAACAGATAACTTAAGGACAAGATCATTGACAGCTATTTATAAACTGATAATAAAAAATCCAACAAATACAGTGTTCTATCACAATTACATCATGCAAAGTTAAATAGAAGTAAGGCAGGACTGTTAAAAAGACTGCCCTTTCATCCTATCAGATTTTCTCTCTGAGCTCTTTACAAAAACCCTCAATAGTCACATAGTGTTCTGTGTGTTTATACGAAAGTGACCTCTCAGAAATGTGAAAGAATGAAACTTCCAGCGTCCTGGTAACTGGCTTTCACTTTTATTCTACTCTCATCATCCACCTTACTCTCTTCACTGTTCTTAAGCAGCCTTATTAATCACATTACCAGTCAAGCCTCCTGCCACCCTACACCTCAAGGAATTTATGTCCCTTAAGTTTTCTCTCTTCCCAAACTGTGAAGAACTACAAATCCCAGGAGACTTTTTAGCTAGCCCACTCTTTGCACTGGGTGATTATATATGTATTTAACCACAAAATAACTACAAGAGATTTTTGTTCTATTTTCTGTGTTCTTCCTGCCTTCCCTATTAAAAATGTAAAGTCGTTAGGAGTTTATCATTTATTTGTTCATTCTTTACTTTTAAGCAGGGCACTAATCCAGTGCCTAGCACATAGTAGGTACTTAATCAATAATTGTTCACTGATTAAACAGAGAGGGACTTATGAGAGCAAAAACTCAGTTTTATACATATATATTATATATATATACATATATAGTTATACACACAAACATACACAAATACATACACATAGGTGTGTGTGTATACTTTACCAACAAGAAACATTAAAAACACAAAAAACTCTTAAGTATTTATTTAGAAATATAGTAAACCATAACTCCTATTATATACTTTTGAGAAGTGAAACATCACAAATATAAATATAAAATATTTGAAGGGGGTGTTGAACAAGATTTTTGCCTTTTTCTTAGATTGACATCATCCAAAAAACTTACTCAAGGTTCACAACTCTTGGAAAGTCATGAGAATTGCTAGAGGTTATCATACTGATGTTAGAATTGGTTTCAGTGGCCACCTACTCAGGAACAGAGGCTCTTAACTTCTAGCATTGTTCCTGCCAGGAGTAGTTTAGCCACTTCTCTTAAGGAAGAAACAAAAAGAAGTAGAGGCAATCAGACACTTAAGGTCCAGTCTCAGACTCACCTAGAAAAGGACAGTTGCTCTCAAACATATTGGGTTGGTTGTCACTGATAACCCCTAGAGTAGAAATGAAACTCTACTTCACCAGAAGGAATGTGAAGATTCTCAAAATTTTAAACAAATGCAAAGAAAGAGACTGATAGCAGAAGTTTTTTTTTTTTTTTCCATTTTTCCTCTTTTCTTTATTCCACTGAATTGACAGCATTTCTTATTCAGTGGTCAGTCATTTTCTACACAATCCTAACATGCTTATCAAGGAGTGGAAAAAGACACATATAAAACAACTAGGATACTATGCTTGTACATGTCTTTTATAAATGAACCTACTGGAAATAACTAGGACACATATGACACTAGAAGGTGCCCAGATCTAGTCTTGTTCTCCAGGAAAGATGGACACTGTTGCTTTGACATACTCATCTACATGCACTGATTCAGGAACGGAATCTTCATGGTAGAACATACATTTTGGCATTTATTTTGAGACAGATTGAATTATTATGAAGTTTGGCCTCACATCAAACATATTAGTTTCCTTTTTTTAAAAAAAAAAAAATCTATCCTCCCCCATTGGTCATAAGTTTGCCCTCTAAGGGCAAGTGAAATAAATCTGATTTTTGCATTTGACAGTCTTTCAAATATCTGAACAGCACTATCACTTCTCTGCTCTGCTTTCAGTCTCATAGCAGAAATATACCAAGTCCCTTACCAATCCTTCTTGGTGGCATTATTTCAAGGCTCCTTCTGATCTAGTTTCCCTACTCCATAAATTCTTCAGATTGTTAATGCCCCTTATAAATTGTGGCACAAAATAATCAGCACAGAACTCCAAATAGAATATAATAAGCATTTAGCACAAAAAAATTGTTGTTTCTTAATCCCCAGTTGCTAGTGCTCTTGCCATTCAAAAGATGCATTGCTTATTCAAGTACATGTGTCATCCTCTGATAAAATGTTGTCTTCTTGGGCGCAAGGAATGGTTCATTTTTGTCTCATATTCAGGGGTGGTAAAACAACTACTATCTGAAAAAATGTTGCAAGTTTATTCTACATTATTAACCTTTTTTGTATCACAATCATAAGCCTAGACAATCATCAAAGCAATAAATTAAGCCTGGGTTTGGCAGTTTCAGAGATGCGAATGTTCATATTGAAAAGCTAGCAACCACCTTTTCTAATCTGGTCTGAGCTGGCTCCATCGAAGTCCTGCTTGTATTCCCTACACCTGGAACTTAATACGTGTTTGTTGTTTGAATGACTGATTAATCAAGGACCTCAGAGTTGCATATTACATTACCATTAATGTGACCTAAGATTGCATTAGTATTTTCCCTTGCAACAACCGAGCAGCACTGACTCATTTGTAATTTGTAGTTTAATTAATAGATTAAAAAAACAAGTATTTTTAGACAGACATTTATTGTTTTCTATATTTTCCCCAGAGAAATTATCGTTTAATTCAAATGTAAGACTTTAAAGTTATCTCAACTGAATTTTATATTGTTAGATTCAGTCCATCATTCTAGCATGTCAAAATCCCCTCAGCACCCATAACAAGATGTAATATCTTCTGAGAAAAGGTATGCTTGGAGAATACACTCATCAATAGAAAATGTTTCATTGGTTTGTATATTTCTCAGCCTTTGAATACCGTGTCCTTTTATCACTGTTTCATACCTTTTAATGTCAGTAAAGTCTTATATAATTTCAAGGTATACCTGGATTCAGCTGTTAGAGACTTGAAGACTCTATTTTATTCTACCAACTCAAATTCTTTGGGTAGTGGGAATCAATATCAAATGAAGATCAGGGGATTTTTATATTCTCTATATCTAACAGTTAATTGTTAAGTCATAAAGTTCCATTAGTGAACCTCTTAACCTCTTCTTATGTTCACTTCATCCACTGGCACAGATCATAGGCTATTTATACATTCACATCCTGTGTATGAACTCACCATAAATCCTCTATAAAAGAGCTGTCCAACATGTTAGAAAGCTTCCTCCAGCTTTTTAATATTTTATGGATACTTTTGAAACAATTTGCCAACCCATTTGATATCTCTCATTTTCACTAAATGATTCACTATATCTTTTCCAGTAAAATATAGAAATGACAGATAATAATGATAGCTAGCATCTACATAACTTCTAATGTGTACCAGTCACCATGCTTGGTGTTTTTCAAATACTATCTCATTTGATCCTCACAACAACTAGTTGATGCAAACATAAGTTGATATGTACAAGGTCATACAAATGGTGGAGTGTCTAATCTCAGATTTTGGTGTGTGCTAGATGGAGTGCTATTCTGTTTGATGCATCATTGTTGATAATGTCTTGAATCGTACTTAGAATCAACAGGTTACCAATGATTTGTATTCTTTCAAAATGGCAATTTCCTATGCATTATATCCCTTCAACCTCACTAATAAAAGAGAAACCGTGAAAAGATGGGCCTTTACACCAAGAAATAACTTGAGATCATTGAAAATGCTACCCAGTTCCAGTGGGTTGGTCTCTCCCTATGTTATCTTATTCATCTCTTGATCACTCTCATTGTCCATCTGTAATATATATTCATGATACTAATGGATCAACTTTATGGACATCCCATATAATAGTATGACAAAATGTAAATTGACATTTTTATGTGTTTTTTTTATCTGTGGTTTACAAGACTGATTTCTTTTTTAATGCATATATATTAATATATTTTATTTTTATATGACCTTTTCCCAAATATATCTAATTGCCAAATCCCTAACAAAAAAAACCACTCATTTTTAAAAATAATTAGAAAAAATGGAACAAAACAAAGAAGCATATCACTTGTGACTAAAAGTAGGCATACCATAGATCCAATATCCCCACTTCTACAAGGAAAGGGGGGAAATAAACATTCTTCAAATATGGTGATTCTTTTGAAACTCCATGAATCTTTCTGAGGAGATTCTGTTTTCTGACCTTAGATCCAATCACCATACTACCATGAACCATGTGGAAGAGAATTAGATTTTTTTTTGACACATTTACTTTGTAGAGAGGAATCTTTTATATTATTTTACATTATTTCCTTATTTTAGGCATGTAAGGAATCAATAACTCCTTGTTGTCGTTCCGTAGCTTTTCGGTAATGTACAACACTTTCTGAGTCCCTTTGGGGTTTTCTTAGAAAAGATACCAGAGCAGTTTGCCCTTCTCTTCTCCAGCTCACTTTATAAGTTAGGAAACTGAGGCAAAGAGGGGTAAGTGACTTTCTCAGGGTTACACAGGTAGTAAATATCTAACATCAGATTTGAATTAAGGAAAAGGACTCTTTCTTGCTATAGGCCGGGTACTCTATCTGCTATGCCACCTAACTTCCCACCAATACTACCTGAGGGCTTTTAAAATTATGTCACCTCAATCCAGCATAAATATTCCCTCCCCTCCATACTATATGTATTATGACATATCCAGTCACTTCTCATCTTACTTTACATGTCCTTGCTAACTGGTCATATTTTTAGAGGTCAAGGCGAGCATACTGATTTGGTAATGGTGCCAGCCAAACCCTAAGGAATAATGTGTTTTCTAAAAAACTTCAATGGAATGAGAGCAGTCACAATTTATTACTAAGCTACTGATATTCATAATTGCTTAAACAGAATCTAGGCTTTTTGCCTATGCAAATAAAATAAGCAGTTTATCCAATTCTCTTCAGTCTTCATGGAAATAACCATAGTGAGCATTTGCATAGGGTTGAGAACATACTGTAGAATAATCTAACTAGACTGGGTATTACATGTCCTCAGCAAAGTGAGAGAACCAAAAACTTGGAATGTGATATTTTAATATTCCTAATTAAAGAGGAAAGTCATTACTGTGGTAAAAATCAGACCATTCAGAAAAACATATAAAAAAAACTAACAAGACTCTGTCCACTACTAGAATCTTTGAAATTAGATTTCCTTAATTTAATAATTGAATGACACTAACCCTTCACTGGTTTAAACAATAGTGTATTTCATTAACCAATTTCTATAAATGTATTAGAAATTTGTGAAATGATTTTCACAGGTAGAAATGTCATTTGCCTTAAAAACAAAAACAAAACCTTTCAATGGCTCTCCACTGAACCCCACCCTAAAATGCAGCAACAAAAATTCCCAACAAGAATCCAAAATAAGTGTGATATTCACAGCTCTCAACATTTTGACTCCAAGCTATCTTTCCAGGGCTATTATGCTGTATTGTCCTTAACTTAATGTATATCCTTAACAAAACTGTAAGCATGATCCTCTAAATAAACACTGTACATCCCTGTCTCCATACCATTGCTGATGCCATGCCACACTTTTGGAATATCTTTTTTCATTCCTTCCTGGGCTTACATTCTAGTAGAAGTTTTAAAAGCAAGATTGTGTTCTGGTCGTACTATACTGGTTCACATAAGTGAGCTGCAAATTTTCAGCATAAGCATTTACGTATGAAAAATTGTCAAAATCTACAATGTAGAGCTTTATTTACTGTTTTGTTGATTGTCTTGGGTAAAAAATATTAAAAAATGTAAGTAATTCAGATTAAGCTAAGAAAATATATCATACACATATCCTTATTTTCTGGAAAGTTGGTTATTAAAATTTTACCAGTGTATCAGTGGGTAAAAGGATACATAGCAAAGTGAAATTGATGTGTAATTAAAGAAATATAGACTTTTCATGGTTCTAGACACATCATTGACAAGGGAAAGCATGGGACAAAATATGAGCTTGTAACAGGTCAAGGATAACATACTTAATTGGAGATGAAAGCATCTTTATTCAAATCCAAGCTCCCCTTATTATTTGCATCCCTGTTGGGTCACTATGTTTCAGGAAACTCACATGTTGAGTGAGTATTTGGTGAGCAGTTGTTGGAAATTTTTAGAAGAGATTATTTTTTGGCAGCTCTCTATTTGGAGCCTCTGAGATTCCATGAAACTGAACATCTTTGATCCTGAGTTTTCAGAGAGAAGAATAAGAAGCCTGAGTAATAGTGTCTTCTCTGGACAACAAGAAGAAAATTGAGTTAGTTCTGGAGATAGAAAAGTAGCAATTGGAATATTTGAGGAGAACGACATAAATACTGTGATGCAGAAAAATATACTTCAAGAAGGATTTCAAAACCGAGGCTATGGTCAACAGGTTTGAAGGGAGCAGGAAAGTCAGAGATAAGAAATGGAAAAGGGCGTTGGATTTTATGATAATGAAGTGATCACTGATGGCTTATTAAATAGCTTGCTTCTAAAAGAAACTATATAAAGTTCCATGCAACAAGCAGCAGGATAAAAATAATAACTGCAGTTAACATTCTAAGCCCACAAATAGCTAATTATAATGAAACACACCAGAAGAAATATCTACAGAACTAATGAACTTGCTAGATTTTTACTTGTTGTGAGACATAAGCTCAAATTTTCCACCTGTAATGATATTGGATGACAGTGAAAAGGTAATATCTAGTCCTTTGAATGCTTCTAAATATGTGAGTAATTGTCGTTATATAGATCAATAATGACTGAATATGAATTAATTGTAATTTGTCTTTTTCATCAGGATACTGATTATAAACAGAACTTATGACCATATATGTCTGTGGTGTCTTTTTTTTTTTTTGCCTGACTCAGTGACAAATAAACCAGTGGAAGATGTATATAGTGAGAAATTTAGCTCCACAATTTCCTACCCTATACAGATCAATTTTATTTTGCCACTTGACTCAGGGGTTTCTATCTCAATGTAGAACTACCTCTCAATTATGGATGCCAGTATGTTTTTATTTTCTCCCTTGTATCTGTCTTTGAGTAAGGATATTTACTGCTATGGCCCTATGGACTTTGATTAGGTTAAATAATAAAAGTTATTTCAATACTATAATGAATTCATTATTTCATCCATGAAGCTATAACCTCCATCAGAGAAATTATGCCCCAACTTCATGTCTTCTTATACTCTTTAGTTCTTGTCCTAAGCTGTAAATAAAAGTTCTCAAAATCAAAGTAAACACCAAACTTTGATTCTTTTGTGATTATGATAGTTTATATATAATTCAGTAATATAGTGTCATTAGGAGAATATTATTTTTAATAAGGTGGGTTTTTCCAGTTTGAAATGATTAAAAGCACTACATAATTTTCAAATTTGATCCAACCTGACCTCCTTTTCAAATTTGAGGCCTGCTCAATGTTCATTAACTGAATTAGACCATGATATATGCAATAATGAATTAAGACAATATTCTTCCCATTCCATTTTTTCAGAAAAAAATTATACACACATGTACATACATATATATGTATATATGTATATCTATACATCTATAATCTTTTGTTTCAGTATGATTGTTAGGCCAAACCCGTTTGTGTCACCATGGGTATCATTAAATAGAGCCTACAATACTCTGGAACTCAATACAATCGCTATAATGCCAATAGAAAATGGTAATATCAGGAAAATTTCATTCTGTAAGGAATCTCATTTCAGTTTGGAATTTGTCCAGGATATTCTCCACTATGTTGTCAATTTTTTTAAAGAGGAAATATATTTCTATTTCCTGTCCCAATTATATAATTTTAGAAAGATTTCACACAAAATTTTCTATTTTGCTAGATCTGTGTAGTAATTGGTATGCTTAGCCTATACATAAAAGACATCTTAAAATAAATATATTTAATACATGATTTACCCAGTCATTTTTTTGTGATTAAACAAGCAATAAACACAGTGAGATATTATATTTGCTATGCCTCTGAATGTGCAAATGTGAAGATACAGTATTCTTTGAAAATGGTCTGTAAAGACTGGCTCTCCTCACTTTTTCATTGTCTTCAATTGTATAGAGATCATATCCATAAAGTCTTTATAGAGACGAAGAGATAAGAAATATGTTAATACTTGCTGCTATCTTTACAGTCAACTGTTTTTGACAATAATGCTGTCATCCTTCCCATTCTTTTGGAGTCATTCCCCTCACTGGGTTATGTTGACAATTGAATGGAAAATGCTTTTAATATTTATATTACTTCCAACATGTTTTTATTTTGAATGTCCTTGGTCAGGTTAGGCTGTTTGTTTCCAACTTACCTTATATAAGATACTTCTTCACAAAATATATAAGGACCGGTGATGACTGATCAAATGTAGTTCCTCTCCAAATACGGTAGTTCTCCCCCTGTCATTGATAATGACAAAAGATTGTTATAAAAATTCAAGTAAATCTACTCTATTTCACCCTTAGTTTCAATTATGGTGCTATTGGAAATATTTTGTTTTGTTGGTTCTCATGCTAAGTCATGCTGCAAACTCACTGGATTCTCTACTGTATTTCATTGTTGAATGAGGTGATACTATTCATTATCTTCTCACCTTTCTCAGCGATATTTATAAATGAACTTGTATTCTAAACTATTGTTGCCTTTGGCTTTTATGTTTCATTACTCAATAAGGAAATTATGGGCTCATGTGGTTTCTGAACTCTTTTTTTTTCTTACTGTTTGAATTGTTTTATTTGGTTAAATCTCTCAAAGAAATGGCGATAAACAGAATTAATGACTTTTTCCTTTTGTAATTTTCACATTATTCATCCAGTGGCATTCAACTTTCTTCTTAGAGTAACATTTCTGATATAAAGGCACGAATTTTCTAAGTAATCTTCACTGTAGTCTCCTTTATTTCTTAATATCAAAACATTATTTTCAAGCATGTCTTTAGTCATCCTTTATTGTGCCTTCTCTTTGAAGTCACACTATCTGTGAAGTAGTATGTTCATTTGTTTTGGAAGATATTACACTTTTCTTGGGACTTCATTTTTATTCATCTTCATTTTCTGTTCCTGGTGTTGGCACACAGTTAAATACTGCTAAGTAGCAATGACATTATATTTGTGGCTACTCCTTCCACAAGTGGAGACCGCAACACATTCATCTTGTCTTATCCTAAGTTGCTCTTGCCTATGTTTTCATATAACTCTCCAATAGACAGTTAACCTAAAATACTTTTAGCTGTTGACATTATTTAGGTTCTGGTACAACTCAAGCTATCTCTTCTTCTTCCTTTTCTAAGTACAGATCTCTTAGATAATATATTTTATATTACTTTTGATGCATAAATCATCCATAGCATACATCCAACATAAGTGTATCATCATCTTTTTTCTTCCTTTGGGATCAGAAACAATTTTGATTAAACCCTAAAGATTATAGTGTTCCCTAACAAAACTATGTTGTATCTCAAGAATATTATCAGAATTAAAAGAAGATTATATCATTATTTAGTTTATTTTCAAGAAGTCTGAATTAATGAAATTGCGTAAAGAATTTCTAAAATAGTAAATTGAGCTCCCTCTCACCATCTTATAACTGTGTCCAGTTTCTCTTTCAAACAGATATGAGTGATTACATTATCCACTTGCAATTTACTTTGTGGACAGTTAGGTTAAACATTTGTGATAGATGTTGATCTCACTAAAAAAAATTGACATAAGCTGATTCACAATTTCCTTATCTGTAAAATGGGTCACAGAAAAAATTGCAATCAATGCCTATCTGACAGAATACTTGTTCCTTTGAGGCATATAATGAAGTATAACCTTTATTTGCTTCTCTCAGTCATGTGAATAATTTTTTCATCAAACTATAGTGCTTTCTGGTTTCATTTATAACAAGAACATTGACTTGGATGTTACTCACTTTGCCCAAGAATTGCAGCATCTTATTTTCCAAAAGCCTTCTCACATTCAACGTATTTACAATCAATTTAATATTTGCAAATGTTCTAAATGTATATGACTCAGCACAATTTCCCAATTTTCTTTCACTGTATCATTTTCACTATGTAAGTGAAAGGGACATATGTAGACTGAGGACCATTTTATATTTTATCTATTTCATTGCTCACTGTGGGGAAATACTTCAGGGCTTAGTGGTCAGATTTATGATGCTAAGCCACACATTTGTCTATTCTTGTTCTTAAGTAGCAAATATATTGCTTTAACTATACAAAAAAAACAAAACAAAACAAACAAAAAATATTTCCAGATTTGTAGAACCTGCCAGAATATGTCCTCTATCAGTCATAATTTTGAAGAACCAATTACGTAGGAGTAGAAGCAGGTTGAAAAATCTGTGATTGCAACAACCCTTCTTGACTTTGGATGATGAAAGATTACTTTGAATACTTTATTTCATTGAATTTCTCCAACTATTTTACTGTCCTAGGTATTTGAACATGTTGCATATGGGTATGCCCAGTTAATCTTCTTGACATGAACAATCGTTTGCACCAGTTTTGTTTTTTTTTGTATTGGCTAAAACCAACTCCATCTCACTCAGTACAACAACCCACAACAAAAACTGCTTCTGAACTGTATCTATCATTTTGTTTATTCAGAATAATGAAATTATTTGTGGATATTAGGGATAGATAGGATAGAACATGAGAATGGTGATTTCAATGCCATTACATAGTTTGTGCCTAACTCTTTAAACAAAATTATCCAGATAATTTTTTCATATTAGTTTTCTTATTTTTCTGTTGTCTTATATTTTTATTCCTTAAAACAAATTTATTAATATCTTCATGAGGTACAAAAATGTCTCAATATAGCCTCCTTATTGAAAAGTCCTTTGTAACAACAACACCACCACCAACAAAAAGCAAATAATAATGGCTAATATTTATATGTTAGCAGCTAGGTGGCACAGGTGATAAAGGGCTGAGCCTGGTGTTAAGAAGACTTGAGTTCAAACCTGTACTCTGCTACTTATTATCTGTGTGATCCCAGGCAAGTAACGTAGCCCTATTTACCTCAGCTTTCTCATCTGTAAAATGATCTAGAGAAAGAAATGACAAAGCAATCCAGTATATTAGCCATGGAATACCCAAATGCAGTCATTAACATTTGACATGATTAAAATGACTGAACAACAGCATTTATATAAATTTATATAAAACCTGTAAAGTATTATACAAATGTCTCCTTTTATATTTATAGTAACCCTGGGGGTTAGGTGCCATTATTATGCTTTTTTCAGATGAAGAAACTGAGGCAGAAATAGTGGAGACAATTGTCCAGGATCAGATAGCTAATAAATATTTGAGGAAGAATATGAACTCATAGTTTTGATTCGGATTCCAGTGGTTTCTTCACTATTTTTACCAAGGAAAAGTAAATATATTCCTCTGGATCCAATTGGTCATGGAAATAAATCTGACTCTGCATACCTTTTGGTATTATTTAAATTTGCATTATCTTAGCCATTCTTTATATTGTTTTAATTTACTCCATATGTTAAAGGAGTCTATAGGGTACCCTTTGTTTTACAAATTGCATGATAGATGCTTAAAAAAAGTAATTAATATTTGAAACATGTCGTTTGCTAAGTGCTACCATGGAGAAAGTGTTGATCTGAAATTGAGGATATCTGAGTTCAAATCTTATCTGAGACATTTAGTTGGTATGTGATGCTGGATAAAACATTTAAGTTCTATCCACTTCAGTTTCCTCACATGTAAAATGGACATTGTAATAGCATCAAACTCACAAGGTTGTTAAGAGATAATATCAGAAGAAAGTTCTTAACATAGTGTCTGGTCTATAGTAGGAACCAATATACTTTTGTTTCCTTCCCCTTCGTCTACCTAAACAAACTGGTTTAAGATTTAGAAATGGTTGAAGAAATGATTCATGGGATATGTTTCTTGGATTTCTGCTTTTTAACGTTAACAAAGTTCTTGCTTTTCTATTTTAAGTCAAGCTATGCCTCCTCTCATGTCAGTTAATTCTGTTTGCCCATCTCTGTTTAAATCAAGTGTGGAACTCTTTACTGCCTAATGGGAGGTCAACGATGAAAAGTGTAATGTAATTTTAAGTCAGATCGAAGTTAAAACATTAAGGTGGACTTGCTGAAAGGGCAAAAACATATATCACACATCCAAGAATAGGATCATTTTATTTAAATTTTTGTTAGATTTTCCCTTGACAATAACCTTCAATATCACATGTGGATCATTCATTATTAATATTCTTGCCTTTCAGAGTAATGCAGTTAAGTTTTTATGTAAAGGTGCTAATTGTGCCATACCAACCAAACTACTTAAATTTATTTTATAAAATTAGACTTAATAGTAACAAAATTCATCTGGACAAACAAAAGGTCAAGAATATCAATGGAATCAATAAAAAAATGAAGGAAGTCAATCTATCAATACCAGATATCGAAGATATCAAACTGTATTGCAAAGCTATAATCATCAAACAATTTGTTCCTGACTAAGAGAATGGTGGATCCAAGTAAATAGATTAGGTATACAAGATACAGTAGCAAATGACCACAGTAATCTACTGTTTGATAAAATCAAAGATTCAAGCTTTGGGGGCATTAACTCACTATTTAACAAAAAATGGCTGGGAAAACTGGAAAGGAGTTTGGTAGAAATAAGGTATAGACTAACATCTTACACTGTTTAGCTAGATAAGGTTAAAGTGGATACATGATTTAGATATATAGAGTGCTATTATGACCATATTAAGGGAAATATTAACCAAAATGGAACAAGGTAAACACCCCTTAAGACAGTCTAACTCAACATGAGATGATCAATCTCTGAAGGAAAGGTCAGTAGGATATCATCAAAGCATCTCATTCTTTTGCTCAATTTTTGGAAGCCATCTGTAACAGTAAACACCTCAACATACACAGGGTTATGTTGAAGGAGGGCCTGCTCTCACAGGTTCTTAGAAGCACAAGAAGGAGAGAATTGTTTACTGCTCTATTGAAATCAGGGGTAGATTTTAGAAGCATAGATGGTATTCCAATTAATGAACTATACAAAGGGACTGATACTACATGAATCAGAGAAGTAAGAACTGTCCCTACATATCCGCTGTATCCAAGTTTGTTGCACCTTCAGGGAGAATAGGAAGTTGGTCAAACCCCAGCTCAGATTTGGATTAGCAGCTCAAGGAATACATGTATTGGCTGGAGTGATAGATTCCAAAATTTAGTTGATGGGCCCATACACCTTTGTTTTAGAATAGTTCAAGTGTTTATTATTACTTGTGAAACAAGATCACTTGTGAAAATGTACCCTCCTTCTGAAACAACTAATAGGGCAACAGAAGGATTGGATTCTACTGATAGAATAAAATTGGGAGCTGAAGTATGGATAAAATAGAAACCAGACAACATTCCAAAGGCTGGGGAAATTATAGCACATGGGAAAGAAAATATCATGTTGTTTATTCAGGAGGGGATGTTACCACACTGTACCTTTAACTCACATATTCTACTGTGAATGAGGCTGTGATAGTGGATTTATGGACTCTAGAACCACAGCTGACTGTGTATCTACCCTGCTTCTGGTGATTGTTTCCTTGTTTTGTTTGTTTGCTTGTTGTCTTTTCATCTGTTAAACTTCTCTGCTAGATTTATTTCCTATAGGCTTAGTATTTGCCACCTGCAGATGCCTGATGGCTTAAGTCGAATGTCACCTCCTATCCATGATGGTGATGTGTCACTTCTAGACTTGAAGTTTATCAAACTCCAAATGACAGCTAAAGAACTGATCTTTCAAATGGGACCTCTTGGGGCAGGGACAACTCTATGTCCAATCTCAGCAGGAGATATTTGTGGAAGGGACCTTCATCCCTTACTCCATGATTTTGGACCCCCATTTGTTGAGAAAGAATGATGGGATGTTTCTAATACCAGTTGCCCCACTGACTTATACAATGAATAAGAAAGATCTTGCGACTGATCGTAATGGTAATTTAAAATGGAAAGATCTTTCTCAATTAATAGGCCCATATGATCTGCTTGGATCCCCTGGAAGCATGGGTCACATGTGGTGGGAGGAGCTTGCTGAAGAGGTGGAACAGGAAGGGTGGAGTGGAACTGAGGAGGAAGTGTGGGGTCCAGTCAGAGGGGAAAGAACACAGGCCAACTGAGACATAGTGACAGTTGACGGTGAAAAGGCCCTGGTTGAGGGAGGGGAGTTTTGAGAATGGCTTTGCCCTCTTCTGTGATCATGTTTATCAACTTCTTGGTCACCATGATGGATTTTGCTTTCTGGTTCTGGGATTTGACTTTCTGGGCTTAAATAAATGTTTTTCTTCTGCCTTCTGGATGGATATTTTGTGATAGAGAACTGTGCTGGCATATTTATAGTCATCACCAGTGCTGGGCATATTTCCTTGGTGATACACCATAGGCAAGTTATTTAATACTGTTTGAACCAGTTTCTGTATTCACAAAATGAGATAGAATAGGAAATGGCAAACCACTCCTGTATCTTTGTCAAGAAAACACCAAATGGTGTTGTAAACAGTTGAAGGACTATACAAACATAAGATTTTCAGAGCATTGGGGTAGGTCTAGTTGCTATATGCCCAAACAAAATTGTAAAAGAAATATTTACTGATTGTATCCCCCTTTTTTCCCCTTAAAAGACAGCATATTTGTTTTATGAGATAGTTTTCTGAGAAAGGAAAGGAGGGATACTGGGAGAAATTTCAGTGAAGAGAGAAAAAAGGTATCAATAAAATTATATTGAAAATGTTGCCAAAGGAAAATATGCAAAATGAGAGAATTGGACTAGATGACCTTTAGTTTTCTTCAGATTTTAAATCTATTTCATTATGATTTTTTTCTTCTATTTTAAAAGTTTGAGAAACTGAGATTATACAAAATCAGTGACAATGGACTGGGGATTCCAAAATTGGGTCTGTGAGTACTTCGTGGATGTAAAATTATCTTCAATTTAGCATTTCAAAAGAAGCTACTTTACATATTTCACTATACATCTTTATCAGGAATGAGCTTCATTAATTGCCCAAAGCTACCCAGAGTCAGAAATTCTCTTGAAGAATGACCAAAAGAGTGCTGTGTACAATAATGAACTAGAAAGTATGTGCTGCAATCTGGTCCTGAAATGCCTTTTATTTGATTACATGGGTTTTAAAAGATAAGAAAAAGGAATAGGAGATTAATAAAATCGCAAAGAAATTGCTTCATCCTGCTAGAAATAAACAGGCTATTTCTCTTACTGTGCAAGTAATATAAGCTGCAGTTTCTTAAAAATCAGTTATTTACTTCTGTATCTTATCTGAACTGTCTGAACCATGCTTGTGCACCTGCACTTATGAGATTCTTTGGAATGTATGGTATCTCATAAAGCCGTCACAACTGAAAATGTTCTCTTTACTCAAAAATCCCATTTTCTTCTCATAACTTGCATAGAATCTCTGTTTCCCACATTTTATTAATCCATAGATCTGTAATGAAAAGAGAGAAATGGTTCTGCCTAAAATGCCAACTTTTGGCATGTTAAAGAAAGAACCTTTTTCAATAAACAGAGTTTCAGGTTAACTCTACCAAATTTCAATCACACTGAGGCTTCTCTTGGAAATGAAGGCCAAAAAAGTGACTGATGAGGAAAGATATTGCTAGAGAAAAAGTGCAGATGCTTGGATATTGTGACAAATAAAATATGTAAGGATTATTTTACCTTTAAGTAAAAGTTACAGAGGTGCATTCATCACTAGCTTTTAGGTAAAATGGGGGCATAGTGTAATGAATGACTTATTTTAATATTTGCTATTATGTTATTAAGGAATTTGGCAAATACAACAATTTGACTTCAAGTACATGCTAGAGTGATTTAATTTTGTTGTAAGAAATATATTTTAAGCTTGTTGGAATTTTTTAATCTCTAAAAAGTATCATGACTTATGACTTCTTTCATAAACAGCAGAAAGAATGAGTTTATAGAAATCTTTTCAGTATAAATATTAGCAGAAGTTACCACTTTTGTTTTTTCATAAAGTTTATGATCTGGTGTTTGATCAAATAACATCAGACTTCTAATTCTGTTCTCTTTACTTGGGTTAGCATACATCCTTCTAGAATTACAACTTTAATTAACTTAAATCATAGTGTAAACAATAGTTATGGTGAACAATCCCTTCACTAATATTTTCAGATGTCTTCAATCTGGTAACAGGGTCTTATGGGAAACCAAACTTTATGGAAATGAGCCTCTCCTATTGACAAAACAACAGCAAATTCTGTTCAGGAGACTAGCAAAGGGATAAGTTCTGAAAGCTAAAGCAAATACAAAAGTCTTGAATAACCACCATGTCCCAAATGCTTCCTTCAATGCTCTCAAGTTCTGATAGCCTACTGCTCTGAGGAATGGAAACATCCATTCATCATCCATATTAGAAAAGCCCCAGTGATGAGATGTATGACTTGCTTTTAATTCTCTACTTTTCAACACCCAAAGGTAAGAAAATATTTCATACTGACAGTTGACAGATGATAGCCAAGCCAAGTCAATCCAATAAAACATTTATTAAATGCTCACTATATGCTATGTTAATTTGCTAGCTACACTAGGAGCTTACTATGAATTTACATTGTGCTAAATACTGAGAGCAAAAAGAAAGTAAAAAATGTTCTCCAGAAGCTTGTAATTTATTGGCAAAGACAATGTCTAAGCAGCTATATACAAACAAGATTTATATAGGATAAATTTATAGTAACCACAGAGGGCAGAATTGAAGAGGAATAGAAAAGTGGAAGAGGTATTAGAAGCAATCAGGTTGAAAATCCTGATCTTACAGATGAAAAATCTAAGGTAGAAAGAAAAAAAATGTCTTTCTCAGGGTCTGAAAACCAGTTAAGTATCAGAAACAGAATACAAATCTAGGTCATTCTGATGTCAAGTGCATGGCTATTCACTACAACCAGTGGTGTTTTGATAAATGTCTAATTAACACTCCAGAAAAAAGTACATACATATGCACATAATACACATTTATGTATGTATGTGTGTACACACATACACAAATGTCTATGCAAGTGTGTGTCTATGTATATGTGTGTACATGTGAATATATTTGCATATACATAACATTTTATGTTAAATCTGTATTATTAATAATTTCTTCTTCAATTTCTTAAGTCTAGGCAGCATAAAAAACATCTTTACTTCTAGTGTTTGACAATTTCCAAGGTGTGAAGATTTGCACTTATGATTTAACAATCAGTTCTCTGAATTGGTTTGAGCTGATTTTGACACGCTCTTGATTATAACAAAGTGCCACTGAAAATGTTACTTGAGCACTTCAATTATTTTCAATCACTATGATATATTTCTCTAGAACAAGAAAAAAATGTCATACTCAAGACAAAAAGTGTTAAGCTAATGTCTTGACTAAGGTAAGATTGAAAACATTTCACATGTGAACTATATGAACTAAGGGAAGCCCAAAGGACAGTTCAGACTCCAAAGTATTGTGGTGTTAGGGCCACTATCTCCAGGCTAACTACAGAGAGACAAATTTGTTCCCAATGGATAACTTTAGGAATATTAATAATTTTATATTAACAACTTTAGGACTGAGAGTTCAGTATTAAAGCTCTGAATTTTAAAGTCCTCTGTGCTCTTTAATAAAAATGGATTACGCCAATAATATGAGCACACAAATATTTGTACGACCAAAATTAAGTAAAACTAATCAAGAATTCCATGAAATAGCTTCAATTTGATATGCAAGAAAGACTGCATTTTGCTTAGATGACTGAAAACATCAACTTTGAACAATGCCATTTTGGTGTTTGGAATTATTTTAACAGTTGATCAAAACTGTCAGCCAAACTACTGACTGCAATAATTTTTCATGGAAAAAAATGGCCATTAATATTTCAAAGGAAAAATCAATTCTGTTCTAGTTTATTCACTATTGTCTCCCATACAAAGACCAAGATGGGTAACTCTCTATACTGCACTTCATCAGATCTCTTTTTTGGAGAGGGAAGAGTTGGATTTGTGAATTGATACATCCTATTATGGAAATTTTCCCACAAATACAATTTATTGGTAATTTAGAGCCTTAGAACCTGGAACCCTGAAAATTTTGATGCTTTCCCTGTAGTGATAAGTGTCAACCATGATGCATCAGTTACAATACTTGCACACAGGTTTTCCTAACTCTTTAAGACCACCCATCTATCTACTATGTTATACTGCTCTCTCTTAAAAGAATCAAAATCATTTACAAATAAGTATGCCTTTGTTATTTAGTAAAGCTTGTCATTTTTATAGAGGAGAAAGCTGAATAATAGATGTTTAAGTGGTTGACCAAAGTTTCACGATTCTTCTCTTAGTTAACCCAGAGTTCAGATTTGCCTTTATTTTTTTTTTGGAGGTAGGAGGTAAATTGATCAGATATTTATTGAGATTTTTGATGATAATATCATTTTCTTGTAAGCTACTGATAGATTTAGATACTTGGGATTGTTGGACTGATGAGTTTGACTGATTTTCTTTTTATGAACTGAATCACCCAATTCTCTGACTGAACAGAACAATTGTTTAGACTGGCAGGGCACCACCTATAGGTGATCATATCCAATATTTTTTACTATATTAATTCTGAAAGGTCAGTCCTGAAGAGAAAATCAAGTAAATGTCCTAACAAATATGAAGTCTTTCTCCATTTCAGAAACTACTAAACCAATCATAAATGAGCATTGAGAATGTTAGTATATACCAAGGGTCCTATTGACTTTTTTTCCTCAAAAACTAAATGCAATCTCCTTGAGGATTGTGCCATTTTCTTTTTCTTGTACTGTATGGTATACTGTGATGTCTGGTGCATGCCAGGTACCTAATAAATGTTTATTGAATGAATGAATGCTTATTTGAATGAAGAAAAAAATTCATGTTTCTAGGACATTATGTCAGTCCTTCAGGTTTTTTGTAGAAGAAGTTGATAATTTATTTCCATTTGTTTCAGCATTACAGGGTCACTTTGAACTTCCCTAGAATAAACCAAATTCCAATTCACAGGAATACACAAACTAGCTCTGACCTTCATTCCTTCATTGTAGTTTCTTACACAGATTATGTTTGACATAAAAAAAGTTCAAAGTAAATATAAACAGAGTCGTTTCAGGGGATTCCAATCTAGGTAGAAAGAGAAGACAGATATAGGAAATGTAAGTAAATAGTGCAAGATAATACATGATTAAATAACAAAATAAGTGATGTGGCTAGTAAGTGATATAGGAGTTCCAAATGATGGTGGTGATGAAAGGGAGATGACTGTGGGAGAAGAAAATCAGGGAATGCTTACTGGAAATAATAGAACTAGAACTGATATCTCATCTGTTTTGCGCTGCATTCCCCTATATTTTTAATTAGATTTCAGAAGAATCTAATATGAATTATTAATTAATTTAATATAATGAATTTATGAGAATTGTTCTCATTTTATCACAAAAGAAAAGCAGGAGGCATAGGGGTGTAGAAATTAAAAGTAAATATTTATTCTATGGAGGAAACTGAGAGAATCAATTCACTAAGAGGAAATGCCACAATTCCTCCCACTAGGTTCTAATTCTTTATATTATGACTAATTATAGTGTCAATGTCATATTCACAGCACCCAAGGTGGCCGTGAATATCATGGTGGAATTTTGAATCATGAAATATAACAGACTCTCCACATGGAATATAGAGCCAAAACATTTACTGAGACACCACAAAGTCAAATCCCTCATAGTAACAAAAAACTGCACGCAATAACAATGAAGAAGATAATGCCATTCCCAAGCCTTCCCGCTGTCACTCATATCGCAAATGAGGTCCCTTAAACAAATCCCAAGCAAGCTTTCCTTAAACAAAATGCCCTTTTCACACTCACTGCAAGCTTGCCTGCATCCTTCAGTTCTTACTGCTCTCTCACTAATTTCCTCTCAACTCTACTCTAGCTCCACTTCATCCTGTTCCATTCTTTCTGTTCCACCCACTCAACAAACTCCTCCCATCACAGTCTCCATGTGACCCAGACTTCCATGGGACACAGGCAGGTCACATGGGCCTATTAATGAATGGGAAAGAGTTTCCATTTAACTTACCATTACATTAAGGTGAAAATATGTTTTTTTTAAATATAAATTTATTTAACTTTTTACATTAATTTTCACAAAATTTTGGGTTCCAAATTTTCTCTCCATTTATCCCCTCCCCCCATCCCAATACACTGAGCTTTCTAATTCTAACTATCACCAACCTTCCCTCTCTTCTATCATCCCTCCCTTCTCTTGTCCCCATCTTCTCTTTTCTCCTGTAGGGCCAGATGACTTTCTATTCCCCATTAACTGTATTTCTTATTTCCTAGTAGCAACAACAACACTCAACAGTTATTCCTAAAACTTTGAGTTCCAAATTCTCCCCATCCCTCCCTCCCTCCCCACGCATTCCCTTTGGGAAGGCAGGCAATTCAATATAGGCCATATCTGTGTAGTTTTGCAAATGACTTCGATAACAGTTGTGTTGTGTAAGACTAACTGTATTTCCCTCCATCCCATTCTGCCCCCCATTGTTTCTATTCTGTCTTTTGATCCTGTTCCTCCCCAAGAGTGTTAACTTCAAATTGCTCCCTCCTCCCATTGCCCTCCCTTCCATCATCACTCCCTTCATGCTTAACTCCTTCTCCCCCACTTTCCTGTATTGTAAGATAGGTTTTCATACCAAAATGAGTGTGCATTTTGCTCCTTCTTTTAGTCGAATGTGATGAGAGCAAACTTCATGTTTTTTTTCTCAGCTCTCCTCTTTTTTCCCTCCACTAAAAAGTCTCCTGCTTGCTTCTTGAATGAGATATAATTTACCCCACTCCATTTCACCCTCTTTTCTCCCACTACATTTCTCTCTCACCATTTACCTTAATTTCTTTTAAGATATGGTCCCATCCTATTCAATTCACTCTGTGCTCTCTGTCTCTGTGTGTGCATGCATGTGTGTGCGCACATACGTGTACGTGTGTGTGCATGTGTGTGTGTGTGTATGCAATCCCACCAACTACCCAGATACTGAAAAGTTTCAAGAGTTACAAATATTGTCTTTCCATCTAGGAATGTAAACAGTTCACCTTTGGTAAGAACCTTATGACTTCTCTTTGCTGTTTACTATTTCATGCTTCTTCTCATTCTTGTGTTTGAAAGTCAAATTTTCTTTTCAGCTCTTGTCTTTTCATCAAGAATGCTTGAAAGTCCTCTGTTTCATTGAAAAACCATATTTTCCCCTGAAGTATTATACTCAGTTTTTCTGGGTAGGTGATTCTTGGTTTGAGTCCTAGTTCCTTTGACTTCTGGAATAACCTGTTCCTTGCCCTTCAATTCCTTAATGTAGAAGCTGCTAGATCTTGTGTTATCATCAGGATTGTATCAATTTGACCTTAAGTTCTGGTACTCAGGTGGGGGCAGGGCCACCTCCCAGGCTCAGTTCCCTCAGGGGCTTTATGAGGAGACCTTTGGTAATGACCCTGAGCTCCTGTCTGCTTGCCTGGGAGTCCCGGGCCACTGCTGCCTCCGCCGCTCCCTCTGCTGCTGCCTCCTGAGTGGGCCTGAGCCATGGAGACACCCCGCTCCCCTCTTGGCCAGACTAGAAGTCTCTCTCACTGACCTGTAGCGCCTGTGGGTGGAGGGACCTTCGCGTGACCCGGAGATTCCATCCCTGAAGCCTTCTCGGCTCTGCTCCTCTGGGGCCGCACGGCCAGGGCAGTGCATGGGTGGACTCCACTGTCTGGAGCACGACAGACCCCTGTGGATGGCTTTCCAGGGCTCTCTGGAATGGAAATCTCTTCCACGGTGTTGGTGCATGGCTTGCAATGCTCCAGAATTTGTGGGAAGTTCTTTTTACAGGAAATTTATGGGCTGTGGATTTGGAGCTAGCATGCGTGAGTCTTTCTACTCTGCCATCTTGGCTCCTCCCCGCTGAAAATATGTTTAATATCAATATATAAGTAGAGCTTATGGCAGATTGTACATCATTATTGGGAGGCAGGAAGAGAAGAAAGGGGAGAAAATATGAAACTCCAATCTTATGGAAGTGAATGATGAAAACTAAAAATAAATAAATAAATAAACTATTAAAATAAAATAAAGGACATATGAAGAAATAAAAGCAAACACCATGAACAAATTGATCCTGCTTTTTTTTTATTCTCTTCCTCCATTTTTTTATTTAGTTGAGCTATATAATAAACTGCTACTACACACATACACACACATGCATGCATATGTATGCATGAATACATATGAATATACTTACATGTACTTAGATATCTATAATCATTCTCATACATAGACACATGCATTTATATGAATATATGTAAGACCAAACTACTCTTGTTTATTCTCTTTTTCTCTGAGAGTGGATAAGTCCTTCATAAGTCCAAGTCTTTTCATATTTTCTTAAGTCTACCAACTTATTAATTTCAATGACATAGCAATATTCCAACATCATATTGCCTAGTTATTTTAAATAATCTAAAACAATATTGATTAATATAGTTGACACAAAGTGTATTTTTCTGTTTTGAGTAAATATGTTATTGCTTTAACTTTATCTGAGATCTTGATTGTTATGCCTGATATTTTCCTACTAAATTCTAATAATCATCTTTATTTTATATTTATATATATCTCTTATTTTCTTCCCTCCTGACTCCTCTGCTTTACATTGACCTGCTACCTTGCCCTCCTATTTCTTAACCTACACTCCTCCGAAGATCTCTCTCTTATCCTCTTCACTTACTCTTTCCCTTTCCCCCCTCTGAATCCCTCTCTTTCTTCTCCCCTACTCTATATCTTTGCCCTCTTTTATCTTTCTAAATTTGTGTGTATGTATGTGTGTATATAGACATATATACATACATACACCATATACATATGTATATATGGATGTATGTTATATATATATGTATTACATATATATATATATATATATATATATATATATATATATATATATATATATATATATACATATGTCTTGTTCTCTCTTTAACCCATTCCTGATGAGAGTAAGGTTTTATGACTATCCACCCTCCCCCTTTTTAGTTTCTTCTATATTAGTTTTTCCTTTTTTCACCTTTTTTCTATGAAATAATTGTTCTTTTTTATCTCTCCCTACAAAGAGTTATGTTTTTTTTAGAATCACCCTATCATACTCAGCTACACCCAAGCTTTTCTTTTAAGTCACCCAAATAAAAGTGAGCCATAAAAGAACTGATGACGCTTCCTAATATTAGAAGTATACAATTTGACTTTATTGAGTCCCTTATAGTTGGTTCTTAATGTTTACTTTATATTTCCCCTGCATGTTTTATGTTGAAAATTTCCCTTAAGTTCTGTGTTTATGTCAAAAGTACCTGAAAGTGTTTCCATTCATTAAGCATCCTTTCTTCCCCTTCAGGATTGTACTGAACTTTGCTGGGTAAGGTCCACTGGGTCATTACCCCACCTCTTTTGCTCTATGAAATATAGTGTTCCAAGACCCATGACACTTCAAGGTAATAGCTCCTAATTCATTTGTAATCCTGATTGTAGCTCCATAGTATTTATTTTTTTTCTTGTTACTTCCAATATGTTCTCCTTAACCAGGGAGATCTGAAGCTTGACTCTGATATTCCTGTAAATTTTTTTCCTGGGATCTCTTTTAGGTGTTGATTGGTGGATGTTTTTTTTTTCCTATGTCTACTTTGCCTTCTTGTTCTAGAACTTCAGGGTACTTTTCCATGATTATTTCATGTGATATTGTATCATGTTATCATCATTTTTATTATAATTTTCAGGCAGTCAAACTATCTTATATGATTTCTCCTTAATATACTCTCCCAATCAGTTGTATTTTTCTAATGAAAATTTTCCCATTTTCTTCTTTTTTTATTCTTTTGATTTTCTTTTGTTATTTCTTTGTGTCTTAGAAGGTCATTGTCTTTCATTTACCCAATTTTATTTTCATAGAATTATTTTCTTCCTTGAGTTTCTGATTCTAGAGGCCACAGTTACACTGTCCTGCAAGTGATCATACTCCTTGTGATCCCTCCAGTGGCTGCAAACTACAGGTGTCCTCTTTTCCCTGACACTAAAACATGCAACTCCGCTCTCTATAACAATTTTTCCATAATCGTCTCTGCAAATTTTTTTCCCAAAGATAATGAACTGTTGTGGCAATCATTTTAAAATTGAATTAAAAAAAATTATCTTTGCAGCATTTTGATGGAAACAATGGAAGAATGGATCAGATAGATAGACATATATTCACACATGTACATACATGCATACATACATACATACATACAATTTGATCACCCTTGTTAGCAGCACTGAAGTATTCCACAAACCTTTGTTAACAGTTTTGAGGATTATGATAAGCACTGGAGATACAACAAAAGCTAAAAGACAGTTCTTGCTCTCAAGAAGATTTCAGTTTAATGGGGGATATAAAATGCAAACAAATACACACAAAGCACAAGGCATGTGAGATAAATTACTGATAGTCATCAGAAGGAAGGCACTAGCATTAAAGACAAAGAAAGACTTCTTGCAAAAAGTGGCATTTTGCCTGAGACTTGAAAGAAGTCCAGGAAGTTGGAAGTTGGAGATGAGGAGAGAATCAGTCTTAGGGAACAACAAATGACAAAGTCCAGAATTATGAGATCAAATATATTTTGTGAGAAACATTGTTAGCCAGTTTCAATGGAACACATAATATGAAAGGGTAGCAGAAGCATGGAGTGGAACACTGGAAAGATAGGAAGGGGTCAGGAGCATTTTGAGGGCAAACAAAAAATTTTATATTTAACCCTATAGTCAATGGGGGATGGACACATGAGTTGATGGAATAAGGGAGTGACATAATCAACACATACTTTAGGAAGATCAATTTGACACCTGAGTCGAAAGTGTACTGAAAAAAAAAAGGGTGGGGACTGGAGGTAGAGGAACCAACAGGTAAGAAATGATAAAGGTCTGAACCAGGGTGGTGTCAATGTCAGAGAAGAAAAGGGAGTACATATGAAATAAAGAAAAAGTTACAAAGGAAGAAAAAAGATTTGGTACTTGATGAAAAGGGTGGAATGATACCTAGGTTGAAGCCTGGTTTACTGGAAAGACAATGGTACTCACTACTGAAGTCAGAAGATAATTTGCAAGTGATGGATATTGAGAATGTGGAGATGATAAAGGTGACAATCTGAAGGAAATTATGGCATCTTGTGGGATAAAAGGTGAACATAGAAGGTTTTGCCTTGGAAAAAATCCTTCCCATGAAATAAGGATACAGAATAAGAGAGGCAAAAGATATTTTCAATGAATTGACATGGAGTGTTCCCTAAACTCCCATCCTAACCCTAACCCTAAATCCTACCTGAACCCAAACTCTAACCAAAAGTCATATCTAAGGAATTTTATTTATTTTTCCTACTATCATTATCATAAGAATCATATGTGTAATGTAAGGGAGTATCTAAGAATATAAAGAAATATAGTATTAATATCAAAAATTAAAATGTTCATTTTTATTGGCTCATGAATTGTGAGTTTTCTCCACAAACTCCTACTTATGAATGTTTTTTTAAGATGGAACAGATAGTCAAATTTGAGATAGCACTTCAGAAACAGAAGCCAGGGAAAAACCTGACAGCCAGTGACAAATCAGGCAACCCCATAGTACCAATACTGCAAAACTATAAATTGCCTGTGCTGAAGTGGGCCACTGCATAGAGCTACCATTTTACTCTATGAACTTACTAAACATCCCAGGAACAAGGAAACTTGAAGACCTTGAGCAGATAAAACAACAAGGAAATCATTATCAGCAGAAGGAAATATAGCTACCATATCTTGTAAACTAGTTCAAGTATCTATAAATAAAGACCGGAATAAAAAAATACAACGCTTAGTAAGGCAGAGGACTTTGTGGATTGTAAGGAGAAAATGGAGCCACAATAAGATGCTCTTGAGTGGTTCAAAAGAAAAACTGAGAGTTATGAGGGTAGAATTTATCGCACAGCAAAAATAATGGATAGAGTAGGAAAAAGTGGAGTCTGTTATGGACCAGCTCAAAAAAGAAAATAAAAACAAGAAATTGGGAAATGCAAATACAAAGAATTGAATAAAATCTATCTATCTATCTATCTATTTATCTGTCTGTCTGTCTGTCTGTCTGTCTGTCTGTCTATCTATCTATCTATCTATCTATTAGGTTATTTTATTTGTTGTCAGTTTTCTGTAATCAGTTCCATATATCTTATATTTTCCCCTCCGTTCTCTTCCTTCACTCCTCCCTCTCCACTCCATCCCTGAGATAGCGTGCAATCTTGTATAGGTTCCTTGCATACATTTCTATTAAACACATTTTCACCTTAGGCATGGTGCATAGAAAAATTAAAATAAATGGGAGAAACCATAAAAAACAAAACAAAATACAACACAAGAGAAAATAGTCTACTTCTTTCTGTGATCCAATTCTGTAGTTCTTTCTCTAAATGATGCCTCAAGAGTTCATTGAGAGTTTTTTTGGTCTTTGCCTTGCTGTGAAGGACTAATTCTATGAGAAAAAGTTCTCTCACACTGTGGTTGTTGCTGTGTACAAAGTTCTCCTGGTTCTACTATAGTATATCATATAAGTCTTTCCAGGTCTCTCTGAAGTTTTCCTGTTCATAATTTCTTGTAGCACAATAGTGTTCCATTACATTCATATAGCACAACTTGTTCAGTCATTCCCCAATTGAAGGGCATCCTCTTGATTTCCAGGATTTGGCCAGCACAAAGACAGTTGCTGTAAATATTTTTGTACATGTGCGAACCTTTCACATTTTTGCGATCTCTTTGGGATACAGTCATAAAAGCGATATTGCTGGGTCAAAGGGTATGCATACTTTTGTAGCCCTTTGGGTATAGCTTCAATTTGCTTTCAAGAATTGTTGGATCAGTTCACAGCTTGATCAACAGTGAATTACTGTTCCAACTCTCTGACACATTCTCAAACATTTATCATCTTAAACATAATTTAGAAACAGCAAAAAAAAACATTTTTAGAAAATATGTTCTTCATTAGTGCAACACATATTGATCTTGAAGATTGGATACACAGAGACAAGTTAAGGATTATATATCTTTTAGAAGAACATAAGATCATCATTAACATAGAGCAGGAAATAATAGAGGAGAACTGACTAGAATTTCTGAACATAGAAAATTAAATACCAATCAAATGAGAAGAGGGGGGAAAATAGCTGTGATAGCAGCAAGAGTTCAGAACCATGCAAACAGCTTTCAGTGCTATTTTACACAACTCCTTAAATAAAAATCCTTTTTAATTTAATTTTATGGGTTCTATACATACATTTTTATTAAACATATTTTCTAATTGGTCATGTTGCACAGAAGTATTAAAATGAATGGGAAAAACCATGAGAAAAATCAAAACAAAACACAAGAGAAAATGCTCTGCTCTATTCTGTGATCCAGTTCCATAGTTCTTTCTCTGAATGTAGAAGGTATTTTGACTCAAGAGTCCATTGAAAAAGTTTCAGTTCTTGCAGTGCTGCGAAGGACTGAGTCTAGCAGAAAAATTCCTCACACACTATGGTTGTTGTAATGTACAATGTTCTCCTGGTTCTGAAACTTTCACCCAGCATCAGTTCTTATAAGTCCTTCCAGGCTCATCTGAAGGCTTCCTATCCATCATTTCTGACAGCATAATAATATTCTACTACATTCATATACCACAACTTGTTCAATCATTCCCCAATTGATAGGCATCCCTTCTATTTACAGGTATGGGTCACCAAAAAGAGAGCTGCTATAAGTATCTTTGTACATATGGGAATCTTTCCCATTTTTATTATCTCTTGGTACAGTCCTAGACGTGATACTGCTGGGTCAAAGGGTATTCACATTTTGATAACTCTTTGGGCATAATTCCAAGTTGCCCTCCAGAATGGTTGGATCAGCTCACAGCTCCACCAACAATGAATTAGTGTTCCAACTCTGCCACATCTTCCTCAACATTAATCATCTTCCTGTTTTGTCATCTTAGTCAATCTAATAGGTGTGATGTGGTACCTCAGACCTGTTTTGATTTGCATCTCTCTAATCAATAGTGATTTAGAGCATTTTTTCATATGATTATAGATAGCTTTAATTTCTTCATCTGAAAACTCCCTTCTCATATCCTTTGACCATTTATCAATTTGGGAATGACTTGTGTTCTTGCACATTTGGCTCAATTGTCTATATATTTTAGAAAGGAGGACTTTATCACAGACACTAGTGGCAAAAATTCTTTCCCAGTTTTCTGTCCCCCTCCTAATCTTGGTTGCATTGGGTTTGTTTATGCAAAAACTTTTCAATTTAATGTAATCAAAATTATCCATTTTGCACTTCATAATGTTCTCTATCTCTTCTGTGGTCATAAATTTCCCCATAAATTTGACAAATACATTATTCCTTACTCCCCTCATTTATACCTAGACCATGCATCCATTTGGATTTATTCTTGTGTACAGTGTCAGGCATTGGTCTATGCCCAATTTCTGCCACACTGTTATCCAGTTTTCCCAGCAGTTTTTATCAAACAGTGAGTTATTATCCCAGAAGCTGCGGTCCTTTGGTTTAGATTAGTAGATTGCTATTTTCATTGACTGCTGTGTCTTGAGTACCTAACATTTTCCCCTGGTCTACTCCTCTGTTTCTTAGCCAGTACCAAGTGATTTTCATGATTGCTGCTTATAATATAATTTGAGATCTGATAGAGCTAGGTAGAATTTCCTTTCATTAGTTCCTTTGATATTCTGGATATTTTGTTCTTCTAGATGAATTTTGATATTATTTTTTCTAGATCTAGAAAATAATTATGTGGTAGTTTAGTATGGCAGTACCAAATGTAGTAGATTGGTATGGCACTGAATAAGAACATTAATTTAGGTAGAATTGTTATTTTTATTATATTAGCTCAGCCTTCCCACCAGCAAATGATGTTTCCCCCCTTACTTGGATCTGACTTTATTTGTGCGAAAACTGTTTTGTAATTGTGCTCATTTAGTCCCTTGGGATGTTTTGGTAGATAGATTCCCAGATATTTTGTAGTGCTTAAATTAGCTTTTTTTATCAGTTATTTATTGTTTATTCAGTATTTAGGGTTAGTATGACACTTGAGAAATTGGTTGTGTTGTTGTACTTATACAGATCTTTTTATGTAATATGGAAATTTATAACTATTGATATATACATATTATATTTTACATATATGTACATATGTAGGCAGACAAAAGTCAGGTCCCCTGGAAAGGTGATACATGGGGCCATGCTGCAGTGCCCTAATGGAGGAGAGCACAAAGGTAATCAATACATCAATAAAGAATTACGACTGTATGGTGTTTTGTATCGAGAGTGTTGTCTTCTGGACCTAAGGGAACCTGTAGCACCTACATACAAAGCAAGTAGTTTATATACGTGTGGGGCACTGGTTCTGCTT
The DNA here is from genome assembly GCA_023548195.1 of Bettongia penicillata ogilbyi. NCBI lineage: Eukaryota > Metazoa > Chordata > Mammalia > Diprotodontia > Potoroidae > Bettongia > Bettongia penicillata. Next base: position 781,311 of record JAJHZJ010000339.1, on the reverse strand, counting down.
GACACAAACCACTGAGTCTATGCAAGTCTTATCCAGCATAATATGCTAATTATAACTACAGCAGGGTTCTCTTCCCCATTTCTAACTTTAGGGAGAAACTAGAGTGTGTTCACAGGTTTTACATTTCTGGTATTTAGTCACTAATCAGAGAAGGATTTGGCCTAAGTGAAAAGCAGATCATACATAACCCCTCAACCTCTGTCATATTCTCTCAATGGCACCACATTCAAAGGTTTTAAAATTGCAGCTCCTTCTGGATTCCCCAAAGAGTATTTGCACTCTTCTTTAAATGGCTCTCCTCTTCTGGATTCAGGTTGACCTTCACCACATCTGAAATGCCATTTTGCCCCAAGACACTTGGGACACTAAGGAAGATGTACTCATTAATGGCATATAGGCCCTTAATCATGGTGGAAATTGGATGCACTCTCCTAAGATTCTTCATAATGCTTTCTGTCAGATCTGCCACAGACAAGCCAATAGCCCAGGGAGTGTAGCCCTTCAGTTTGATTACCTCATAAGCACTTTCAAATGCCTGTTTATGAACATCTTTCCAATTCTCTACATCAGCATTAGTTCCCAAAGAAGTATGAAGCTTCTTTAGAGACATAATGGCACAATTTACTCTGCTCCATACAAGAACACTGTGGTCTCCATGTTTCCCAAGAACCCATCCATAATAACTTGAAGGATGGACACCAAGTCTCTCCCCCATTAGGCAATGGAAACAGGCAGAATTCAGATTTCAACCACTTCCAATAACATGGTTTTTAGGAAAGCCACTTAGCTACCTGGCCACTTATGTCAAAATATCCACTGAATTGGAAACAATAAGTGGCTTGCAGTTAGGGCTGTATTTAACAATGTTGGGAATGATGAATTTAAAGGATATTCACATTATTCTGGACCAAGTTAAAATGACGTTCTCCCTCTTGTTGACGCATCCCAGTTGTAGCAATGACCAGTTTTGAGTCTGCAGTCACACTGTAATCTTTTCCAGAAGTAATTTTTGATGTTTTGAGGAAAAGCCTGCCATGTTGGAGATCCATCATTTCTCCCTTTTTTTATTACATCAGCTGGGGCAAGTTCATCAGCCATTTCCTTTGTTAAGATACTAATGGCACATGACATGCCAACTGCACCAACTCCAGCAACAGTGATCTTATTCTAGGGAACCTGGTCTTCCTTTAGGAATTCAAATTAAGCTGATTCTGGAATCCAGTTGATGCCATTCTGAAGGGTATATGGGGGGGATGGTTGGTCAGGCTGTGAAAGTTCTGAGTTAGATATGAAGTTGCTGATCCCAGGCTGCCTTTTAATGTAGTTTTAAGTGGGCTTTGTTTTTCTATCTCTTTTTGTTGGGCTTTGTTAGTAACATATAGACATGCAGATGATTTAAGTGGGTTTATTTTGTAACCTGTACCTTTGCCAAAGTTGCTTATTATTTCAAGTAGCTTTTCACTTGATTCTCTAGGATTCTCTGAGTATATCAAGTCATCTGCGAAGAGTGGCAACTTAGTTTCTTCTTGGCTTATTCTAATTCCTTCAATTGCTTCTTCTTTTCTTATTGCTAAAGTTAACATTTTATTACCATATTGAATAATCATGGTGATAATAGACAACTTTGTTTCACACCTCATCTTGTAGAAATGCATCTAGCTTGGCTCTGTTACATATAATGATTGCTGATCGTTTTAGGTAGATACTGCTTATTATTGTATCGAAAGCTCCATTTATTTCTATGCTCTCCCATGTTTTTAACAGGAATGGATATTGTATTTTGTTAAAAGTTTTTTTCTGCATCTATTGAGGTAATCAAGTGGTTTCTGTTAGTTTTGTTGTTGATATGATCAATAATGCTGATAGTTTTCCTAATATTGGAATGGCCTTACAATCCTAGTATAAATCTTACCTGATCATAATGTATTACTCTCATGATAAGTTGCAGTATTCTTTTTGCTAATATCTTATTTAAAAATTTTGCATCTATATACATTGGAGAAATTGGTCTATAATTTTCTTTCTCTGTTTTAGCTCTTCCTGGTTTAGGCACCAGGACAACATTTGTGTTGTAAAAAGAATTTTGGAGGATTCCTTCTTCACCAATTTTCTCAAATAACACAGACACACAGGCACACACACACACACACACACACACACACACACACACACACACACACACACACATATATATATATGGTATTGGAATAAACTGTTCTTTAAATGTTCCATAGAATTCACTTTTAAATACATCTGACCCTGGAGATTTTTTTCCTAGGGAGTTCATTCATGGCTCGTTTGATTACTTTTTGTGAGATAGGGTTATCTAAGCATTCAGCTTGCTCTTGTACTAATCTGGATATTTTATATTTCTTTGAAATATTCATCCATCTCACCTAGATTGTCAAATTTATGGCCATACTGTCTGGAAAATTAATTTATAATTATTCTTTCAATTTCCTCCTCAGAAATTCACCCTTTCCATTTTTGATTTTGGTAGTTTGGTTTTCTTTCTTTTCCTTAAATCAAAATGACCAAAATTAAATCAATTTTTTGGGATTTTTCATAAAACCAACTCAAAGTTTTATTTATTAATTCATTAGTTTTCTTAACTTCAATTTTATTGATCTCTCCTTTGGTTTTCAGTATTTCTAATTTGGTATTTACTTGGGAATTTTCAATTTCTTTTTTTTTCAATTTTTTCTTTTTCTAGATTTTTCAGAATTCATATACCTCTTCTTTCTCTATTTTATAAAATTTCCCTTTAGAAGTGCTTTTGCAGTATCCCATAAGTTTTGATAGGTTGTCACATTATTGTCATTCTCTTGAATGAAGTTTGTTTTTGTTTTTTAACTCACTCATTCTTACGTTTAGATTATTTAGTTTCCAATTAATTTTAATCTACCTTTCCATGGCCTTTTATTACATATAATTTTTATTGTATTGCATCATGATCTGAGAAGGATGCACTATCTCTGCCTTTTTGCACTGAATTGTTAGGTTTTTATGCCCTAGTACATGGTCAGTTTTTGTATATGTGCCATGTACTGCTAAGAAAAAGGTATATTCCTTTCTATCCCCTTTCATTTTTCCAGAGATCTATTGTATCTATCTTATCCCAAGTTCTATTCACCTTCTTAACTTCTTTCTTGTTAATTTTGAGGTAGATCTATCAAGTTCAGAGAAGTTAAGATTGCAGTCCCTCACTAGTAAAGTTTTGCTGTCTATTTCTTCCCGTAACTCCCTTAACTTCTCCTCTAAGGGTCTGGATGCTATGCCATTTGGTGCATCTATGTTTAGTAACAATATTGCTTCAAAGTCTATGGTGCCTTTTATGAGGATATAGTTTTCTTCCTATTTCTGCTTTTGCTTCACCTGAGATTAGGATTGCTACCCCTGCTTCTGTTTGCATCAGCTGAAGCATGATATCTTCTGCTCCAAGACCTTTTACCTTTACTCTATATGTATCAGCATGTTTCCAGTGTATTTGTTGTAAACAGCATGTTGTTGAATTATGATTTTTAGTCCATTCTGCTGCCTCTGTTTTATGGGTGAGTTCATCCCATTCAGATTTACTGTTATGATTCCTGTGTCTTTCCCTTCATCCTCTTTCCCCCCTATTTACGCTTTTAGTTTTCCCTTCTCCTTTGCCCTCCACAATCAAGTTTTAATTTTTGACCTCCACCTCCATCAGTCTTCTTGCCCCTCTGTTAGCCCCGATCATTTTTATTCCCATTTCCCTTACTATTTCTTCCTTCCCTTTTTGCCTCCCCTCTGTTTTCTTTCCCCTTTCCCCTCCTACTTCCTATAGAACTAATTAGATCCCTCCTTGAAACAAGTCAGATGAGAGTAAATTTCAAACAGTACTCATCCTTCTCCCTCCTTTCTCTCTACTGTAATATGTTTTTATGCCTCTTTCTGTGATGTAGTTTACTTTCTCTGCTTCCTCCTTTTCACATTTCCCATTACAATCCCTTTGCACCCTTAAGTCACATTTTTATCATCACATCATTTAATTTATATTCACTCCCTCTATCTAGAATATCCCTTTTAAATACCATAAGTATCATCTTCCCTTATAGGGTTGTGGCAGTTTGCCCATATTGAATAATAAGGTTTTTTTTTTTCCCCTTCACCTTATTATGCCTCTCTTGAGACTTGTGTTTGACGATCATTTTTCTGTTGAGCTCTGCCCCTTTCATCAGGAAGATCTGAAAATCTCTTATTTCATTGAATGTCCACCTACTTGCCTGAAATATAGTGCTCATTTTTGCTGGGCAATTGATCCATGGCTGTAGTCCAAGTTTCTTTGCCTTATGGACTATCATGTTCCAATCCCTCCTCTCTTTTAAACTAGAAGCTGCAAGAGTCTGTGTGATCCTGACTCTGGTTCCTGAATATTTGTGTTGTTTCTTTCTGACTGCTTGTAGTATTTTCTCCTTCACTTGGTAGTTCTAGAATTTGGCAACACTATTCCTTGATGTTTTCCATTTGGAATCTCTTTCAGGAGGTGATTAGTGGATTCTTTCACTGACTATTTTCCCCTCTGGATCTAGGACCTCAGGTCAACTTTTCTTGATGATGTCTTGGCAAATGTGGTCCAGTCTCTTTCTTTCATCATGGCTTTCTGGCAGACCAATAATTCTTAGATTCTCTTTCCTCGACCTATTTTTCAGGTCAGCTGTTTTTCCAATGAGGTATTTTACAGTTTCTTCTATTTTTTTCCATTCTTTAGATTCTGTTTGACTGATTCTTGATGTCTCATAGAGTCATTAGCTTTTACTTGCCCAATTCTAATTTTTTATAGATTGTTTTCTTCAGTTGACTTTTGCATCTCATTTTCCATTTTCCCAATTGTTCTTTTTAAGGAGTTATTTTCTCCAGTTAGGATTTGCACTTCTTTTTCCATTTGTCCACTTTTCCCATTAGGTTTTATGCTTCCTTTTCCATTTGTCCAATTTTCCTTTTCAAAGGGTCGTTCTCTTCAGTGATGGACAAACAACAATGATAATAAGTGTTCTGCATGAAATCTCTACATAGAGAGGACTTATAGAGCAGGTGTTGTAAGTCAAGCATTGTCATAGTTCTGGCATATGTGACTCCCCACTCTTAGGATCTGTTTATGCTTACTCCTCCAATGAATGCTGTATGTATCTGGGAGAAGGGGTGAACGAGATTCTTCACAGTATATTTTCAATTAACTGTCTTTATCTTGGTATCTAGGAGTGGTGCCTACCCTCTGGAGTCCCAGTATGTCAATTAAAGCAGAAGATGGGGAATGCTGCTATATCTTCTTCAGGAAATCAGGAAGGAAGTAGGCAAAACTTAAGCTTAACCTGTAAGAGAGTTTGGGATTTCCAAACTCAGAAGTGGAGAGTATTCCAAGCATGACAGTTGGCTATAAAAATGTGTAGAGTTACAAGATTCCAGATCACTGACAGGGAACAGAAAATAGACTAATTTGTTTAAAGTGTAAGATACAAAAATTGGAATGATATTAAAGCAACCCAGAAATGGAAGCAGGAACTGGATTTTAAAGGACTTTAAGTGTCAGAAAGGAGCTTATTTTTAATCATAAGGACAACAGAGAGCTACAAAGCTTCTGTAGGAGGGAAGATGGAGGGTTAAGATGGTGTTTTGGTAATATCAATTTGTCAGTTATGTGAAGAATGAAACAAACGAGAATACCTAGAGTCAGGAAGATTATCCAGCAGGTAATTTCAAGATCGCCTATAGTTCAATATAGAATTAACAAGGGCCTCACTTAGCATGGCTGTAGAATCAATAGAATGAAGGGGTCTAGCGTTTGCAGTGTTGAAGACTTGGAATCAGTAATACTTGGCAAATGATTGAACATGGATTGTGAGAGAAGGAAAACTCAAGGATGACTTCTTGTTCAAGAACCTGCATCACTTAAGGAATGATAGAAAGAAGGATGTAGGCAAAGGGATGGGTTCATGAGAAATGGTTATATTCAACCCTAGATCCTCCCAACTGAACTCATATGTTCCTATCATCAAAATGGGGGTGGAAATATTCATAACATTTAAATCACAGAGGTATGGTGAGTAAGTGAAACACTTTTACTATAGAATAACAATATCAGATATTATTACTAAAATTAGAAAGATATGGACACTAGAGATTAGATTGCTCTCTGAGTAAAAGTCCCATAGAAAAACAAATTCCTAGTGATGCAATCAGGAAATCCAGAGGAAAGAATAGTTCTTGCAAAATGATCCCTCAATGCCTCTCCCTGATTAGTGATATTGCCTGTCTTGTACAAATTTTCCTGGTGTATGTGATCTCATATGCAAATGTAATTTAATTTTCATTTATTTCTGAATACAGATGATTACATTGTTAAATAAAGACCAACCCTGACAATCCCTGCATTATTCCTCTGGACAGTGATCTCAGGTGAATATATTGCTTTCTCTCCCTCTCTCTTTTTTTTTTTTTAAGTTGCAGAGGGGAAAGGGTTTTCTATTAGCTTCCAGCTTATTTAGGGATTTTAAGATGACATTTCATAAGTAGAATATCTTATTCAATATTAATATTGATGTGTAATCAATGTATAATGATGAATAATAAAATGCATATATTATGTACTGAGAGAAATTTACAAACCTTTCTCCCACTCAAAAAATAGTTTAGAGATTTAAACATATATGAGACCTTAGAGATAATTTACTTCAGGGGTTTTTCACTTAGTACCAGTGAATTTAGATGGGGAGAAATCATTATTCGCCATAACCCCTGCTTTCTTTTTTAAATACTCTGTATGTTATGTAATGCTTTTAAAAGTTTTATTCGGAAAAGGATTCTAGTGATTTCATTAGATTGCTATAAGGCACCTTGAGTACAACAACAAAAAAAGGTTAAGAATTACTTATCCAATCCAACCTATTCTATTTTTACAAATTAGGAAACAGAAGTTGAGAGACTAAGAGAAATTAAATGACATATATGGGATCATGTGGGAAGTAAATGGTAAAGACTCAATTTAACTCCTATTTCTCTAGCTCTAGATCCAGTTTTCTTTATACTACACACAACTTCTTCTGCTCAATGTACTTAGCAAAGTCCAATCAATACTAAATCTGTAATCTTGTATACAGGCCTCCTCTGGAGTCAGTTCCATTAAATTTAATAAATTAAATGCTTTTTCTATATAAGGCATTTGTGTTAGAAACTGAATGATTTTTTTAAAAAGTCTCACTTTTCATAGCTGTGTGAAAATGGAAACAGTATTGTCTCTAGAGTGAGAAAACTTGGGTTCAAATTTTGTCTCTGACACCTCATAATTGGGTGACTTTAGTCAAGTAACTTTTTCAACATTGTTTGGCCTTAGTTTTCTCATCTGAAAAAATGAGGGATGAGACTCAATGGCTTTTGTGGTTTTTCTAGCTCCAAATGGATACCTGCCCCACTATGTTCCTTTGTAGGTTATTAGTCTTTTGGGGTAGAAAGGAGGTATACACAGACACACACGTATTTGTATGTGTACGTATATATGTCTATATGTACACATATATAGGTATATATGTATACATATACGTATATATGCATTTGTGTGTATCCATAGATGTATATCTGTATATATGTATGTATATATACATAAATCTAAATACATACATACATACATGATAAGATCAAAAGAGTCAGGAGGCAAAGTGTTATGGAGAATTGGAGAAGGAAGAGTTTACTTTTTACTCAGTGAAGACTTCATGGAGGAAGTGGTATGAGGATTTGGCCTTAGAGGAAATAAGTGATTTAAAGAGAAAGGAATATATAGGACAACTGGAGAGTCTATTCCAAATGTGTAAGATAGTGAAGGCAAAGGCATGGAGATGGGAGGAGGTAGGATGAGAGGATAAAATACAAGGTAGGGCCTTCTGGTGGCAATGTAGAGTATCACAAATACTGGTAGATAAGTAGATTAGAGGAGGATTGTGTGGGTGGAGCCTTGAATGGAGGACAAGTTTAAATAGAAGATGGTGAAATAATAGGTCTATACTTTCATTGTTCTCTTGGGAACAAGGTGGTCAGGAAGGGCTCTTAAAGTTCTCACCAGCTGTTTTTTTTTTTATCTTTATTCCACTTATGAAGTCTTTTTTGTTGTTGTTTTTGATGCAATTGTCTACAACCAATGCCAAGTGAAAAGGAGAAGCAAAGCACTTATTCTGAGAATTAAGATCAGAACTGAGTTGATGATTACCCTACTGCCCTACCTAACCTCTCCTAAATCATAAACACTCACATAATCATCCTTATAGTATATTGATGTAGATGAAAATAATCAAGTGAGAACAGGTGCACTATCATTTGTATTTCTCTTAATGACTAAAATAACAAAGTGAGCCTCATTAGTTCAGTTATCATGATGACTATGTTGTCCTAACCATTCAAAATCTACTGTACAGAAAAGATAGTAAGGATAATTAAATCTGAGATATTTTTGAATCGCTAATAAAAGACTCAGCAATGGTCCCAAATTGACACCAAAATTCTCAAAGAAATCAACATAGTGAAGAGGATAAGAAACTAGATTTTGAGTCAGGAAAATTCAGATGCCACCTCAGTCATTTACTAGGTCTATCATCCTAGGCGTATTTTTTAACTTCTTATTATTCGTTTGGCATAAGTGTTGCAAAAACAAGAAAAGACTAAGAACAATGATCACAGCAACAAAATGTCTTCTCCATTTAGTGAGAACACATTCAAATAACTTACATGGATATATATACCTTTCTAAATATGAAATATGTAAAGAGTAGATGAGGGTAATGTGAAAAGGTCAGGAATTTATAGATGGAGAAGACTGGGGAAGACCTGCAGAAGCTAAGAGCTGAATTGATTACTAAATAGAGTCAAGGAGACCAAGAGATTGAAGTGAGATGATAAATTATTCTAGGGATGGGGAAAGCCTAGTGAAAAGACATGAGTTAAGATATAGAGGCTGTGTTCAAGGAACAGCATGTTAGCCAGTTGTAATGCCAATGTGATACCCATAACAGCTGCTATGAATGTGTGCATATTTCCAAGTAAATTCACAAAATATAAATAACTCTTCCTCAAAGGCAAAACCAAATTATTTTGGGGGGACATCATTACAACATCAGAAGGTAATATTTAGCAGGGTACTTATCACTAATGCAGTGAGCACCACAAAATCAAGTTCCCTTAGACAAATTCCTCCCTCCACCCATTCATAGCTTGCTTCTCTCTCTCTCTCTCTCTCTCTCTCTCTCTCTCTCTCTCTCTCTCTCTCTCTCTCTCTCTCTCTCTCTCTCTCTCTCTCTCTCTCCTCCTTGGGCAAACTCCTCCCAGTCTGAGGTCTATGTGGTTCAGGCTCCATGTAATCAAAAACTCTATGTGTTAGGCCTATTAATGAATGTAGAAGATCTTCTAACTCTATTAACACTGCACCAACAAAGCTAAATTGTAGCCTGTTCGTGGTATAAACAGACTGGAAAGGCAAGAAGAGGACCAAACAATGAAGAAATTTAAATGCTTTCTTGGTTATGAACTGCTCTTCTCTCTTTTGTCTTATTTCCAAGAGCAAACAAATTTATTGTTAATGGGTCTTAGTTGTCTCGTATGAGAGAGAGAGAGAGAGAGAGAGAGAGAGAAAATTATACCTGTACCACCTCAGAGAGCTGTAAAAGGAATTAAATGTGAACACAAATGGGAAAGAGTTTTATAACAATAAAATAGTGTGTAAATCCTTAAAATCTCCACTAGGAACTCAATGAAACGGTTAACTCCAATATCACAACTCATCATCCTCCATGATGTCAATTTTGGTATTCCTGCTTACTTAGTCCCCTCACCTTATGGCATCTGACTGGACACAGTGGAGAATAGATATTAGAGAGTTCACAGATCCTCCATTTAAGGAGGGTACATGGCTAGTTATAACATCATTTACCATTGACTTTATTATGTTCCTGCTTTACTAGATATTCTCCTCATCCCCATCTTATAACTTCTTTTTAAATCTTTTATCATGAGATTATGAACTGCTTGAGGGCAGGGTCTCTGCTTTTCTTTTTATGCCCAATTCTTAGCACACTACATGACATAGCAAGTATTTAATAAATGTTTACTAAATAATTGACCATCCTCAGACACTTTAAATACTAAAAAACAAGAAAGGAAAAGCTCCGGTAGCTCTATAATTCAGAAAATATGTCTAAAAAAAGTCTGGCAATAAAACAGTCCTCAGTCAGTTATTATTATAATTAAATTTGAAGTTAAATTAGATTCAAAATGAGAACCTAATATTAATAACTGGTGAAATTTTCTATTGTTATTTTTGGGAAAAAAAGACTGAAAGCACCATTTACAGCCTTATTGTGCCTCAATATAATAAGTGTAATTAAAGTATTTTGAAAATGTCACTTATTCCTAAGAACATGTCATGAATTAAGTGTGATAGCATAATAAATGAGGTCCTATGCAGGATTTCAGCATTTAATTTCCCTGTAGACTGCTCAAAGGTGTTCTCAAAGATGCCTTCCACAAAAGAAGTGCTATTTCTTCTTATTATTTAATTTTCCCCTCTACCAAAATTCTCTGATGCTATGCCATTGATAGACACATAGCACAGAATCAAGTAAAGCTGGATTCAAAATCTACCTCAGATACTTAGTAGCTCTGCAGTACTGGGCATTCTCACTTAACTTCGTTGAGTCTCAGTTTCCTTATCTGTAAAATAAGCATGATGGACTCAATGTTCTCCACCATCCCTTCCAGATCTAACTTTATAATCCTATCACATGTCCCTGGGCTATTCCAGTCAAACACCAGAAACACCAGTAGGTCCCACCACTTTTTTTAGCTTGGAAATGGAATACATATCTACTCTCCAGGAACTAAACCTAATAAGTGCAGAGAAGCTCATGAGAAAGAAGATGGCCAGCAGCTGACTTAGGTCTCAACAAATCAGAAAGTGCTGGATATGTTTGAGTTTTAACTGATGGAGGGAGTTTCCACAGGTATCAAATCTTACACCTCTGTAAGTATTGAACCAAAGTAAATAAGATTGACAGTTTATAGGGTTTATTCAACAATTACTCAAAAATCAGGCGACGTCATCTGTATGAAGACTTTCCTAATGCTCCCAGCTTCTAGTGTGGTCCATCTCAAACTACTTTTTAATTTTATTTTCCTTTTTACCAAGGTACGTTTTAACTTTTATTTTACTAACACTAATTTACTTATATGAATGTATATATCTGTATGTATGCATATGTTTTGTATGTATGTTTTTTGGCCTAATTAAACATTGTGCTGCATATATTTTTGTACGTATTTGTTCTTTCTCTCCTCCATTAGAAAGTAAGATCTTTGGAGATAGAGGCATTGCATTCTTTGTACTTTGTCATCAGTGTTTATCATAGTGTCTGACATATAAGAGAAGCTAAATCAATTCTTGCTGGCTGATTAACTGATTGGCTGTTTCCTCCAATGTCTTTCCACTTTTGGGGGAAAAAAGTTGCTATTTATTTACTTTCCAGGAAATGAATTTTACTTTTTAGAAAAGAAGGTCTAGAAGTCGGTTCTCAGAGAGCAAAAGATGACCATTTACCTTAGTAGATACCTGGACTGTCTCATTTTTGAAGACAAACTAGACCAAAAAGCAAATTTAAAATAGTTATATGATAGAAGCATGCTGCTATAAATTTTTGGCCATTGATGTGTGTAGAAGTAGCATGTTACTTATAGGTTAGTAGATACTGGAAACGCCCCTTTCAAAACATCAGCATCAATATCTAAAATGCTAGCTCAAGTCTGCTAAGTCAACTACAAGCAAAATTAGGAAAAAAGAAGTTTCTCTTCACTATAAACCTGACCTCATTACAAATATATCATAAAATTTAGAGCTTCAAAGGACCATTTTACTTCTACTTCCTCATTTTACCAAGAGGAAACCAGGACAGCTAGGTAGTGCATTAGGTAAAGCACTGACCTAGAGTCAGGAGGACCTTATTTCCTCAGATATTTACTAATTCAACCTCAGATATTTACTAACTGTGTGACCACAGGCAAGTTGCTTAACCCAAATTGATTCATTTTTTTAAGGTGAAACTAAGTCACAGAGGGGCAGGAACTTGCCCAAGGTCAGACAGGCTGAGTAACAAGAATTTGAATTTCTATTCCCTGATTTCTATGTCAGTATTACTTCAATGATACCTAAAGTTCAAAAATTTATAGTAGGAATGGGATTTATAGAACAACTCCTTAAAACTCTTCAATTCACAGAGGAGGGACCTGAGTCCTAGGAAAAATAAATGATTTTTTTCCCTATAGTCACCAGATAGCAAATGGTCAAGTCAGAATCTAAACCCAACTTCTCAGAATCTGCAACCAATATACTTTCCTCTGTACTTCTTCTAAAATGTTGGGCTCTGCAAAAAAAAAAAAGAAAAGAAAAGAAAAGCTTCCTTTGAAATGATTCAGGTAGAACTCTTAAACAAATTAGGACTAATATGACAAGCCATTACCAAGATGACTTCAAATGAATAAAGGTTGATTCCCATAATTCACAAGAAGAAAGGGGACTCTCTCAAAACCCACAAGATAGAATACATTAAGTAACTCCTTCTTGAGAGAGTAGGAAACACAATTCACAGAAAAAGCAAAAAACATCATAGATATCATCGATGCCCTGGTCTCCACTGGTAGGATTGAATTTTAGACTTAGTCATTTCCAAGTCTCTCTTGACAAACTTTAGAGCAGTGATCATGATGGAAAATAAACTTCTTGATGGCATGGATTCTTTCATTTTGCATCTGAATCCTCAAAATACACCACAGTGAATGGCACATGGTTGGTGCTTATATATTTTTCTGATTCATTAGTAAAGCTCTTGGGGATAGATTCAGCAATGACAGGTCCTTAAAATTCGTTCTTCTACTGTGTAATCAGCAGAACTATAGTCTAAGGCTAAGCATGAGCTTCTTGTATCACTTGATACAGTTTTTAAGAAGACACTAGCTGCTTATCAGTTAAGGGAGTTGATAGAGCATGTCTATATTCTCCCTCGTAATTGCCTTGAGAGGTAATAAGCAAAAGCTGACATTTACAGCTATTTAGATCCATCGTTCTCTTTTTCATCATTAATTGAACTAATAGCTTAATGTGTTACCTCTCCTTAATAATAATACTCTTCTGAGAAATACTGTTTTAACCCAAACAAATGACAATACTGGTTGACATTTCATATAAGATGACAAGTCAATTTAAGAATTATTTTAAGATGGATAGAGTTACAACACCCTAAAATATACCATATAAGGAACTCATTATCCCTATACAAATGACAAGGCTTGTCTGTAAATATGTCCTTAGGTCGTTATATTATTCCATGATTAGAAAGGCATAGATATGTGCTTAGCTGTGACAGAAGCAAAGGGTGTCTTAGATTACTTTTGCATGGCAAATAACCATTTCTATTGATCTGCATAGTTGCCTACAAATAATAACTTCAGTTCAATTTAATTCAACAATCATTTTTGTGCTAACAGCTGAGGGTATACATATAAAAAACAAAAGTTAATGCTATAAAAATACTTAGGGAATGTGTTTGTGTGTATTTGTGTGTGTATGATAGTTTAGAGCTGATGTTGATGATTACAATGTATAGGTACAGTAGTAAATATGTTATCCTTAACAGAAATAGAGAAGTCTGTAGGCTGACAGGATTCTGGAAAAATTATGAATTCCAGTACGTCTGAAATACCAATAAAGTGATGGATATTTACAACAGGTGGTTGATAATGTGGAACTGGGGTTCAGGAGAAATCTTAGTTCTGTATAGTTACACTGAGGAATTATCTTCAATAAAAATAAGACTTGTTCCTGTAAATTGATGGGATCACTGTGGGAGAGATTTTAGAGAAAGAAGGGAAGATAGGACAGCCTTGAAAGAATGATTGCCCAGATTTATTAGAAGAAAGGAGAGGAAAGAAGATTCCAAAAATAAAATTGAGGTGCTGAGCAAAAGAAAAATTCAAGAATCAGTCCCATCTTATGAATCTGGATTTAGTAGGGTAGTGGTAGACTCAAGTGTAATAGAGAAACCCAAAGAACTCATATCTTACTATTCTTTTTTTATTATTAAAAATCCCTTACAGACATTTTCTTATGTAATTCTCACAACGTTCCTGGGAAACAGGATTAACAGAAGTCACATTATCAGATGAAGAATACTGGCATGATAAGTGTTTTCTCCAAATGGTCATAATAATTGGCAGTCAAGAATGGAATCTGTGTCTTCTGAATTTCAGTCCAGGACTCTTTTCACTATGCTACAGTGACTCCATAATCCCTATAGGATGAACTTGTAAAAGATTAGATTTTTGACTGTCCTTATCCCAGACTGAAACTATTTATTGAATAATTAGCTTTGACTCTCTTTGCTACTAAAAATTATTAATCAAAAACAGAAGAAATAATAAACTAGTTCTAAACAAAGTAAAATTCATAGGTTCAATCAGATTGAAAAACAAAATAAAACAGACCAACCTTAAGACTTTAATGGAAAATCCAATCTTTTACAGTATTCATCAGTAATGGACATAAAAAGCAAGTTAAGGTTTCTCTTTTTGATTCTATGAGTGATGATATGGAGACTCTATTTTTCTTTATAGGCTACTGCTAAGGTATTGTAATAGAAGAGTGGAAAAATAGTTAATTCACTGAAAAAGAAAACAAAGTCCTTCTCAAATTGACATCATATAAACAAGTCAATTGGTGAATTTATTTGATTTTTCAGCTATTTTATTTTTATAATTTTTACTCACAAAACCAAGAGCAAAAAGTAATTTCACAAGAGATGAAGATAAAAAACGTATTGCTTGTACTTAGAAAAATATGCATATAAACACATATGCATGTGATACATGTATATATGGGTTCATTTATCTTGATTCCCTGGCCACTTGTGTTCCTCACATAATTCTCAGACATTAGAATGATGTATATGTAATTTTCCCACCAAATTTGTAGATGAAAGTGCACAAGAATTACTCTTTTTTTATTTAGGGATTATCATGATAGTTCTCTAAATTAATCTCCTTTGAATTATAAATTTTTAGCTAACTAGCAAAAACAACACATTGGTGTTTGATCAAGATATATGTTTGATAGGATTCTGAGATTATGATAAAAATATGTAAATCTTTGGGCAGTTTTCTGAAGGCCCATATGTAAGGAGGCTGCCATGTAAGACAAACACTGTGTGTGTGTGTGTGTGTGTGTGTGTGTATGTATGTATGAGAGAGAGACAGAGACAGAGACAGAGAGAGACACAGGGAAGAGACAGAAATGGAGAGAGACAGACAGAGAGATAGAGACACACACAGATGAAAGAGTAAGAGAGGGGAGAGAGAGAGAGAGAGAGAGAGAGAGAGAGAGAGAGAGAGAGAGAGAGAGAGAGAGAGAGAGAGAGAGAGAGAGAGAGAAAACAGAGAGAGAACAGAGAGAGACAGAGAGAACAAAATAATGGTAAAACTGACCTTGGAGAGTGAAAAAATTGTCTTTACTCATTCATTTGATGCAAATTGACTCTGTGACCCTGGGCAAATCACAGCATCTCAGTGCATCAGGAAATTTTCTCATAACTTGAAATAAGGAATACTTATGATATAGTTCCATTTTGTGACAACAGTATGATATGTGTGTGTGTGTGTGTGTGCATGTGTACTTTTTACTGATGGTAGATGGACTTAGAACATCTGACCTTGATGAGATGAAATCAGGTCAACTTGCATTCCACACTGACAGATGATACTTGAATTTCTTATTAGGTACAAATTTCACTGTTTTTATTTTAATTCCATGCGTTTTGAAATGGATATCACTCCAAAATAGTTTTTAAAGAACAGACTACAATGAACACTGGAGATACTATGATAGCTAGTGATATGGGGAACTCAAGCATTGAAAGGGTCGGTAAAGTAGAGGATCAGTTTCACCAAACTGTAAATAAATTGGAGTCAAAAGCCCACATGCACACACATAGACACAACAAGTACAATAGAATATCAAGATCAGACAGGCTATTACTTTAAAATAGACTAATTATTCCTCAGAAAATAAGCAAAAACTTTCCAAAGGAACTGGCATCTGCAGGGTTTGTTATTGATTCCACTAAAAACCAGTGTAAGCATCTTAATGTAAGAAGAACAGCAAAGGAACCCATTTGAAAACAGAACAAAGACTACTGACTACTTATAGGAATTGAGGTGGGATATATGTTGGCATGGTCAACATACTATAATAACTGAAGACTGAGAAAACATAACTAATGATACTCACTTTTTAATTCAAGACTATACTAACACATACATCAGAAATCTAGATGAGTTTGATCATCTACATCAGACTATAAAACACACACACAAAAATGTTTAGGCTATTATTTTTAATGTTTAGTTAGCATGGGAGTTTTACAATCAATGAAGGAATTCTGAATTCTGAAAAATGCATTCATATATTGAGATGAAAATATATTCCAGAATTATAGAAAATATCACTCAAAGATGAGATATTGAAACTTGACCTTATGCAATGCCATATGTCACAGAAAGAATTCTACAATGGAAAAGATATGAATTTTAATAGGAAATTTTCAAAGGAAAAGATACAAGTTATCAACAACCATACAAAAATATTCCAAATAACTTGTAATTAGAGAAATTAAAATTAAATAAATCTTGAAGTTTTACCTAATAATATTAAGGTTGGTTAAGATGTCAAAAACATAAAAATAAAAATATGAGCAGTTCTACAGCATATAAATATATTTTGGGGGGAATCTAAGAATTAATATAGTCTTTTTGGAAAGTAACTAGCAATTTTCCCAAAAGCACAACAATCTGTCCATATACTTTAATCCAGAAATATCACTACTAGTTTGAAAACTAAAGAAGTATCTTAAATTGGAGGAATTGCTAAACAAATTATGATATATGAATAAAATGCAATATTTTCGAGTCAAAGGCAACATTAAATAGATAGTTTCAAAGAAATTTTCAGTGTCATATATGAACTGATGGAGATTGAAAGGAACAGAAGTAGAACTTGTATGATTAAAATATTGCCAAATTTTTAAAGACTTTATAACTTTGATCACAAGATGTTAGTGGACTAAATACACTATCTCCTCCCAGAAATAAGATGTAATTTAATTATGGAATAAGACATACTTTTTAGAAATGTAGAATTTATGAATTAGTTTTGCTGGCCTTTATACATTTGTTATAAGGGGCTTGTTTTCAGATTTTTATATCAGTTTGGAGGAAAAGGCAGAAGGAAAAAAATAAATAGGTTGTAAGTAGTATATAAAATGCAAAAAGTACATATAGCTAATTCATGTTGGGGCTATAATCAAGGCTGGACTTGAAAAGCAATGACTATTCTTCAAAAATTTATTTAATAACCTGGTAGAATTTATACCAGGAATTGAAGACTGGTTCAATATTAGAAAAATTATTAACATTATTGATCATAACAAGAACAAAACTAACAGAAAAAACTTGATTATCTGAACAGATACAAAAAAAAAACAAAAAACTTTGGACAAAATACAACACCCGTTTCTACTGAAAACACTGGAAAGCGTGGTAATAAATGGATCTTTCCTAAAAATAATAAATAATATCTAGTAAAACCATCTGCAAGCATTCTATGTAATGGGGACAAGCTAGATGCATTTCTAATAAGATCAGGGTGAAACAAAAATGTCCCTTATGACCACCGTTATTCAATATGGTATTAGAAATGCTAGCTGTAGCAATATGAGGAGAAAAAGAAATTGAAGGAATTAGAATAGGCAACAAAGAAACTAAGCTATCACTCTTTGCAGGTTATATGATGACATACTTAGAGAATCCTAGAGAATAAAGTAAAAAACAACTTGAGATAATAAACAAGTTTGGCAAAGTTGAAGGTTATAAAATAAACCCAGATAAATCATCTGCATTTTTAGATATTACTAACAAAACCCAACAGCAAGAAACAGAAGGAAAAATCTCATATAAAGCTATGGTAGACAATATGAAGTATCTGGGAGTCTACTGGCCAAAACAAAACCAGTGACTACATGATCACAATTACAAAATCCTTTTCACACAAATAAAGTCAGAATTAAGCAAGTGGAAAAACATGAGTGGCTTGTGAATAGGTTGAGCTAATATAATAAAAACTACAACTCTAAGTAAATTAATTTACTTATTCTGTGCCCTACCTATCAAACTACCAGATAATTACTTTTGAGAGCCAGAAAAAATAGTATCAAAATTCATCTAGAAGAACAAAAGGTCCAGAATATCAAGGGAACTAATGAAAACAAATGCTAAGGAAGGTGGTCTAGCCCTACCAGATTTCAAATTGTATTATAAAGCAGCAGTCATCAAAATCACTTGTTACTGGCTAAGAAACAGAGGGCAGACCAGTAGAGTATGTTAGGTGTTCAAGACACAGTAGTCAATAAATATAGCAATCCACTGTTTGATAAACCCAAGGACCCCAATTTCTGGAATAAGAAATCAGACTAAAGCCTGACACCACACACAAGAATGAAGTCCAAATGAATATGTGTTCTAGGTATTAAAATTGATACTGTAAACAAATTAGGGGAGCAAGGAAGAGTGTGTTGTCAGATTTATGAAGAATGGAAAGATTTATTACCCAACAAGAGACAGAGAACATTATTAAATGCAAAATGGATAATTTTGATTGCATTAAAATGAAAAGTTTTTGCACAAGCAAACCCAATATAATCAAGATTAGGAGGAAAACAGACTGGGAAAGAACTTTTGCAACTAGTGTCTGGGATGAAGGTCTCATTTCTAAAATATATAGAAAATTGAGTCAAATGTACAAAAATACAGGTCATTCTCCAATTGATAAATGGTCAAAGGATGTAAACAGAGAGTTTTCAGAGGAAGAAATTAAAGCTATCTATAATCATATGAAAAAAAATGCTCCAAATCACTCTTGATTAGAGAGATGCAAATCAAAACATCTTTGAGGTACCACATCACACCTATCAGATTGGCAAACATGACAAAATAGGAAGATGATAATTGTTGGAGAAGATGTGGCAGGTTGGAACACTAACTCATTGTTGGTGGAGCTGTGGGCTGATCCAACCATTCTGGAGGGCAAATTGGAACTATGCCCAAAGGGCTGCAAAAATGTGAATACCGAGGAGCCAAGATGGCGGAGTAGAAAAACACACATACGCTATCTCTGAACCCACAGCCTATAAAATACCTGTGAAGAAGAACTCCCAACAAATTCTGGAACAGCTGAAGCCACAGAACAACAGAGTAGAGGAGATTTCTTTTCCAGAGAGATCAGAAAAACTGACACCAAAAGTCTGTCGCACACCAGACCGACAGCAGAACCCTGCCCTGCCCTGGCCACATGGCTTGAGAGGAGCAGATCCGAGCAGGCATCAGGGAAGGAATCTCCAGCAGCCACTCAGTTCCCTCCACCCACAGGTGCAAAGGTCAGTGAGAAAGCCTGTTTGGCTGACCCAGAGGGGAGTGGGGTGTCTCCATAACTCAGGCCCCCTTGGGAAACAGCAGTGGACAGAAGTTCCCAAAGCAGACAGGAGCTTGCATTCACTGTTGAAGGTCTCCACATAAACCCCCTGAGGGAAGTGAGCCCTGTGTGATGGCCCTGCCTCAACCTGAGCAGCTGAACTTAATCTCATAGTGAAGAGCAGTCCTGCTCCAACCTGAGCACCTGAATTCAATCGTACATTGAGTAGCAGCCCTGCCCCTGCCAAAAGCCCTGAGGCTGGGAAGCAACATTTGAATCTTAGACCCCAAGCACTAGTTGGGCGGATTTGGTGCACAGGTGGATGTGGAAAGGAATCTCAGAACTCAAGTGACTGGCTGGGAAAATGCCCAGGAAAGGGAAAAAAAATAAGACCATAGAAAGTTACTTTCTTAGGGAACAGATATTTCCTCCCTTCCTTTCTGATGAGGAAGAACAATGCTTACCATCATGAAAAGACATAGAAGTCAAGACTTCTGTATCCCAAACATCCAAAATAGATATTGAATGAGCTAAGGCCATGGAAGAGCTCAAAAAGGAGTTTGAAAAGCAAGTTAGAGAGGTGGAGGAAAAACTGGGAAGAGAAATAAGAGAGATGTAAGAAAAGTATGGAAAGCAGGTCAACATCTTGCTAAAGGAGACCCAAAAAAATGCTGAAGAAAATAACACCTTGAAAAAAAGTCTAACTTAATTGGCAAAAGAGGTTCAAAAAGCCAATGAGGAGAAGAATGCTTTCAAAAGTAGAATTAGTCAAATGGAAAAGGAGGATCAAAAGCTCACCGAAGAAAATAGTTCTTTCAAAATTAGAATGGAACAGATGGAGGCTAATGACTTTCTGAGAAACCAAGAAATCATAGAACAAAACCAAAAGAATGAAAAATGGAAGGGAATGTGAAATATCTCATGGGAAAAACAACTGACCTGGAAAATTGATCCAGGAGAGACAATTTAAAAATTATGGGACTACCTGAAAGCCATGATCAAAAAAAAAAAAAGCCTAGACAACATCTTTCATGAAATTATCAAGGAAAACTGCCCTGACATTCTAGAACCAGAGGGCAAAATAAGTATTGAAGGAATCCATCGATCACCACCTAAAAGAAATCCAAAAAGAGAAACTCCTAGGAACATTGTGGTCAATTTCCAGAATTCCCAGGTCAAGGAGAAAATATTGCAAGCAGCTAGAAAGAAACAATTCCAGTATTATATAAATAAAATCAGGATAACACAAGATCTAGCAGCTTCTACATTAAGGGATCTAAGGGTGTGGAGTAGGATATTCCAGGAGTCAAAGAAACTAGGACTCAAACCAAGAATCACCTACCCAGCAAAACTGAGTATAATACTTCAGGGGAAAAAGTGGTCTTTCAGTGAAATAGAGGACTTTCAAGCATTCTTGATGAAAAGACCAGAGCTGAAAAGAAAATTTGACTTTCAAACACAAGAATGAGAAGAAGCATGAAAAAGTAAACAGCAGAGAGAAGTCCTAAGGGACTTACTAAAGTTGAACTGTTTACATTCCTACATGGAAAGACAATATTTGTAACTCTTAAAACTTTTCAGTATCTGGGTATTTGGTGGGATTACACATGTACACACACACAAACACACACACACACGTACGCACACACACACATGCTTGTACACACAGAGACAGAGAGCACAGAGTGAATTGAATAGGATGGGATCATACCTTAAAAAAATTACGGTAAATGGTGAGAAAGAAATGTTTTGGGAGGAGAGAGGGAGAAATGAAATGGGGCAAATTATCTCTCATAGAAGAGGCAGGCAGGAGACTTTTTACTGGAGGGAAAAAGAGGGGAGCTGAGAGAAAAACATGAAGTTTACTCTCATCACATTCGACTAAATGAAGGAATAAAATGCACGCTCATTTTTGTATGAAAACCTATCTTACAACAGGAAAGTGGCGGAGAAGGAGATAAGCATGGAGGGAGTGATGATGGAAGGGAGGGCAATGGGAGCAGGGAGCAATTTGAAATGAACACTCAGGGAGGGACAGGATCAAAAGAGAGATTAGAAGCAATGGGGGACAGGATAGTATGGAGGGAAATATAGTTAGTCTTACACAACACGACTATTATGGAAGTCATTTGCAAAACTACACAGATATGGCCTATATTGAATTGCCTGCCTTCCCAAAGGGAATGGGTGGGGAGGGAGGGATGGGGAGGAGTTGTAACTCAAAGTTTTAGGAACAACTCTTGAGTATTGTTCTTGCTACTAGGAAATGAGAAATACAGGTAATGAGGAATAGAAAGTTATCTGGCCCTACAAGACAAAAGAGAAGATGGGGACAAGGGGTGGAGGGATGATAGAAGAGAGGACAGATTGGTGATAGAGGAAATTAGAATGCCCTGTGTATTGGGGTCGAGGGAGGGGATAAATGGGGAGAAAATTTGGAACCCAAAATTTTGTGAAAATGAATGTAAAAATTTAAATAAATAAATTTAAAAAAAAAGTTTCTTAAAAAAATAAATAAATAAATGAAAGAAAAAAATTGTGAATACCCTTTGACCCAGTGATATTGCTACTGGGACTCTATCACAAAGAGATCACAGAAATGGGAAAGTGTCCCACAGGTACAAAAATATTTATATCCATTCTCTTTGTGGTGGCCAAAAACTGGAAATCAAGGGTATGCCTATCAATTAAGGAATGACTGAACAAGTTGTGGTATATGAATGTAATAAAATACTACTGTGCTATGAGAAATGATGAATAGGAATACTTCAGAGAAGCCTGGAAAATCTCATGTTAACTGATGTTGAGTGAAAGGGCTCGAACTAGGAGAACTTTGTACACAGCAACAGCCACAGTGCGCAAAGAATTTTTCTTGTAGAATTTGTACTTAATTGAAATGATGGACTTAAAAAATTTCCAATGGACTCTTCAGGCAAAATGCCTTCTATATCCAGAGAAAGAACTATGGAATTGGATCAGAGATAGAAACAGACCATTTTCTTTTTTATTATGTTTTGTTTTGTTTTGGTTTCTCCCATTCATCTTAATTCTTCTCTGCAACATATATTTAATAGGAAACTACATGTAGAACCTATATAAGATTTTAATGCCATCTCAGGGAGGGAGTGAGGAGGGAAGGAGTGGAAGGGAAGGGAAAAAATCTAAGATATATGGAAATTATTGTCAAACATAGCAAACAAATAAAATAATTTAATAAAATATATTTAATATCTAATGGGATATGCTTTCATAATAAAGATTGAAGAATGTGTGTCAAAACCATATGAACTCATTATACAAACATGTTCAACATATGATTTCAGCAAAACATTATATAGTATAATAATATTTAAAATATGTAACTGTTTAAAGTTAATTTAATAAGTCAATAAATGTCATCATTTTATTTGGCTCCAGATATTTTTAAGAAGAACAGGAGAGGATAATATTGAAGAATTATGTGCTAGGAAGAGGAGAAAGGTTGATGGGTGGAAAGACAGACTACACAACTAGTACCCAGCAAATGTCTTGGAAAAGGAAAGAATGTATCCAGAATGGTTTGGGACAGCATCATTTGTTAACCTTATAGTAGAAGATGACCAAGAGATGAGCAGGATTGCCAGGAATTGAGCATTTGTGATATGTATCTTTGGAGAGGAATTTCAAATTCATGTGGTTGTAGAGCTATTTGAAGGTTTAGGTTTGTGTGTGTGGGGGGGTGTACACATAAGGAATTTGGAGGGAAAATACACACAATCACACACACACATATTGCCTGTCTTTAATGGGGGCAGGAGCAGGCAAGATTTGGGATTCAACTGACAGAGGTATATCCTGGTAAGAAAACTTCTTCTAACAGTGTAAATTATTATATTATACACAAGTAATGTTCTTAAAGGTTTGACTGAGGCACTGAGAAACTCCATGACTTGTCTGAGATCACACAACTAATGTGTTAGAGGTGGGAGTGAAGAGTTCAAAAGCAAACTGTAAAGGCAACTTTTGTGCTCTCTCTTTCTCCCTCTCTCTCTCTCTGCTTCTCTTTCTCCTTTCATCTCTGCCTGTGTCTGTTTTTTTGTCTGTCAAGACATACATATAAAGCTATGTTTGTGTGAGCATATATATGTATGTATGTATGTATATGTATGTTATCACTATACATACATAGCTATGTGCATATGAGTACTATACCTTTATGTATGTATATATTTATTTGAATTATATACAAACATATATAAAACCTAACATATGTATGCAGATATATATATGCATGCACATAATATATGCTTTGCTATTATTTTAATAGCATTTAGAATGCTTTATAATTCCTATATTAGGACTAAACTGAATTAAAATAGTCAGTGATCTGGCTTAATTTCTTCTAAAATGCACTGCACCGTGGTTCACTACATCTAATAATTGAAACAATATCTCTACTGGTGTATTTAAGCTTCTAGAAAGTTATGCAAATTAAGCAGAACATACTGTTTCATTAATTAATATTCCAAGCACAGGACTTTCCTCCCAATTAATACATTACACATTTCATGGGATGATGGGAATGGTATATAACAATGCTGTAGACTGATTAGGAGAATAAATCTTTCCAATTTACAGACATGTTATGTACTGACACAAAATATATAATGTTAAAGAAGTTGAATGAAAAATGTCCACCATTTTGTCTAGACCCTGTAAAGATGCATTGTGCATCTGCAGTAATTCAATATTTTTAATCTCTCCTTATTGCTAACCAAAACTAAAACTTTTTGTGTTGGGGCAGTTGGAATATGAAAACAACTTCAGATGAACAAAAAAATGACTCTATGTGTATGTGTGTGTGTGTGTGTGTGTGTATGTGTGTGTGTTTTAGGTGTTCTATGCGGTGTTACTGAAGTGTGAGAAAATGACAGGAAAGAAAATGTCCTATTCTTCAGGAGGAGAACACAGTGGCAACCTATTATTGAATTTAATAGTGATAGCATACTTAAGATACAGATTTATTTTACCATAAAGTTTATATGAAAAGTCCAAAGGTAATGCTGGAGAAAGGGGCATAGAAGACCCAGAGGAAAATATTATCATTAAGTATCAGACACATTGTCATATATCACCTAATATTTTCACTTTCATTCTCTGTGCTAAACTAGACATTCTCCCTTCACATTATCAGTCTTACCATTTTAAAAGTTGTAATATCATATTAAAGCTGAAATTAACATTAGATTCTACCTGATTCCAACACCTTCATTTCATACATCAGGAAAATCAGACCTACTGATACAAGATTCTCAAGGTATCACAGGTTGTCAACTCACAGAGACAGTACTTAAACTCATGTTCTCTCTTTACAAATCCAGTGTACTTTACACTATACCATTTTACTTCCTCTTTGATCTTGTTTTATTCTACAGTTCTCAAGGTAAACAAAATGATTTGTCTAAAATAGAGTTCAGGATCACTTATACAAAATTATTTTAGTTAGACTTTCTTGGTAGAACATCCATTTTCCCCCGAGTGTTAATGCTGATAGGGAATTCAACTATAGCATAAGCTGATTCCTTAAGAGAGATGGAAGAGATTGGACTTGATCCAATTTGGAAAATAGGGATCTAAAATGGATCATTGCAACCAAAGTTTATCCTTTCAACATCTAGGCTCTTGTGGTAAGACCAAATGGACTTGAATTGTAGAACTTCAGAAACAACTTCAGAAAAATACAAGAAAAAAAAAACTTAAGAAAAAAAGTAAGATTTATAGAGATCTAAAGGAATAGCTAGAGAATAAGCTTTGAAGTCAAGAAGACCCAGACTCAAGTCTCATCTCTGAAACATATGGGCTGTATGACCTCAGACAAGTAACTCTCAGTGCTGTAGACAACTCTTAGAGATTATAATGATATAGGTGTTAGAAGTAACTTTTAAAAACTATAAATTGCAGAATAGGGAGTTAATATGCATTGGTGGAGGTAACTTCATTATTCAGAATTAAGTCACAACAATGAATTCACAGGTCCATCTAATATCCCTGCAGTGAACTTAAATATCAACTACATCTTTTGAGTGTGAATGATAATCCCAGTAAGTACTCATATTATTTAAATTTGCATTACATATTCTCATTGGATGGGAACCAATTATCCTTTTTTATATAATTATAACTTTGAATAGTGTTGTTTAAAATACATATGATCGCTTCACAGGATCTATTAATCACACTTATTGAGGCCTGTCTCTATTACCAATAATGATGTTTGATGAAGGAGCATAAGATAATATATTAGTTATCAAGAGTATGTATGATTGAAGAATGAATTGGATTGTTCATGCATCAAGACTGAGACAAGAAATGGAAAATCATAGTGATATCTTGCTATCCCTAATATAGTAAGAGACTAAAACAAAGGTAGTCATGTTTTCATAGACATCATTTATGGAACATTTAAGAGACAATATAATAAATAAACAAGTACATTTTTACTACCTATAATAGAGAGTATCAATGTAAAAGTGGAAAAATTTGTTTTCACAAAACTCATGTTTCATTGACAGTATTATACAAGGTAAGAAGACTTGAAGTAATTATGATCTTTAAGTAAAGTGGATACCTATGAAAATGGAATAATTGTCATTTCAAAACATCAACGTGTTTAGTGAAAACCTTGGAAACCTAAATATATTTTAGCTAGGAATATCTTTGAGTCAGAGTTTTAAAAACATTATTATTGCCTCATTTTTCTACTTTAATCTGACATATGATTTGCAACCTGTTAGGGCAAAGAAAATCATGAAATAAGAAATAGATTCAATAAAAATTCCTCAATCATAGGACCACTTGATCTACTACAGAATTAGAGAATTGACCTCAGAGAAAGTAAGACCTAGGTTAAAATCCCATGTCTAACGCAAAGTGGCTACATGACCATGGCAAAGATTATTTAATTTCTCAGTGCTCTAGGCAACTCTCTAAACTGATAAACTGCAAATAAAATGCTTCTTAATTGGTAGAATGGGTTTATTTAATGGTGAACTTCCTGTAGCAAAGAAGTCTTAGTTCTAGTCTTATCCTTTACTAGAAGCTAGTTTTAATCTATGTCTTTCATCTATTTGATGTCCTATCTTATATAAAAGATACTGATAATTTCTCTTCTCCAAGATATATGCAGAGGCAAGGGTTTCTTGCAACCAAATTATGAAAATAATCAGAAATGTTCATATTGCATAGGCATGACCAAGGTAAAGTCTCTGAAATCCTTCTTAATTTTATATCAAATCCAGGAAATCAAATGCATCTATAGACAAACATATTTGTTCTATATGTAAATTAAGTTCTAATTCAGTTATTTTTAAATTCAGTGAGGTTAACAGAATTATATTAAATGTGTTAGTGTAGAATGCAAGTGTGATATCTTTTTATGGTGGTGTAATTAACATTAAGATTAGCATTTAAACGGACATATGGCTTAAATGACTATATTGACTCGGATCCTAGGTAAGTCAATATGTCTCTTTCATCCTCAGTTTCCTCATCTGTGAAATGAAAACACTGGATTGCATGGCTCCCAGATCCTCACCCAAGTCTATAATTCTTCCCATCCCTAATTCTACAATCTCATTAAATAGTACAGTGGAACACTTCCCTCATATGGGTCATCTGAAAGATTTATGCAATGTGGATTGATTCATGTTCTCCAAAACATAAAAACACCTTTCACTAAGCACGTGTCGTAATAAGGTTTTCCTAAGAGACTAAAACCTCACATTTATGTAACTTTTTGCAATGTACAGTGCCATGATTCCTTACAATAAATCTAAGGTAAACCAGGTTATCATTTTAGAGATTAGGAAATATGTTCTGTGAGATGAAGAAGACTTGTCAGGACAAGGGGTCTCCCAGGGACATTACTGTTCATAAATGATAGAATCAAAACTAATACCTACGTCGTTCTCTTCCAAGTGCAAATCATTACTCCAAATTAGATTGTGTTCCCCACTTGAAATTAAACATAAAAATCAATATGTATGTCTTTATCTCATTTTCCATTTTTTTCAGTCAATATCTGTCTTTTGTTCCCCCAGTCAGTGTTCTTAACCAGTGATTTCATCAGCAATAAGAACAAAATTCTTGATGTGAAAGGAGGCTGTCTCTACTGGAACATGTCAACTGTTATCTACAGTTTTAAGACTGCAATATCTGTTGTGGAGGAGTTAAATAACTCATATGGTATCACTCAAATAGTAATATCAGAAGCGGCACTTGAATCCACACATTCCTTATATAGAAAGGTAGTTATGAATTAAGTCATTGTTATTTCTTACCCATAAAGTTTTGATGCTTTGTTCTATGATATCCTGTGAGTTACATAAATAAACTGAGGTGACTACTTTAGGCCTCCTCAAAAATATGATTATCAGAATGACACATCTGTTGTCCCATAAAATCACAAACTGGAAGGCAATTTAGTAGAATTTTCTCTTTTCATAGAGTAAGATACTTGGGCCTGGATAGGTAGGTAGCTTGTCCAAGGTAAGTCAGGAAGTTTTTGGCAGATAATAGGATCTGAACTTGGATCCTTTGACTCTCAATACATATCTTTGTCCACTACACCACAGCAGGCAGCTGGTGATATAATCACATGGATATCTCACTAATCCCCTGCTTGGTCGGGCAAACAAGCTGTAATCGTAATTTAAATGGGAAGATTGTTCCCATTCATTAATAATAGGCCTATGTGACATGTCTGGGTGAAACAGGGAGGGGTGGAGTAGGAAGAATGGAATAGGAAGAGGCAAAGTTGGAGCAAAACTCAGAGGAAGTTGATCAGACTAGTCAAAGTTTGGAAGGACAGAGAAAGCAGGCAACTAGGGAAGCAATTAACATGAGTGGGAGAGCTTGTTTGTGATGTTATTTAAGGGAGTCTGTTTGTGTAAGGATTTGGTTTGTGGGAAGCCTAAGGGAGGGAAGGTTTGAGGATAGTGATGCCCCTGCATTTTTATTGCTTATAAATTTCTTTGTTTCTATAGTAGATTGCGGTTTCTCATGATGAGATTCATCTTTCTGGTGTTTGAATAAATGTTTTGGTCCTGTCATCCATGTGGAGAGTCTATTATATTTGTGATTCAGAACTGTGCTGGCATATTCATAGCCGACATAGGTGCTGTGAATATCATGTGGGTCTTGCACAAGCTCACATGTTGAGGATCATAAAGGAAGGGTTTCTCTCTTCCCTTCTCTGAAAATGAAGCATGAGGAGAAGAATGAAATTAATGATTTCCTGAATTTAACAATCAACAGATATGTTTTCTTTACCCACCAGCTTTTGTCTATGTTAATATACTGAAAAAATATTTGACACTCTAGTATTAAACTGAGCAGCAAATTAAAGTAAAGAATAAAATTTTCATCACTACTGTGTTTTCCAACTTTGAAAGTTAGATGATATTAATTCTAAGTCTGTGAGGTTAGCAGACTTTTAATAAGACTAGATGAGAACAAATCAGATTGGAACTAATAGAATTTGTGATGTATTTTTACCAATGACAGTTAACAAGAACTGTGATCAGGATGTCATTCTTTAATCCTTGACTTGTTTAAAGAATGTTTCATTTATTTTTTTTTTCTCCCCTACTTTGAACTCTTACATTTTAGGAAGATTTCTTCATCTCCACCTGGAGGAAACCAAGCACATAAGACACCTGGAGGCAGAAGCTGAAAAGTATCTCTTTAATTGGAAATGATTATTATGTGTAATTTGGGACAAGAAAGAATAATGTAATCTTCAAATGTACAATATTTTGGATATGGCAATTTACATCAGAAGAGTCTGAAAATTACAGAAACTAAGGACATTCAGGAAACAATCAATCATATAGCATGAACTAATTGCAGGATGGGCTAAGCAGACTCTACCCAGAGCTAAAGATAAAAATGAGACAGAAAACATTTTAGGAAAGACACAGCAGCAAAGTCACCAATGGAACATAAATATTTCCAGAATGAATACAGTCTATTTCAGTAGGGACACCTCAGGTACCAGGTATTCATCTCTCTGTGTGTTGTTGTCTCTGTCTCAACAGCTTCCTGCATAGCATGATTGAAGGAAAACTCAATGTCACCATCACCTAAAGTTGAAAATATATATCTGATGTCTACTACAGTATCTTAAATTTGCAACATTAGTCATAGCATAACTGAGTTTGAAAGAGAAGAGAAAAAAATGCTTCAAAATCCCTCCCCTTTTTTCCTCCAGCTATCACAGTGCAAAGTCTAGCACCTTTCATTGCAATGGAGTCCTGACTGACTTCCATAACTCATATCTTAACTTATGCATTTTCCAATCAGCTGACAAAATAAGATTCCCAAAGCATATATCTGACCTTGCAACTCCCTTATCCAATTATGTCCTTTGGCTCCTTTTTACTTCTGGATGGTGCTTCACCTTCACATTCTCTTGAACCTTCAACTCAGGCCATCTCACTGTCTATTATCTGCTGCTTGGTACCGACTTCAGATTTATACTTGGTTGTGTGTGTGTATATATATATATACATATGTATATGCATATATATGCATACATACACATACATGTACATACAATATCTATTAACACTGATGACACACACACATATATATATACATGTATGTGAATATATAAACAAAGTCTCGTGCAAGTCATGTCATCATTTCTCTGATGGCATGATCTTCTTCAATATATAACCTGAAATGTTTATTGGAACATTTTTTTTTGTGATAGCGATGAATCAGAAATAAAATAAATGACCATTGATGTTGGAACAAAATATAGTACACAAATACAGTTGTAAATGTCTATGCTTTGAGAAAAACATGACTATGATGACTAGAGAGAAGTGGGCGAAATTAATGTGAACTGGGGCAAAGGATATATGCAAAGCTAAGAAAATAACTAAGTCAAAGTTAATGTAAAAACAATTAAAAATTATTTTTGCAAATTGTAAAGAGCAAGGCCTCAAAGAAGAGAGAAAAGATATATCCCTCCACTCTCTTGCAGAGGTGATGAATACATTGGTACAGAATATTGCATATGTTTTCAGATTTTTAAAATCTGCCTGTTTTCTTTTTTTCTTTGTCTTTATGGTCTTTTTCCTTAAAAAAAAATCTGGAGGAGGTGTCACGCCTCCCTCTGGTGAGCGAACCTTCCCGTCCGCCGGGGTGAAAGGTCGGGAAGATGGCGACGGCCTTGGTAGAGGAGGAGCAGCGAACATGCCCCGGGAGATCTGACAAAACCAAATCTTACATTACACCCATCACTGCAACTCTTCCTCAGTTCACCTCTGCCCCACTGTACTGGTCTGTTGGCAAGTGGGAGACTCTCAGTGCATCCTGGTGTTTCTTACAATTTCGAGATGAGCTGTGTGTGTAGAGGCTTCACAAAAGTTGTTCCAAATGATCATGAGAGGGGCGGAGCCAAGATGGCGGAGTAGAAGGACGCATGTTTAGGAGCTCCGAAACCAAAAGCCCATAGAATTAATGTAAAAAGAGTCCCCCATAACTTCTGGGTCAATACAAGGTGTGCAGAAGCAGAGTGGAAGAGATTTCCGTTCTAGGGAGCCCTGGAGACCCGTCCCCAGGGTCCGGCGCACCCCGGAAAGTGGACCCCACCCCCAGCGCTGCCCTGGCCGAGGCCCCAGAGAAGCTGATCCGAGCAGGCTTCAGAGACAGAAGCTCCGGCAGCCGGGAAAGTCCCTCCACCCACAGAAGCTACAGGTCAGTGAGAGAGGCTGAGATGGAGGAGAGGGGAAGCAGGGCGTCTCCGTGACTCGGGCCCCCTCGGGAGGAAGCAGCGGCGGCAGAGACGGGGCAGGAAGCGGTGGAGGCAGAGCTGTGGGCGGCGGCTGACGTGGCAGCGGCCCAGGACTCAGGAATCCCCCAACAGCAGGCAAGATCTTCATTACGGAAGATTCCCGCATAAAACCTGACGGAGCTGAGCCTGGGAGATGGCCCTGCCCCCACCCCGCTCTATTACTGAAAGCTTCTGCTCAAAGCCCCCGAGGGATCAGAGTCTGGGAGGCGGCCCTGCCCCCACCCCAGCACCTGAACTAAAGCTCACTGATTGACAGCCGGCAGGAGGAAAGCCCATTTAAATCTCAGAGGCCAAGCACTAGCTGGGCGGAACCAGGTGGGGGTGGAAAAGAATCTCGGAAGTCAAGTAACTGGCTGGGAAAATGCCTAGAAAAGGGAAGAAAAATAAGACTATAGAGAGTTTTTTCCAACAAATGCAAATGATCCCGACCTTCGGATCTGATGACGAGGACGTGTCCTTGCCATCAGGGAAAGACATGGAGGGCGGAGCCCCAGTACCCCAGACACCCCAGGGGGGTGGCAGGTGGGCTCAGGCCCTGGAACAGCTCAAACAGGATTTTGAAAAGCAAGTTAGACAGGTGGAGGAAAAACTGGGAAGAGAAATGAGAGAGATACAAGAAAAGTATGAAAATCGGGTCAATACCTTGGTAAAGGAGACCCAAAAAAATGCTGAGGAAATTAACACCTTGAAAAATAGGCTCACTCAATTGGCAAAGGAGGTTCAAAAAGCCAATGAGGAGAAGAATGCTTTCAAAAGCAGAATGAGCCAAATGGAAAAAGAGGCTCAAAAGCTCACTGAATTTAATAGTTCTCTCAAAATTAGAATGGAACAGATGGAGTCTAATGACTTTACGAGAAACCAAGAAATCACCAAACAAAACCAAAAGAACGAAAAAATGGAAGAGAATGTGAAATATCTCATGGGAAAAACAACTGACCTGGAAAATAGATCCAGGAGAGACAATTTAAAAATTATGGGACTACCTGAAACTCATGATCAAAAAAAGAGCCTAGACATCATCTTCCATGAAATTATCAAGGAAAACTGCCCTGACATTCTAGAACCAGAGGGCAAAATAAGTATTGAAGGAATCCATCGATCACCACCTGAAAGAGATCCAAAAAGAGAAACTCCTAGGAACATTGTGGCCAAATTCCAGAACTCCCAGCTCAAGGAAAAAATCTTGCAAGCAGCTAGAAAGAAACAATTCCAGTACTGTGGAAATACAATCAGGATAACCCAAGATCTAGCAGCTTCTACATTAAGGGATCGAAGGGCGTGGAATAGGATATTCCAGAAGGCAAAGGAACTAGGTCTCAAACCAAGAATCACCTACCCAGCTAAACTGAGTATAATACTTCAAGGGAAAATATGGTCTTTCAATGAAACAGAGGACTTTCAATCATTCTTAATGAAAAAACCAGAGCTGAAAAGAAAATTTGACTTTCAAACACAAGAATGAGAAGAAGCATGAAAAAGGAAACAGCAAAGAGAAATCTTAAGGGACTTACCAGAAGTGAACTGTTTATATTCATAGAGAGAAAGACAATATTTGTAACTCTTAAAACTTTTCAGTGTCTGGGTAGTTGGTGGGACCACACATACACATGTACACGCATGCACACACATACACACATGCACACACATACAGAGATAGAGAGCACAGATTGAACTGAATAGGATGGGACCATACCTTAAAAGAAACTAAGGTAAATGGTGAGAGAGAAATGTAGGGGGAGGAAAGAGAGGGAAAGGGAAGGGGGTAACTATATGTCATTTAAGAGGCAGGTAGGAGTTTTTCTTAGTGGAGGGAAAAGGAGGAGAACTGAGAAAAACAAAAAACAAAAACAAGAAGTTTACCCTCATCACATTTGACTAAACGAAGGAGTGAAATGCACACTCATTTTGGCATGAAAACCTATCTTACAGTATAAGAAAGTGGGGGAGAAGGAGATATTGCAAGGGAGGAGATGATGGAGGGGAGGGCAAAGGGAGGAGGGAGCAATTTGAAGTCAACACTTGGGGAGGGATAGGATCAAGAGACAGAAGAGAAACAATGAGGGGCCGGTTAAGAGGGATGGTAATCCAGTTAGATTACACAACACGCCTATCAGGGAAGTCATTTGCAAAACTACACAGATAGGGCCTAAATTGAATTGCCTGCCATCCCAAAGGGAATGGGTGGGGAGGGTGGGATGGGGAGAATTTGGAACTCAAAGTTTTAGGAACAACTGTTTATTATTGTTGTTGTAACTAGGATAGAAGACATACAGTTAATGAGGAATAGAAAGTCATCTGGCCCTACAGGAGAAAACAGAAGATGGAGACAAGAGAAGGGAGGGATGACAGAAGAGAGGGCAGATTGGAGATAGGGAAAATTAGACTGCTTGGGGTATTGGGGTGGGGGGAGGGGATAAAAGGGGAGAAAACTAGAAACCCAAAAATTTGTGAAAATGAATGTAAAAAAATAAATAAATAAATAGGAAAAAAAATCTGGATTATATTGCATGGTCAACAAATCAATAAGCATTTATTAAACACATATATGTTTATCAAGCCTGCATGCCAGGCATTGTTTTCAGCAGTCGGAATAGAAATATGAGCAGAAAGAAAGACAGGCCCTACCCTCAAGAAACTTACACTCTAATTGTAAATAGGAACTTACAAAATTAAGCCAAAAAGATGAATGAGGAATGAAAGACATCACTACCTGCAAACAGTGCTTGGTAGAAAAAATCCAGAGTTATGACAGCAACCTGGAGATGAATAAAAAAATAACTAACAATTCATCCCATTCAAAAGAGAGATTCTGGGAAGAAATTATGAGAAGAAAGATACTGTGGCAGAGTTATTTCCAGCTGTGAAGTCCAGGAAGAAATCAGTTTGCAGGGTGAAAAGTTTTCTATGGCATGTCATAGAAAGTTCAGAGATTAAAGACTTCCCAAATAAATTTTTTGGGCAAAGAAAGAATGAATTGTGCAAAAAGTTTTTGGTTTCATAAAAAGATGATTTTTTTTCTTAAAAAAAATACAAACTCTGATTTTCCATTTAGTTTTGCATAAAAAAAAAATTTTCCGCTATTCAACAAATTGAGTGGTGATTTTCATAATTACCAGATCTGACTATGCTCGTCCTCAATTTAGTAAATTTCAATGGCTTCTTTCTGTAAAAACAAGCAAATAACCTCCCTCCACCCCACCAAAAAAAAACAACACAAAACAGCAGACTCTGGCATCAACACTCATCCTATATAAGGAACCAATAGCTTACCTTATTAGTATCAAACTAACTTTGATACTACTCCACTACCTTGTGATTCAGTTACCCAGTAATAGTTCTTTCTTAACTTCGAGTTACTCAGGAACTGAATGTATAATTTGGATCTAGCTTTTTAGTCACTGACTTCTTTGATTTTAACTTCATACCAGTATCTACGTACCTCATTTCCCCATGACTGGCTTATTAAGAAATGTGTGAGAACTTTACAATGTTGACTACTCTTCTGTCATTAACTGCTGGTTACTTGAAATTTGCTCCAACTTCTGTCAATCATTTACACCAATCCTTCTGGAATTTAAGACTCTGAATCTGGGATTTTGTTTGTACTTTGGCTGGTCATACCCATGTTGTGCTTAATCATTCCCCTTCTGCCCACATATCCAAGTTTAGGGCCTACCTTTAGATTAAGATTTTGTAACTATTAACATTTTAATAAGTGCAAAATACTTGCATTTTGCATGCTCATCCATCCATTTAATAAAGTAATTTTGGCTTTATTTTTAACTCAAACCAGAAATTTTTGTCTGACTCTATGGAACTTTCTGGATTCCCAGTCATAGCTTGTTTCCATCTGGTTTATCTGAATACCACCTGAACTCAGATTATGATAAACAGTTGTTGTTTTTGTATGTGTGTTCAACATTCTTAATCACATAAAAATGAATAGCCTCTCATTTAGTACCCTATGTTTAGTAATCAATTTTTATATGCTTCAGGGTTTAGGATATGAATTTTCATCCTCATTTTAAACAGATATTTAATATATTTCAAATATAATATGAACTAATTTGCATTTTGATGGCACTACTTAAAAAGATATTTTTTTCAGATTTGATAAATGGCCAATTAGTGGGCAAACAATAGTTTATTCAGTGATAAGATTAGGCAGGATAAGACACCAGCAGCTATTAATTCATACGTCTTCATTTTCTTAATCTCTACAAATTCATTATGAGAACAAGCTAGATCAAGACAAAAATAATGGAGTAAATGCACATGAGTAAAACATGATCCTACAATACATTAAGAACAGTAACAGATGATCCACAATAAAAAGAACAAATGACTTTCACGACTAAAGATCAATGAGTATATTAAATAACCTGCTTTGGTACAGAGAGTATCCCTCCTTCCCCCTCAAATTCCTTGGATTTCACTATACTAATGAAATAATAATGTAAAAACTCAAAAAATATTAAATGAACTATTTGTGGATCATAATGCCATAAAAATGACATTCAACAACAGACAGTGGAAATATATATTAAAAATTAATTGGAAATTTAATAATCTAATAATAAAAAAGAATTGGCCAAAGAATAAATCATTGACATTATCAATAGTTACATTCAAGAGAATGAAAATCATGAGACAGCATAACAAAATATATGAGATACAGCCAAAGTAGTAATTAGGGGAAATTTTATTTCACTGAATTCTTACAATAACTAAATGGAGGAAAGAAAAAAAATTAATGAACTGGGAATGCAACTAAAAAAAGAAAATTAGAAAACAAAAACTAAAAATCCTCTATTTAACATTAAATTGGAAATTTTGCAAATCAAAGATGAGATTGATAAGACTAAAAGGGGAAATGAACAGCTATTGAACTAATAAGTAAATCTAGGAGTTGGCTTTATGGGAAAAAAACAAAAAGATAGATAATCCATTAGATAATTTGATTTTTAAAGAAGAAAGTTTGACATACAGTATCAAAAATGAGAAGGGTGAAATCACCACCAATGAAGATGAAATTAAAGCAATCATTAGGAAATATTTTGCCCACTTACATGCCAATAAATCAGACAATCTGAAAGAAAGTGATGAATATTTGCAAAAACATAAATTACATAGATTAATGGATGTGAAAATAGAATGCATAAATAATGCCATTTTGGAAAAAGAAATTGAACAAGTCATTAATGAAATTCCTAAGGAAAAATTACAGGGCCAGATCGGTTCACAAGTGAATTCTACCAAATATTTAAAGAACAATTAATTCATGTACTATATAAACTATTTGGGAAAATAGGTAAAGAAGGACTCCTTTTGTGATGCAAATATGTTGTTGTCACCTAAATCAAGAAGAACCAAAACAGAGAAAGAAAATTATAGAACAATATCCCTAATGAATATCACTGCAAAACTTTTGAGCAGAAGACTAGAAAGGCAATTACAGCAATAAAATCACAAGAATTATACACTATGACCACTGAGACCTACACTAGGAATACAGGGCTGACTCAATATTAGGAAAGCTATCAGCATAATTGACCATATTACTAACAAAAGTAACAGAAATCATTTGATTACCTCAATAGATGCTGAAAATTTTGGTAAAATTTGGTAAAATATAGCACCAATCTCTACTAAAACACTAGAGAGCATAGGAATAAATGGAGCATTCCCTAAAACAATAAGCAGTATCTATCTAAAACAATCAGCAAACATTATCTATAATAGACTTAGGCAGAAGCTTTCCCTATAAGATCAGGGGTGAACCAAGGATGCCAATTATAACCATTATTCAGTATTGTACAGGTAATATTAGCTATAGTAACAAGAGAGGGAAAAGAAATTGAGGGAATTAGAATAAGTAGTGAGGGGAAAAGTTATCACTTTTTTTGCAGAGGATATTATGGTGTACTTAGAGAGTCCTAAAGACTCAACTGAAAAAACTACTTGCAAAAATTGACAATTTTAGCAAAGTTGCAGTATATAAAAGGAACCAACATAAATCATCACCATTTCTTAATATGATTGGCAACAAGAGAAAGATAAATTTCATTAAAAATAACTGTAAATCATGTAAAATACTTAGAAGTCTACTTGCCAAGACAAACTCAGGAACTATATGAACACAATTACAAAACACTTTTCACACAAATAAAAGTCAAATCTAAATATTTGGGAAAATATCAATTGCTCATGGGTAGGCTCAGCCAATACAACAAAAATGATATTCCTGCCTAATTTGTGTACTCAGTGCTGTAGCAATCTAACAATCAAAAAAGTACTTGATAGAGCTAGAAAAATAGCACAATTCCTCTGAAAGAACAAAAGTCCAAGATATCCCAGGAATTAATGGGAATAAATACAAAGGAAGGTGGCCGAGCAACATTAGACCTCATAGAAGGGTTTGGGGAAGAGCTCAAGCAAGTCCTTGCTTTTACTCCATCATTTTGGCTCCACCTCCCTCACACTGTATTGTAAAGCAGTTACCACTGAAACTATCTGATACTGACTGAAAAACAGAATGTTGGATCAGTGGAATAGAGTAAGTACACAAAACACAATAGTCAATGACCATAGTAACCTAGTGTTTCATAAATCTGAAGTTTAAAACACCCTGATTTTTGTGGGAAGAACTTACTATTTAAAAAAAAAAAAAAGCAACTGGGAAATTAGAAAACAATAGGACACAAACTAGATATAGACCAACATCTCACACTATCTACCAAGATTAGGTCAAAATGGGTGCATGATTTAGATATAAAAGGTGACATCTTAAGTAAATTAAGTAAATCTATGGGATGAGGAAGAATTCACGAGCAAAGAAAAGATAGAAAAATTACAAAATATAGAATAGATAATTTTGATTATATTAAATTCAAAAAAAACAAACTTGTGTACAATCAAAACCAATGCAACCAAAAATAGAAAGAGAACAGAAAGCTGGGAAACAATCTTTACAGGCAGTGTTTCTGACAAAGGCCCTCATTTCTCCAAAGAAATACAAAACTAAGTCAAATTTATAAGAATATAATCCATTACCTAATTCATAAATGGTCAAAAGGAAATGAACGGTCAGTTTTCAGATGAAGAAATCAAAGCTACCTTTAGGCATATAGAGAAGTACCGTAAAATACTTTTGATTAGAGAAATGAAAATTAACATAACTTGGAGATGCAATCTCATAATAATCAGATTGACCAATATGACAAAAAAGGAAACTGATAAATGTTGGAAAGAATGTAGGAAAATTAGCACACTAATGCATTGTTGATGAAGTTGTATACTGATCCAACCATTCTGTAGAGCAATTTGGAACTATGCTCAAAGGACAATCAAACTGTGTGTGCGGTTTGCGTCAGTAATACCATTTAGTAAGTCTCTATTCTAAAGAAATCACAAAAAGGGGAAAGGATTTGCATGTGCAAAAATATTTATAGCAGCCCTTTCTTTGGGTGGTAAAATATTGGAAATTGAGGGGCTGTCCATCAAATGGGGAATGGATGAACAAGTTGTGGTAAATGAATATAATGGAAAAGTATTGTGCAATCAAAAATGATCAACAGGCAGATTTCAGCAACAATCAAAACTGAAAAGACTTGTACAACTTGATATAAAATAAAATGAGCAGAATCAGGACAACATTATACATAGTATCAGCAACACTGTGTGATGAGCAACTATTAATGACTCATCTCTTCTCAGCAACACAAATATCCAAGACAAGTACAAAGCTCTCATGAAAGAAAATTATATTCATATCCAAATAAAGAACTGATAGAATCAATATAGTCTGAAGCATTGTTTTTCACTTATTTTATTTTTTCTCATGTTTTTTTTTTCTTTTGATCTATTTATTTTTCACTAATGTGACTAATATGAAAATATCTTTACAAGAATACACATATATAATCTATACCAAACTGCAAAGCATTTTCAGAAGAGTTAATAAGAGGAAGGAAGAAAGGAAAATTTGAAACTCAAAATTTTGCTGAAATAAATGCTAAATATTTTCTTCATGTGTAACTGGATAAAAAAAAATAATGTTTTTTAAAAAATGACTTTTCTTTCTATTGTCATTTATACAGTTATACAAACACAATTCTGAATGATTGATCTGGATTTGCTGTATATTGTGCAAAATGTGCTGAACCTATCAATTATTCCAGAATCTGCAATTTATATTTTTGAATAGTTTTACCAAAAGTTGCAGGACAATTATTTTACCATTCTATTGCTTCCTTCACATGTCCATCTTTCTCTCTTGGGAAAGCAACCCTTCTTATTGCCATCAATTGCAATGAACTATTACAAGAGACAGTATAGTTCTGTATAATCTAACACAGGGCGAGAGGCATTTTTAAGTACACATGTGTGTATATGAGTGATTGTGTATCATCATTTACTTTACTCCACAAAAGAATAAAAACTACTGTTGAAATAAATAAGACTTAGGAAAGCTGCTTACGGTTATGGTCCTCATTCTTATGATTAAATATTTAACAAGGTTCTATTGCGAGCCTACATTTCCAGGGATTTATCGTTCTGATATAAAATTTTCTAGGATTAAACCAGGCAAAGAGCAACTTTTTATTTTCTAAATCTAGTTTAAATTGGTTTTCTGTTTTATGACATGAGAGTTTAAAAGGGGGAAAGAAGCGTGGTATTTCTAGTCTTCAATTACATCTGAGCTCTTTTTTGTTCAGAATCTATGTGATTAAGGAAATAAAAAAGGGAGAAAAAAAATCTTCAAAGACCTTTATGGTGTAATAGAGAATGAAAACTTGAAACTAGTGTTACTGGTAACTGGATGCATTTTAAAATAGACTCTTCCACAATGAATTTTATGTGATATGTAAACTGGGATTTAACTGTGTGGTATAATTAGTGGTAAGAAGCAGTCTGGTGAAGTTCAGTGGATAGAGAACCTACCTTAGAGTCAGAAGGACCTGGACCCAAATCTTCTCTCTGACACCTCTTAATTGTGACCAGAGTTTCCTCATTTAATCTCTAATATCTCTCTAACATATATTATGAAAGAATCAACATTCCCCATTGTTCCAAGTAATCTCCAGGTGAGAAGTTGTTACAGTTTTGAAAGAAAAGGTCTAGACTTTTCCCA
This sequence comes from Bettongia penicillata ogilbyi, assembly GCA_023548195.1. NCBI lineage: Eukaryota > Metazoa > Chordata > Mammalia > Diprotodontia > Potoroidae > Bettongia > Bettongia penicillata. The sequence continues at coordinate 740,772 of JAJHZJ010000339.1, read as the reverse complement.
CATACCTTTCAAAAATCAGCAAGAAAAGTAGCTTTCTCTTGCCATTTAGCACATATCTATTTACATCAATTACAATTCAGATCTGTTGTTCGAAATGAGGTTTACTGATCTTCTTGATGTTGTTTAATATATATGGGAACTTTGAATTTGACTACATGGAAATTTTCTTTTTATCTTGAATTATACCACCTTCATCTACTAGTTTGTTTGAATATTTAATTTTTATACCTCAGGGAATGAGAAAACAATCTCCAATATTCTCTTCTCTGGGAAGGAAGGGGAACTATGCAAGCCAATTTCAAACTTTTTTTTATTCTATTCACCTATAAAAAAACAACATGAAATGCTGTGAAATGAAAACCCATATGGGTGGTGAGGAAGGGAGAGGGACAAAGCCAAGAGTAAAGGCAGGGACTCACCTGAATTCTCCCTCATGCCCCTCCAAACACCTTAAATAATGACTCTAAACAAAGTATTAGAACTCACAAAAAGAAGAAGCAAAACAATTTTCCAGCCCAAGACAACTTAGGAAATTGGCAGAAATTGTTTGTTGTACCAGGGTGAGAGAGGAGGGCAGCTCAGCACAGGTTTTGATAGCATAGACCTGACCCCAGTAAACCAGGAGCAGGCCTGGGGCAAATCAGTCAGTGGCAACAGCGGCACTTTCCAGACCTGTCAGCTCACAGAATCCGAAGAAAACTTTGAAGATTTGTCGGAAAGTTCTGTTACACCTGACTGAGAGGAGACCAGAGTCTAGCACTCTCCTGGACACCGTAAACCAGGACCACGACTTGGGGACTAAGGAATCAGCATTAACAGAGACTGTTTCTGGAGCTCTCAGCCTACAGATGGTAAGTGGTCAAACTACTGGTCAGAAAGAGATTAAAGGATCTCTTCACTGGCATTGAGGACACACTCAGACCTAGGTCACAGACCTGAGTGGAAGTCCATTGGGTGAAGAGGAGCACTACTACACCAGAGTTTGGGTGGAGCAGGGACTCTTGTCTCAATTTAAGGGTAAATAAGAGTGATTGTGGTTACTCAGAGACCAGAGCACAGTCCAGGAGAGTAATAAATACAGCTCTCTTTAGATCATAGCATCTTGAAAAACTAAAACTTACAAGGCCCTAGAAGTATCTCTGTAAAGTATTTCACTGCTGAATGGAGAAATGGAAATTAAAATAATTCTGAAGTATTATTTCATTTGTATTAGATTGGCAAATAGGACAGTAAAGGGAAATTACCAATGTTGAACAAGATGTGGGGGGAAAATGAGACATTAATGCGCTGTTTATGTAGTTGTGAACTGATTCAACCATTCTGTAGAGCAATTTGGAACTATGTCCAAAGGGCTATAAAACCATTCATACTCTTTAACTTAATCATATCATTACTAGATCTGTATCCCAAAAGACATTAAAAGAAAACAGACAAAGGACCTATATGTACAAAGAAATTTATAGCATTTTTTTTTTCTAGTGGCAAAGAAGTGAAAATTGAGGGGATATACATCAGTTGGTGAACGGATAAAAAAAAAATGTGGTACATGATTATGATGGAATACTCTTGTACTATAAGAAATGATGAGGAAAATGCTCTCAGAAAAACCTGGAAAGACTTACATGAGCTCAGAGATAGATCCAAGATGTTTGAGGGAAGCTAGGAAGTTGCCTGTCCTCTCCCCAGTTTCCCTCAGTAACAAAATTACAAAATATCAAGAGAATTAATGAAAAAAAAATGTAAAGGAAGATGACCTAGCCATACTAGATCAAAAACTTCATTATAAAGGAATTATAAAGCAACAATCATCAAAGCCATTTGGTACTGGCTAAGAAATAGAGAGGTGGATAAGTCGAATAGATTAAGTATATAACACACTTGATTCAATGATGAGCAATCTACTGTTTGATAAACTCTAGACTCCAACTTCTGGGACAAGAATTCACAATCTGATAAAAATGCTAGGAAAACTAGAAAATACTATGGCAGAAACTAGGCACAGACCATTATCTCACACCTTAAACTAAGAAAAGGTTGAAATAGGAATATGATATAGACATAAAAGATGATATCAAAAAACAAAAAGGAGACCAAAGAATAGTTTGCCTGTCTAATCTATGGAGATGGGAAGAATTTAAAACCAAACAAGACAGAAAATATTAAATGTAAAATGGATAATTTTGACTACATTTATTTAAAAGTTGTTGCACAAACAAAATCAATGCAACCAAGATTAGAAGAGAAGCAGAAAGCTGGAAAACATTTTTTTCTGTCACTATCTCTGATAAAAACCTCATGTCTAAAATATAGAGAACTGAGTAAAATTTACAAGACAAGTCATTCCCCAAACAATAAATGGTTAAAGTATATGAACAAAGAGCTCTCAAATTAATGAATTGAAACTATAGTCATTCCTACAGAATTAACAAATATGACAAAAAGGGAAAATGATAAATGTTGGAGGGGATGAGAGAAAATTGGAATAACAAAACATTACTGTTGGATTTGTGAACTGATCCAAGCATTCTGGAAAGCAAGTTAGGACTGTGTCCAATGAACTATAAAATTCTGCACAACCTTTGAAACAGAAATACCACTATTAGGTCTATATTCAAAAGAGATCATAAAAATGGATATATGATGAGGACAATGCTATCCATCTCCAGAGAAAGAACTGATGGTGTCTGAACACAGATCTTTATTTTTCTTGAGTTTTTATTTTCACTATTTTCTTTCACAGCATGACTATTTTGGCTATATATGTATAACTGATATTGGATTTCTTGCCTTTTGAATGAGGTGTCTGAGGTGGGCGGAAGGGAAAGATTTTGGAACTTAAAGTTTTAAAACAAGTTTCAAAAATTGTTTTAGTGAACTAGGGAAAAATAAAACATGAAATGAAGAATTTTTTTTTAAATGTAAATCCAGAAAAGGATGAATTCCAAATGCATGAAATTATGAATGATACAGCTATTATGAACACAGACTTACCAAATTTCAGTATACTAGATTTAAGTGACTGCCTTTGAAATTTGAAGTGGACATTTAAGATAAATTAAACAGTCCTTTTTCATTTGAAAGATTGCATTACACAATGATAAGCAAAATGAAGAATTCTGATGACAAAAAGCACTAACAAAGGGTGAAACAAGAAAACATTTTTTTAATTTAAGTAAATGGTCCCTAAACTGAACCTTGAAGTATACCAAAGATGGTAAGAAAAGAAAATTAAAGGAGGAAGTGTATGGTGGATGGGATATGGTCTTATAAAGGCATTTTGATACTGTGTTTGGGTACCACACAATCTAGCTAGCAGTTCAGTCTGACTGAAATGTAAAGCTCTGCCTATAACTCGAAGTGAATAATGGGATACAAGAAATGATAATTACAAAGAACTACCTTTCTATACATTTTTGTGTGCATATACATATATATATAAAACATATACATATTTGTATATATATAATATCTATATATGTGTGTATATGGGTGTGTATATGTGTATTTATATATATATGTCTATGCATATATATGGATATACATGCACACATATATGAAATTTAATCTTTATAGGTAGAGACAAGATGGTGACAAAAAGATGAGGACTTCCTGAGTTATGGAATACCTTCGTTGACCCCAGGGGTAGGACTCTGTTGCATTACCCATACTTGGATCATCCAGTTCTCAGTTTCATTCCCAGATCTCTGTCCCTGGACAAGGAGTAGAACTAGCGCACCAGAGAATGTTGCCTCAGGAAAACTTGGATCCTGATCACAGTGCTGGAAAAGAGTGCTTGTGGTCACTCACAGATCAGTGCACAGTGCTAGAATAGTAAACACACCTCTCCCTAGATCATACCAACTTGGAAAATGCAAAAACTTACAGGTCCCCAGAATTATCACTGAAAATAGTTGCACAAAAAAACCCTCAAGCTAGAGACAGACCCCACTCTACCCTAGGAGCAGAGCCTCACTTTATTTTTTTCATTATTAAATTTTATTTTTAATTTATGAAATGAAATAAGCATTTTCATAACATAGTATAATAAAAATGATGATTGTACATGAAACGGCAAATCTGCTATGCATAACTTGCTAGTCCTTTCAAATAAACAACAAAATTGTCATGTAGATTTTTTTCCTCCTCCACCCCCACCCTAGAGATGGTTACCATTAGACACAAATACCATCTTTCTTCCTATGCCTTTTATAGTTACTTTAGGTATTTTTAATATTAAAAATAACGTTTTCATTCAAAATCTTCCTCAAACAATATTGCTGCATACAATGTCCCCTTGGTTCTGCTCATTTTGCTCTTCACTATTTAATGCAGGTTTTCCCATGAATTTCTGAGCTCATGATTTAATATAGCACAATGGTATTCCATCACAATCATATACCACAACTTTTTCAGCCATTCCCTGATTGATTGGTATCTCTTCAATTTCCAGTACTTTTCTGACAAAAAAAGAGCTGTATAAACATTTAAGAACATATAGGTCCTTTTCATTTTTTTCCTGTAACCATCTCAAGAAATTGACCAAGTAGTGGTACTGCTGGGTCAAAAAGTTTAGATGGTTTAATAAAACTTTTGGCAACATTCCTGATAGTTTTCTCAAATGGTTGAATCAGTTCAGAATTCCAGCAACAAAGAATGAGAACCCCTTGTTAGCATAGAGTTGAGTCAAGAAAATCGTTTTGAAAAATGAACAAGCAGCAGAAGCACATTCTGACTACAGAAAGTTACTATAGTGACAGGGAAGATTAAAATACATACTCAGAAGAAAAATAAAAGAGAAAGAAAAAAAACACTTTAGTCAGAAGTCCTATATTCAAAGCCTCAAAGAATTGGCCCCAGGCCATGGAAGAGCTTCAAAGGAATTTTAAAAAACCAGGTAGAGAGATAGAGGAAAAATTTGGAAGAGGAATGAGAATGATACAAGAAATAATCAACAGTTTGGAAAATAAGGCAAAACAAATGATAAATATCACCTTAAAAAAGAGAATATGCTGAATGATATAAGTGACACAGAAATACAATGAAGAAAAAATTGCTTTGAAAAGCAGAATTGACTAAGTGAAAAAAAGAAGTTCAAAATTTCACTGAAGAAAAGAACTTCTTAAAAGGTAGAAATTAGCCAAATGGAAAAGGTACAAAAGCTTTCTGAAGAAAATGAATACAAATACACACATACATATGCATACATACATATATGCATATATGTGTGTGTATGTGTACATGGGTATATGTATGTGTGTACGTGTGTGTGTATTCATCTCAGAACTTTGCTGATTTCTCCTTGTCAAGTTCTGATTTTCAAGTGTCATTTTCTTCCTTAAGAATCTAGGTATCTTTTTCTAATTGATTTACTTTCTTGATATAATCTTCTTGTTTTTCTTGTATTATTTTTACTTTTCTTTCTGATTTTTCCTCTATTGCTTTCATTTGATACTTAAAGTCTTTTTAAAGTTCTTCAATGAATTCTTTTTAGGCAGGTGACCATTTGACATTACTCAGTGAAGTAGAAAAAGGTTTCTTTGCTTCAGTATCCCCCACTGAAGATGAACCCCAGTCTTCTATATCTCCATAGTATCTCTCTATGGTTGGATTCTTAGTCCTTTGCCTGTGCATTATTAAAAAGTAATTTACTTTTTCCAGTCACCTCTAGTTGTGGGGTGGAGGGGATGGTGCCTCTGGCCTCCAATTCTATTCAGTTCTCCCCTCTGACTGTGATCTCAAATCAAGATCTCCAGTCCCCTGTAAGAAAGTCCGGGACTTTCTGCCCCACTATTTCTGCACTCACAGGACATGTACTGGATCCTTCTCACCCCAGATGCAATGTGTAGCACAGCTAGGTCTGGTGTTCCTTGTTGACAGAGGTTGCCTAGATCTTCCACAGGTGTAGCACCAATGAGATATTCACAGCACTGACAGCAACTGTGAATATGCCAGCACAGTTCTGTATCACAAAATACAACAGATTCTCCACATGGAAGGCAGAACCAAAACATTTATTCAAACATCAGAAAACCAAATCCATCATAGCAACAAAGAAATTCATCATAGTAACCCAAGCAGTCTATAAACATTATGAAGCCTTCCCACAAACAGACTCCTCTAAGCAAAATGCCTTTCTCTCACTCACATCCAGCGGCATATTCTTTCCTTGTCCTTTGTACCTCTGACTAGTCTGACTAACTTCCTCTCAGCTCTGCTCCACCTCCACCTCTTCCTGTAATACCTTTCTCCACTATTTCCTGTTCCACCCTTTCACCAAGCACCTCCTACCACAGACCATGTGACTTAAGTGGGTCAAATAGGCCTATTAATGGATGGGAAAAATCTTCCCATTCCATTAAAAATACATTAACAATACATTGGGTCAGACACCCAATTCCTGTCACTGTCCTGAGTGGAAGGGGGGGTTAAAGTCCCTCAGGCTAGGACTGAAGCTGCCTCTCAAACTAACTAACCACAGGGTTTGCCACTTGTTTAAGCAGCTTTCTGCTAGTTGTTAAAGGGAACCTAGCCTGGAGGTGTTTATTCTTCACAGGGAGGAAATCTAGTCCTGGGATTTTTCTTCAGGGCTTCTATCACTGTCCTAAGAGAACTCCTATTCTGCCCCTACTATTATTTGTTTCACCATTCTGTATTTGCCCAGAGATTCTATTTTATATCATTTGTGGGGGAAAATCTTGAGAACTTCAAATTTTCTGTCCTCCTTTGTCATTTTCCTAGAATCCTCTCCAAAAATAATTCCTTAAAAAGCAGAATTGAGAAATGGAAGCTAATGACTTTATAGGACATGAAGATAGAGTAAAAATAATCAAAGGAGTAGGGAAAATGGAAGAAATCCTCATGTATCTCATTGGAAAGACAACTGACCTATAAAATAGACCCCGAAGAGATGATTTAAAAATTATTGGACTACCTGAAAACCATGTTCAAAAAAAAGTCTAGGAACAATCTTTCAAGAAATCATCTAGGAAAACTACTTTGATATTCTAAAACCAGAGGGTAAAATAGAAATTGAAAAAATCTACCACTTAAATCCTGAAAGAGATTACCAAATGAAAGCTCCTAGGAATATTATAGCCAAATTCCAGGGCTCCTAGGACAAGGAGAAAATGTTGCAAGCAGCCTAAAAAAAGCAATTCAAATATTGTGGAGTCACAATCAAGATAACTCAAAATTTATCAGTATATTATATATATATATATATATATATATATATATATATATATATATATATATATATATATATATATATATATATATATATATATATATACAGGAAACCTAGGAATGAGTTAAATATGAGGCAGTGGTTATTTACAAAAATCAAATTAAAGGGTGAGAAAGCAAAAAAAAAAATCACTGGGAGAATGTGAAGTGGGATAAATTATTTTACATGAAAGAGGTCCAAAAGAGATGTGGGAAGTTTGAGGGGAGTACCTGAACCTTGATCTTATCAGAACTGGCTCAAGGAAGGAATAACATGCACACTCAGTTGGACATAGATATGTCTTAACATACTGGAAAGTAGAAGGAGGAGATAAGAGAAGATGAGTGACTTATAAAAGGGAGGGTTGATTGGAGGGGTATAAGTCAGAAGCAACATATTTTTTAAAATGAACAGGATGTGGGGGGGGGGGTGGAGCCAAGATGGCTGAGTAGAAAGACTCACATATGCTAGCTCCGAACCCACAGCCCATATATTTCCTACAAGAAGAACTCCCCACAAATTCCAGATCACTGCAAGGCACACAGAAACACAGTGGAAGAGATTTCAGTTCCAAAGAGCCCTGGAGAGCCATCCCCAGGGTCCATCGTGCCTCGGAAAGCGGACCCCACCCCTGCTATTCCCTGGCCAGAGGCCGAGAGGAGCAGATCCAAGCAGGCTTCAGGGACGGAACCTCTGATGGCCGTGAAGGTCCCTCCACCCACAGATGCTACAGGTCAGTGAGAGAGACGTCTGGTCTGGCTGAGAGGGGAGTGGGGTGTCTCCGTGGCTTGGGCCCCCTCAGGAGGCAGCAGTAGAGGGAGTGGCAAAGGCAGCGACAGAGGCAGCAGCAGCGGCCCGAAACTCCCCAAGCAGGCAGGCAGAAATTCAGGTCTCTGCATAAACCCCCTGAGGGAACTGAGGCTGGGAGGTGGCCCTGCCCGTACCTGAGCACCAGAATTTAAGCTCACATTGAACAGCAGCCGCGCCTGCCATGGAAAGCCCATTTGAATCTCAGACCCCAAGAAATAGATGGGCGGATCTGGGTGGGGGTGCAGAGGAATCTCAGAAGTCAAGTAACTGGCTGGGAAAATGCACAGAAAAAGGAAGAAAAATAAGACCATAGAGAGCTATTTTGATGGGGTGCAGATGTTCCCGCCTTTCAGTTCTGATGATGAGGAAATATTCTTACCATCAGGGAAAGACCTGGAGGTCGGGGCCTCTGTATCCCAGACACCCCAGGTGGAAGTCCGGTGGACTCAGACCATGGAAGAGTTCAAAAAGGATTTTTAAAAGCAAGTTAGACAGGTGGAGGAAAAACTGGGAAGAGAAATGAGAGAGATGCAAGAAAAGCATGAAAAATGGGTCAATACCTTGCTAAAGGAGACCAAAAAAAATGCTGAAGAAAATAACACCTTCAAAAATAGGCTCACTCAATTGGCAAAAGAGGTTCAAAAAGCCAATGAGGAGAAGAATGCTTTCAAAAGCAGAATTAGCCAAATGGAAAAAGAGGTTCAAAAGCTCACTGAAGATAATAGTTCTCTCAAAATTAGAATGGAACAGATGGAGTCTAATGACTTTCTGAGAAACCAAGAAATCATAAAACAAAACCAAAAGAATGAAAAAATGGAAGAGAATGTGAAATATCTCATGGGAAAAACAACTGACCTGGAAAATAGATCCAGGAGAGACAATTTAAAAATTATGGGACTTGATCAAAAAAAGAGCCTAGACATCATCTTCCATGAAATTATCGAGGAAAACTGCCCTGATATTTTACAACCAGAGGGCAAAATAAGTATTGAAGGAATCTATCGATCACTGCCTGAAAGAGATCCAAAAAGAGAAACTCCTCGGAACATTGTGGCCAAATTTCGGAATTCCCAGGTCAAGGAGAAAATATTGCAAGCAGCTAGAAAGAAACAATGCCAGTATTGTGGAAATACAATCAGGATAACTCAAGATCTAGCAGCTTCTACATTAAGGGATCGAAGAGCATGGAATAGGATATTCCAGAAGTCAAAGGAACTAGGACTCAAACCAAGAATCACCTAACCAGCAAAACTGAGTATAATCCTTCAGGGGAAAATATGGTCTTTCAATGAAACAGAGGACTTTCAAGCATTCTTGATGAAAAGACCAGAACTGAAAAGAAAATTTGATCTTCAAACACAAAAATGAGAAGAAGCATGAAAAAGTAAACAGCAAAGAGAAGTCATAAGGGACTTACCAAAAGTGAACTGTTTTCATTCCTACATGGAAAGACAATATTTGTAACTCTTAAAACTTTTCAGTATCTGGGTAGTTGGTGGGATTATACACACACACATATACACACACACAGAGACAGAGAGCACAGAGTGAATTGAATAGGATGGGAGCATATCTTTATTTATTTATTTATTTATTTATTTATTTATTTATTTATTTATTTATTTATTTATTGAGCTTTTTACATTCATTTTCACAAATTTTTGGGTTCTAAATTTTCTCCCCTTTTCTCCCCTCCCCCCACCCCAATACCCCAAGCAATCTAATTTTCCCTATCTCCAATCTGTCCTCTCTTCTGTCATCCCTCCCTTCCCTTGTCTCTATCTTCTCTTTTCTCCTGTAGGGCCAGATGACTTTCTATTCCTCATTAACTGTATGTCTTCTTTCCTAGTTGCAACAACAATACTAAACAATTGTTCCTAAAACTTTGAGTTCCAAATTCTCCCAATCCCTCCCTCCCCACCCATTCCCTTTGGTACGGCAGGCAATTCATTATAGGCCATATCTGTGTAGCTTTGCAAATGACCTTCCTGATAGTCGTGTTGTGTAAGACTAACTGAATTGCCATCCCTCCTAACCTGCCCCTCATTGTTTCTCTTTTGTCCTTTGATCCTGTCCTTCCCCAAGTATTAACTTTCAATTACTCCCTCCCTTTGGCCTCCCTTCCATCAACCCCCCCAATATCTCCTTTTCCCCCGCTTTCTTATACTGTAAAATAGGTTTTCATACCAAAATGAGTGTGCATTTCACTCCTTCGTTTAGTCAAATGTGATGAGGGTAAACTTTTGTTTGTTTGTTTGTTTGTTTTTTTTCCTCAGCTCTCCTCTTTTTCCCTCCACTAAGAACATCTCCTACTTGCCTCTTAAATGACATATAGTTACCCCCTTCCATTTCCCCCTCTTTCCTCTCACTACATTTCTCTCTCACCATTTACCTTAATTTCTTTTAAGGTATGGTCCCATCCTATTCAGTTCAATCTGTGCTCTCTGTCTCTGCATGTGAATGCATGTGTGTATGTGTGTGCATGCGTGTACATGTGTATGTGTGGTCCCACCAACCACCCAGATACTGAAAAGTTTTAAGAGTTAGAAATATTGTCCTTCCATGTATGAATGCAAACAGTTCATTTCTGGTAATTCCCTTAATACTTCTCTTTGCTGTTTACTTTTTCATGCTTCTTCTCATTCTTGTGTTTGAAAGTCAAATTTTCTTTTCAGCTCTGGTTTTTTCATCAAGAATGATTGAAAGTCCTCTGTTTCATTGAAAGACCATATTTTCCCTTGAAGTATTATACTCAGTTTAGCTGGGTAGGTGATTCTTGGTTTCAGTCCTAGTTCCTTTGCCTTCTGGAATATCCTATTCCACGCCCTTCGATCCCTTAATGTAGAAGCTGCTAGATCTTGGGTTATCCTGATTGTATTTCCACAGTACTGGAATTGTTTCTTTCTAGCTGCTTGCAAGATTTTCTCCTTGACCTGACAATTCTGGAATTTGGCCACAATGTTCCTAGGAGTTTCTCTTTTTGGATCTCTTTCAGGTGGTGATCGATGGATTCTTTCAATACTTATTTTGCCCTCTGGTCCTAGAATGTCAGGGCAGTTTTCCTTGATAATTTCATGCAAGACGATGTCTAGGCTCTTTTTTTGATCATGGTTTTCAGGTAGTCCCATAATTTTTAAGTTGTCTCTCCTGGATCTATTTTCCAGGTCAGTTGTTTTTCCCATGAGATATTTCACATTCTCTTCCATTTTATCGTTCTTTTGGTTTTGTTTGGTGATTTCTTGGTTTCTCATAAAGTCATTAGACTCCATCTGTTCCATTCTAATTTTGAGAGAACTATTAAATTCAGTGAGCTTTTGAGCCTCTTTTTCCATTTGGCTCATTCTGCTTTTGAATGCATTCTTCTCCTCATTGGCTTTTTGAACCTCTTTTGCCAATTGAGTGAGCCTATTTTTCAAGGTGTTAATTTCCTCAGCATTTTTTTGGGTCTCCTTTACCAAGATATTGACCTTTTTTTCATACTCTTCTTGCATCTTTGTCATTTCTCTTCCCAGTCTTTCCTCCACCTGTCTAACTTGCTTTTCAAAATCCTTTTTAAGCTCTTCCAAGGCCTGAGCCCACCCAACACCCCCCTGGGGTGTCTGGGGTACTGAGGTCCCACCCTCCACATCTTTCCCTGATGGGAAAAATACGTTCTCGTCCTCCCCATCAGATCCGAAGGTCGGGATAATTTGCATTTGTTGGAAAAAACTCTCCAAAGTCTTATTTTTCTTCCCCTTTCTAGGCATTTTCCCAGCCAGTTACTTGACTTCTGAGATTCCTTTCCACCCCCGCCTGGATCCGCCCAGCTAGTGCTTGGCCTCTGAGATTCAAATGCGCTTTCCCGCGGCAAACTTTAGTTCTGGCGCAAGGGTGGGGGCAGGGCCGCCTTCTAATCTTGGGCCCTCAGGGGCTTCCTGCAGAGACTTTCAGGAACGGAGCAGGTGGGGGCGGGGTGGGGGGCCCCGCCTGCTGTACTCAGTTCCCTTGGGGGTTTTATTCAGAGGCATTCAGCAGAAGAGCAGGGTGGGGGCAGGGCCGTCTCCCCTACTCGGCTCCCTCAGGTTGGAAAGACCTTCACTATTGAAGATCCTACCTGCTGCTGGGGGATTCCTGAGTCCCGGGCTGTTGCCGCCTCAGCCACCCGCCCACGCCTCTGCCTCCGCCGCTTCCTGCCCCCGTCTCTGCCTCCGCCGCTTCCTCCCGAGGGGGCCCGAGTCAAGGAGGCGCTCCGCTCCCCTCCCCTATCGCAGCTTTCTTTCTTACTGACCTGTAGGTTCTGTGGGTGGAGGGACTTTCCCAGCTGCCGGAGCTTCCCCCGGAGCTTTCCTCTCTGAAGTCTGCTCGGGTCAGCTTCTCTGGGTCGCGGCCAGGGGTGGGGGTGGGGTCCGCTTTCCGAGGTGCGATGGACCCCAGGGATGGCTTTCCAGGGTTCAGTGGAACGGAAATCTCTTCCCCTATGTTTATGCACCCCCTGCAGAGATTCAGAGTTTATGGGGATCTCCTTTTACCTCAATTCCATGGGTTGTGGGTTCGGAGCTTGTAAATGTGCGTCCTTCTACTCCGCCATCTTGGCTCCGCCCCCCCAGGATGGGAGCATATCTTAAAAGAAATTAAGGTAAATGATGAGAGAGAAATGTAGTGGGAGGAGAGAGGGTGAAATGAAATGGGGTAAATTATCTCTCATTCAAGAGGCAAGCAGGAGACTTTTTAATGGAGGGAAAAAGAGGATAGCTGAGAAAAAAAACCCAAGAAGTTTACCCTCATCACATTCAATTAAAGGAAGGAATAAAATGCACACTCATTTTGGCATGAAAACCTATCTTACAATTCAGGAAAGTGGGGGAGAAGGAGATAAGAAAGGGGGGCAGGAATGATGGTAGGGAGGGCAATGGGAGAAGGGAGCAATTTGAAGTCAACACTTGGGGACGGACAGGATCAAATGACAGAATAGAAACAATGAGGGGCAAGATAGGATGGAGGGAAATAACAGTTAGTCTTACACAACACGACTATTATCGAAGTCATTTGCAAAACTACACAGATAGGGCCTATATTGAATTGCCTGCTGTCCCAAAGGGAATGGGTGGGGAGGGAGAAATGTGGAGATTTTGGAACTCAAAGTTTTAGGAACAGCTGTTTAGTATTGTTGTTGCTACTAGGAAATAAGAAATACAGGTAATGGGGAATAGAAAGTCATCTGGCCCTACAGGAGAAAAGAGAAGATGGGGACAAGAGAAGGGAGGGATGACAGAAGAGAGGGCAGATTGGTGATAGGGAAAATTAGAATGCTTGGTGTATTGGGGTGGGGGGAGGGGAGAAAAGGGGAGAAAATTTGGAACCCAAAATTTTGTGAAAATAAATGTAAAAAGTTAAATAAAAATAATAAAATGAACAGGATGAAAGGAGAGAGAGTAGGATAAGCAGGTGAAAAATAGGATAGAAGGAACTATACAGCTCATAATCATTTTTGTGAAAAAAAATTATATCAAATTTCCCTAAGACCTCATTTCTCAAGTGCATAGAAAAGTGAGTAGAATTTGTAGAAATAAGAGTGACTCCATAATTGATAAATGGTCAAAGTATATGAACAGACACTTTTCCGATAGAGTAACCAATCTATAGTTTTATGAAAAAATGCTCTTAATAACAATTGATTGGAAAAATGCAAGTAAAGTAACACTGAGCTATCACTGCATACCTATCAGATGGACTAAAATGACAGAAAATGTAAACACAAATGTTGGAGGGAATGTAGGAAAATTAAAACAGTAATGCACTGTTGGTGAAGTTGTATATCTGATTGTTCATGACCCCATTTGAGGTTTCCTTGGCAAAGACATTGGAGTGGTTTGCCATTTTCTTCTCAAGATCATTTTACAGATAATGAAACTGAGTTAAAAGGGATAAAGTGACATGACCAGCATCACAAAGCCAATTAGTGTCTGAAGTCAGATTTGAACTCAGGAAGATATATCGTTCTGACTGTACACCCCACATTCTATCTACTGTGCCACATTTCTGCACCCAATGACCACTTATAATTCTAATATCAAAGGCCTTGATAAATAGCAATTAACTGATGACAAATAATGAGGTTTTGTTGATATAGATTAATGAATGCTGTGAATGAAAAAGCCTGTATTAAGCACTTACTAAGCACTGAGCAATATGTGAAGACATGGAATACAAGTAGAAAAAGGGAAATTGGTCCTGCCCTTAAGTTCTAATTGAGGAAAACATAACAGATGACTTAGCTGTAACACAATTGCAATGGTGGAGTAATGCTTAAGATACAGTGATATTTTGCACTGCAAAGGCCAAGGGTCCTGAGGCGAAAACAGTAGGTAAGATAATAGTACCACATGTTAATGGGAATTCCACAAAAACCCTCAAACATTTTCAGATATTCAGATGTATGCTGTAATGTTGATTTAGATTCTAGCTAAATTTAACCTGATAATCTAAACTCTCTAAATGTTTTTGGATTCTGTCATCCTCTCAGCAACATTATTAAAAAGATATGAAAAAAAAGCAACTGAAACATTGCATAATAACAAATTAATCAACAAACACTTAGTAAGTGCCTACTGCGCCAAGCATTTTGCTAAGCCCTAAGAATACAAATTTAAAGAAAGAAACAATCTTTATCTTCATGAAAACATATTCTGATGGGAGGATGTGATTAAGCATATCAATATGCTATATTAATACATCCTTAATATTATCATGTTAAAAATATTTATCAATCTGAAAAATATAAGAAATTTGGAGGAGAGTATTTGGAGACAGCAAGGGATATGTGTGAGTTCACTTAGACATAATATGAAATCAGAAGAGGACCTAGGGAAATAACAGACATTTACCATAGAAATTTGACGTGAGAATTGGTTCAACAATTCTGAAGAACAATTTGGTACTATGTCCAAAGGGCTATAAAAATGGGCATATCTTTTGACCCAGCAATACCACTTTTAGTTCTGCATTCCAAGGAGTTTATCAAAGTGAAAGGAAAAGGCCCTTATTGTACAAAATATTTTTATCAGCTCTTATTGACACAGCAAAGATTAGAGAATCAAGGGGATGTGCATCAACTGGAGAATAAGTGAAGAAGTTGGGGCATATAATTGTGATGGAATGTTATTGCATGATAACAAATGAGAAGCAGGAAGATTTTTTAAAAATGTGAATGCTTATATGAACTAAAAATAAGTGAGTAGAACAGGAAAAATAATGTATATATTAACAGCAACTGTGAAAGATGTAGCTACCTAGCTCAAAACAATGATTCAAAATAATTCCAAAGGATCCATGATGAAAAATGCTATACACCTTCAGTGACAGAACTGATGAACTCTGGATGCAGATGGAAACATGCTTTGTTCACTTTTTATCTTACTTTTTCCTGATTTTTTAAATTTATTTTGGCTACATGGCTAATATGAAAATATGGTTTCCATGAATTCATATTTATTATTGAAATCACTGTGCTTACTTTTTTTAATGGTTTGGGGGGGGATGGCATGGAGGCACAGCTAAGTGGCATAGTGGAGAGAATGCTGAGCCTGGAGTCAGAAAGACTCATCTTTCTGAGTTCAAATATGGCTTCAGACACTTACAAGTTGTGTGAACCTAAGCAAGTCTCTTAACCCTGTATGTCTCAGTTTCCTCACACATAAAATGAGCTGGAAAAAGAAACGGCAAAGAACTTTATTATCTCTTCCAAGAAAACCAAAATAGGGTCACAAAGAATGGGATATGGGTGAAAAGGTGAAATGAAGTAAAATGAAAACTTTGAGAGAAATTATTTGGAACTCATAATTAAAAAAAAAGGATGTTGAGAATAAATAATTTGTAGTGATTGGGGAACATTTATGCAAACATTTACTAGACCACTCTGCTAGACAGGGGGTTACAGAAAAGAGATAGATAAACAGAGACAGAGAGAAAAAAGAGAGAGACAGAAAGAGAGATGTTAGGGGAGGGAAGAAGAAAAGAAGGAAGGGAGGGAGAGAGAGACGGAAAAAGTAAAATGAAGTGCTTAGACTAGATGACTTCTGAGGTTTCTTCCAGATCTAAATCTGTGCTCCACCAACTGTAGATTCTGCAGAAATCTGATCCCTTTCTGTACTTCTGGGACTTACCAAGAAAACATTTTCAAAACCTGAATATTTTACAAGAAGATGAAACTGAATGCAATAATTTGCAAAAACATGCTTCATACATAATCATATTTATTGAGAAGCTACTTGGCACTGGATATTTATTCAAAGATAAGACAGTATATAATTCCCAGTTTTTTAGCAACATACGATCTACTAGACTTCCAGATAACTTAGTTTAACACAACATTACATCGTCATTACTGATTTTCATTTTTTAAATGATTAAACATAGAAATTGAACATCTTTAAATGAGTCTCTAAACAATCTTAATACTTAGAGTTAGGTAAAATTATATGAAAAAGTGCAATTTGACCTTTCCAGCTCAGAAAATTCAATTGAAGAAATGTACCAAGTATCTATTCTGTTGTTCTTTGTCCTTCATTCTCAAAGACAACCTAGAAAACAGGAAGGAACTGCTATGCAAGTGAACTGATTTAAGTGAGGGAGGGCTCTACAAAGTCACCAACCTTACTTTCTCTTCCAGAGTCATCTGGGTCAAGTAGCAAGATCAGGATGACTTCAGAAGGCCCTGTATGTAGCGGGAGACCTTGGGATTTTTAAACTAAGGCCTTTAGTGGGTCTTAGTTTGTTTGAATCAATGCCCATTTGAAAATGAGTCAGAGAATGGCTTCTTTTACCTGGTGAAAAAAACATCATTGTGGAAGGGGAAGATCTAGTCAAAACAGAAACAACTGCTATTTAGGTTCATTCTGAGCCAATCAGGGTCCAAATAATGACCAAGTAGGGGTTGGCCTGGGACCTACTGGTCAATCAATAAGACCCAAATCACACCAATAGGTCAATCAATAAGACCCAGAGTGATTTGGGTTAAAAGCAGGCCTGTACAACATATGACCTGCAGGCTGAAGCCAGATCAAACATTTTGGGTACCCTATTATTGTTCACTCTCTCCTGTTTCCCATGTGACCTGCACGTGAGTCTATATGTATCTAGTTACCTTTACTTGGAAAGTGAGCAGCTAAAAACCTATCTGCTGCCCAAAGAAATTTACCCTATTTTAATTCTGACTATGGCAAGTTTGTACAAGTCTGGTTTAAGGGCTAGACTTCTTTTTTCTTAAGGACCTCCTCTTTATAATGCATTAAACTGGGTACTTCAAAAAATATATAATGTGATTAGAAAACACTTACCTTATATATTTAACAGCTATTTACCCATTAATTATTTTATTTAGTTAATAAACATTCCTGTGACGGAGAGGAAGAGGGAGAGGATGAGCTGAGTTACCCATTCAGTCATCTCAGACTACTCACAGTTTGTGTTTGTCTTTTGTTCTCAGAGAAGACCATGACATCAAGGAGATGATGACATGACTTGCAGTTGAGTTTGATTTAGATGAGGGAGGGCTGTTCGAAGTCTTCAGTTTCACTTTTTTTCTCCAGAGCCATCTAGGTCCTTGTATTGCTAATGTATTTTTGCTTAATTTGAAGATGTTTCCTACCCATTTGACCTACTTAAATCACATGGAAACCTAAATTGCCATGTGGTGGGAGGAAGTTGCTGAAAGGATGGGAATGAAAGAGTGGCTCAGAGCTGGAAGGAAATTGGTCACAGCAGTTAGAGTGGAGGAGAGAAGGGACACATGGAGGCATAGCTAGTTTTGTCAGTGTTTGCTTGGAGGAAGACCCCAACAGGAGGAGGGGGAAAGGTTTGGGAATGGTATTGTCCCCTCTAGTCCTAATGTGTACTGACTTCTTGGTTACTATGTTGTATTTGCTTTTGTGTGTTGTGATATAACTTTCTGGTGTCTGAATAAATGTTTTTCATCTGCCTTCTATATGGAGAATATGTTATACTTAACAATTCAGAACTATGCTAGACTATTCATAGTTGCCATCCGTGCTGTGAATATTGCCTTGGCAATATATTTGGTGTCATGAACAGGATTGCAAGGGATAAAAATCTCTATTTGGAGGCAGAAAGATTTTAGAGGGAGGAACAGTTACCCTAGGATGGGAGGATTTACCTTATTCCCCCCTATGTAGGGAATGGGCTAAAGCCACTGGCCCCTGTGAAAACTGGGAACCGAGGTCACAGGAGGGAGAACCCAAAGATTTGGAAAGATATTTGCAAGTTATACCAACAAAACCAGGGAAAAACACTAGCAAGGGTGTGTAGCAGAGGCTGGATTTTATTAACATGTTACTGAATTATGTGTAAAAACAGAGACAAGCTGCTGAAGGAAAAAAATTCAGATGGCCAAAGAGTTAGCTAGTTTGCATGGGAACTCTCAACATTCAGTCTCTCCTTTAAAAGAACAAGCTGGAGCATTACAGGTGGAAGAAAATTCATTTACCCCAGAAGAAGTGAAAGGTTGGCAAAAGAAGTGTGTGTGCAATATTTTTACCAAACCAGTCAAGTTGCCACAGCAATGACTTCCAGAAGAGTTTGTGGGAGGAAAATGTAACAAAGTCAGAGAGGGAAAATGAAACAATGCTAGAGAGAAGGAGGCTTCTCAGGCAGTAGCATGCACAATACTTAGGCAAAAACAGGAGCAGGGGGCTCAATACAGTGTTTAGGGAGATAACTGAGGATTTTACTCAGAAGGAGGTCAAAGATACTTTGAGTCAGTTTACCCAAAGGATCTAGGAAAAATTTTGAAATTTTTATATAAAATTACTAGGAAAAAACATGAATTTGATTGGGAACTTGAACAGAGTAAAGCTTTTGAAGAAACAAATGCTGGTATATAATTGACCCTAGGTTTACAGCCTATGCAAAGTGGACCAGTGGAATTACAAGTGACTGTACAGGATGAATATGCAAAGTAGTATTTATGACAAAAACAACAAAGCCAAATGTACCCTTAGGATTTTGGTCCAGGAAGCTCTCTTCATCTAAAGTTCAATACACCTCGTTGAAAAGCACTTGTTAGCTGTACATTGGGTTTGATAGAGACTGAATAACAGACTCTGGGCAATGAGGTAGTATTTGTGTAATGAGTACCCCAGCTTGTCAGAGAATTGGACATATGCAAGAGGATAGCATAATTAAATGGAAATGGTATATTTAAACTAGATCTAAAATAGGTAGAAGTGCAGTTCCTGCTTTATATGAATATATAGCAAGCATAGGTACTGAGGGATATGATACTCCTCTGAACCAAAGCAACAGTTGGTACAGTCCTTGGTAAAATGGAATAAGGGGTATGATGCATTAACTGAAGAACAATCAGGACATACATGGTTTACTGATGGGACAGAACAATATTTGGACCATAAAAAACATGGGAGAGGGGTAACTTGTAACCCATGTACTAGGCAGACTTTGGAAAGTACTGGGATAGGTAGAAGTAATCAATATGCTGAACTTAGAGTACACCAAGCTATTAAAACACAAGGAGGACAGTGTCACATATTCACGGGCATTAGCTAAGAGGTTAGCTAAATGGATGCCCATGTGGAAAAATCAAAACTGGGTATTCATGACAAACAAGTCTGGGGCAAAAATTATGAGAAGATATATGGGACATGTCTTTGGTTACTAATTTTTCAGTTTTTCACGTAGATGCTCATGTGGCCCTCACCATGCTAGAATGTGAGTAAAATGCACATGCTGATCAATTAGCAAAGATTGTTACTCAACATAATGTGCCCACTATGATACCAATTGATGATCTAGTAGTAGCAAAATGGGCCAATCAAATGGCTGGCCATTTAGGGGTCCAAGCCACACATCAGTGGGCACAAGACCTAGGAATTAATATCTCTCATTCATTGTTAAAATCACTAGCTGAGGAATGTTATATATGTCAATAGGAAAAGGAACAAATTGTATCCTTGGGTAGTAATTTGAGAGATCACAAGAGGGAAAGTACCAGCTCAAACTTGGCAAATAGATTATATTGGACCCCCACCCCAAGATAAAGAATGCAAATTTAAATGTACTTGTGTTGTTACCTATTCAGGGGTACTAGTGACTTGTCCACATAAGAATGTGACCCAGAAAACACAAGTAAAACTCTAGATGTCATAATTCTGTATTATGGAACCCCAGTGTAGATCCAAAGTGATAATGAGTCACATTTCAAAGTTAATGAAATGAAGACATATTGTTTATTAAACAATATAAGATGGATATATCATATTTCATATAATCCATAAGAATCTGGGTAAATTTAAAAAATGAATGGATTATTGAAAAAACAGTTAAGGAAGTTAAATTCTAATAATTCTTTTCAACACTGGAAAGATGGTCTGGCCACAGGAGTTCTCCTCTCCTGCACTACAGCACAGCTAGGCTGATTGGTTAGTGAACCCCTGTCTGTGCAATTGTCTTCTTGATTCCCCTGACTGAGGTAAGGCATGCCTGGGGTCATGGTCTTGATGTTTACAGGTTCCCCTGGGGCTCAGGATCTCCTCCTAGTTCACTGTGATGGAGGTCTCTGGGACAGCTCCGATTCTTCACTGCTCCCCTTCAGCCAAAGCAAGAGGGACCCCCCCTTTATGATTTTCCTAGCCTCTCAAGCTAAGAGACTTTTACCCCTTTGGCTGATCCCACAATTCCAAGAATTTCCCTGGGGAAATATTCTCTGGGTTTTCAAGGTCAACAAGGAGAGAGGAATAGCACTTACAGATCACTTAGTCATCTTGGCTCATGGAAATTCAAGTAGATGATTTACAGATATTTGATCGGTGGGCTGATAGTCTCAGGAGTGGTTGCTGTTGTTACCAGGAGTCCTGTGCTTCTCTCTCACTCACTTCTGCTGGACTCCCATACTGGGCTGATATGTGTAAGAATCAGCACTGCTCTTTTGCTTCACACAGCCTTCTGCTTCCTACTCAGCTTTGCTATGGCAAAGTAAATCTATGCGCTCTACACTCCTCCAGTCACATGTAACAGACCTTTCCCATCGTTCTTCCAGGCTGTCCTTGACTAGAAATCTGCCACACTCTGTCTCTTAGTAGATCCTGCCATTGTACAACTTGTTCTGATTCTCTTTTTTAGAGGTATCTGAAGAAGTTTGCCTTAAAGCTTAGGTGAGTATGTATTCTCACTCCACCATCTTGATTTCCTTGACCCTGGTTCTTTTAAGCAAATGTCTTTTTAGGTTCTGACTTCGAGCAAGTTTACATCCATTCAGTGAACAGATTTCTTTAAGAAGTGAGTCAAGGGATGGACCTTTAATAAAAAAAAAATCAAATTAGGAAGGGAAGATACTCAGGGTTGCTGGCCAAAAGGGAAACAGGTACTATTTATATTCACTCTGAGTGAGGAGGGTCCCAAAAAATAGTCATTAAATTGTGCTTGTGCAAGGACTTATTGTCCAATCTATGAGCTCCAGAGTGAATAGGGTTCAAGGTTTGGTCTTTGAGAAAGAAATCTAGCCAGTAAATCCCAAATGAACTAGGCAACTTTTGGTCACCATAATTTACTTTTCTTGGGAGAGGGAGAGGAAGAGCTGAGTTATGCATTCAGGCAGCTTAGGCTACTCTCAGGTTGTGTTTGTCCTTCATTCTCAAGAAGACAATATATATTCAACAGTAATTCATTCATTAATTATTGTATTAAGTTAATAGGTATTCCTATAACCCCTATTAACATTGTTCTAGGTTATTACTAGAGATGCAAATATGAAAACCTCTCCTGTTATCAAGTTTACAATTAGCAGGAGAGACAAGACATTTTCATTTAAAAAGAATCCAACAGGTGTCAATTTGTAACAAGGGCTATATTATATCATGTTATTTAGGACAAGAAGGAAATAGGAGGTAATATGTGAAAAACAACTATTTGGGATCAGAATTTGCAAGGGGAAAACAGAGGTCAGCTACTCTGACCTCTTATTTTACAGATAAAATAATTAAGGAAGAGAATTAAGGATTGGATAAAAGTCACAGAGGTGGAAGCAATGGAACTAGGTTTTGAATCAAAATCCTTGGACTCAGATACCCTTGAAAATAACTCTTCATTATACCTTCCTCTGTGTGAGGCAAAAACACAGTGCTTTAGATATTTTCAAGAGAATAAAGTCACTTGTGGTTGAAATCATAAGTGAAGACTTCTTGAAGAATTTTCCCATTAACTTGGTATTAGAAAAATGACTAGAATTTTGAAGGTATAGATTGTGGTAGAAGGAGAGAGACATAGAATATTCTGGTTGAAGGACTGGCTTGAGCACAGTCACTTTTAGGACCTGAAGAGGAATTACAAGGATGTTATCATTAAGGACAAATAGATAAATAGATGAGAAGGAGAAAAAAAAATGTGTGTGTGTACAACTGTGTGTTTCTGTCTACACGCACATACACACATGTATATATTTCTATACACATAAACGCACATATACATATAAGGTAAAATTATTTAATTCTTCTTATAGTAAATGTCAAAGATCATCTTTCCACTTGACTTTCTGGAAGATAATTAAATGCAGAGATCAGCTAAACTCTGGAGGCAATTAACATCTGATTTAAATTTAGTCTGCTCTGGAGCTTGGGTGATTAGACTACCACTTAGCAGGAATATATCCTTGGGATATCTAGGGGGTATGTGCACCTGTTATCACTGCAGCTGGTTTGCAAATGTCACCAGTGCTTCATATAAATAAATCAAAGGAGTGAATAAACAGAATTTCAGGAACACATTTTGGGGGTGTTTCAGACATTTGCACATTTCCTTTATAATTAATGTAACATTTTTATAAAGATATAGTAACATTTCAAGAAAACATATGTTCTATAAACATTACATTCTTATATGCAATATTCTTCCACAAATAAAAGTGTTTTGCCTCACTGCAAGAAATATAAACTCAATCTTATAGAAATAAAGGAAAGTGAATAGACTGGGGAGAAAATGAACAGTCAAATGCATGTTTAAAGATGTTATCTGAAGAAATGTTTCTAATAAATAAATAATAAAATGATTCCTTTGGGAAATGAAGAAAGGCACATATGGAAATGCATCAAAATATTTCTCTTTGATAAAGGTTGTATCTCTGTTAAATTATGATTTACATAAACTACAATTATTATTGATAATGCAAATTGAATATGACACATCCACCCTCCCAAAAAAATCGCAAATATTATTTAAGTATCTACTTTTTTATGAAATATTGTAGGATTGGAGTTATGATACCATGGTTAAATCCTCTAGTTTCATTACAAAATAATTTAAAAAAGTAAACAAAATGGGGGAAGCTGAGGAAGGAGGCTGCGGCAGTGGTTGCTGTGGCAGAGCCAGACCAGTGACAGGATATTGGTGTTAGCATTAACAGATTGGCAATCCCCCAGAGATGCAAGTCTGCCAGCTAAATTCAAAAAATTTCTGGTACCTGGAAAAGTTCAGCACGTACTCTGCACTGAAAACTTTTGTACCAAAAAGAGTTATGACTATCTAAACACTCTAGCTGGAGATGTCCACACTGTTAGAGGAAAGTTGGATGAGAATCTGAATTATTCAGCATAGAAGGTGGTGACTATTGGGCAGTTCAAAATTGGTTTCATCCATGGACATCAAGCAATTCCATGGGGTTATATGGCCAGTTTAGCTTTGTTAAAAAGCCAGTTTGATGTGGATATTCTCATTTCAGGACACACACACAAATTTGAGACCTTTCAACATGAAAAGAAATTCTAAGCAGAGCTAAGATGGTGGAGTAGAAGGATTGAACTGCTCTAGCTCTACCCCATAGCCCCTAAAATACCTGTAAAAATAACTCTAAACAAATTCTAGTCCAGCAGAGGCCATAAAACAATAGAGTGAAAGAGATTTCTGGTCCAAGGCAGCCTGGAAGGTCAACAGGAAAGATCTATCACACCAGGCTCAGAACAGAGCTCAGCCCATGGAGCACAATCCAATCTTGGCCATGCAGCAGGACTGGAGCAGGCCTCAAGACTCAAAATCATGGGGAGCAGCTGGGGTTCCCAGATTATTCAACCTGCAAATGCCAAAGACAGCTTCAAAGGTCAGTGAGAAAGCTCTTTCACCTGAGAAGGGAAAAAGAGTTCAACCACAGCCCCAACCTCAGGGCAGCAGCAGAAACCACAGCAGCAGCATTCATTTCTTGAGCACTGGGCCTAAAGATCCTGGGGAAATTAAGTGGATCATCTGGGTCTCAGTGCTAAGTACAGTTCTGGGATGAGGAGAATTGGACTGGTAGAACTTGTGGAGGCTCTGGAGACAGAAGCCTACTCACAGATTCTGGGGAGAAAAGTGCATGGTTCCTCCCAGAACAGAGTGCAGGACAGGAGAGGAGTAAACTCCTCTTCCTTGATTGTGCTACTTTGGAGGATTTGAGAACTTACAGGTCCCTAGAGTATAGCATCCACTTGACAAAAGATTCAAAAGGCAAGTAACTGTCTGGGAAAATGCCCAAAAAAAGGGAAAAAAATAAGACCATGGAAGTCTACTTTCTCTGCAAAAAAGGTATTTTATTCCATCCTTTCAGATAAGGAAGAACAAATCATACCATCAGAAGAAGGCATAAAATCAAGGCTTCTACATCTAAAATATAAAAAAAAATATGCAATGGTCCCAGGTCAAGGAAGAACTCAAAAAGGGTTTTGAAAATCAAGTAGGAGAGATAGAGGACAAATTGGGAAGAGAAATGAGAGTGATGCAAGAAAATCATTAAAATCAAGTCAACAGCTTGGGAAAGGAGACCCACAAGAGTGCTGGAGAAAATTGCACCTTAAAAAAATAGACTAATTCAAATGGAAAAAGAGGTACAACAAAAAGCCAATGAAGAAAAGAATGCTTTAAAAAGCAGAATTGGCCAAATGGAAAAGGAGGTACGAAAGCTCACTGAAAAAAAATAGTTTTTAAAAATTATAATGGAAAAGATGGAAGATAATGACTTTGTGAGAAACCAAGAAATTATAAAACAAAACCAAAAGAATAAAAAAAAGAAGATAGAGTGAAATATCTCATTGGAAAAAAACAACTGACCTGAAAAATAGATATAGGAGAGACAATTTAAAAATTATGGTTCTACCTGAAAGCCATGATGAAAAAAAGAGCCTAGACATCATCTTTCATGAAATTATGAAGAAAACTTCTCTGATATTCTAGAACCAGAACATAAAATATATATTGAAAGAATCCTCCAATCACCTACTGAAAGAGATCCGAAAAAAAAAAAATCCTAGGAATATTGTAGCCAAATACCAGAGTTCAAGGAAGAAAATATTACAAGCAACCAGAAAGAAATAATTCAAGTATTGTTGAAATACAATCAGGATAACACAAGATCTAGCAGCTTCTGCATTAAGGCACTAAAGGGCTTGGAATATGATATTCCAGAAGTCAAAGGAACTAGGATTAAAACCAAGAATCACCTACTGAGTGATTCAGTATAATCTGAGTATAATACTTCAAGGCAGAACTGAGTATAATACCTCAGGGCAAAAAATGGTCATTCAATGAAATAGAGGACTTTCAAGCATTCTTGATGAAAATATCAGGACTGAGAAGAAAATTTGACTTTCAAACACAAGAATCAAGAGAAATATGAAAAGGTAAATGGGAAATAGAAATAACAAGGGACTTACTAAAGTTGAACTGTTTACATTCCTACATGGAAAGGTAATATTTATAACTCTTGAGACTTTTCTCGGTATTTGGGTAGTTGGAGGCATTTTATACATATCGACATAGGGCACAGGCTGGTTTGAATAGGAAGGGATGATATCTAAAAAATAAAATGAAGGGGTGAGAGAGGAATATATTGGGAGGAGAAAGGGAGAAATGGAATGGGGCAAATTATCTCTTACAAAAGAAGCAAGAAAAAATTTTCAATGGAAGGAAAAAATGGGGGAGGTGAGAGGGAAAAAGTGAAGCTTACTCTCATCACATTTGGCTTGAGGAGGGAATAACATGCACATTCACTTTGATATGAACATCTATCTTACTGACTGGAAAGTTGGGGAAAAGGGGATAAGTGGAGTGGGGATATGATAGAAGGGAGGGCAATTGGGAGGAGGCAATATTTAGAAGTAAACACTTTTGGCAAGGGATATGGTCAAAAGAAAGAAATTTTCTTTCTTATAATTGGGAGGCAGGAGAGGATAGAGGGAAATACAGTTAGTGTTAGATAAAGTGACTGTTATGGAAGTCTTGCATAACTACACATGTATGCCTTTATTGAATTATTGAATTGCTTGCCTTTCCAGTGGGAATGGGTGAGGAGGGAGGGTGGGAGGGAGAAAAGTTGGAACTCAAAGTTTTAGTATTGAATGTTGAGATTTGTTTTTAATTACAACTGGGAAATAAGAAATACAGGTAATGGAGTATAGACATCTATTTGCCCTACAAGAAAAGAGAGAAGATGGGGATAAGGGAAGGGAAGGATATGATAGAAGAAGGGAAGATTGGGGGAAGAGGTAATCAGAATGCAAGTATCTTGAGGTGGGGGGAGGGGAGAGATGGGGAGAAAATTTGGAACTCAAAATGTTGTGCAAATGAATGTTGAAAACTAAAAATAAACTAATTTTAAAAAGATAATGTTAAGAAAATAAAGGATATGGTATCACACCTTAATAATAAACAAAGCTCTGTTGTTTAAAAAAAAAATAATAAATTCTATTTAATCCTGGATCTGCCACTGGAGAATAAATTGCTCTGGAAACAAATATTATTCCTTCATTTATATTGATATATCCAGGCTTCTACAGTTGTCACTTACATGCATCAGTTAATTGGAGATAATGTGAAAGTAACTTGAATTGAATATAAAAAATCCTAAAATGGGCCTCTTGGTGAACGTTTTGGTTCCATTTCCTTGTTTGAATTAGTTAATTGAACATTCAGAAGCTACAAAATTGTGACATTTTAAGAGTATTATGCATTAAAAATTAATTATCTTATTTGATGACACAATTTATTACAAGCTTATTGTAAAGTATAAGAATGTGTTTAGTTTATAGGACATGATTTCTGAGGAATAACTTGTACCACATGATAAATGGATGTATGTAAACAAAGTTTAGCTCTGTAAATATCTTCAGCGTTAACATTCAAGACTTTGTTGAACCAACATAGTTCAAGAATAGAAGACTTCCAGACTGACTCACTTGTATACGCTATCCTCCTCTGTGTTCTGTAATAGACACTTACTTTTCACTTATCAAAAACAGGAAACAAAATAAACACATCTAAGAATTTTCTGATTTTTTTTCTTATTTTAACTCATAGTAAATTGTAGAAACAAAAACAAGATAATGCAATATGACAATAATGTGGATGATATCAATTGGGGAATGGTTGAACAAGTTGTGGTAAGGGAATGTAATCGAATGCTATTGTTCTATAACAAATGATGAGCATGAGAATTTCACAAAAACCTGGAAAGACTTAAATGATCTGATGCTGGGTAAAGGGAGCAGAACCAGGACAACACTGTATACAGCAACAGCAATGTTATGCAATGATCAGCTATGATAGACTTAGTTTTTTTCATCAATACAATAATCCAAAATACTCTAAAAGATCCCTGATGAAAATGTTATTCACATCCAAATAAGAACTATGGATTCTGAATGCAGATCAAAATATATTATTTTTCACTTTTGTTTTTTTTTTTTATTTTTTGTGATTTATCCCTTTAATTCCAAGCCCCCTTTCATAAAGTAACTCATATGGAAATATGTTTAATATTATTGTACAAGTATAACCCATATGAGATTGCTTGATGTCTTCGAGGTATCTTCCAGAAATTCTCGTATGGTTTGTTTCCAATTCATATTTTTCTTTCAGACTATTTTAGCAGTTGTTTTGACATCATTGTTTTCTTTTGAGTTTCAGTCTTGATCTTCTCTCTCATGATAGTTGATTTTTAAAGTCAATTTCTTTTGTTGTTGTTATTTACTCATTATGCCACACTAATTCTTGATTTATAACTTTATGTTAATGCTGGTCACTGTTCCCAGTCTTGGCAGTAGAAGGGCACAATCTCAGAGTTTAGTTTGTTTTTGGTTTTGTTTTTTTTTTTTTTTTCCCACAATTGTTTTCAGAGATAGTCCTTGGCATTTGAAAATTTTTGGTGTTTACCAGGTGGGAGATTTGGGGAAAGGTATGGTCATTATTCTTATGGTCTTTACTCTGCTCCTTACCAAAGGAGGGTCCCTGATTCCTAGGATTCCAACTGATTCTACTTATAAAGATTCCTGATCCAATAGGACCAAATGGGATTTTGCCTGTTTGGGCTTCCACTCACTCCTTAACAAAAGTGTTCCTCCTTGCCACTGAGCCATGACCCAGAGGTGGTATAGAAAATGGTGTTGTGAAAGTGCATCTGATCCTCCGGCCAGTGCTGACACAAGGTTCCCTTACTTTCTCTAGTGCGATAGTTACCAAAATTGTGGCTGGGGCTGCTCTGCTCAACATCATCTAGTCCCACCATTGCTCTTTCATCCATGTGGAATCTAGGCCAGGCTAAACTCCCATGTTGCAGGCCTTTCTTTCTATACTCCTAAGTTGTCTTGGGCAGGGAGAATGTCTTACTCTAACATTTTTGGCTTTACCACTCCAGAATTTTATTTCAGGTGATATTTTAAATATGTTTGGGGGAGAACATTGGGAGGGTTTAGTTGACTAATTTCTCTGTTCCACCATCTTGACTCCACTCCCAGAAGTCCCCATCACTGCCCTTTACTGGGAAAATATTTTATTCTGTTTTTACCTCCCATGACAGAACTTGCCATAAACAAACTCTTTTAATTTCCAATCATCCTGGGGGGAGGAGCGAAGATGGTGGAGTAGAAAGACTCACATATGCTAGTTCCGAAACCACAGTCCATAAATTACCTATGGAAAGAACTCCCAACGGGTTCTGGAGCAGTGGAAGCCATGAAGCAGCTGAGTGGGGGAGATATCCGTTCCAGAGAGCCCTGGAAAACCGACCCCAAAGGTCCGTCGGGCACCAGACATGAAGCAGAGCCCCTGCCCTGGACACGTGGCCCCAGAGGAGCAGATCCGAGCAAGCTTCAGGGAGGGAATCTCCAGTGGCCACCAGGTCCCTTCACTCACAGGCACTACAGGTTAGTGAGAGAGACTTCTGGATTGGCCGAGAGGGGAGCGGGGTGTCTCTGTGCCTCAGGCCCCCTTGGGAGGAAGTGTTGGGGAGGCGGTGGACAGGGGTTCCCAGAGCAGGCAGGACCTCTCAGCATAAACCCCCTGAGGGAACTGAGCATGGGAGGTGGCCCTGCCCCCACCTGAGAACCTGAAATTAATCTTACCCTGAATAGCAGCCCTGTCCCCTGCTGAAAGCCCTGAGGCTGGGGAGCAGTATTTGAATCTCAGAGCCCAAGCAATAGGTGAGTGGATCTGAAGGCAAGGCAGGGGTAGAGAGGAATCTCAGAAGTCAAGTAACTGGCTGGGAAAATGCTCAGAAAAGGAAAAAAAAATAAGACCATAGAGGGTTACTTTCTTGGTGAACAGATGTTTCCTCCTTTCCTTGCTGATGAGGAAGTACAATGCTTACCATCAGGGAAAGACGTAGAAGTCAAGGTCTCTGTAGTCCAAACATCTGAAATAGATATCCAATGGGCTCTGGGCATAGGAGAGCTCAAAAAGGATTTTGAAAATCAAGTAAGACAGGTGGAGGAAAAACTGGGAAGAGAAAAGAGAGAGATACAAGAAAAGCATGAAAAACAAGTCAATACCTTGCTAAAGGAGACCCAAAAAATGCTGAAGAAAATAACACCTTGAAAAATACGCTAACTCAATTGGCAAAAGAGGTTCAAAAAGCCAATGAGGAGAAGAATGCTTTCAAAAGCAGAATTAGTCAAATGGAAAAAGAGGTTCAAAAGCTCACTGAAGAAAATACTTCTCTCAAAATTAGAATGGAACAGATGGAGGCTAATGACTTTTTGAGAAACCAAGAAATCACCAAACAAAACCAAAAGAATGAAAAAATGGAAGAGAATGTGAAATATCTCATTGGGAAAACAACTGACCTGGAAAATAGATCCAGGAGAGACAATTTAAAAATTATGGGACTCCCTGAAAGCCTTGATGAAAAAAAGAGCCTAGACATTATCTTTCATGAAATTATCAAGGAAAACTGCCCTGATATTCTAGAACCAGAGGGCAAAATAAATATTCAAGGAATCCATCAATCACTGCCTGAAAGAGATCCAAAAAGAGAAACTCCTAGGAACATTGTGGCCAAATTCCAGAATTGTCAGGTCAAGGAGAAAATATTGCAAGCAGCTAGAAAGAAACAGTTCCAGTATTGTGGAAATACAATCAGGATGACACAAGATCTAGCAGCTTCTGCATTAAGGGATCGAAGGGCGTGGAATAGGATATTCCAGAAGTCAAAAGAACTAGGACTCAAACCAAGAATCACCTACCCAGAAAAACTGAATATAATACTTCAGGGGAAACTATGGTCTTTCAATGAAATAGAGGACTTTCAAGCATTCTTGATGAAAACACCAGGGCTGCAAAGAAAATTTGACTTTCAAACACAAGAATGAGAAGAAGCATGAAAAAGTAAACAGCAAAGAGAAGTCATAAGGGACTTACCAAAGGTGAACTGGTTACATTCCTACATGGAAAGACAATATTTGTAACTCTTGAAACTTTTCAGTATCTGGGTAGTTGGTGGGATTGCATACACACATACACACACACACACACATGCACACACACCTACACGTGTGCGTGCACACACATGCATGCACACACAGAGACAGAGAGCACAGAGTGAATTGAGTAGGATGGGACCATATCTTAAAAGAAATTAAGGTAAATATATAAGAAAAATGTATTGGGAGGAGAAAGGGTGAAATGAAATGGGGCACATTATCTCTCACAGAGAATTTTGAGTGGAGGGACAAAGGGGAGAGCTGAGAGAAAAACATGAAGTTTGCTCTCTTCACATTTGACTAAAGGAAGGAATAAAATGCACACTCTTTTTGGTATGAAAACCTATGTTACAATACAGGAAAGTGGGGGAGAAGGAGATAAGAAGGGTGGGGGGGATGATGGAAGGGAGGGCAAAGGGAGGAGGGAGAAATTTGAAGTCAACACTCTTGGGGAGGGACAGGATCAAAAGAGAGAATAGAAACAATGAGGGGCAGGACCGGATGGAGGGAAATATTATTAGCCTTACACAACATGACTATTATTGAAGTCATTTGCAAAAGTACACAGATATGGCCTATATTGAATTGCCTGCCTTCCCGAAGGGAATGGGTGGGGAGGGAGGGATGGGGAGAAGTTGGAACTCAAAGTTTTAGGAACAACTGTTGAGTATTGTTCTTGCTACTAGGAAATAAGAAATACAGTTAATGGGGAATAGAAAGTTATCTGGCCCTACAGGAGAAAAGAGAAGATGGGGACAAGGGAAGGGAGGGATGATGGAAGAGAGGGCAGATTGGTGATAGGGGAAATTAGAATGCTTGGTGTATTGGGGTCGGGGGAGGGGACAAATGGGGAGAAAATATGGAAGCAAAATTTTGTGAAAATGAATGTAAAAAGTTAACTAGATAAATTTATATTAAAAAAAATTTCAATCATCCTTAAAGAATGCTGTCCATAAATATGAAGAGCAGTTCCTTTTTAGCCAGAAAGCTAGGAAACCCATCAGAGTGTTTATCTCTGAGCTATACAAACCAATTCAGCCAGTTATTTGCCCCCTCAGATTTTGTGTTGAAAAGTCAGAAGACAAATCAGAGCAATACAGTTTAGGACAGCGCTTTTAGCAGAGTAAACAGACCTAGCCAGCTCACTAGGATTCTAC
Organism: Bettongia penicillata ogilbyi; assembly: GCA_023548195.1. Classification (NCBI taxonomy): domain Eukaryota; kingdom Metazoa; phylum Chordata; class Mammalia; order Diprotodontia; family Potoroidae; genus Bettongia; species Bettongia penicillata. The sequence goes on along the minus strand of JAJHZJ010000339.1, from coordinate 708,859 downwards.
GTGCCTTTTCCATCAACTCTGCTTTTTGCTTTCAAATCAAAACTAATCGTAGAGAACAAAAGTTTCACTTTTGTCCAACTTTAAGAGACATTGAAGAGTAATGATTGTCATTTAATTTCTTGACTAATGAAATTTATTTTCTTTTCCACCAACCACTTAACTGAAACCTTCTGAAAACTACATTTAGCTGCCTCTCACTCCAGCAACACAGTTTTTGCGTCCCTCTGATATCTTTAATTTTTACCATAGATTCTTCTTATCACCAGATCGTTATACCAGTAGTCTTTCTTGAATTCCTACAGAATGTAAGGAACTTCAGCTACTTAAATGAGATCTTTTTTGTACTGATTCACCTTTTACTTACAGGGTAGCAACTTCCAAAAATTTTCCTGTGAAATCAGTAGCCATTTAAAAATCATGCTTTTCTCTGTAGAATTATATCTTTTCTCATGTGATTTCAGTTTTACTCTTCTTAGTCATAAAATCTATATGCAAACAAGATGAGGGATCATAATATCCTACATCTTTAGTGTTTTCCCCACATATTTCCTGTCTATGAAATGTTTTTATACTCATTTTTTAATTTTCAATAACTAAAAACTTTTTTCCTGTGACTATTATGCTAGCAAACAGTTCACACAAAAGTGCATCATTTTATATTATTTACAGAGGGTTTTATTTTTTTAAGTTTATAACATTGTTCTTTTTCTGTCCCAATCTGCTTCCAACTGAAATAAATTTTTGTATTGCCTATTTTATTTATAATGTATTGATTTATTTACTTTGTATTGTTTATATTGCTTAATGTTAGCACTTTCAGTTTTCCTTTACACAAAATTGATTTCTTACTCTTGTTTTGAATCAAACTTATTGTCCACAACAGTAGTAATATCTTAAAATAATTAAAATTTGATAAATTAAGTGTTTTAACTTAAAATACTATTTTTTCTCTTTTAAGCACTTAATTCTTCCATGTGAACAAAGCAGTAAATTATAGGGAGGATATACTGTTCCAGCACATAGGAAGTATTTTTTCATAGGAATATAACAGTAATTAAAATTCTGTCTTATGTCTAGGGACACTGATAAATTATGATAGATTAAGTCTTAATTAAGATATTTTTAATAAATAAGATAATATTTTTTCAAATATAATTTAATAGAATATTTTCAGTCACCAGGAAATGAGAATCCTTGAATGGGCAATTAATCACTTGCTAGCATTACACAGTGTAAGAGCTCTTCAAAAAAAAATGTTTCAGTGCAGTCATTAAATTGATTATTCTCTCTTCCAGTAGAATATTTAAAAATCTTCAGAAAAGAGATTCTTTTGTCTTTCTAGCATCAATCCTTAGCAACTAGTATCATTCCACGTTCATAGTAGGCCTTCTATAAATGCTATTGAATGAAATATAAAACTTCAGTTGACTTTTAATATTATGGATATCGATATTATCTCCATCACTGCAGATCATAACCTATAGATTCCTTGTCAGGTTGAGAGATTTTTCTATATGCCTTTCAAAAAAAAAAAAAAAAAAACCTTACCCAACACACTAGACACCATCCTCTGATTTAAAAAAACATATTTTATATCTATAAAATGTAGCAGTCTATCCCTCATTCTAGCTATATGACTAGCCTACCTCATAACCTCTATAATATCTTTTATGCCAAATCCTCATGTGCAAATCATTAGTAATAGTGTACTGAAGCTTGCTTCCTTTAATCACAAATGTCCTGTTGTGGAATTTGTATTTCTTGTTCTTATGCGATCATTGAGTTCTAGGATTCAAAACTACGTAAGATCACTGGGAAAATTCTGGTAAAAATATTTCATGAAAGTATGAAATTTTCAACCATTGAAAGCATCATTCAGTTTGCCATGTGATCTGGTTTGCTCCCTCTTCATATATAATTTTGTTCCCAATTTATTTTCTCACTTTAGGTAAAGACATCTCCAATGTCTCTCCAAGATATATGTAGTGATTTATTAACTCACGGGAGATCTTTTCATCCCCACCACTTACAACATAATGCTAATACAACTTAATCTATCATTCTAAATCCCACAGGAGCCCAACATTGACTATGTAGCATTCTCTCCCAAAACTTCCTGATGTGAGCTCTTTTCTAATTAGACTGGGTGTCCCACTGTCCTTTAAATATGTTGGTCAAATATTTAACCACAAAAAAATTGCTTTCTATCTAGAATTTCTGTTTTCTTCTTTTGTCTTCTTACCTAAACTTTATCAGTCTTTCAGGGGATAATTTAAGTTCCACCATATAGATCATTGATTGAAAGATGGAAAAAGGCTGAAAGCTGTCTTCAATCTCAACATTTTACAGGAGAGGAAAGTGAGACTCAGAGAGATTAAGTCTTTTACTGCAGGTCACAGATAGTGCCAACAGCATCTTTAAAATTCTGATCTTCTACTCCAAAAAGAGTGCTCTTTACATTTTATAAAACTGTCCCTTTTCTAAACCTCTTACCATGTAAAACATAAACTTTAGAAGTCTCTTAAAAACTCCCAAGCATTGGTTCCTAATTGCTCAATTCAATTCTAATCAACATACATATTTCTTGCCTTTTGAATTAGAGTTTAAACTTTTGAGGTTATGTAATGTACGCTCTCAGGCTTTCTCTTGTTTTAGTAAGGAAGTCTGATAGATTTTATAGCTTTGTGTAAACTGAATACTTAGCAAAATATTTTGCAGAAATGCATATTCAATAAATATTTTTGAATCAATGAATGTGTGAAAATTTGAATTATATCTTCATTGAAGAATTTTTAAGGAAGGCAAGAATTTTAAGGAAGTGCTAATATGCTGGACATTATTAAATTTTAGACCTAAATGAATTTTAGAAAGAAAGGGCTTCACTTCTCTAGCATAGATTGATCTAGTAAGGATCTGCCAAGGATCTGTGCTTCAAGAACACAGCTAGAGTAAGGCTTTATTACTCACCTGATTAACTTAAATACAATGCATACTGCAAAGAGGGAAATATGCACTGTAGTTCTAAGCAGAGGTAAGCACAAGACACATGATTGATTTTAAAAGGCTATAACAGGTGTCCACTAGCAGCTATAATGAAAGAGGCAGTTTCAATATGTTGTATACAGAGATGTATACAACTTTATCAGGAAGTAAGATGGCCCTCTGACAAGAATGACAGATAAAAGATGGTCAGCCTTAATGATACCTCAAGGTACAAAATAATTAACAATGCCTGCATTTTAATAGTTTATCTTCTTGTGATAAACATTGAAAAGATTACACTGGATGAACTATATTGTAATAAATTTAGAGACTGAAGATATCTTAGCACATATTGTGTCCAAGTCCATCCTCTTAGAGATAATAAAATTGGGACTAGGGAGTTTAAGTGAATTCTAGGTTACACAGTTAGTAAAATGTTTGAGAAGTTTAAACTAAAGAATTCTTGACTCCCAAACTAGCATTCTATTCATTATGCTACCTACACCAAGATATTAGAGGTATTGTAATCTACCTGGGTGGAAAAACAAATCAGGGTAATATAATACAGGATATCTGAAAGTAACAAGCAAATAACAAAAATCAACTATGTGACCTAAAATCTGGCATTTTCCTGCCACTTTTTATTTCTTCAAATAAATAATAAAACATGATAACGCGAGCCAGGGTTACTTATTTGATTTTTTTTATTTCATCATTTAATGTTTCATGGAAACAATCCTAGTCTTTGCGGTAATGAGGGCATAGCTTATTTCCTAGGATGGAAAAATAAAAATCTCAAGTGTTTGCATGCTAAGTCTGTAGACTGTACAGTAAACTATTTTTCTTCTTAATTTGATTATTTCTGTGGACACTCACAACTCTCAAGTTATTTCTCCTTCACCATGCATATAAGGAGATGGATACTTTTATTTTTTTCTTCCCTTTGCACAACAGAGCAGAAAGTTGTTTTTGTTTTTTTTTTGCCTGCACTAAAGAATATGAATGTGAAGGGAAGCAGAGAAAAAGAGGCCATGAGCTGAATAACTGTGATTGAGGCATCAACCAACACTAGTAATTCTCAGTAAAGACTTATCAACTGATTGTAAGTATTTTGCCCATGCCTACACCTGTGCTAGGTACTGTAAAGGATGCAAAGAAAACAAGCAAAACTATATGATTACTGGTATTACTTATTGGGATATATACATTCTCACCCCATTGGTCTCTTGAGTTGCTGTTTGAGCTTCTGTGATCATCACAGTATCCAATCCTGTGACCTTATCCCTTTCGCTCCTGTTGATACTTCTATGAATATTCGGTAAAATGTCTCTTTTTTCCTCTTCACCCTCTCTCACCAATACTAGTATCCAGACTATTTTAATCCAACTCTTTTTCAGTATTCCTTCAACATAATCCCTAATCAATTAAAGATAATCAAGTGCTAAGAGAATCAACAAAATACAACAGAAAAAGTATTGAACTTGGAAGCAAAGAAATTGATTTTGAAATCCATCTTTGCTTTGATTGTTTTCCCATATAGAACTCAAAATTTCAAGAACACAGAATAGTGACTTTAGAATAACCATAGGATGTTCTGGTCCCACATTTCCTCATTGGAAAATTGAAGGCATTGGAGAAAATTATACTTAAGGATCAGCTTTAGCATTCTGATTCTGAAATAAGTAATTGCCAATCATTTAATGACCTTTCAAATAATTCTGTACATTTAAGAGATATAAATTCTATTAAAATGTTTACTTGACCAGTAAGGTAATTCCTAGATTATTGTCTATGATCTTAAGCATATGTAAAATAATTTCAAAAGTAATAAACAGACAACAGTCAGGCTATCACAATGTCCTTCTTCTTGCAATGACTAAAAACTAGGGTCTTTTGCTCCCAGGAAATGAATGGCTGGGGATGCTTTATTGGCCTCTTATTAATAATGAAAGACTCCCTGACTAAATTAGTTAAAACAACTGGAATTTAGCATCTTATTTAACTTCTTTAGGTTCTTTCACACTTCAAAATATCCATGATTTCATCAATGTGAGTATTCTATCCTTTGACAAATATTTAACTCCTATGAGGGTGTGTGTGTGTGTACCTAACTTGCTGGCCAATTTCATCATGAGTCTTCTAAACAGAGTGAAGTTAATCCTCTGTTGACATATGCATGATTGATCTCTGGATCTATACTAAAACACTTTTCTACATGGATGGTCTTGAAGAACCCAGGGATACTTCTATATTAAAGAATATATATATATATATATATATATATATATATATATATATATATATATATATATATATATATGTCTTAAAGAAGTTCTTTACTGAAGGGAATCAGTGTTAAATCTGATTAACTAATTTTAGCTATGGGTCATATTTATCAACTCAGTAGCTTTTGAGAGAAATTAGTTTTAATTGTACTAGATCAATGATTTTATATTTCTTGGCGAAGAATTTCATTTTCTGTGGATAGAAACAAAATTACATATTAAAATAAAAAGTTTGCACATAAAAAATAAAAAAAGATAAAAAAATTCTCAGAAATTCTTAAAAGACCTTTTTAAAAATTGCATATTAAAATGTACTATACTCATAATTTTAACAATCATAACTGTTTTCTCTAACAATTATGATAATTAAGAACTGATTTATTCAATTTATAAAAATATCAAGCTATTCAAATTGCCAAAAACCATGGAAATCTTCAAATAAATTCCCACATATCTCATGACACATTATTTCTGGGTGGGAAAAAATCCCAAAAGACCCTGTTCTCTAAAGTATTAAAATTTCCCATACTGGTAGAAAAAATGTAGACCTAGAGTCAACAGAGAAAGCTTATAATTCTAGCATTAGAGAAAATTAGGAGACAAAAATAAGGAAAAATGTAATCCTCTGAAGGTCTGGGTTAGGACCTCTCCAATTTTGGAAACAGAATACACATAACAAGCATTGTCACTCAAAATTACCTTAGTGAATAATAGTGCTCAGGATGTGGTGACAGGGAGAATTTAAACCTAGAAAGTCGCCCAAGTGAGGGGTCATATAAATTTATCATACCCAGAATAGAAAAGTCAAGTGACATCAAAATGATATGGCAATAATTGGGTGCATCATTTCTTTTACATATCATTGACTCTGTTCAGAATCTAAATTTTGGTGTCTAAGCCTTTCGGGCAAAGATTTCATTTATATAGGATGAACACAGAGTGTAATAATTATGAGATTATTTAATGTTTATTTTGATTGTTCATTAAATCAGCATGATAAAGCTAGACAAGGCCCTAAATGTTATTCAGTCCAATTATTTCATATTTCCAATGAGGAAACATAGAACCAGATTATTCAATGACTTTCCTAAAGCTACCTATTATGAGTCAAAATTCAGTAAAAGCAAACTACAAGAGCAACCACAAAATGCCACAGAAATCTCAGACTTAAATTTTATGACCAGAGGACATTTCTTACTGTATTCTGACTGTATTCATTGATGCCCAGAGGCTGCCAGACCCACTTGCATCTCAGCATAGCCAGGACCAGACGATACTCTGTGCAAACTTTCTTTTCTTCAGAGAAGGCTGAAAACCTCAAGTCCACCATGCAAATAATGCTATTTATATTGATCTGGGAGTGTGGTGTGTGTGGACTGATCCAGTTAGACTCTTCTGACATTCGGTTCCACCCTCTAGGATACATTGCACTCTTTCTTTCACTGCTGAACTTCAGTGGTTAACAATCAAATTAGATAATATATGTATAATGCTTTGCAAACCTTAAAGGACAATAGAAAGCTAGCTTTTTCATTATTGTTCTTATTGTTTTTTTACTGTGTTGATAACGATTTCATACAGAGACAAGGCATAATACAGTATTATGAGAGACATGACTTAAATGTATACATACCTTTACTCACAAATATAGAAACAACAGCAACATAAATAAAATATAGTAAAATCACAGCCACTTAAGCTAGGCAACTGTCTTTTGTCTCTTACTCAGGCATCTCTAAACCAAGCCATAGGGATCGACCAAACCAGGAGTTTTAAGAACATAGTGTGGTTGCTTAGACTTAAATCTAACCATTAGCTATTCCTACTGGAAGTCAGAAAGTCTTCATTGGCACTGTTCTTCTCAAAGCATCATTACTATGAAATTATTAAGGAAAATGAAGGGTATTTTGACTTAACTTTAGAATATTTCAAAGACAGTAATACATAATAATCACAGGAAATATTTTGGAGGTAGTCTTGAAGGGCTTTGAATACAAAGAAAAAGTCTTTAAATTCTATCATAAAGATACAAATGAACCACTGGAGTAACTGAGCAGGGAAGTGACAGTGACCAGTCAGTCAGGAAAAGGGTTCTGTTAAATAGTTTTCCTCCCTTTTTATGCCATTGATATCAGGAATCTCTGACTGGACCATAGAAGAGCTCCATAACTTTTCAACACATATCCTTTAATAATGGAGTTGTTATAAAATGAGGCCCAAGGTCAGAGTCAACTATAAAGACTGAGTGCTCCATGAGAGCACGGATGATGATAATTTTCCCTATCTTTGCCTCCCCTTTCTTTGTCTCTCTTCTAGAACAAAGGACAACAACCAATTATCTGAGATATGCACTTAGATTAGTGTTTGGCACATAGTAGATACTTCTTGATTGAATAAAGGACTTTTTTTTAATATTCAGCATTTACCTATCTCATCCTTGAATAATATGCATCTTGCCACCTGGCTCCTTATACAGTCTACTTCCACCTTAGACTCTTGACTATTCCCAAGTCCTCTCCTTATCTGAAATTTACTAGACCTGCATCTCCTCTTGCTTGCCCCCTTTCACCTCTTACTGCATTTTTCATGAAAGAGTGGTTTCAAAATAAAGTCAAGGGAAGGAAAAGAAGTAGAGGTATATATTAATCACTACATTGTTGGAATTTTAAAGATTTTTATTAATACATTTTTATTATTTTCAAGTGCTGTGTTAAATACTGACATAAATTGGTACTACTAAAAAAAATGAGATAAGATAGTGAAAAAAAAATGAATTCACAATATACCTGTATTGCATGGGAATAGATAATAAGCATTCATTTCTCAGCTTTCACCACTTATTTCAAATTTTATACTTAATGCAAGCCATGCAGAATGTCCCGAATGATCACACTCTACAAATCAGTAAAATTCAACTTAATTTGTTGTAAATACACTTTATGTATTATTATTACTGTTCCTCCCTTAGCTTGATAATAATTATAACCTTTTCTACTTGGAATGAGTCTTTGGCAGCTGAAGAAAGAGGGAAAGTATTCTTATATAGTAAGTGCTCTGTCTCTTAGTGCCTCATACAATTTATCTATTCTGTATTGTCCACTGAATGATAGGGTGCTCCTTCAGTGAAGGACACCTGAGGTTCTTTTTTTATTTCCTCTTCAAAATGAAGATTCACTAGGATATTAAACACATAACTTTAACATTTATATCCACAAGTCACTTTTTTTCAACGGTCTACTCATATCCATGTGTGAGATTTGACTTTAATTCAGAGAAGTGAAAAGACAGGAAAAAAAAAGAGAGAACTTCTCAGCTTGCAAAGGGTATGTGTGTTTTTTTTTTCAGTAATTGAAGAACAGAGTTAAATATACTTCATAAATATTACCATTTCTCTGCCAAAGAAACTTAATAGTATGATCAGTCCACTGGGATAGGGCAGGTGCATATAAGTACAGAATCATTAGGCGACCTACAAGAGTATGACAGGATACATGTTTCTGACACCTAGGGTTGGTTGGGAGACATAAATAGTCTGGTTTAGACGTAGTCCTTCCTCCTAGAGAACTTGCAATAGTAAAGAAAGTTGACATATTTTCTCTTTTCTCTATGAACACCATAGACTTTTCCAGAAAAACAAAAATAAACCAAAAACATTAATCTGATTTTTCTGCCAGTTACTAAACTGCCTTAGCTGGTAAGATATTTACATTCTATTGAGCAAAGATTCAGCAATGTGCTATAATTTCCAGCAGGGAAATAAACTACAGGATAACAATAAATAATTATCATTTAGTCAATTTAATGATTTAGGGCATTTTCTTTAAAAAATCCTGTAATTATAGCAATTTCTTGTGAAGCAAAATTGAATATACTGATTCATTAGGGTTCATATTTAGATGATTTTTGCTAAAATTCAGTTCTAGCTAACTATGCCAAAATAGTAGTAGCAAAATACTTTTATATCAGAGTTTAGAAAGTTCAGATACACAATTCTGGTATGGTTGTTATTTTTTGAGACACTTCTCCCATATACATTAGATAAATGTTGCCTCAGTGTGTATTTTCACTCATCAAGGATTTCTAGTTTTTGGTTTGTCTCTTTATGCAGTTATTATGGGCTGGGTCACAGACTGTATGTTTCTTGTCCCTAGGACCAGGCTAGCTAATTTAATAAGGATTGGCCATCAGGTGACTATTTTTGGTTACTGCAACTTTTTAAACAATTTGGATGGATCAGTCATGATTTGCATCAGTGGTGAAATGGTAGACCTCCAGGAATGTAAACTGCTCATTCTTGAAGGGTTAAAAAAATTGCAATTAAATTCCTTTCAGAGTACAACATGGACTATAAAGCCCTGCTTTTCCTACAATAGCATAAATAGCAAAAGAAATAAGATTGATTAGGAAGAAGATGATCTCAAGATAAGAAATAGATTCAGCAATATATGAGAAAAGATTTCAGTATTCTAAATCTTTCATTAAGCACAAAGAGAATCTATGACAATGATACTTTCAAATGAAACTCTTAAATGTTCGTTTCTTTGTCTGCCTTCATTCCTTCCTTTGTTCCTTCCTTCTTCTCTTCCTTCTTCCTTTCCTTCTTTCTTTTTTCTTCCTTCCTTCTTCCTTTCTTTTTTCATGTCTATCTGTTCAGTATGGGTTGAGATTATTTCTCAAAGGATCCATATATATTACTTCAGATACCACCACTATGTTCTTTAAAATGCTATGCTTTTTTTGCTAAAAAGTAATCTATTTTTCTAATAAATTAAATAATAATTTCAGGATGGTTTGATCTTCATTTCTGGGTCATATTCATTTTTTTCAGGATTTCTTAACTACTAGCCCCCTCCCCCAGTTCTTATTCTTACTTCAGTAAAAATAGCATAAGTAAATAAAATTTTAAAAAGATAAAATATTTTCCATAAAACAAAAAATAAATACTCTTCTTTTACTCTTTAGAAAATTTTATTATTTCTTCATTTTTCTTAAAGAAAGCTACATCTATATTGCCAAGCCTTAATGTTACCCCTGCCTATATAGTTGTGATGAAATTCAACTAAGGTAAAATATAGGACTAGCTTAGATCATTGGCACCTCTTTATTTAGACTCATTGGAGCACATCCATTCAAAAAGATAGGTCAGGTACACACAGATTCAGTCCATTACTAATCAGACCAACCAAATTCATCTCACATCTTCTTCTGTCTTAGTATCAAAATGAAGAAATTTTTACATACTTAGGTTTATTGTGTCTTTTTTCCCCCATTCCTTTCTCTATGTTTCCCAAAGAAAGAATTCATCTCATTTCAAAGACATTACTTCACTTACCTTCTCAACATTTCTGTGGAAGTGGCAAGATATTTTTACATTTGTTTTCTCAGGCCTATTCCCACAGAAAATTACAAGATCTCAGCAACTGAGGGCATTTGTTTTTCTCAAAGTGAGAAAAAAGTTCATGAATATATTTTCAAACATGAAAAACAAATGTTAAAAAAAAACTACGAAATATGCACCCAGAACTGTCTCAAGAAAACCATATTAGTGGTTTTCATGTTGTCTCCCCAATTAGTAAGATGGGCTCCTGGAGAGCAAAGATTATGTTTTTGCCTGTTTTTTTTTTAGTTCCCCGAGCATTCATTAAAGTTGTTGGCTTATAATAAGCATTTAACAAATTCTTACTCATAGTGACTTTTAGTTTTTATTTGTTTTCCTCCCTCTCAGTGATAGGAGAAGAGAAGCAGAGAACCTATTTGGAAGCTAGGTGAAACTTAAAACAACACCTTATCATAAGGTCTATCTTTTTGCTAATGATTTGGGAGAGGACAAAAATGTTGGTAGGGTAAAAAAATGGGATGGCAATAAAATTAAAATGTTTTACTAAAAGTGCCTCTGATTGAGTGATGTGATTAAGGAAGATCTTCCCCACCCATTGATGGGCCTGATTAGGGGAGTAGTTTTGTAGGAGGGTTCCAAGTACCTGAGGCACTGGGTCTGAGGGTTATATCATCTGGCTCTAAAAAGTATATAAATACTCTGAGGTTGAGGTTTCCTTTGACTGGAAATGTTTCTTTGTCCAGAGAGAGAAGTTGGTACTTCCCTCTCTGATAACTGTGTACAGATGTAATTGTCAGACAGTTTTGGAAGATTTGTCTGTTGACTTCTGATTTCTCTGAAGTTCAGGGTGCTGGCTTTTTCCCCTGAACTAACTGAATGATACATGTTTGATTAAAATGATTGTTAACCACCCAAATTTGCCTTTCCTTTTATGAATGCAGATCTAAGAACCTGTGATAGCAGACCCCCTTGTGTAAGTTGTGGTGCTTATTGTTACAGGAGGGAAGAAAGCTGATGTTGGCCATGTAAATGAGGAGAGGATTAAAGGAAAGGATTGTTTGGGGACAGAACGATGGTGACTAAGTGCAGTCATTAGAGCATGGTGTTGATGAGCCTCGTCTTAGGGATTTGCTACTCATATGTTCCAGGAGTCATGGTTTCCATACTCCAGCTAAGAAGGGAGTTTACAAATGTATATAAGGCAGAAGAAACAACATTGATTTCAGAGTAAGAACAGGAAAATCCTATTGTTAATACTAAAGCAAAACAAAACTAAAATTAATTTAGATTTTGTGTTTTACTTTCTGGTTCAGTGCCAAAGTTTTTGTTATGAAAATATATTACATTTAGAATCTGATGACCTGATTTTACAATTCCAGCTCTATGTTCAATAGCTGTTACCCTGGGCAAGTCACTTAAATTACATAAGGTTCAGTTTACTAATTAGAAAAATGAAGGAAAAATACTTGAGATACTTGCTATCAGAAGAACAAATTATATAATATGTGTGAAGTTCTTTGTTAACTATAAAGTACTATGTAAACAGTGCTATTAACATTATTATCTGAATAGCAAAGATAGCAGAAAATGAAAATAGAATTAGGCTGGTAAACCATGGAGTCTAGTCATATAAAGACAGTGGAAAGAACTTTGAAAGTTAAAAGGATATAAAATGTTCCACATATATATGTAGCAACATAAATATATATGTCTATATATATGGAGTATATAGACACATAAATATACATACATATATACATATTTATATACTGTTCAGTATAATTGGTTTCCTTTTCATCTTACATATTTTATTTTATGGATTTAAAATTATTATTCTGAGAAAAGATCCAGAGGCTTCATCAGACTTCCAAAGACATGCATGACACACATGAAAGTAAGAGCTTTTGCTCTATACTTATGAAATAAAAATGTTAGTCCTTAATAAGGAAGAAACACACGTATAGTATTAAATGAATCAAATATGAAAAATAAAATAAAAATTAGAAAAAATATAACATGCCTGAAAATGTGTCATTTTTTATTCCTTGCTATTTTGAAACATGACATTTTAAATCTGTTGGCATATGATTATCATGAAATATGCCTTTAATTATACTACCCTGATTAAAGGGCAGAGTGTAAAATTCTCACTAACTTCAGGTACTTGGACTCAAAAATTGCTGTTTACATCTGTCTCACATAATTGTCTCATGTAATGTATGGATTTTTTATTCATGAAGACATGGTAGCAGAACACTCTTTAGGAGGAACAGTGATAATATTTCCTATTTATAGAGCTGTTTAAAGTTCACAGAATGCTTCCTCTCAATCATATGAAGTAAATAAGAAAAGTATTTTTTTCTTGTTTTATAGATGAGGAGAAAGAGGTGTTTAGAAATGAAGTGATTTGTTTTTTTTTTCTTTGAACAGCTATTTAGTGTGATAGTCAGTATCCGAACTTAGTTCTTAACTATTGCTCAAATGAAATATTGGGTTGACATTAAATGATAGGTGTGCTAAACATTAGAATCAAAGTATGGTCTGGGCATTTACCACCATGACCCCCCTATATACCTGAAGCTTCTACCTTTGACGTATGCCTGATGTCCTTCCTTTCAGCCGTTCTGTACTCGTAAGCAAGCAACAAGTTTTATTAAACACTTATTCTATATAAAGCATTAAGGATATGAATAAAAGCCATAAAGGAGACAATTCATTCTCCTAGAGGGCTTGCATTGCAATGGGAAGAAAACATATAAAAGGGAGATGAAAAAGAGGGTGGGGCTAGTAGAGAAGAGGGTATGGAGGCATGGGTAGAAAAGCAGAAGCAGAGTCAGGAGACATGAAGCAGATTTGACCTGGTGCTATTTTCTAAAGAGAAATCCCTGGAAGAAAATTACCAGAGAAGGGGGCAGACATGGCAGAGGATTTTTCTAGGGTCATAAAGCAGCTAAGTCAGGCCGTCACGAAAGTGAGTATGGGAATGAAATTATTAATTTCTAGCATTTTCTCCTTCACATATATGTTTTGCATCCTGCTGACCAGATTCTCTTCTATATCCACTGAGGTATGGCAGGTGACATCGTGATTCACATGGCCATATTTGGTTATTTCCATCAGGCTCCTCATTCCCACCCAAACCCTTGCTTTGAGCTCACTATCCCTCCTTTGGATTTCAGTAAGTAGCTGGAGGGGAAAATGACAGCTTCCCTATTTCCTTTCCAAAATAGAATAAGATACTGTCATAAACGTAATTAGTAGTAGGTAGAGATGTCTAATGACAGAGATGTCTAATGACAGAGTTGACTAATTAGTGGGTAGAGATGTCAATAATTAAATTTGTTTTCTTGTTCTGTGATTTAATTGTTATAAGGAAATCCTAAGGGGGACTTACCATCTATTAATGCAGATGAACAAGTGTTAGGCAATTTAGAGCTAAGAAACTTGCCAGGGGAACCCAGTTACTGTGTAACTTAGCTAAGGTTACCCAGTCACTGGTAAGTGAGACTAAAGGCAAGCCTTCCTAAGTATGGCCAGCTCTCTACTGCTTCTCTCATATTCAATAAAATAAAGTCAAGCAAATTAAAGAGAACATCAGAATCCTTTCTAAAGAATGTGCATGTGTTGTATGTATAGGAAATAGCCTCTACACACAGTGCAGAACTTAATCTGACTTTGGTATTCAATAAATAATATTCTTAATTATACCTTTCCACCAAAGACCTCCCTTGTCTTTTTTCTAGTGTCAAGTCTAAGTGTAAATCCCACTGAAGATCATTGTCCCATAGTCTAGAGGAAGCATTAGCACTCTAGCTCACATCTCAAATTGGCCACACAGCTAACTCGTGAATAGATTCAATAACAGTGATTGAGAACAGAAAAGGAATTAAAAGCTATCTTTATAGAGGTTTTCTTCTTTGTCCTTCATTCCTCAGAAGCTTATAACACTCAAGAACTCATCTACCATGTCTATCTATTTAGCAGAAGAGTTGTCCAGAGAAATTTTAAATTGTTTTGAATATTTATTGGTGTGATTATACATGCATACATACACATGTGCATATGCTTGTGTAGATTTGTTTATATATGCATACATTTTGTGGGAAAATACATATCTACCTATATATGCATGTTTGTGTGCATCTGAAGTGCCTTCCCTCTATTGATTCCTTTGAAGGTATCAGATGTGTAGATGGTTTGTACATAGTTGTTTACATGTTATTTTTCGCATTAGATTTTGAACTTCACCAGGGCAGGCACTGTCTGTTGCCGATTTTTGCATCCATGTCACTTGACAATATGTAGAACATAGTCAGTATTTAGTGAATAATTTCTAACTAACTGCAATTGAGAGATTGCCATCAGTGGAATCTGGAGGTATTTGCAGAGACTCTAGACATTTCAACCTTCATAAGGATACTAGGGGATGGGTGGTGTGTAACATAACTGGCCTTCAGGCAATAGGGACCAGAGTAGTTAGTCACCCACACGTGTGCATGTATGTATATATGAACAAGTGTATTTGTGTACATATATGCACAGATATGTGTGTATATAATTGAAAAGAAAAGTAATTCTGAAATCCTTAAATCGCATCTTTTGAGGTCCAGCGATGATGTCTGTTACCCAATTGCACATTTCCTCGGTGTATATTTGAATTCTTGACTATGATTTTAGGTTCCTAGGTGCTTTCTTCACCCCTCTTATGTTAATGAGGGAAAGAGGAGAGAAAAAAGAAAGGATTATTTATAGCAATGTAAAAAAGGAACATCGAAATACTTTTAAATTTCCAAAAAAGAGAATGAAGTTCACAAGTATGTTGATGATCAGGAGAGTTCTGAAAGTAAAGTATAGCATGAGTACCTAGCTTTCAAAGGAAGTAAGATTAAACTGAATCATGATGTCAATAATGTGAATTTTTTTGGTGTCTACTGTGTATATGTGTGTCTTCATTTTTGGATATTTTAGAACAGAACAAGAAGAAGGAACCACAACAAAAAAGACGCTTGGTTCAAGCATTAATAGTTACATAAAAATGTCTTTGTATCTCATAACTACCTTGGACTTCTCTTGAGGTTTTGTGTCTAATTACCATGTACTTGTTCTGCATTTTTCTATACATAGACATGTGTGTATACATATATATATACATATACAAATACAAATATATACACATGTGTGTTGCTTCCCAATATTAAACATAAACTCCTAGAGAAAAAGGATTATTCCATTTTTGTCTTAATGTCTCCAATACCTGGCAAATATCTGATCAATAGTGAGTACATAGTAATTGCTTTTTGAGTAGTTGTTTAAGTCGAATCTGTACTCTAGCAGCAACTCTCTCTACAACATCCTTGACATAAGAATTTCAAACCTTTGCTTGAGCACTGTCCATAATGGAGAACTAAGAATTTCTGGAGAAAACTCATTCTACTAATGAATCTACTTAATCTGTATTTTTTCCTTCCCTATAACCAAAATCTATCTCCTTGAAATTTCAACCCATTTCTCCTAAAGCAGCAACATGGTATGGAGGAATGGTGTCAAAGTCAAATAGAAATAGTGACCTCTAGTGCACTCACAGGATTCTCTGTAGATCACATAGTTACTTAGAAAACCACGCATTAGCATAGTCTATGTTTTCCTATAATGTATTTCATTTTATTTTCCTGTTAAATATTTCCAGGCTATATTTTAATCTGATACTGGTTACACTGAACAGTGTTAAGGGCCACAAGAGGCTCTGGGTCCACAGTCTGTTTGTTTGACAATTTTGGTATAGAACATAAACTGATGACTTGGTTAATTGGATTTTCAGATCCCAACTCCAATACCTGCTGTAACATTTAATCTCTCTGTCCTTCAGTCAACTTCCTCAGACTTATCTACCAAATCATAGACAGGTTGAGATCTTAAGAATTGCATTTGTGAAAGGAATTACTTGTATTGGGGGTACAAACTGATATACTCACATATGTGCATACATATGCACATGGCTATATGTATGTATATAAATACTTTCATAAATATATAAACATAAACATATATTTACATATGATATTTGGTTACCAGTTCCCCCTGTGACAATAAACAGAACAAACTTAATTCCATATCTCCATGATGTACTTTCAAAATATGTAACACAATATTTTATCTTTATCCTTTATTCTCCCCTGCAAATATTCACAAAGTGATAATACTTTTTTCTATTTGTTTTGTGCATGTGTTAGTAAGGAAATGGAAAACATTTTTGCCATGACAATTCTTCTAAGATAGAATGGAGACACAGGATCTAGAGCTTAAAGAAAACTTAGACATGATAGAACTCTCATTTTATAGATGAAGAAATTGAGACATAGGTAGGCTAAATGGCTTGTCCTCAGTCACCCAAAGTAGTAATAGGCCTCCCAGAGATTCAGACCTATGGTCAGAGTCCAATGTTCCAAATTTCAAATTAAAGTTGCCTTCTGATTCAGTGTATTTTCTATCTAATTCTTCAATCACCATACTCCTAGTATTACAGTTCTACTTTAAAAATCTTGGGTATCATATCATTTTAGAAATCTGTTTCTGGAGATCCTTAGCTATACAAAGCATTGCCATTATCATCTTTCCAGGAAGCACTACAGGAAAATAGTATGGTGAAGATTCCTTCTTCAGATTACCTATTGTGAATACATAATTAAATTTACTACTTTTTATAAAAATACATAGACAGTTTGATACCAGTTCTAATCAGTGACATAGACTGCTATGCATAATATCAGTCTAAACATTGAAGGAAAACTTACAAGAGACTTCACATGTAAAACTAAACTAACTGGAACTACAAATAAAATCAACCATTTTCTCCTACCAGCTTAGGTGTAGTTATCTCAACTTAGGTTGAGGTTTTCACATTGGCCCAGGAAACAGCTGTTTACATGGTCTGGTTTGAGGGCCTCCATGTAATTTATATTCACCTAAGATACTAAACAGATTTTAAACTTAGATGGACCCTAAACTTTGTCTAGCTGACTGAAATGTAAATCAATCAACATACACTTATTAAGTATTTACTCTCTTCCAGGCACTCTGCCAAGTCCTGGGGATACAAAATGGCAAAAAATTCCTCAAGCCCTAATGGAGCTAACAGTTTAATAGTGAGGTGAAAAAAAAACATACACAGGATAAATAGGAAATAGCTAAAGAAAGAAAGACTGAGAATTAAAAAGTATTTGGGGCTTAAAGGAAGCCAAGGAAGTCGAGAGGAAGAGATGAGAAGGGAGAGTGTTCCAGGCATAGGACAACCAGAGAAAATGTCCATTTCAGTTAAGAAAGAAGGAAACTGGGGCAGAGCCAAGATGGCAGAGTAGAAGGATGCACGTTTACGAGCTCCGAAACCAAAGCCCATAGAATTAATGTAAAAAGAGCCCCCCATAGCTTCTGGGTGAATACAAGGTGTGCAGAAGCAGAGTGGAAGAGATTTCCGTTCCAGGGAGCCCTGAAGACCTGTCCCCAGGGTCCGGCGTGACCCAGAAAGTAAACCCGACCCCCAGCGCTGCCCTGGCCGAGGCCCCAGAGAAGCTGATACGAGCAGGCTTCAGAGACGGAAGCTCCAGCAGCCGGGAAAGTCCCTCCGCCCACAGAAGCTACAGGTCAGTGAGAAAGAAAGCCGGGCTGAAGGAGAGGGGAAGCGGGGAGTCTCCGTGACTCGGGCCCCCTCGGGAGGAAGCAGCGGTGGCGGGGACGGGGGCAGGAAGCGGCGGAGGCAGAGGTGTGGGCAGCGGCTGAGGCGGCAGCGGACCGGGACCCAGGAATCCCCCAGCGGCAGGCAGGATCTTCATTACTGAAGATTCCCGCATTACACCTGACGGAGCTGAGCCTGGGAGACGGCCCTGCCCCCACCCCGCTCTGTTACTGAAGGCTTCTGCTTAAAGCCCTCAAGGGAGCGGGATTTGGGAGGCGGGCCCCCCACCCCTCCCCCACCCGTTCCATTCCTGAAAGTCTCTGCATAAAGCCCCCGAGGGATCAGTCTTGGAGGCAGCTCTGGCCCCACCCCAGCACCTGAACTAAAGCTCACTGATTGACAGTCGGCAGGAGGAAAGCCCATTTAAATCTCAGAGGCCAAGCACTAGCTGGGCGGATCCAGGCAGGGGTGGAAAGTAATCTCAGAAGTCAAGTAACTGGCTGGGAAAATGCCTAGAAAAGGGAAGAAAAGTAAGACTTTAGAGAGTTTTTTCCAACAAATGCAAATGATCCCGACCTTCGGATCTGACGAAGATGAGGACGTATTCTTGCCATCAGGGAAAGACGTGGAGGGCGGGGCCTCAGTAACCCAGACACCCCAGGGGGCTGGTGGGTGGGCTCAGGCCCTGGAAGAGCTCAAAAAGGATTTTGAAAAGCAAGTTAGACAGGTGGAGGAAAAACTGGGAAGAGAAATGTCAGAGATGCAACAAAAGTATGAAAAACAGGTCAATACCTTGGTAAAGGAGACCCAAAAAAATGCTGAGGAAATTAACACCTTGAAAAATAGGCTCACCCAATTGGCAAAGGAGGTTCAAAAAGCCAATGAGGAGAAGAATGCTTTCAAAAGCAGAATGAGCCAAATGGAAAAAGAGGCTCAAAAGCTCACTGAATTTAATAGCTCTCTCAAAATTAGAATGGAACATATGGAGTCTAATGACTTTATGAGAAACCAAGAAATCACCAAACAAAACCAAAAGAACGAAAAAATGGAAGAGAATGTGAAATATCTCATGGGAAAAACAACTGACCTGGAAAATAGATCCAGGAGAGACAATTTAAAAATTATGGGACTACCTGAAAGTCATGATCAAAAAAAGATCCTAGACATCATCTTCCATGAAATTATCAAGGAAAACTGCCCTGACATTCTAGAACCAGAGGGCAAAATAAGTATTGAAAGAATCCATCGATCACCACCTGAAAGAGATCCAAAAAGAGAAACTCCTAGGAACATTGTGGCCAAATTCCAGAACTCCCAGCTCAAGGAAAAAATCTTACAAGCAGCTAGAAAGAAACAATTCCAGTACTGTGGAAATACAATCAGGATAACCCAAGATCTAGCAGCTTCTACATTAAGGGATCGAAGGGCGTGGAATAGGATATTCCAGAAGGCAAAGGAACTAAGACTCAAACCAAGAATCACCTACGCAGCTAAACTGAGTATAATACTTCAAGGGAAAATATGGTCTTTCAATGAAACAGAGGACTTTCAATCATTCTTGATGAAAAAAACCAGAGCTGAAAAGAAAATTTGACTTTCAAACACAAGAATGAGAAGAAGCATGAAAAAGTAAACAGCAAAGAGAAGTCAGAAGGGACTTACCAAAAGTGAATTGTTTACATTCCTACATGGAAAGAAAATATTTGTAACTCTTAAAACTTTTCAGTATCTGGGTAGTTGGTGGGACCATACATACACATGTACACGCATGCACACACATACACACATGCACACACATACAGAGATAGAGAGCACAGATTGAACTGAATAGGATAGGACCATACCTTAAAAGAAACTAGGGTAAATGGTGAGAGAGAAATGTAGGGGGAGGGAAAGGGAAGGGGATAACTATATGTCATTTAAGAGGCAGGTAGGAGTTTTTCTTAGTGGAGGGAAAAAGAGGAGAGGTGAGAAAAAAAAAAACAAGAAGTTTACCCTCATCACATTTGACTAAACGAAGGAGTGAAATGCACACTCATTTTGGTATGAAAACCTATCTTACAGTATAAGAAAGTGGGGGAGAAAGAGATATTGCAAGGGGGGGGATGATGGAAGGGAGGGCAAAGGGAGGAGGGAGCAATTTGAAGTCAACACTTGGGGAGGGACAGGATCAAAAGACAGAAGAGAAACAATGAGGGGCAGGTCAGGAGGGATGGTAATCCAGTTAGTCTTACACAACACGACTATCAGGGAGGTCATTGGCAAAACTACACAGATATGGCCTATATTGGATTGCCTGCTGTCCCAAAGGGAATGGGTGGGGAGGGAGGGATGAGGAGAATTTGGAACTCAAAGTTTTAGGAACAACTGTTTAGTATTGTTGTTGCAACTAGGAAAGAAGACATACAGTTAAGGAGGAATAGAAAGTCATCTGGCCCTACAGGAGAAAAGAGAAGATGGAGACAAGAGAAGGGAAAGATGACAGAAGAGAGGGCAGATTGGAGCTAGGGAAAATTAGATTGCTTGGGGTATTGGGGTGGGGGGAGGGGATAAAAGGGGAGAAAATTTGGAACCCAAAAATTTGTGAAAATGAATGTAAAAAATTTAAATAATTAAATAAATTAAAAAAACAAAAAAAAAGAAAGAAAGAAGGAAACTTAAGCTAACAGGAGTTACGTTGCTTGCCTCAAATTACACTTGGGATTCCCTTTGGTCTTCCCTGTTATTGCTGAAATGATTAGTTTTAGGGATAAATTCTTTTGGAGTAGAGTTAGTTCTTAGGGGTTTGAGTTAGGGGTGGTACGTGTCTGGATAAAGGAGGAGGACTGGAGCAGAAAGGAGAAGTAAGATTTGCTGAAATGAAATCTTTTATTTCATAATTTTGTCTCAGAGTGACCAAGGATTCAGTAACAATCCCTCTGTTGTACTCAAAAATGTTTGTGATACATCCCTCAATTTTAATAGACTAATCAAGAAATTGCCCCACCCCCAATTCCCAAGACTTGTTACCTTCAATCTAGTTGTTAAAATTATTTAGCCTTCTCTTGTCAGCTAGAATTTCGGTGGATCAGAGGCTGCTTTTACCCATAATTAAATCCTTCTAGTTTTATCCTCTGCCAATACAGTTTTGGCAAGACACAGGAAGGAGCCATTTGAAGATTAAAACTCCTGATTTCCTGAGAAGATATCATTGATTTGTCCTTTAGTCTATAAACCTTTCTCACATTACTTACAAAAAGTTATTTAAGTGTGAGGCAGAGACTGGCATTCATGAGGCAATATAGTACAGTAGAGTGAGCGTTAGACACATAGGAGATTGAATCTGTGCATTTAGGTGGTTCAGTGAATAGAGAGCCAGGTCTGGAGTTAGGGAGACCTGAGTTCAAAATGGTCTCATACACTTAGTAGCTGTGTGACCCTGGACATGTCATTTAACCCTGTTTGCCTCAGTTTTCTCATCTGTAAAATGAGAAGGAAATGGAAAATCCCTGCCTTATCTTTTCCAAGCCAACCCCAGATGGAGTCATGAAGCATTGGATGTGACTGAAATAACTAAACACTAACAACTCAACGAGATTGAATTTTCCAATAGCTGGTGTTAGCACTCTGTACTACCTCACTTTCTTCATCTGGCAAATGAAAATTTTGGATTAAGTAGTTGATGAAATTGTAGAATTTCGGCACACACAACGTCATTAGGTCTAAATCCTACCTGAATGGGAATCTTCTTAACAAGAGCATTCACAAGTGGTCATGGAAAGGCAGCTAGGTCATACGGTGGATAGAGCACTGGCCATGAAGCCAGAAGGAATTGAGTTCAAACCTAACCTCAGACACTTACTAGATGTGAGACCCTAGGTAACTTATTTAACCTCTATTGCAGAAGAAGAAGGAGAAGAAGAGGAAGAAGAAGGAGGACAATAAAACAAAAACAAGAAGAAGGAGCTGGAGGAGGAAAAGGACGGGGAGGAAGGAGAAAAGCAAGTAGTAATGGAGCTAGAAAGCCTTCAGTCAGTCAGTCAGCCAATAAATATTGATTAAGTACTTACTATATGTCAGACACTATTCTAAGCTCTTAGGATATAAATGAATATAAAAAAAATATTGCCTACTCAAGAACCCACTACCAACCAAATGTGCCCAACCAACTTTAGGACAAATCCAATGGGTAGGAAGTGTTTTTCCACATTGAACAAAATCTGTTTCACTGCAACTTCAGCTCCTGATCTTGTCTATTATAGTCTTAAATCAAATGATCTTTCAAGACAATTCTCAGACTACTCCCCTCTCATTATTTCTATATTTCAGTGCCATTTCTTATATACAGCATTACATCTCCTGCTCCTGAACCTTTTCACAAGTTTATTTTTTTTCTTTCATGGTTGGAATGCATGCCTAAATTCAAATTGGCATCCATCCTTCTCTTCATCATTTAGCTCAAGTGCTAACTAACTCCCACAAGATAACTTTCCTGGTTCACAGAATGGTTCATGCCCCTTCCTTTTCCCCTTCCACAATTATTCATATTTGAATTTGGATATAATTTGTATATATGCTCTTTCTCCAGAAATAATGTTAACTGAGGAAAATGTCTATTATTTTTGTTTTTATATTCACAATCATGTTGCCTCATTTAGTATGCTTTATCTATCTATCATCTATCTATCTATCTATTTATTTTTGGAGGAGTACTGATGTAATCAGGCCTTGTTTTTAGAGAAGTCATTTTGACACTAAATTGAGTAGAAGACATTTTGGGGTAAGGAGAAATATGTGACAAGGAACCTAACCAAGAATATATTACAATTGTACAGGCATGGGATGTGTGGATCTGCACCAGTATGGGGGAAACATCAGAAGAAAAAAGACATGTGAGAGATATAACAAAGGTAAAATAAAGTAAAACTTAAAAAAAACTTTCTCAACAAAATGGATATAGTAGAGGGAGATGATGGAGGGTGAGAGAGAATGAGGATTCATGGATGACCCTTAGTTTATGAGCCTGGATGACTTAGAGATTGGTAGTACCCTGAAAAAGAGGAAGTTAGAAAGAGGGGAGGGCTTGGAGGAAAAAAGAAAATGAGTTCTGCTTTGGGTATGTTGAATTTAAGATATCTATATGTCATACAGTTTCAGAAGGCTAATGGCCAGGTTATCAGCAGAGAAGCTGAGGATGGAGAAGTGAACTTGAGAATCCTTAGAATGGCTAATAGAATCCATGGAAGTTGACAGGAGCACTAAATGAAATAGTACAGAGGAAGAGGAACAAAAGGCCCAGGACTGAGCCCTGTTGGGACACCTATGTTTTGTAGGTATGATCATCAGATATATCAGTATGATATAGATATCAGATTACTGAAAAGTAATCTGGTAAGGAAGAGAATCAGAAATTTTTACCCAATAGTTTATTGTTGGCCTTGAGAATGAATATTTTTCACTTTTCTCCCAAGAAAATTAAAAGTCTTTTCCAGAACAGTTGAATCAAATCACAGCTACAACAATAATGTACAAGTGTTTGTCAGTATTTATATCAATCACATGCTACAAAAATTAACTCAATTGCCACAACAAAAAAGAGATGCTATAAATAATTCTATACAAATAGGTCTTTTCTCCTTACTGTGATATTTCTGTGATAGAAACCTATTAGTAGTATTTCAGGGTCAAAGGGTATGCAGTTTTATAGCCCTTTGGACATGGTTCCAAATTGCTCTCCAGAGTGGTTGGACTAACTCCCAAATCCACTAACTGCATTAGTGTCCCATTTTTTTTCCAAATCCCCTCCACAATTTGTCATTTTCTTTTTTTGTCATGTTAGCCAATCTAATAGGTGTAAGGTGGCAGGTCAGAGTTGATTTTACTTCCATTTCTCTCACCAATAGTGATTGAAAGCATTTTTCATATCACTACTTATAGTCTTCTTCAGAAAACTGCCTGATCAAATCATTTATTTAACAATTGGAAAATGGCTCCTTTATAAATTTGCCTTGGTCTCCTATATATTTGAGAAATGAAGCCTTAATAAGAGAAATTTATTGGAGATTTCCCCAATTTCCTGTTTTTCTTCCAAATTTAACTGAATTAGTTATGTTTATTAAAAAAG
This sequence comes from Bettongia penicillata ogilbyi, assembly GCA_023548195.1. Lineage (NCBI taxonomy): Eukaryota > Metazoa > Chordata > Mammalia > Diprotodontia > Potoroidae > Bettongia > Bettongia penicillata. The sequence goes on along the minus strand of JAJHZJ010000339.1, from coordinate 684,482 downwards.
TTCTAATTTCATATAATGAAAATGGTCCATTTTACTTAGTATGTGCTATGGCTATTTTATCATAGTCTCTTCTCTTTTCCATAGATTTGACAACTAAATTTCCTCATGCTCCTTTAATTTACTTATGCTACCATCCTTTATGACTCAATCATTTATCCATTTTGACTGTATCATGGTATATACAGTGTGAGATAGTGATCTATTCCTAGTTTATGTCAAATTGCTTTTCCATCGATTTTTGTCACATGGTAGTTCTTATTCACAAAATTCAGATCTTTGAGTTTATAAAACACTATATTTCTATGGCTATTTTCTACCATGCATTATGTACCAAACTTATCCCACTCATCTACCAGTGTACGTGTTATCTAGTTGTTTTGAAGAGTACCACTTTGTAATATATTTTGAAATCTGGAAATGCTAAGCTTCCTTCCTTCACATTTTTTCATTGATTTCCTCATTATTTCATTGTTATCCTTGATCCTTTTTTCTTCCACAGGAATTTTGTTATTGTTTTTCTAGTTTTATAAAATAATTCTTTGATAATTTGATTGCCATATAACTGAATAAGTAAAGTGACTTAGGCAGTATTGTAATTTATATTATTTTGGCTTGGTTGACCCATGAGTAATTAATATTTCTCCAATTTAGATCTGTTCTTAAATGTATGAAAAGTGTTTTCATAATCTCTGGATTTGTCTTGGCAGGTAGATTTCCAGTTATTTTAAATGGAATTTCTCTTATATCTCTTATTGTTGATAGTATAGAGAAATGCTGATTATATGGATTTATTTTATATCCTGCAACTTTGTGAAAGTTTCTAATCATTTCATCTGTTTCTTTTCAGCTGTTCTCATGTCACTTCATAAAGTCTTCCTTGATTATCCCCAGTTTGAAATGTATATTTCCCTAAACTCTAAAACACTTTGTATATTCACGTGCACTCTATTCTCTCCTGCATTATAAATTTTTGTATAGCTATTGCCAGGTTACTGGTGGCAGTAAGCGCAATATATAGTGGTAGATTGAATTTCCTCCTGTTTCAGATACTTGCCAGTTCTTACCTTGAGTGAATCCTTTCAATACCCTAGCCTCAGCTTCTTCATCTGTAAAATGGAGATAATAATACCTCTTATTTGTCTAATAAGTGAAATTCAAAGAAGGTAGATTGAGGTATGTCTTCTCAGATAACAGTTTATAAGCATGGCACAAATCTGGTAGTAGAGTAAGTCCAGTGACTACTTCAGTTGGACAAAAGACCTGAGGTAGAAATGCAGCTCCCCTTTATAGTTTTTGGAGAATACAGAGCAAAGAACAGGATTTAGTAGGTGGGGAATGATTTTTGATTGGTTATGGAGTTGTGGCATAGGGAACAATGTGATATATTGGAAATTGGGAATGAAGGGCTATCAACAACCTAGTCCTTCCTTCCTGTGACTAAGAAATATTTATTGTTTGAATCCGCATGACGGTTAGATATAGTAGACCAGACATTTTTGGATAGAAAACCAGACCTGCTTGAAGGATAGCTTGGTGGTGTAAAGATACTAGATCAGATTCCCTGTCCACCCACATTCCCTGAGGATAATAGATTTTTCTGAGGAAAGAACAGAACAGTGATTAGGAAAAGTAGATTTCTAAACCTAACATATTACAAGATAGCTAACTTTATGAGCTAAGTTCTGAGACGAACAGCCGTGACATTCAATTACAGGGCAAAATCAATTAATTACAAATAGGTTAATTAAAAAAGATACATTACAAATTTAATTTTACCACCTAGCAGATTTTTTCGAAAATAAAATGAGTAATGTTTACCTTTATACATTTTGCAGTTTTATATAAATATTATTTTTTATAATTTTACTATTATTAATTATATATTTTAAATTTATATATGCATATTACATTTATACTAAGGTTGATGAGGAAATGAATGATATCTTAATTATGTTTTCCTCTTCTAACCCTAACCACAACAAAACCACACACCTCACATATTTCTTCACATGTAATTTAGTGCTTAATCAATGACTGATTGAATGGCTAAGTGTCAAGTGCCCAGGCCTACAAAAAAAAGACAATTACAATTCCTTCAAATAGAGAGAAAAAACTCACTAAAACAACTAAAAGCATTTTGTTCTTCCTGAACATGATTCCCTGTATTTTACACTTTCTATACTGATTACTTAGTGTCTTTCCTGATCTTCCTTTGCTTTCCTATTACTTATCAAGCAATGTCTTTTGATTATATAGTCATTTTAGACAGCTTTTCATTTAAGTAATGAGACTTTGTAGGGACCTAGAAGTCTGTCACCTCCGGGTGCTGACATGTAGATTACTCAGATTGTAGCATGCAAAACATGAAAGGAGAAAATTTTGATACTTTTTGTTGTTGACTTTATGGCATTCTTCATTCTCTTCCTGTAATTTCAATTATCCTAGCTATGATTCTCTAATATTTATAAATTTAAATATCAAAATTCTCTGGAGTTATGTTGATTGATGAATTTAACAGGCTTCAAGTGAATCACTGAGCAATCAGTCACTAAAAAATTCACCATTATTTACGTTTTCCTCTGTACCTGGCACTTGGTGCTAGTTACTCAAAATACAAAGACAAAAATGAAAGTTTCTGCCTTCAAGGAGCCTACATTCTATTGGAAGAGCCAACATATGTACATATAATTATATATAAAATAAAGGCAAAATATTGAGGGGGATTAAGAGCTAGCTGTAAGATATTTGTAAAGATAATCATGCTAAATTAGCCACTTGGAGAGTCATTGAGTTCTCAGAGATTGACCATGATGATGACAGAGAGGAAATTATCAATAAAGAATTCACTATCTTAATATGCATACTAAATATCTCCATCTATGTATTTTCTGTTTTAGTCTTCTTGTGACAGCAGTCCCTCAGTTGTCCTATTCTATATACTAGCCCAGTACAAGTTAGAGCTCAGGGTCTTGACCTCTGTATCTAAGGGAATGAGAAATAAAAATGAAGCTGCTAGTCTGTTGGCCCCTGCCCACATCCAATTTTCTAGGTGAATAGCAGTCACCTGCCTCTAGCCTCATCCTTGCTAAAATAATAAAAAATTGATACTTCAATAACTGTATGATGTATTCAACATTTTTTGCTCCTGTTTATATTCTTTGCATAATATCGACAGACAGTTGACCTTTTTACTCATTCATTAAATCTCTTGTCTTCTTTTGGGGTCTATGTGTTTGTTTTTTTTTCATCTCAGAGACCATACATTCCTTTCAAGTGCCAAAACAGTAGCACAGAGTAAGCTATGTCATATTCCAGTCTACACAGAGAAGTGATGAGAATGTTAGCAAATCAATGACTTAACTGGAATATTTTACAGTTAAAATACAAGGCCAAATAAGCAAGGGGGAAAATGCATAAGAAAAAAGAAGGTAGAAGATGGTTGTCTCTTAAGCAACCTATCATAAAATGAAAATGACAGTTAAATAATGGACAGGAAATGACTATCACAGAACTCAATTATTAGAGTGAATTCATTAAATAAATGAATCAGGTAAATTAAATAAATGAGGTAATAGTAGTGACTTTTTCCTCCAGCTTGTCACACCCCCCTCAAAAAATAAAAGAAAGAAAAAGTATATCTAACTACCACAAACCTATTATAAAATATGAACTATGAAAAAAACTGCATTTTATGTCTTCATGAATAATTTTGTAATTATGCAATAAAGTAATATTTGGCAACATAGATATATGTACTTTATACCAAAGTATTAAGTAGTTAAACTGAATGTGATTTAGGTGAGGCAATTTTTGAAATTATTATTTTACCTCTAATGAAAACCATTAAGTATGCATTTATAAAACTACAGTATAGAAGGCCCTTCTAGTTCCAGAGAAAAATAGTTTTTTAAAAAGAAGCATTATTTATTGAAAAAATTAAAAGAGCACTTGGTGATAATAATCAATCTTTAATTGATATGCAGATTTAATGTTTCCTAAAAAGAAAACTGATATGTATTTCTAGATATGAAGTCTTTATAATTTTATAAATCTTCTTATGAGCTATTGTATAATTCAGATTCAGTGTAAAGTGGTCTAGTCTTTACTAACAGTTTCAGAAGGACTACATCAAAGGGGGTTATTAATATCTTCCATATGCATAACACTTTACCAAGCATTTTTGTATGTAAAAGCTGTTTATGTATGCACAAATTACATTATGGATATAGATATACACAGCATTATCTCCATCTCTGAAATCCAGGACAATCTATTGATTTGCAGTGTTTTTATTTTTAAATTCTGACTTAGTCCATTCAGAACTTGTTCTTTGTTTAATCTGATGTTTGTTCTGTGGTGTTTTAGTTTCATTTATTATTGCATAATATATAATAGATATAATATATAACATGATATTAAAACAACTAGCTTGGAGATCTAATGTGTAGAGAGCTTTGTAAGCTGAAAATTGATAGATATGTACACATTTACATATATATATATCCACATATATGGATTTATGCATGGACATATCCTTACATCTACTTATCTATCAATCTATCAATTTCAGAAAAGACTGAATATTAACATTGAAATCTCTAGGGTTTGTTGCAGATTTAGTAACGCATTTGCTATAGCCTGCATTGGAGGAAAGGGAGTTAAGTGAACAATAAATGAGACCCTTGCCCATGGGGTGAATTAGAGTCAGAAGAATAATTCCAAATCTCAGTTCATGCAGTTAAAACAAGGACATTTTGTAAGTTTTAATAAATTTTAGGTCATAGGATCACAAGATTTAGAGGGAGAAGAGAGTATGCATCAGCTAGTTCAGCCCCACAGTGGAGGTAAATTACTGTGAACTGGTCACAGTTAATGTCAGTTCTAGTGCAATGTAGATTCTTATGGACATAACCTGAAATTCAATAGTGTAACAGTCTAACTTTAGCTCTAAAACCAGTCAAGGAAAAATCTATGTAAAATACAAACTCTGTTGCACAATATTGTCAGAAAATCAAGTTCAAATTTAATCTTTGCAGCCTCCGTGACCTTCGAAATACACCTGACCTGGCTGGGACCCAGTTTTGTCATTTGTAAAGTAGGCATTTAGGATTACACAATTGATAAAATATCTTCTAGCTCAAAATTTCTATGTTCCTATATTAAGGATTGAATTTCCTGATGAATTCTGTCTCACAGAGGTGGTATTTATGCTCACTGTTTTCAATGGAAAAGAAACATAATACATTGGATATAATTCTAGGTATAGTCAGAGGACCTTGTTTAGAGTCGCAAGTATTTCACTTTCTTGTGTGTGACCTTAGACTTAGTTTCATCACTTGTAAGAAGAGAATACTATTTTCATCCTTATCTACTTTATATTTTTTGTCCTGTTCTATTCTGAATTTGTTTTGCTTTTACTAAGGTTCAGTGTGAAGTGATAATTTAAGAGTTTATAAACTTTAAAGTGCTTTACATGTATTGAATGTTTACTTCAATATTTCAATTAAAGAATCATTCTGTTTTAAATGTACTTAGTATAAACTATATTTTTACAGAAAATATGCATCTTTCATTGAAAAATAAAAGTCAACACTAAAAGTTTGACAAAATAATTTTAACAATTTGGACTACATAGATAGGATATTTTAGTAGAAGTTATGAATAGATATATTTTATACTTCACATGTTTTTTTTCTGTACGGGACTTAACAGTACTTTCTTTTTGAAAAATGTATATTTATTTTCAGTTCTCAACATTCACTTTCATAAGAATTTGAATTCAAAATTTTCTCTCCATCTCTCCCTACCCCCACCCCAGAACAACATGCATGCTGTCCACCCCTTTCTCCAGTACCCTTATACTCCCTTCTACCATCCTTTTCCCCTCTTTTTCCTGTAGGATAAAATAGATTTCTATACCCCATTGCCTGTATACCATATTGTCCAGTTCCACGCTAAAAGAATTTTTAACATTCATTATTAAAGCTTTATTTATTTATTTATTTATTTATTTATTTATTTATTTATTTATTCATTATTAACATTCATTATTTAAGCTTTGAGTTTCATATTCTCTCCTTTCCTCCCTCCTCACACACCTTCATTGAGAAAACAAGCAATTCAATAAAGGTCATACATGTGTGACAATGCAAAATCGTTATGTTGTGAAAGATTAAACAAATTACCCTCTATCCTATCCTGCCCTCCATTTATTCCATTCTCTCCCTTGACCCATCCTCCCACAATACTCTTTGCTTCTGATTATCTCTTTCCCCCATTTACTGTCCCTTCTATTATCTTCCCTCTCCTATTCACTTCCCCCTTGCCTTTCTGCCGGGTGAAAATATATTTCCGTATCCAGTTGAGTGTGTTATTCCCTCCTTAAACCAAATCCCATGAGAGCAAGGTTCACTTACTTCCTTTCATCTCCCTCCCTTTTTCCCTCCATTGTAAAAGCTCTTCCTTCCCTCTTTTATGTGAGATGATTTGCTCCATTCTACTCCTCCCTTTTGGTTATTCCTAGTACATTTCACTCAATAGTAATTTTTTTTTTTTTTTAGGTATTCTACCTTTATATTCAGGTCACACTTTACTCTCTGTCTACGTATATTTATATACATGCACATATACACCCATGTACACATATACATACCTACACATATATAATATGCACATACATACATACCCATACACACATACATACATATCTTAATAGTGAAAAAGGTCTCATGAGTTACAAATAACATCTTTCCATGTAGGAATGTAAACAGTTCTGCTTTAACGAGTTCCTTAAGTCTTCTCTTTCCTGTTTACCTTTTCATGTTTCTTTTGATTCTTGTATTGGAGGGTTAAATTTTCTACTGATTTCTGATCTTTTCAACAAGAATGCTTGGAAATTCTCTATTAAAATTCCATTTTTCCCTGAAGGATTATGTTCAGTTTTACTGGGTAGGTGATTCTTAGTTTTAATCCTATATCCTTTAACCTCTGGAATATCATATTCCAAGCCCTTTGATCCCTTAGTGTAGAGGCGACTAAATCCTGTGTTATACTGATTGTATTTCCACAATACTTGAATTGTTTCTTTCTGGCTGTTTGTAATATTTTCTCCTTGACCTGAGAACTCTGGAATTTGGCTGCAATCTTCCTAGGAGTTTTCTTTTTGGGATTTCTTTCAGAACATGATCAACAAATTCTTTCCATTTGCATTTTACCCTCTGGATCTAGAATATCAGGTCAGTTTTCCTTGTTAATTTCATGGAAGATGATATCCAGGCTCTTTTTTGTGATCATTATTTTCAGGTAGACCAATATTATTTTTAAATTATCTCTCCTGAATCTATTTTCTAGGTCAGTTGTTTTTCCAATAAGATTTTTCACAGTCTTCTAGTTTTTCATTCTTTGAGTTTTGTTTTATAATTTCTTGATTTCTCATAATGTCATTAGCTTCCATCTGCTCCATTCTAATTTAAAAACAAAAAAAACAACTTTCTTCTTCAGTGAGCTTTTCAGCCTCCTTTCCCATTTGGCTAATTTTCCTTTTCAAAGCATTTTTCTCCTCATTAGATTTTTGTACCTCTTTTGCCATTTGAGTTAGTCTATTTTTAAAGTGATATTTTCTTCAGTGTTTTTGGGTGCTCCTTTAGCGTCACTCTCATTTCTCTTCACAATTTTCCTCCACCTCTCTTATGTGATTTTCAAAATCCTTTTTGAGCTCTTCCATGGTTTGAGAACATTGCAAAAAAACTTTTGGAGATTTTGGATGTAGAAACCTTTAACTTACTATCTTCCTCTGATGGTATGCTTTGGTCTTCCTCATCCCAAAGGATGGGAGAAAATCCCAAATGGGTTCACAAAGCTTCACAAATAATTGAAATGACTGAAAAACAACATATGCAACGAATTGAACAAATTAAAAAGAAAAAGCCTATTAAACTACTTCAGAATGACAGTAGACCCCAAAACTATTGATTTCATGACAACAAATAGAAATTAAAGCTTGATATAAACACCTAATTTTCACAAAATAAAGATAAAATTTTTTTGTAACTTCAATTCACCTTCAATGATATCTTTCTTGTGCTATGGAGGTGATCCTGGCATCTCAAAGGCTATTTCAGTAAAGCACAAATTTATGATATTTTCCCAGTTTATTAGTTCTTTCACTACTGATTACAAGACTGTCTATTCCTGTCATATCATCAAAAAATCTATCACTCCCCTTACTACAACTGTTCAGCCTCACTAACCCCCTTTCATTACTAAACTCCTTGAGAAGTCCATCTATAATCATTGCTTCTACATATTTCCTCTAATTTTCTTCTTAACTCTCCACATTCTCTCAATCAGTAACTCAATAAGTATTTATTGCCTCTTGTGCCAGACCCTGAGCTGCACCCTGAGGGTACATTACCTAGATCGGATAAAGCAATCAAGTGAGGATTCTTGAGCATGATGAACACATGCATATTTGTGGGCAGTAGGGAAAAAAACAGTAGAGTGGAAGTGATTGAAGATAAGTAATGGAGTGGGTATAATAAAAGAGGCAATTTGCTAGAGAAGATAGGATTGAATGAGTTCACTTATGCTCTTAAAAGAAATTGTCGTAGAAAAAGAGAAAAGCTATTTCTTCATGTGACAGGGGTGAAGGAGGGAAAGTGGCAGAAGGCTTTTGGGTGATGTGAGATGAGGGGGAGGGAAGAGGGAGCACTTAGGGAATGGTATCATTGTTCAGTAAAATATGAATTTTCAGTTAAAAAAAAAATGACTTCCAACCTCAGTATTCAACTGAACCTGCACTCTACAAAATAACCAATGATTTCTTAATTGCCAAATAAAATGATCTTTTCACAGTCCTCATCCTTTTTGACCACTCTGCAGCATGTGACACTGTTAATCATCCTCTTACTGATGTTCCCTTTTCTCTGGGTTTTTGTAACACTGTTCTCTCCTGGTTCTTCTCCTTCATTAGCTCTCATCACTATGAAGATAATTCTCAGTATTACTCTTTTTTTCTGCTCTCTAATTTATATCTCCAACTGTCTATTGATGATCTTGAATTACATACCTTGTAGGCATCTTAAATTCAACATATACAAAACTGAACTTCCCTCCCAAAAAAACCCTCGCCTCTTCTAAATGTCCCAAATATTGTTAAAGGCACAGCCATCCTCCCAGTCAAACAGACTTACAATCTAGTTTTCATCTTTGACTCCTCATTTTCTCTGATCAATATCCATTCAGTTGTTAAATCCAATTTATTCTATTTACATAATATCTCTCAGAAAAGTGACTTTCCCTTTTTAAGATGCTACCTGTAGTCCACATAACCCTCATAACCCTCAATCCTGGATTATTGCAATAGTCAACTTCTATGATGTCCTACCACAAAACTCTTTCTACTTCAATCCATCTTCCACTCAGCTGTGGAACTGATGTGAATGAAGTACATCACTGGCCATTTTTCTTTTATGTTCAATTAACTCATTATTGTTTCAAGAATCAAGTATAAAATCATGTATTTGTCTTTTAAAGTCCTTCATAACATAATTCTATGTTACCTTTTCAGGGTCGTTACCCCACTTCTCATTGTTGCTTCTCTCACAGCACTCTGTTTCTTGATTCTCCATTTTCTCTGATCATCTAATTTCCTTGGAATTATATTAGCACTGTCACATCCTCACTTTCCTGGCATCCTTAAAGTTTTAGCTAAAATCACACATTCTCCAAGAAATCTTTCTTTCTCTCTAGCTACAAAATTCTTTCTTTTTGAAATTTTGTGTGTATACATACATATATGCAATAAATGATATATGTATATGTATACATGTACACACATATTACACACATACATACATATTTTCTTTGTACATAATTACTTTGGTTTTCTCCTCCATTAGATTTTGAGCTACTTGAAAGCAGGGATTGTATTTGCCTTTCTCTGCATGTCCAACACAGTGACTGTCTCATAGTAGATGATTAATTAAATTTTACTGGGGGTGAGGAGCCAAGATGGTGGAGTAGAAAGATTCACATAGGCTAGCTCTGAATCCACAGCCCATAAATTACCTGTTAAGAGGAACTTCCAACAAATTCTGGATCAGGGTAAGCTGCACAACAACTGAATGGAGGAGATTTCTGTTTCAGAGAGCCCTAAAAAACTGACACCAAAGGTCCATCGTGCACCAGACCCAGAGCAGAGCCCAGCTCTGCCTTGGCCACACAGACCTGAGAGGAGCAGATCCGAGCAGGCTTCAGGGGTGGAATCTCTGGTGGCTGCGAAGGTCCCTCTGCCCACAGATACTGAAGGTCAGTGAAATACAATTTTTGGTTGACTGAGAGGGGAGTGGGGTGTCTCCATAATTCAGGGCCCCTCGGGAGACAACAGTGGGAGAAGCAGCAGACAAGGGCTCCCAAAGCATGCAGGACCTTGGTTCCATTGTTGAAGGTCTCCACATAAACCCCCTGAGGGAACAGATCCCTGTGAGGTGGCCCTACCCTCACCTGAGAACCTGAACTTAATCTCATACTTAACAGCAGGCCCTGCTGAAAGCCCTGAGGCTGGGAAGCAGCATTTGAATCTCAGACCCCAAGCACTAGTGAGGCAGGAGTGGACAGAAATCTCAGAAGTCAGGTAGCTGGCTGGGAAAATGCCCAGAAAAGGGAAAAAAAAAGTAAGCCCATAGAAGGCTACTTTCTTGGTGAACAGATCTTTCTTCCTTTCCTTTCCGATGAGGAAGAACAATACTTACCATCAGGTAAAGATATAGAAGTCAAGGCCTCTGTATCCCAAACATCCAAAATAGATATTCAGTGGGCTCAGGCCATGGAAGAGCTCAAAAAGGATTTTGAAAATCAAGTTAGACAGGTGAAGGAAAAACTGGGAAGAGAAATGAGAGAGATGCAAGAAAAGCATGAAAAACAGGTCAATACCTTGTTAAAGGAGACCCAACAAAAGGCTGAAGAAAATAACATCTTGAAAAATAGGCTAACTCAATTGGCAAAAGAGGTTCAAAAAGCCAATGAGGAGAAGAATGCTTTCAAAAGCAGAGTTAGCCAAATGGAAAAAGAGGTTCAAAAACTCACTGAAGAAAATACTTCTCTCAAAATCAGAATGGAACAGATGGAGTCTAATGACTTTTTGAGAAACCAAGAAATCACAAAACAAAACCAAAAGAATAAAAAAATGGAAGAGAATGTGAAATATCTTATGGGAAAAACAACTGACCTGGAAAATAGATCCAGGACAGACAATTTAAAAATTATGGGACTTCCTGAAAGCCATGATGAAATAAAGAGCCTAGACATCATCTTTCATGAAATTATCAAGGAAAACTTCCCTGATATTCTAGAACCAGAGGGCAAAATAAGTATTCAAGGAATCTACCGATCATCGCCTGAAAGAGATCCAAGAAGAGAAAATCCTAGGAACATTGTGGTCAAATTCCAGAATTCCCAGGTCAAGGAGAAAGTATTGCAAGTAGCCAGAAAGAAACAATTTCAGTATTGTGGAAATACAATCAAGATAACACAAGACCTAGTAGCTTCTACATTAAGGGATCGAAGGGCGTGGAATAGGATATTCCAGAAGTCAAAGGAATTAGGACTAAAACCAAGAATCACCTACCCAGGAAAACTGAGTATAATACTTCAGGGGAAAAAATGGTCTTTCAACGAAATCATGGATTTTCAAGCATTCTTGATGGAAAGACCAGAGCTGAAAATAAAATTTGACTTTCAAACACAAGAATGAGAAGAAGCATGAAAAAATTAACAGCAAAGAGAAGTCATAAGGGACTTACCAAGTTGAACTGTTTACATTCCTACATGGAAAGACAATATTTGTAACTCTTGAAACTTTTCAATATCTGGGTAGTTGGTGGGATTACACATACACAGACATACACATACACACACACATGCACACACACACACATACACATATGCATGTGCACACAGAGACAGAGAGCACAGAGTGAATTGAATAGGATGGGATCATATGTTAAAAAAATTAAGGTAAACCGTGAGAGAGAAATGTATTGAGAGCAGAGAGGGAGAAATTGAATGGGGCAAACTATCTCTCATAGAAGAGGCAGGCAGGAGACTTTTTACTGGAGGGAGAAAGAGGAGAGCTGAGAGAAAAACATGAAGTTGACTCTCACCACATTCAACTAAAGGAAGCAATAAAATGCACACTCCTTTTGGTATGAAAATCTCTTACAATACAGGAAAGTGGGGGAGAGGGAGATAAGCAGGGTGGGGGGGATGATGGAAAGAAGGGCAATGGGAGGAGGGAGCAATTTGAAGTCAACACTCTTGGGGAGGGACAGGATCAAAAGAAAGAATAGAAGCAATGGGGGGCAGGATAGGATGGAGGGAAATATAGTTAGTCTTACACAACACGACTATTATTGAAGTCATTTGCAAGTACACAGATATGGCTTATATTGAATTGCCTGCCTTCCCAAAGCGAATAGGTGGGGAGGGAGGGATGGGGAAAAGTTGGAACTCAAAGTTTTAGGAATAACTGTTGAGTATTGTTCTTGCTAGTAGGAAATAAGAAATCCAGGTAATGGGGAATAGAAAGTTTTCTGGCCCTACAGGACAAAAGATAAGATGGGGACAAGGGAAGGGAGGGCAGATTGGTGATAGGGGAAATTAGAATGTTCGGTGTATTGGGGTGGGGGGAGGGGACAAATGGGGAGAAAATTTGGAACCCAAAATGTTTTGAAAATGAATGTAAAAAGTTAAATAAATAAATATATGTAAAAATAAATAAATTCTTACTGATTTGGTTAACCTGCATAATAGACTTTCAGCATGGGTCTAGAAGCAGGTATATAGGTTCAAGGAGCAGATTGCCAGTTTTGAAACTCAGGCTTATTATAAGAAAACTACTAATGGGTAATGGATCTTTCTTTTGTATTTATTGGTTATTTGATTCATTGACCACATACTACTCTGGTATGAAGGAGACTCTGATTAAGATTGGTTTCAAATGTGACCTGACTGATAAAATAAAAATCCTTAAAATTAGAAACAAATTCCCTCCAAAAAATAATTATTATACACCTGCTATGTGCATTATATACAATGTAATTGTATTCATGAATGATTTATTTTTACAGAATACAATATAACTACTGCTTCATGAATTGTCAGAGTTTCTCTAAGAGGAGAGTGTTTCGAAAAATGAAAGCTTTTTGTGAAGCTATATTCTGCAACCTAACACAGAGGCATAATATCAGATTGAAGTTGAGTCTATATTACTTGTACCATCATATGAAACTGTATTAACAATTTAACATTTTTTCCTGTCAGTTAACCCTCTGATTTTGCTATCATATATTCAGGTACTAAAACAATATACTGATTTAATAAGAAAAAATACAAGTGAATTATTGCTCCATATTTTATTTCTTGATCTCTTAACTCATTATGGGAAATTATTCATCTTCTCTTATTTTAAAGTGCATCATTATATGATAATAATCAAATAAAAATATACAGTTTACATAGCCCTTTTAAATACGATCTTACTTGATCCCCACTGAAGGTAAAGTTTCTTAGCCGCATTAACCGTATGAGAAAGGAGCAACAAAAGTACCAATTGACTTGGCTAAGGTTTGATCATGTACATAATAAGAACCAAGGGCTATCAATCAAAGACTTAATCCCAGTGATTATGGCCAGTACCCAAGGCAATGCCAGCTGCCTGTCTTTCCTTGTTCCTCCTCTTTTTGTGGATTGCAGTGATTGTTTCAGAGTGAGGATTTACTATATAAACAGTTATTTAATTAGGTTTTGTGTTTAGACCCCTTTCTTAGAGTAGAAAAATCCTGTCTGTTTTTCTTGATGTCTTTTAATGAAATTTATGTTTAACACAATAAATATATGTTATTAAATCATCACTAAAAAGCAAAATATTAAGCCAGAAATATTAAGGGTTTCAATGCAAACTGGGAAAAAGTTTCCTTCCTAAGGGTTTCCTTCCCAGTGAGTTCTAACCAATATCTGTTCTGTATCTAACCCAAACCCAAAAAGGGAAAGGCATTAACAACTTAGAGTGTCTTTAAACTGGGTTCCCTAGGAACTAAATCAGACTCTAAGTCTTGTACATTCTACTTAATGGTTGTTCTCTGAACCCTCCTGGCATAGAGTGATTATCAATAGTAACTGTTTCTCTTTCCCTCCGGGCTTGGTTTAGTTATTTTCCTTTTCTCATTAAAGCGGGCATTCTCCAGCTCCTTCTTAAAGAGGCCTATCCACTCAATGAACATTATTTCACTGTAAGTGAGTACCTGAAAAGGCCTTAGCCTAAAAAGGCCAGTGCATCGCATTGCATCTTGGGCCATCTCCAGTCATCCTGATTAATGTCTGGTCACTGGATCCAGAGGTCTCAGGAGGATAAGTGAGGCTGGTGACCTGCACAGCCCTCCCTCACTCAAAACGAAGTCAAGTGCAAGTCATGTCATCATTGCTCTGATGGCGCGGTCTTCTTCTAAATTGAAGGATGAACACAACATTTAGAACAACAACCCAAACCAAGACCCTCAAAGACACTCAGTTTCAGCAATGAGATTAAAACCTCCCTCTTCTGCTTTTCCAATAATAGAAAGGCATTAACAACCCAGAGGGTCTTAAGACTAAACTGGGTTCCCTAGGTCCTAAGACAGACCCTAAGTCTTCTAATTCTCCAAACCATCCATTCTGTTCTCCAGCTTGTTCTAGTCATCAATTTTGCTTCTTTTATCTTCTATTCATCAGATTTCTTCTCTGTCTCTCTGTCTTTATCTCTCTAACTCTTTATTTCTCTGTCTTTGTGTCTATTCATCTCTGTTCTTTTTGCATCTATTTTACCTTTCATCTCTCTCTTTTAATGTTTTAAATGACTAATTATTTTAAGCTTTTTAAAATTTTAAATTTCAGATTCTCTCCCTACCACCAGCCCTTCCATCATACATTGAGAAGGCAAGCAATATATCAATTATACATGTGAAATCATGTAAAAATATTTTCATATTCACCATGATGACAAAAAGCAAGAAAAATAAAGCAAAAATATTTTGGTTCCATTTTCACTTTGAGTTTTTCAGTTGTCTCTCTGAAAAACAATAGCATTTTTAATCCTGGGTCTATTGGAATTATTTTGAGTCACTCTCTTACTTAGAGTAGCTATGTATTTCACAGTTGATCATTATTGCAATATTGCTGCTATTGTCTATAATGATCTAATTCCACGCACTTTACTCTTCATAAGACTTTTCTTTTTTAATAGTTTTATTTATATATTTTTAGATTTTTGACACTCATTTCCACATAATTTTGAGTTCCAATTTTTCTTCCCATTTCACCACTTCCCCCACCCCATAACACCTTGCATTCTGATTACTCCTTCCCTCAATGTGCTCTCCTTTCTGTCACATCCCACCCTTCCCTTAGCCATATCTTCTCTCTGTCCTTGTAGGGCAAGATAATGTCTATACCCCATTACCTATATTTCTTATTTCCCAGTTATATACAGTAACAATTTTCAACATTTGTTTCTAATACTTTGAATTCCAACTTTGTGCCCTCCTTTCCTTCCCATCTATCCCCATTGAGAAGGCAAGAAATTCAATATAGGCTATATATGTGTCATTTTGCAAAAGACTTCATAGTAGTCATGCTGTATAAGACTACCTATATTGCCCTCCATCCTACCCTGTCCCCTATTTTTTCTATTCTCTCATTTCATCTAGTCCCTTCTCAAAAGTATTTACTTCTACTTACACTGTTCTCCCATTTGCCCTCCCTTGCATCATCCACCTCACCCCCTTGACTCCTTCTCTCCTATTTTCCTGTAGTGTAAGATAGATTTTCATACCAAATTTAGTGAGCATGCTATACCCTCCTTAAGCCATATGTGAAGAGAGTAAGCTTCATTTTTCCTCTTTCACCTCCTCCCTTTTCTTCTCCATTGAAAAAGATTTTTCTTATCTCTTTTATGACTGATATTCTGCTCCATTCCATTTCTCCTCCCAATATTTTCCTGTTTCACTCCTAAATTTTATTTTATTTTTTATGATTATCATCTTTTCTGATTCAACTCAACCTGTACTCTCTGTCTATGTGTGTGTGTGTGTATGTGTTTGTGCATGTATGTGTGTGTGTGTGTGCGTGTGTGTGTGTGCGTGCGTAATCCCTCCACCTACCAAAATCTGAGGAAAATCTCAAGGATTCCAAATATTTTCTTTCCCTGTAGAAAAATGTAAGCAGTTTACCTTTAGAAAGTGCTTTATGATTTCTCTTTCTTGTTTACTTTTCATGCTTCTCTTTATTCTTGTGTTTGAAAGTCATATTTTCTATTCAGTTCTAGTCTTTTCATCATGAATGCTTGAAAGTCCTCTATATTATTGAATGACTATTTTTTCCCTTGAAGCATTATACTCAGTGTTGCTGATAGATGATTCTTGGTCTTAATCCCAGCTCCTTTGACTACTGGAATATCCTATTCCAAGTCTTTCGATCCCTTAATGTAGAAGCTGCCAGATCCTATGTTATCCTGATTGTATTTCCACAATACTCGAATTGTTTCTTTTTTAGCTGCTTACAATATTTTCTCCTTACCTGGAAACTCTGAAACTTGGCCACAATATGCTTAGAAGTTTCTCTTTTTGGGTCTCTTTCAGGAGGTACTCTGTGGATTCTTTCAATATTTATTTTGCACTTTGGTTCTAGAATATCAGGAAAGTTTTCCTTGATAATTTCGTGAAAGAAAATGTCTAGGCTCTTTTTTTCTTTTTTTTGATCATGGCTTTCAGGAAGTTCCATAATTTTTAAATTGTCTCTCCTGTATCTATTTTCCAGGTCAGTTCTTTTTCCAATTAGATATTTCGAATTATCTTCTATTTTTTCAATCTTTTGGTTTTGTTTTGTAACTTCTTGGCTTATCTTATAGTCATTAGCTTCCCTGAAGTTCCCTTTCATTTTTAAAGAGCTATTTTGTTCAGTGAGCTTTTGAACCTCATTTTCCATTTGGCTAATTCTGCTTTTTAAAGTCTTCTTCTCTTCATTGGATTTTTGGACCTCTTTTGCCAATTGAGTTACTCTATTTTTAAAGGTGTTATTTTCCTCAGCATTTTTTTAGTTCTCGTTTAGCAAGCTGCTCACTCACTTTTCAAGCTCTTCTATAGCCTGAGCACACTTCATATTTATTTTGAAGGTACTGGAGTCAGAAATCTTGACTTCCTCTGACAGTATTTGCTGTTTCTCCTCATCTGAAAGGATACAAGGAGATACCTGTTCACCAAGAGAGTAACCTTCTATGGTCTTGGTTTTTTTTTTCCCTTTTTTGGGCATTTTCCCAGCCAGTTACTTCACTTGTGAATCCTTTGTCAAGAGGAGGGTCCTAGTGCTCCTCCTCCCCCCAGGACTGTGCTCAGAGCTGAGATTCAGATCAGGTGCTCAATTCCTCCAGGAGCTTTAGAGGGGGTAAGGCCATCACTGAGGGCTGAGGTGTAGATCCCTAGATCAATTCCCCCAGGGACTTTAAGCTGAGCTGCTGGGACAATGAACCTAGGCTGCTTCTGCTGCCACCTTAGCCCTTGGTCACCTGCTGCCTTTGCCACTGCCTCTACTGCTGCCCAAGATCAGTGCTAGGGGGACCCTGACCCCCTCCCACCCAGCTAGGAAAGTCCTTCCACACTGACCTTTGAAGTTTTCTTTGTCCCTTGTGGGTGTAGGGATCTGGGACCCTCCCTGGTGGGGATTCTGCCCCTGAGGTCTGTTCTGGTCCTGTTCCTTCCTGTGCAGGGCTGGGCTCTGCTCTGCTCCATAACACATGAGATAGACCTTTTCTGTCGAGCTTTCAGGTTACCTTTGACTGGAAATCTCTTTCACTCTGTCATTCTGTGGCTTCTGCTGCTTTAGAATTTGTTGAGAGTCATTTTTACAGGTGTTTTGTGGGCTGTGGGGGAAGTACTAGAGTGTATGAGTCTTTCTACTCAGCTGTCTTGGCTCCAACACTCTGGCTTTTCAAATACCATTTCGATTTTCATTTCTTGTAGCATGATAGCATTCCATCAATAATAATACACTTCAGAGAGAATTCTGGGAAGATTACTGAGTAGATCAGAAAACTTTTGCCTCTCCAAAATTTTTCCTCAAAAATTCTTCCACATCACCTCAAAGAGAAGTTAGAGCAACAGAAATAAATAAAACTCAGGGTAAAGCAGTTGTTCTCCTAAGAAAATCTTAAGAAATGCCTCCTTCCAGAGGTAGAAGTTCATCCTTAGTGAAGTACAAACACCTCCAGGCTAATTCTGCAGAATCAATAAATAACAAGCCTTGGGGACAACTGGAGTTGGGAGGCAGCCTCAGCCGTAGAAGCTTTCATGTGATACACAGTGTGGGGGTCTGAAACCTGTGTCAAGAAGATTGAAGGACCTTCCATTGTCAAGGGATGGCAAGGACAGTTGTGATGACCAGAATTGTTGGAGGGTGGAGTGGGGAGGGAGAAAGAGTTGGCATACATCTGGTGAATACAGTAGAAGAGGAGTAGGAACTATGCTGCCTGTGGGTACTTGCTGGAGACCAGAGTCCCTGGTTTCAGTTCCTGGGAAGAGAGCATTAGTTGCAGTTTGCAGCCACTAGAGGGTCTATAAGGAGCAAGGTTAACTTTCAGAAGAGTGTGACTGGGAGTCCTAGCTGTGATTTAGGAGTGAAAAGAAGAGCCCACAATTGATCCCAGGAGAGATCTAAGAATAAGATGGTGGCCTGGAGTATCATTCCCCCGAACATGAGACTAGAAGTCCATTACACTAATAGCTGCTTAAAACAAGCTAATAAATAAATACAATTAATAAGCAAGGGAGAAAGAACCCAACCATAGATAGCTGCTATGGAGATATAGAAGATTTGGGTTCATGTTCAGAGGAAGAAAATGGAGCTTAAAAAAGCCACTCCCTTTATAAGGGAGAAACTTCAAATGTTTCCAAGCACAAAAAGAGTTCTTAGAAGAAATTGAAAAAGGCTTTAAAAATCAGAATGATTGAGGAAAAAAATTATAAAAAAATTAAGAGGAATACAAGAACATTTTGAAAAGTAAGATAACCAAAAGTATTTTAATATTTTAAAAATGTTTTAATAGATTAATTTTTAGTTTTCAAAATTCACTTTCATAAGCTTTAGAATTCTAAACGTTCTCCCCCTTTGTTCCCTCCCCCTTCCCAAGACAACAAGCAATCTAATATAGGCTCTGTATATACATTCATTTTAAACATATTTTCACATTAGCCATGTTGTAAAGAAGAATCAGAACCAATATGAAAAAGAACACAAGAAGGAAAAAGAGAGAAAAACAGAGACAGAGATAGAGAGAAGAGAGACAGAGAGAGACAGAGAGAGAGAGAGAAAGAGAGAGAGAGAGAGAGAGAGAGAGAGAGAGAGAGAGAGAGAGAGAGAGAGAGAGAGAGAGAGAGAGAGAGAGAATAGTATGCTTCTATCTACACTGAGAATTCATGGTCCTTTTTCTGGATATGAATAGCATTTTATATTGTGAGTGTTTCAGAGTTGTCTTAGATCCCTGATTTTCTGAGAAGAGCCAAGTCTATCAAGGTTAGTCATTGCACAATGTGACTGTTACTGTGTACAGTGTCCTCAAGGCTCTACTTTTTCCACTCAGCATCAGTTGATGTAAGTCTTTCCAGGTTTTCCTGAAGTCCACTTGCTCATCATTGCTTATAGAACAATAATGTTCCATTACATTCATGTGTAATATCTTGTTCAGCCATTCCTCAATTGATGGACATCCCCTCAATTTTCAGTTTTTGCCACCACAAAAAGAGCTGCTATAGATATGTTCACACATGTGGGTTCTTTTCTCATATTTATGGTCTCTTTGGGATACAGACCTAGAAGTGTTATTGCTAGGTTAAAAGGTATGCACAATTTTATACCTTATTTTTTTTTCCAAATTGCTCTCCAGGATGGTTGGGTCAGTTCACAACTACACCAACAAGGCATTACTGTTTAAATTTTCCCACATCTCCATTTGTCATTTTCCTGTTTTGTCATGTTAGCAAATCTGAGAGGTGTGATGTGGTACTTCAGAGTTGTTTTGATTTGCATTCTCTAATCAGTAATGATTGTGGCTATAGATAACTTTAATTTCTTCATCTGAAAACTGCCTGTTCATATCCTTTCACCATTTATCAACTAGGAAATGACATATTCTTATAAATTTCACTCATTTCTCTCTATATTTTAAAAATTAGTCCTTTATCAGAGACACTGGCTGTAAAAATTTCTGCTTCCCTTCCAATGTTGCTTTCATTGTCTGTTTGTGCAAAAATTTTTCAATTTACTGTAATCAAAATTATCCATTTTGCATTTCATAAGGTTTCATACCTCTTATTCAGTCATAAATTCTTCTGTTCTCCCTAAGTCTTACAGGTGAATCATTCCATTCTCTCCTATTTTGGTTAAAGTATCAATCTTTATATCTGAATTGCATATCCATTTTGACTTTATTTTTGTGTAGTATGTAAGATGTTGGTCTATGACTAGTTTCTACTGTATTATTATCCAGTTTTCCCAGCAGAAGAAACACAGTTTTAAAGAAAAAAGTAAATCCTTAAAAACTAGAATTTGTCAAATAGTACCTAATGACAATCTAAGACATCGAGAAATAATGACAAGATCAAAATGATTTAAAAAATAGAGAGTATGAACCATCTCCTCAGAAAAGCAAGTGATCTGGGGAGCAGATCAAGACGAAATAATACAAAAATAGTTGAACTACTTAAAAATTACAGTAATATAATATCTATACAATATTTAAAAAGTTATCAAGGAAAATTGCCCTTAAGTTCTAGAATATGACAGCAATACAAAAATGAAAAAAAATCCACTGATAAGCACACAAAAGAGATCCTAGGAAGAAAAATTATAAGGTATAACATAACCAAGTTTCAAATTTCCCAGTTTAAGGGAGAAATATTGGAAACAACTAGAAAAAAAATATATATATATAAATATCGAGCTACAATAAGGAATATACAAGACTTAGTAGCAACTATGTTGAAAGACTATAGGTTTTGGAATACTATAATTTGCAGAGCAAAAGAGCTGGGTTTACAACCAAGGGAGACTTACCCATCAATGTTAAATATAATTCTGAATGGAAAAAAAAGGAAATTGAATCAACTGAAAGACTTTCAGGCATTTGTAACAAAAACAGCAAAACTTAAGGGAAAATTTGACATTTAACATTCAGGAGAAATATAAGGCAAACGTTAAAAATCAATTATAAATTGCTCAATAAGATCAGATTGTTTATTTCTTTTAGGTGAAAATACCACTACTCTTATGACTATCATCACTTTTTGGATAGTTTGAAAGAAAGAACTAGAGCTGACCTTAGTATGTGCTGGAATGATAAAAAAAAATGGCATAAAACTCTGAAGGGAGGGATAAAAATGACTATTTCATTGAAATGAGGCATAAAAGGAATAAATGGAT
The DNA here is from genome assembly GCA_023548195.1 of Bettongia penicillata ogilbyi. Classification (NCBI taxonomy): domain Eukaryota; kingdom Metazoa; phylum Chordata; class Mammalia; order Diprotodontia; family Potoroidae; genus Bettongia; species Bettongia penicillata. The sequence continues at coordinate 662,981 of JAJHZJ010000339.1, read as the reverse complement.
ACAGAAAAACTAGTAGGGTGGAGAATGTGTATTGTGGAACCTTAATATAGTTGAGAATGGGCTTAAGAGAGAACAACATATAGATCTAGAAGAGAATTAAAGTCTTCTAAATTCAGAAAGACAAAAGTAAGGGGATAGAGTTAGAGCAGAGGAAAAGGGAGGGACTTTTGGACAGGTAGGTAGGTTAAGGAATAGGAAGGCATAGCAAATAGAAGTAAAGCAGAAAAATGAGGAGGGATGGGAGTGGTGTGAGAAAGATAGTGAGGAAAAACAGGAAGGAGGATAATACATGAGTAATAATAGCATAAAATGTGAATGGAATGGAATTTACCAGAAAATGGAAATTGATAATAGATCAAAAATTTGAACTCAACAGTATGTTGCTTTTAGGAAATGGTGCACAAATGGGAGATACACACAAAGATACAAAGATAAAATAAAGATTACAAAGATAAAATAAAGATTAAGAATAGAATTTATTATGTAAAAGAAAAAAGAGAGGTAGCAATAATGTTCTCAGACAATGTTAAAGCTAAAATAAATTTAATTAAAAGAGAAAAATGGGGAAACTACACTGTGCTAGTTATATTATTCAATATTGTTTTAGACTATTTAAAATAACTACATATTATAAAACACCTGAGAGTATAGGTGCTAACACCGAGACAGGAACTATATGAACATAACATAAAAAATCATGTTTAATACAAATAAAGTCAGTTCCTCATAATTAAATATTTATTGTTTGTAGGTAGGTAAAGCCAATACAATTTTAAAAATGACAGTTTTACCTACCAATCTGTCTTTTCTGTGCCATCACAATTAAATTACTAAAACTTTATCTTACTGAGTTAGAAAAAAAAAATAATCACTAAGTTCATTTGTATAACAGCAAGGACCTGGCATACACAGGAGGGACTGCTGTACAGGTTGTTAGATCTACTTTTCCAGAAGGAAAGCAACTTTTGAGGGGTCCATAATCTACTTTAATCAAGTACATATAGCATTCACTTAGTTCAGAGAAAAAAATCAGCACCCTGAACTTCAGAGAAAATAAAAACAGAAATTACAGACAGACAGAGCTTCCAACTGTCTGACCACGAGTAATATATACATAGTTAACAGAGAGAAGCACCAACATGTGGATTTTCAAAGTTGGAGGGCTACTTAGTGGCTGCGCAAAGTCTTGTCTGGCACACCAAACTTCTTGCAAAAAATAAGTCCCAAAGTAAAAGCTTACCTCAGAGTATATAGACACTGCTCAGACCTAGAGACATGACCCTTGTCAGAAATAGATAATTTAGATTATTTTAAATTAAAATTTTCTTGCATAACTCAAACCTATGCAGCCCAAAATTGAATATAGAAAGTTGTGGGGAGGGCAACATTCATAAACAATCTCTCAAATAGGATGTGATTGGGTTGCAATATTACTGTCTTATAGAAAATAATGAGCTGGTTGATTCAGAAAAACGTGAAAAGACTTGGACTTATGAAGAAAGATGCTATCCACCTTAAGAGAAATAGATGCCATATAGAAATAAACATAGTATTCAGTCTTAATTGTATGTATATGAGTGTATATATGTCTAAATATATCTACATCTCAGTCTGTCTATCTATCTATCTATCTATCTATCTATCTATCTATCTATCTATCTATCTATCTATCTATCTATCTATCTATCCAGACTTAATTTTAGCATTCTGTAGGGCAGGGGGAGGGGGAGAAGAGGAAGGGGAAAATAAAGTTAAAAGTGCACAGGAGAGAACAAAATAAAAGCTACAAGGAAGCAAAAAACAGCTGAGTGGCTTTGTAAACAATGTGTTGTATTTATTATGTAGATTTTGTTGAAATGGAAATTTATTTTTCTGTACTGAATCCTCTTTTATGTTCTGCTGGGTGTACTATTTTTTAAAACTTTTCTCATTTTTCATTTAAATTTAAAATAAATAAAATAATTTATAAAAAATCTAAAAAATACAAAAAGAGCTTTTATAAATATTTCTGTACATAAAAGTCTTTTTTTCTTTCTAATTTATCTCTTTGTGACACAGATCTAGTAGTGGAATTCTGGACAAAAAGGTAGGCACAATTTTATAGCCCTTTGAGCATGGTACTAAATTGTTCTGCAGAATGGTTGGACTAGTTCATAACTCTACCAGAAGTACATTTGTGTCCCTACTTTTAAACATCCATTGCGGCATTGTCCATTTTCTTTTCTGTAATGTTAGCCAATATAATAGTTTTGAAGTGGCATCTCAGAGTTGTTTTAATTTAATTGAATAGTTCTTCTCTAATCAATAGTGATTTAGAGTTTTTTATCATATGTCTATAGATAACTTTGATTTCATCTTCTGAAAACTGTTAATATCTATTAACCATTTGTTAATTGGGGTATGGATCTAATTTTTATAAATATAGCTTGGTTGCCTATATATTTTAGAAATGAGACCTTTATCAGAGAAACCTACTGTAAAATTTTTTTTCACAATTCCCATTTCCTTCTCATTTTGTCTGCATTGGTTTTTGTTGTTCAAAACTTTTTTTTTAATTTTATGTAATCAAAAATTATCAATTAAATTTCCTGTGAAACTTTTGTTTCTCATATGGTCATAATTTTTTTCTTTATCCATAAATCTGACATGTAGAATTTTCTAGGCACCTCTAATTGGCTTATGTTATCATCCTTTGTGTTTAAATCATGCACCCATTTTGAATTTGTCTTGATATACAATATGAGATACTATTCTATGCCTAGTGTATGTGTCAACATGCTTTCCATTTTTCCTAGTCATGTTTGTCAAATGGGGAAGTCTTGACATAAAAGCTTGGTTATTTTAGCATAAGAAACACCAGATTACTAGAGTAATTTGTTGGCATACATTGTGTTGTTCATTTGTTTCATATTTTTCATATATTCCCATTTGTAGATTTCTTGGCAAACATACTAAAAGGGTTTGCCATTTTCTTTGGCAGCTCATTTTACACATGAGGAAAGTAAGGCAAACAGGGTTACACGATTTGCCTAGAGTCACATAGCTATTATGCGTCGGAGGTTGAATCTGAATTCAGGTATTGCTGGTTCCGTTCCCAAAACTTTATCCACTGTGCCACCTCACTGCCCTCCATATTGTGTACCTTATCTATTCCACAGACCCATTACTCTACTTCCTAGCCAGTGCCAGATTGTTTTGATTGCTACTTTGTAATATAGTTTGAAATTTGGTATTACTAGGCCACCTTTAATCATACTTTCCCCCCTACTAATGTCCTAGTGTTCTTTTTTCCCTTCTCTTTTTAAAAAAAAAATGTATTTTTTTTTTTACTTTGGACTTCTGAGTGCTTTACTTCCCTTCTTACCCCTGCTCCACACATTTAGAAGGCAAGTAATATGATATCAACTCTATAATAAAACCCTGCAAATTGTATTTCCACATTAGGCATGTTGCAAATGACAAAACAAAAAAGTATAAAAAATTATACTTAAATATTTCATCAGATTTCATCAGTTCTCTCTCTGGAGATGGACAGAAGTTTCATCAGAAATCTTTCAAAATTATCTTCAATAATTATATTAATCAGAATATCTAAGTCATTTATAGTTGATCATCATATGATATTGCTATTACAGTGTATAATATTCTCCTGGTTCTGCTGACTTCAACTTCAAAAAGTTTATACAGATCTTCCCAGATTTTTCTGGCACAATTCTCCTCATCATACTTTTTATAGCACAACAGTATTCCAAAAAAATAATATACCATAACTTCTTCAGCCACTACAGTGAGGAATTGCCATCCCCTCAAATTCTACTTCTTTCTTATAAAAAATAGCTGCTAGAAATATTTTTGTATATATAGATACTTTTTTTCTTTTGATCTTTTTGGGACACAGCTATAGTAGAAGTTTTGGTGGTTCAAAGGGTATACACAGTTTTATGTCCTTTTCATTATAGTTCCAAATTGCTTTCCAGAATGGGTGTCTCAGTTCATAATTCTACCAACAGTGCTTTAGTATTCTGTCTCAATTATTCCACATCTCCTCCAAAATTTATCATTTTAATTTTCTTTCTTGTCAGTCAGTTTCATAGGTGTGAGGTGATGCTTCAAAGCTGTTTTAATTTGCATTTATCAGTTCAATTGTGATTTAGAGCTTTTCCCACATAACTGTTGGCTTTGATTTCTTCTTCTGAAATCTACCTCTTTATATTCTTTGACCATTTATCAACTGAGACATGGCTCTTATTTTCATGAATTTGACTAAATTCTCTGTACATTTGAAAAATGAGACCTTTATCAGAAAAATCGATGAAATTTTCCCCAAGTTTCTTGCTTTCCTCCAAATTTTATCTGCATTGACTTAGTGCAAAATCTTTTTTAAAAGACTTTATTGAGATCAAATTTATCTATTTTATTTCCCATGACCTTCTCTAGCTCGTTTGGGCATAAATTCTTTCCTTATCCATAGATCTAAGAGGTTAAAATTTACCATGCTCTTATAATTTGCTAGTAATATCACCCTTTATGTCTACATCATTTTAACCTTATCCTGGTGTATGAGATGTATGTCTATGACCAGTTTCTGCCAAACTATTACCCAATTTTCCCAGATGTTAGGATCCATAAAATACTAATTAAGCATGATCCTTAACTGCTCTACATTGTATACATAAACTATTGCACTGATCCACCACTCTGTTTCTTAGCCAGTACCAGATGGTTTTGATGTATTCCCTTTCTTTGAAATATAGTTTAAAACCTGGAACTTCTTGGTTGCCTTCCTTCACATTTTTATTGATTTCTTTGACATTCTTGACACTTTTTTCTCCAGACACTTTTTTATTATTTTTTCTAGTGTCATAAAATAATTTTTGGTAGTTTGATTGGTATGGCACGGAATAAACAAATTAATTCAGATAGAATACAGGTATCCATAAGCAATTAATATTTCTCTACTCTTTAGAGATTTATTTGTGTGAAAAAAATGTGCAGTTGTATTCCTTTAGTTCATGGATTTTTTTTGACAAGGAAACTCCCAAGTCTTGGAATTTCTCTTTCTATTTTTTCTGCTCAGTTTTGATGGTAATATATAGAAATATCATATTTCTATATTGATATTGATTATTTATATGTATTTATTTCATATCCTGAAATTGTGCTAACATTGATAGTTATTTCAACTAGTATTTTTTGTTGTTTCTCGAAGTATACCATCATATCATCTGCAAAGAGTGATTTCCTTTTTTTATAGCTATAGCTAATGTTTATAGTACACTATTAAATAAGCTGGGATAACAGACATGCTTCCTTCTTTACCCCAGTGTTATCGGGGGATTGTATACCCACTACAATTAATGCTTTTTGATGGTTTTATATAGACATCATTTTAAAGAAAACATCTTCCCCTATGATTTCAAGTGTTATTAGTAGGAATGAGTATTGTATTTTGTCAAAGGTTTTTCACACCTATTAAGATACTGATGCTATTTTTGCTTTTTTTCTTATTGATATGATGTTCAATTGTGTTAACAATTTCCCTAATATTGAACCAATCCTTCCTTCTTGATAAAAATCTCACCTTCTCACATTAGATGAACCTTTTGATATGTAACTGTAATCTCTTTGTTTTAATTTTAGTTTTTGCATAGACATTCATTAAGAAAATTTGTCTATAGTTTATCTGTTTTGCTCTCCCTGGTTTAGGAATCACAATCATATTTCTGTCATAAAAGGAATTTGATAACATTCCTGAGATAAGTTATTTTACTATTATATTAATAACCCATTATCAATTTGGGATCCAGGCTATTCTCCTTTATTTAAAAGTAAAGTCATTCAGTTGCCCATGGCTAAGGGTCAAGGTGAGCAGTGCCTCCCTGGGCCAGGAGGATGCACCACATGATTTAATTATGCCTTGCAATTCTTAAGGGTGAAATAAATATCCTCTGATTATATAATGATCTTGAAAAAGGTGGAAAGGATACAGCAAATTGAACCCAACATGGTGAGCACGAAGAAGAAGAAGAGTCCATCTCTGGTATTAGTTTTCAAATTTCTGTTAGTGAATTTTCTTGTCACTGTTGTCATGACATCCTGGTGAATCCAACCACCTTGAACTGTGGGCACAAGTTCTGTCAACATTACCTAACTCTGTGGTGGATGCCCTCAAAGAAAACAAAGTGTCCAGAGTGCCAAGCGAAATGAGAGTGTTTTCCTAAAGTAAATAGTCTGCTCAAAGATACCATCAAATTGAGATTAGAAGACATTCAGCAGAACAGTGATGTAGATTTTTATAGCTCCAAATGCAGGGTGAACATATCCTCAATGAGGAAGAGGAATTTTTTTCTGGAGTACTGATAGCTTCAACTGGTGTTGAGTGGTTCTATTTGTATATCTCTGAAACAGTAGAGAATCAGATCATGACCTATTCACTTGACAGCCTTTGCAAAATGAAGGGCTAAATGAAGGACTTCTGACTAGAGAAACTGAGCTATTGGGCTTCTCTTTATAGAGAATGATTCTAATCTGAAAGAGTTACTAGCAAGTTGTCAATCTGGAGAAGTCATTATTTCTCTTGTACACCCTAAAGAGACCCCAGTACTCAGTATGTTATATCTGTATTTGTCTGATTATGCAGAAAGCTTCTTACCTTTCATTCATACAATATACCCTATGCAAAAAAAAGAGGACATTATAACAATGTTTCTTGACTTTAAAGGGCCCTTTTGGAAGGAGTAGAATGAATTCCTTAACAGATATTCTTCCTTTCCATATGAATTGATTACTGAATTTGCCTGGGATGGACATCATGGTTTGTTCTGGAGTTATTTTCATTTTGGAGGATTTGGTCAAGAAATAAAATGAAAACTAACTCTTTCTCATCTCATGTGGAGCCATTTTTGGAAAGTATCAATACAGGGACTTTTTGTGGTCATTTCTTTGGCCTACTATTCCTTAGATTATTTGCAACTGTTTATTTTACTGTGCCCTGTACTTTAATCCAATTATCTCTACCCCTACCCCTTTGAGAAGGCAAACAATTTGATACTATAAGTCATATTGCAAAAGAAAATATACACAAAAATATAGCAAAAAATGAGTATTTCAACCTGTATTCAGGCACCATCATTCTTTCTCTGGGAATGGATAACACTTTTCATCAGATGTCCTTCAGAGTTTTCTTGGATCATTGTATTTCTGAGAATACCTAAGTCATTCATTGATGACCATCTTACAATATCACTGTTAACTTGTATACAGTACATTTCACTTTGAATCAGCTCATGTAAGTCCTTTCAGATTTTTTCCTAGAAATTTCTATTCATCATTTCTTATAGCACAATAATATTCCATCATAATCATATATCACACTTTGCTCAGCTCTTCCCCAGTCCCTCAATTCCCTATTCTTTGCCCCAAGAAAATAGCTGTTAAAAATATCTTCGTACATATATATGTCCTTTTTGTTTTTTTTATCTCTTTTGGCATATAGACCTAGCAGTGGTATTGCTAAGTCAAAAGGTTTGCATGGTTTTATAGTCCTTTGGAATATTTTCAAATTGCTCTACAAAATGATAAAATCAGGTCACAATTCCAACAACAATGCGTTAATGTCTCATTTTTCCTACATCCCCTTCAACATTTGTCATTTACGTTTTTCTGTCCTCTTAGTCAATCTAATAGATATGAGGTAATACCTTAAAATTGTTTTAATTTGCATTTCTCCAATCAATTTTTAGAACATTTTTTTTCATATTTTTCGTATGGCTATAGATGGCTTTGGTGACTTTATTCTGATTTGTCATTGCTTTTCTTCTCTGTGCTCTGTTTTTTTCCTGGAAATGTCTACAATTCAGGACACCCTAAGATCAAGCTTTCAGGGCAATAACTTAACATGGGACAAAAAATACTGGGGAAACTGGAAAGCAGACCTAAGTCCTATGGCAAAATTACACTCATCTTCCCATAGACCTATCGCTTTTAGGATGAAGAAAATGGAAATGTCATTAGTAATGTTTCTCAAGCTACCAGCCTTACGCAAATAAATAAAAAGAAGGTAGTTCTCCTTTCTGCAAAATTTCAGGAGCACAAATTTATAAACAGAAGGATGAATTAGTAGAAAGGCAGGTGTTCGGAAATGACGAAAGGAAACAAATTACTGATGGGAATTGAATTACTTAGGCCTCAGTCACTTTGAAGGCATAGATGGAGGAGCATAATTAATCTTACATTCCTGCCACCTGTAAATCTGCCAGGCTTTGTGAATGAAATTACATTAACCGATTGCAATGAAAAGTCTGAGCCTCCTTCAGGAGCTGCTATGACACTTCAAAGCAGCCACCATAAGTGCTAAAGTTACTAAAGTTCTCTGTAGTGTCTAAACACTGGCTCTTTGAAGAGGATTGTGATTTTTAGTTATCATATGTTCTGGTATACCCACCAAAAGTGAACGGAGGGGAGAGGGCTCCATCTTAGGCTCTGACTGCAGGGCTCAGATATTCTGAAAAAGGGATGGCCAAGGGGAATCTAGGCTGAGCCCATGGACTCAATAGAGGTGGAATTCCTGGCCAAGAAAGAGCTAGTTACAATGTTATGGTTCCATGGTGTTTGATGGCAGAACTGTCTCAAAGAATTCAGAATTAGACACCTCTAAGCCAAGTATAGGCATTTTTTGAGCTTACCTTTGGATCAGAGCGGTTCTGAAGCAAAGATACTGCTCCATGTGGAGTGGAGGCCAGAGTCAGAAACTTGGCCCACCCAGGGATGCCAAAAACTGTTGTGATTTTATGATGTTTTTTAGAGGCACCATCTCAAAGAATTCAGAATCAGACCACTTCTAATCCAATTATAGGGATTTATTGAGATTGATTCCTCTCATGAAGCTGGCTAAGTTCTAACAGCAAGCAGTAAAGTTATTAAAAACAAGATCCAACTATATAGGGTAAAGATATAATTACATAATAGAAATTATGAATGTTTAAAAGGAAGAAAGGGTTTGTTAACAGATTAGATAATAGGGGAAAGGTCCCAGCCTCAGTGGAACTGTGCGTATGATTGCCCACAATGCATCCAGAAAAACTCAATGGGGGCATTTATATATGATCATGATATAATAAGCCTCTCTATATCATAAGTCCACCTAAAGAACAGCTTTTGCTATTACCGTGCAAGTGCCTATTTAGGTACAACCCCTTCTATTACTTTGAGGTCCATATCCTACTCAAGCTTCCTGGTGATACTGCTTTCTGACTGGCAGACTATTGAGGTCCTGACTGAGATTAGATGGATGTGGTTATGGTTAAGTGCATGTACACACTTGCTGTTTCTGTGGGAAGCATGAAGAATGGGTCTGGGGGCAGTGGCTAACTAGAAGCAGCGAATGGGATTCCATCACATGGACATATCTGCTGCTCTCATGGAAATATGAATGCATGAATATACATGTTCTTATGATAAGACAGTGGAGTATACATGAGGAAGTTGGGGTATTGAGTTGGGGGTGTGAAGGGAGTGGGCAGATGGGACAGGGACTATATTCAGTAGGAACCAGGAAGTTAGAATATAGAGGCTGGCAGCTTTATTAGGATTCCATCAGCAGGATGCTATTTTGCCTTTAAATGTACATTTTTGTAAGATATCAGTGGCATAATAATGAAAGTAGGATTTAGAATTTAATGCTATCTACTTTGTTTCTTTTTTCTACTGGTCTAGCATCTTAACAACTTCATTGTGAAGTTAGACTTAGAAAGATGGCAGTTTGGGACAATCTTGTTAGATTGTTACTAATGTTAGTGTGTGGTGGTTTGCTTAGGCTTTCTAGTGAAGATTAAAGACTGAGTCAGTCCCCAAAATGGCATACAGTTTTGAGTTTCTTTGCCCAGTATTACACATAATAGTAAATAGTCAATTACCTGAATGATATGTCAGAATGCTTGAAAAACCAGGCCAACCATTTCATTATTAGGTTACTTTAACGGTTAAATTGAATTACACACACTATAACACGATCAAATCTTTGCCAATAAACTTACAAACTCTGAAAACAATCATTTGGAGAGTTCCAAATACCCTTGAAGTCAAGTGGAATAGATCAAGTCTGATGGTGTACGACATCATGCACTAAATTCTAGCTATTGCCTGAGTAGTGATGTGAGTATGCAAAACCAGGGGTGGTCATGAAAAGGATTAAAACATGTGAACCTGTCTCTGAATTATGCAGTTCTGCCTCTCTAAACAGATGAGAAAAACTCCTGAACCTAGGTAGTCTATCAACAAACATTTCTTAAACCTTAACTATATCCTCGGTACTTGGTTAAACTGGGCATACAATGATAAAACCGTAGCACTCACTGCCTTCAAGAGACCTTTTGTCTTATTCTTATTCACTTGAGTTTTGAGAAACTCAGTAATATCATCTATGTGTTGGAATTTTTATACCAGTTGGCTCATAGTGCACTCATTTCTTGTTGCACAGAAGTTAGAGATGTATAGAGTTAGAGAAAGGAAAAAATCAGGATTGTCATTGTTTTCTAATGAGGAAAATAGCATTAGATAAAGTCAATGACTTTATTTTGCCTCATTTTGTATCCCTAGTGCTTAGTGCAGTGCTTGGCACATAACAGGCATTTGATAAATGTTTATTGATTGATAACATATACAAAAATTGCAATCTACAATACAAATGCAAAGCAGATTAAATGTACCCATGGAAGAGAAGACAGCAGCAACTGACAGGATTAAAAAATACCTCCTGGAACTTTGGCCATGTTGACAGAGTAAAAGCAAGGACTTCCCTGAACTTTACCCCAAACCCCTCTAAATACCTCAAAAATGATCCCAAACAAATTCTATAGCAGCAGAACCCACCTAAAGATGGAATAAAAAAGTGTCCAACCCAAGACAATTTGGAAGGTCTGCAGGAAAGGTCTGTTGCACCAGGATGAGAAAGGATCATAGACCACCTCAGGCTGCCCCAGTGCTGACTGGGCTCCAGCAAACCCAGAGCAGACCTCAGGATGACTGAATCACTGGTAACAAAGATGTCCAGATCTCTCAACCCACACATGACAAAGACAACTTGGAAGTTGAGCAGGAAAGATTTGTCTCACCTGGGTGAAAGTGGAGAGCAGCCCAGTACAGGACAAGCTAACACATTCCCAGCCAACCATGCTTGCATGGGGTAAGCAAGAGAGAATTATAAAGGATGACACCAAGTTTGTAAACTCAATTCAGTGAATGAATGTTGTTACCCTCAACAGCAATATGAAAGTTAGGAAGAGGAGTGGGTTGCAAAGAAAGATACCAAATTCAGTTTAGGACATGATGAGTTTGAGGTACCTGTAGGACTTTAAATTTTCAATGTCCAGTATATGGATAGTAATGAAGAACTGGAACTCTGGACAAACTATAGGATCATAGCACTTAGAACTGGAAGGAGTCATTTGCATGTTTTTTTCTAGTCAGTCTTCTCACTGATATCACCCAACATCAGATTAGGGTTGCAATCCATTTACATATTCTCATTCTAAATGATTCTTTACTCTTTCTTTCTACAACCTGTCCATAGAGGACTTGTGAAGGTCCATATCTTGCCCTAAATATAAAATACATATGAAGTATTTGGGAGTTTGAGATTCTAGTCCAGAGGTAGGGAACTGTCTGACCTTAAGGTCACATATGTCTCTACAGGCTCTGGGGTGGGGCCCCTTAACTGAATCCAAACTTTACAAAGTAAGTCCTCAGGGATTTGAATTCAGTCAAAAGGCCGCACATAAGGACTTTTAGGTCTGCATGTGGACTCAAGGCCCATAAGTTTCCCACCCCTAGAACAATACTGGACCTGAAGTCAGGCAGACTCATTATAATTGAGTTCAAATCTGGCTCTAGCTGTGTAACTCTGGGCAATTCAACTACTTAATCCTGTTTGTCTAAGTTTTCTCATCTGTAAAATGAGCTGGAGAAGGAACTGGCAAAATATTGCAGTATCTTTGCCAAGAAATCTCCAAGTGTGGTAACAAAAAGTAAGATACAACTGAAAAAAGACTGAATAACAATTCCGAACCTTAAAGCACCATGTAAATGCTAGTAGGTATGGTAGTGGTGTTGCTGCTGCTACAAATAACTACATAATCATGTGTTTAGAGCTGAACAACGTCTAAATTACAGGAAATCAAGTGCAGTCCCTTAATTTTACAGATGACAAAACCAAAGTCTATGGAGGCTCTGATTTGCCTATGGTCACGCAGCTAATAAATGCATGAAAGTGAGTTCTGGGTCCAGGTCTACCTGTTAATTGCCAGCTTCCATCTGTCTCCCTTTTTACTGACTTTCAAAATTCTTTGTAATTGTGTTGTACCTCTCCCTCAGATTGCCAAAGTACATTCCTATAAAATAGCTGAAAAATATGAACAAAACCCACATGAGGACTACAATTTTACTTCAGTTGGGGATTGGCTTCTTAAAATTGCCATGTCTACAAAACTCAACATTTGATCTGAAACAAGGCATCTACTCTTTTTTCTTTAAACAATGAGCTTTAGAGTTAATTGCTTTTAAAAAATCAGCTTTAAACTCAATATTTGAGTATTATTCCTTCTTCCACTCTTGCCTCCACAATCCTGGATATTTTAGGATTTGTTTTTGAATAGTTTATCTCCTAGAACTGAAAACAAATGGCATAAATTCTCTATGAGAGAAAAACTGCTTTTCATGGATTTTTCAAAAAAATCTTTTAAAATTGTGCTCTGTAATATATAGGTTGACATTTCAGAAACATAAACAAAATGCATCCCCTTGTTTGAAATCCATCCCTAAACCATGTCCTTTCATTTATTTCCACATGGCAACTTCTTCAAAACCCTGCCTAGAGCTACTTGTGGATAAACCCCAGAGAAAGCCTTAATCTCTTTACCTAAGGCTTAAGTAGCTTCCATTTTACATGAGATCTCCCTTCCCTTTCATGACCTGAAATACCAACTTTAGGAATACACCTTCTGGGTTACACGACCGTCTCTAGCTAGAAAATATTATATACCATAGTGGTAGTAAGGATGGTGGGAAGAGTACTGAACCAGACTACAAATACCAGTCTTCTAATTCTCACCCTGCTACATGACTTGAACCAATGATTTAAGCTCTCTAGGTGTTGGTTTTTGCATATATAAAATGTGAATAAAGCAGCTCTGCCACACAAGAGTTTGTGAGACTGAAGTGGGATAATGCATATGAGTGGTACTATGCTATACAAGAAATAAAATAGGTCACAACTTTAATAACCTCAGATTTCATTCCATTCTGGGTATATCTCCTAAGCACACTGTAGCACCTCTCTGATTTATTAGAAGAGGTAGTGGAAATCCATCAATAAGGTCTTTTAAAAATATTTAATGATGTCAAATTAATATTAATTAATTAATATTAATGATGTCAGTCAAAAATCATTTATTAAATGCTTTTATGCCAGGTACTTTTCTAGTAATGTTCAAATGCACCTATACCTCCACTAAATACATTTTATTGCATTATGGAGAAAAGCCTGGATTATTAAGGTTATAAAACAATAGACAGAGAGAAAAGAGAGCTTAGTGGCTACCTAATCCACATCCTCATTTTATCATTGAGGAAAAACAGATCCAGGATGGTTATGTGGTCTTCCTCAGGTCACCAAGTTTGTATATAGTAGGGTAAGGAATTGAATAGTGGTCCCAGGATTCCTGTGCTCTTTCTACTGCATTATTTTCTATTAATATTACAATCATCAGGCTGTGGTGATTTTCACAAGAATTTTCTGAAACTCTTAACATGTAACATTTCACGTAGTATAATGTACATCATTCTATACAAAATAGAATAAGAAACATAGGGAAATAAATGTTGACCTCACGTGGTAAAAGATGGGGGCTGGGCTATCTTCAGCATATGAAGCACGAAACAAATAAATGACCCATTAAATAGACTAAAAATTTGCATCATATACAACAACTGTATGAGATCAAATTTAAGGATGATTCAAATCCTGATCTTACTCACTTATGTGTAGTAACTTTCTTCATGCTAGAAGAGATAACATGCAATAATTTTTAAAACTTTATGCAACTCAATTTGTCTTTATTCCTAGGTCTTCTATTCTTTTCTTCCATACCATTTCCCATTTGAAAATGTGGAAAAAAATACATACAAACTCTCTGAAATAATTTGGACAAATATAGAGTCATGGAAATGACATGTTTACTACACTTCAATTCTTAAAAAAAAAACTATTGGATCAGTGGTCTTGTAGTCATCGGCAGCCCCTTCATGAGTGAACACTCTATCATTCTGCATGATACTTGTCCATATCTTTCCACAGTTTTCTATAGAGAATACATCCAATATGATGTTGAAATTCCTAGGATTCTTTTCAATGTTTTGCTTAATGCTCAATAAAGTCAAAAGAATAAGAATTTATTAAATGTGTACCAGATAGCGTGCTAAATGCTGATGAAAGAAAAAACAATAAAAAAGAAAGACACTCTGCTCCTAAGGAACTTGCATTGTAACAGAGGAAAACAGCACATAAAAGGAAACTAAAAAGTCAATATAGAGGGAAGAGGTGTAAAGATAAAAAGGAAGTTCACAAACATAAGAGGAATTGAGAAGTGAACATCATTGACTTGGAGACTCTTCTTTAAAATGGAGTTTCTAGGATGAAATAATCAAATAATGGAAGGGACATCAGGGTAACAGAATCTTCTAGTGTGAGAAGGCTACTGTGATATGACAGGAAAGTTTCTAGTGTAAGAAGATTACTGAAGCATGCTCAGGTTGTCTAAGTGTCATCACTTAATCACTGCTTTGCTCATCTGTATCCTTTACAACAATGCTTCCTCTTCTGAGATTTTGTTATTCTATAATATGAAGCCATAATCCTTACCTGGAGAACACTAGGAAGGAGGCTGATCAGAAGGTTAAAAATTAATTTGAACTATAAAAATCATTCAAAATGTCTACAGCATATTGGATCTTTAGGGAATCAGCTGGGTACATTTCCATGCACAGTGTGGGAATGCCAACTGGAATCCTTTTGAAAAGCAATGGTTCCTGTTTGGGTTTCAAGGACTAGGTGGCCACTGAGTGCTCTTACCCAACATTCAATATTTGACTAAGACCTTGGGGAGGAATAGAACCTTGTCAGAGAAGTTGCACCTTTATATTGTCTTATGATAGACAGTAAACTTTTGTCATATTCTTTTTCCCTTCCTTAATCCTTTCTTCATTCATAGAACAGAATAGAATATTGTAGAGTTGTACTGCGTTCTAGACCTATCAAGTAAAAGAAAACCAATCATTCAATTACACAGTCTCCTTCCCCCTGGAATCTATAACAGTTGCCTTGGAACAGAAGCATATATCCTCTCTCAATGATTCCGGAAGACAGATCAGAAGCAAAAAAATTTATTATAGACTCTGCCTTTCCAAGAGATAGCAATATTTGGAAAAATGATGAAGGTCCTACAGAAGCAGGAATGTGTTGATCCAAGTAGTCTAAGAGAGAATGTATGAACTATGTTCCTGAACTTTATCAGTAAAGGACTCTAAACTCACTGTCCATATGCTACATGAGGCCTGAAAAAATGCTGATAAACCAGATTAAAATGGAAATAAAAAATGCTAAACAGAATAAATTAAAGTATGAAAGAATATATATCATGTTATTTTAAGTCTCCTAAATCAATATGCAGCCCACAGGGATTTGATTCTTTTTGAATTTGACAACACTGATGTAAAAGAGAGAAAATTTTGATTTCCTTGACATTTCTATTTGAAAAGGAGATTTTTTTGTGCAAAGAAGGTCTTAGAGATTGCTTCATGAGTAAAGCCCATGGAACAGGAGAGGCAAAAATCAAGACTTAGAGATTTCCTGCTATGTCAGTGAGTTAATTAGAGACTATTGGTAATAGAAAATGGATTGTACATATAGCAGGTCCAAAATATATAGAAGAGCCAAACTCACAAGAGAATAATAGGAATCATTTTAACATCCCATGAGAAAGATAATAATTCAGAAGAATGTTAGCACATCATCATAGATGACTACCTTTTAATTAACTTCTTTATAATTCTATATATGTTATTATGTTTGTTATACATCTCTTTATGGACTCTTGTGAGTCCTTTGAATCTTTTACATTTTCTGTATATTGAAATAAAGGTTGTCTTCTATTTAATATCTACTGATTACCTTGGGAGTTGTTCTGGAAAGTAAAGACCCTCTTACCCATATTTGTGGAAACCTAAGCAAGATTAGTATTGTGAAATTTTTCCCAGCATAAATCCTGCATTAGGGACAACAATCCAAATAGTGAATTATTCTTTTTTTGTGAGCTAATCCCAAAGAGAAGATCCAATCCATTTTTTTGAAATGGGTACATCTAGAGTTAGTAATCTTATTTCAAAGAAAAGTATCTTTCTTGAAGAAAAAAAGATGGTTGTAAGTGACGTTGCAAGAAAGCAAACAGGAGGTCATGTGAAGATTGATCATAATTCACTGTTGCCTCAAATACAGGGGCCAGGCAGGAGAAAAGAAAAGGCATTTTCAACATAGGAGAGAGTATAATAGGGCATTTTGAAGAATTCAATGAGTTAAGAATTTATGTTGACACTTCTACACTTGAAACAACATTCTTTTAAGGTGCCAATGAGCTGACTCTACCCCTAACTAGCATTTGTGTTGCCATGGATCCCTAAACTATAGACAGACTAAAAATAATCTACATTTACTTCAAGTTTTATGATTTGCAGAATTCTTTTTTTTTATTTTTTTATTTTATCTTTTTAAAAATTTATTTATTTTTTTTGGTGTTCTACAATCACTTCCTTAAAATTAAGATTTTATCCCCCCCACCGCTCCCCTTCCTTTCCCCCACTACCTCCCTCCCTCCCCGCGACAGCATACAATTCTATATAGGTTCTATATATACTTTCCTACTGAGTACATTTTCACAATAGTCATGTTATGTAGTCAAACTAAAATAAATGGAAGAAATCATATAACAAATCAAAACATAATACACAAAAACACACACAAACATGATCTGCTACATTTTGCAAATGACTTCCATATTTCTTTCTCTGAGTGTGGAAGACATTTTGTGTTAGAATACTGCCATTGGGATTTTTTTTTTTAGTAAGTTCTTGCGTTATTACGAAGTTCCAAGTCTACCAGAAAAAACTCTCACACACTGTGGTCGTTGCTCTGCACAAGGTTTTCCTGGTTCTGCTCCTTTCACTCAGCATCAGATCATGTAAGTCCTTCTAGGCCTCCCTGAAGTCTTCTTGTTCATCATTTCTTATGCTGCAATAGTACTCCATTGCATTCATATACCATAATTTATTCAGCCATTCCCCAATTGATGGGCATCCCCTTGATTTCCAGTTCTTGGCAACTGCAAAGAGTGCTGCTATAAATATTTTTGTACATGTGGGACCCTTTCCCATTTTTATGATCTCTTGGGGATACAGTCCTAGTAGCGATATTACTGGGTCAAAGGGTATGCACATTTTTGTAGCCCTTTGGGCATAGTTCCAAACCGTTCTCCAGAAGGGTTGGATGATCTCACAGCTCTACCAATAATGAATTAGTGTTCCAACTCTCCCACGTCCTCTCCAGAAGATTTGCAGAATTCTTTAAAGACATTGTCTCATTTGACCCTCATGTGAAGTAAAGGGATAAATTTCTTTTTATCCCCATTTTACAAATAAGGAAACCAGTTAAGAGAGGACACATGACTTGGCAAGTGTCACACATCAGCAACTATCTTTAGTAGGATTTGAATATAGGTATCCCTATGCCCAGGGCCAGCATGGGCCTCACATGCCAGACTGCCTCATAAGCTCGTTACACTATTTTACAACATTTCACACTGCTTTATCTTTGATAAATTAAATCATGAATTATTTGACAGAGCTAAATGGTGTTATACATATTCTTTAAAAAATAACATCAGCAACAACAACAAACCTAACTTTTTCTCTTAGCCAAAATGGGCTACTATGTTAAAATATTTGTGCTAGAGAAGTGCTTCTAGATATCCTTAAAATGAAGGGTAAAATTCTCTAGAAATTACAAATTTGATAAAGATAAACCATCCCACATGGACAGAAAAGTTGTACTTATAAAATTGAAAGTGGAGTTAAGCGTTTTGAATCTATTTGAATGTATAGTTAAGGTTACACATGCTTTGTGAAACCTGATTTCTCATTGACAATGAGACAAGAAATGTTTCAAACATGTCCCATACTCTTTTTTTTACTTACTAGTGCTTACAAACCGATATTTGAACCATATACATAAAATGAAGTTATGGATGAAAGACATACAACTGAAAATATAAGGGAAAATATCCTTGAAATGCTGTCAGGATGTCACAAATGTTTTCAAAGTTTTTGATAGACTTTAAATGTGCTTCAGATAGTGCAACTGTTTATTTTACAAAGTTTTAAGTTAAAAATGTCTGTTTTATATTTCTTAAATGAATTTGGTACTCCTGAGAAGAGGCATTTAAAGCTTAACTGTGAAAATCCTCTACTAGTAAGTATCAGCAAAGAAAAGCTTCTGTGCTGTTCTATGCAGATCAATTCAACAAGTATGTATTGAGTTCCCACTAGACTGGTTAGCATTTTAAGGAGCCTTTTGGCAATACAAGGTCACTTTGGTCTTTAAGAGGTTAGGTAACTCATGATATTAGGCATATAGTGAAATGAAAATTGACCTTGGGGACTACAAAGCTGAGATGACATCTAAGTTCTATTACTCATTGGCTGTGTTACCTTGGAGAAATCACTTAACCTCTAGGAGTTTCTTTTTCCTCATTTATAAAAATGATGATTGCAATACTTGCATGACAATTTATTGCAAAGGATTATTGCAGTGGTTATAAAAGGAAACATAAGTGTTAAAGAAATGGTAGCCACATATTCTTATTTTCCTTTACTATCCCTTATCAGCAATCCACTGCCATGTATTGAGGAGCAGTATTGTGCAACAGAAATATCAATCTATTTAGAGTCAGAAACTCAAGGTTCAAAACCCACCTCTGCTTCTGACTCTCTGTATCACCTTGGGCAAGTCTCTTTTTGCTCTCACAGCCTTGATGTTTTCATTTGTAAAATGAATAGGTTTCACTTCAAAGTCTTTGACATCCCTTCAAGTTCTAAATTGATGAGGAATTCAGCTTCTCCAGCACCTCTCATATATTGGCACTATTCCTTCCCTCCACTCCCAGAGTCACCTTCTTCTTCCTTATCTAGCATGGACTATCATCCTTATTGACTGCCCTACTTTCAGTCCCTCCCTTCCCTGATCTGTCTTCCACAAGCTACCAAAACAATCTCCCTAAGGCACCATTTTGATATCATTCATCTATTCCGAGGCATTCTTTCAGTGATTCCCATAGGAATAAGTAAAAATTCCCAAAAGTTCATCTACATGCTTTTGCAATCTGGCTCAGACTACCTCTCCAGACTACTCTTCTCTTTCCTGTTCTCTAAGAATAGCTGGACTGGTAGCTGTTCTCTGGATTTGACATCCCATCTCTCACCTCTGCATTTGTCTAAGCTGTGTCCCAGGTTTAGAATAAACTGCTGGTTCAGGTCTGCCTCTCAAAATACTAATCTTACTTAAAGGTTCAACTTAAATGTTTCCTTCTTTTCTTGAAGTTCTTCCTGGTTTCTCCATCTAATGTCATGTTTCCCCTCAAATCACATAATTATCTGAATATTTTTTTTCTTTCCCTTAGAAGGTAAAGTCATTAAGGGCAAGAGTCATTTTATCTTTTGTCTTTGATTTTTTAGAATCTAGAATAGAGCTTTCAACATGTTGCAGTTGTGGTTGTTCAGTTGTTTCAGTTGTGTCTGATTCTTTGTGCTGTCATTTGGGGTTTTCTTGGCAAAGATGCTGCTATGGTTTGCCATTTACTTCTCCAGATCATTTTGCAGGTGAAGAAAATGAGGCATACAGGGTCACATGACTTGTCCAGGGAAAAAAAGCTAAGAAGCGTCTGAGGCCAGATTTAAACTCATGGAAAATGAGTCTTCCTCACTCCAGGCCTGGCCCTCTCTACACTGCACCACCAAGCTCCCCTAAAATTTATACACGGATAGAAGACTTATCAGATATTAAACATGATCTTAACCGAAAGACTGAGTGAGAGGTGATTAATATAATAAGTTCCTAATATCTGTTAAATATAATTGAATTGAATTTACCTTTCTCTATTCCACTTAAACATAGTTGGTTGCCAGAACCAGGAGGCTCCATGTTAATCTTTCTCAAAAGGTTAAAGGGTGAAGTATGCCTATATACCTAGGAACAACATGGATATTTCATTCCCTTGTCCTTCTTCAGTATAATCCTAGCAAGGCTATATAACCAGGGCTATACTAAATGTGAAGACAATGGTGTTTACATCATTGACACAGTCCCCTCGTGACATCTCTGTATCAGTGGTATGTATTTGCTTTGGCTCTTGGTAATGACATCAGACTTGTGCAGATAATAGATGGAAAACTGACTTCAGAGTAAAGTTTCAGAGTTAAAGGCCTCCCTTGCTCATATTGATTGAATGACCCTGGTTTTATAATCTCAATCTGTCTGTGCTTCAAGAAGATCTCTAAGATGATAAGTTGTAGAGGAATTGCTTATCTATACAGATTAATGGAATTTCTTCCCTGGGAATACTCAATACCTATGAGATCAATACCAATGAGATTTTTAAATGCAAAATTCTGTTAAATTCATTACCAGAAAGCAGAACTACTACTTATGAAGGAGGAATGCAGGAGGACAATGTGAGAAAGTGCCTCCCATTCCAGTCCATGAATGAGATTGCTGCTTAAGGCACTTATATTAAGTCTGGGATAAGGGAAAGGAAAGTTATGTGTAAGTGCTGTGCCACTTCCTGAGTGTTCACTGTAAATAGAGCCTCTTGTCAGATATCAGATGGTAACTTCTTGTATTTTGCCTTTTCTTTATTCTGATGCTCCCATTAATGCTAGTCTCTGGGCAAGGATTTATTTATACCTTTTCTTGGAGCCTTCTTAACCTTTTTTTGTGATATTTGACATAACTTATCCAAGTACATTTGACCTACAAATAGCAAATTCCTGTCAACTCCCCAAAGCAAACAGTATGAGACCTCAGCAATTTTCTGTGAGGTCTTATGGAAAAATCCAATAATCATGTGTTTTCTCTTCCTCCTCTCCCACCTGATCATAATTCAACCATAGTCTACTCTTTTCTTCCATATTTAACACTGTAGGTATCTTTTGTCTCCTAAAAATTATTTCCAATCCCAAAATATTACTCCTTTACACCTTTTTGTTTTTTTGTAGTTTATTTGTCAATGATCCATTAACATTACATTTTCAAAATTATTCCTTCACTGTTCATATCCAATCAGTTATCAGTTCCCATCAACCAACGTGTCCTAAGTGTCCACTGCTCTCTACCACCCTCCAGAGACCCCACACTCACAGAAACACATTACCACTCATCTGGAAAGCTATCTTATTATTTTTATTCTGTCTTCCTTCTAATTTACCCTTCATACAAATGCCAGATATATGGTACTGTGGAAAGAATACTAGTTCTGGAGCCAGAACATCTGAGCAAAAATCTTGTCTCTGACAACTTACTATCTCTGTGACTTTTGGCTAGTCACTTAATGTACATGAGGCTGCATTTCCTCAATTATCTATTGAGGACATTGAAAGATGGGCCCTGAGATTCTTCCATCTCTATACAGTAATCATGATAATAAAAGCACTTTGTGATTTGTGAAGTTCTTCACAAATATTACAAGATATCTCATAGCCATATGAGATATAAAACTGTATTATAATGCAGTAGTCATCAAAACTATTTGATAAGAAATAGAAGTAGAGAGGCTAAGAAATAGAGAGGTAGATTTGTGAACTAGATTAATGAACCTAAGACACAGTAGTAAACCATTATACTAATATACAGTTTGATGAACCCAAAGGGACTGGCTATTGGAATAAGAACTCACTATTTGACAAACTGCTGGAAAAACTGGGAAATGTGATGGCAGACACTAGGCATAGGACAAAATCTCATACTATATACCAAGATAAGGTCAAAATGGGTATATGATATTGACATACATGCCATAAGCAAATTAGACAAGCAAGGAACAATTTACCTTTCAGATCTATGAATTTGTGGCCAAAAAAGATATTGAGAACATTATGAAATACAAAATGGATACTTTTGATGACATTAAACTAAAAATATTTTGTAGAAACAAAACCAGTGCATCCAAGATTAGAAGAAAAGCAGAAAACTGAGAAGAAAATATTATTCCAATGCTTCTGATAAAAGCTTCATTTCTCAATTCTATATAGGACTGTGTCAAATTTATAAGAATACAAGTTATTCCCCAATTGCTAAATGGTCACAGGATATGAATAGGCAATTTTCAGGTAAAGATATTATAGCTATCTATAGTCATATGAAAAAATGCTCTAAATCACTTGATTAGAGAAATACAAATTAAATAAACTCTGAGGTACCACCTCACACATATCAAATTGGCTAATGTGACAGAGAAGGAAAATGATAAATTTTGGAAAAGATATAGGAAAATTGGACCACTGATACATTGTTGGGACAGTTGTGAACTGATTCAACCCTTCTGGGAAGCAATTTGGAACTATGCCTAAAGGTTCATAAAACTATAGGTAATATTTGATTCAGCAATACCAGTAATAGATCTGTATCCCAAAGAGATCCATAAAAGAGTGGAGGAAGACTCATGTGTAAAATATATTTATAGTAGCTCATTTTTTGGTGTCAAAGAATTGGAAATTGAAGAGAAGCTCATCAATTAGTGAATGACTGAAAAAGCTGTATATATGAATGTAATGGAATACTATTGTCCAAAAAAAAAATGATCAAGAAGACCAGAAAAACCTGGAAAGACTTACACGAACTGATGGTGAATGAAGTCATCAGAACGTGCACAACAACAGCAACATTGTGCATTGATAAACTATGATAGACTTAATTCTTCTCTGCAACACAATGAAGTAATGCAGTTCAAAATAATCATGATAGAAAATGCCAGCCACATCCAGGGAAAGAACTATGGAGTATGAATGAAGATTGAAGCACATTATTTTAATTTGCTTTTTTTCTTTCTTGTGATTTTTCCTTTTTGTTCTGATTTCTCTTTCACAAGATGAGTAATGTGAAAATGCTTAATATGATTTCATATATATATATATGCATATACATGCACACACACACATATATATATACATATATAATATATATATATTTATATATATTATATATATAAATTATATATATATATATATATATATATATATATATATATAAAACACATAGGTCAAGCTTTCTGTTGTCTTGAAGGGGATCGTGGGGGAGAGAGAAATAATTGAAACACAAAATTTTGTAAGAATGTTTGATGAAAACTATATTTTCATGTAATTGGAAAAAATATTGGAAAAGAAACATGTTCAATGTTGGGTAATCAGAAAGACTCATTTTGAGGGTATTGCATAGGGCTAGAAAGCCAAGTGTCCTTGAACATGTAGAACAATCAAGTACTACACCAGATCTAGAAGCAGTCAAAATGATACCATAGCAAGAAGAAATGGAATGCTGCCTAGGAAGTACAAGAATAAGATGGATGGATCTATAAAATTTATATTGTAAGAGCAACCATCTAATATGGTATAGTGTAGAAATGAAAACTCTCATGCCCATATTGGATGAAATACATCAGAATTGAATTATTTCCCCAAAATTTTAGAAATTGTCTTGTGGAACAAGAGAAAAGGATGATGGGAAGAGAAGAAATTGATGGAATTTGTCTGTTTCTAAAGTGGGAAACCTACCTAACTAAACTATATTATCTAACTAAACTACCTAAGATTTGGGGACAAGCTGGAAATAAAATATTTGAGAATAATAAAGAAGTACAAAAACCTGTGCAATGTAACAACAAAGAGGAAATAATGACATTAGATATTTATATAGCAGTGGTAAAAATTCTGCTGAAACCTGCCTGAGAAATTTGACTCTGAGACATTTTGTTACTTTTTAAATGTTCATTCGGGGCTCTTTTGCACAATAAATCATAACCCAAACCCTTACAAATGAAAGGTATTTATATGTCATGCAAGAGTCACAAATCTGAAAGCAAAGCTTTTGAGATTTTACATAACCTAAAAAATGGAGTGGGGATACCTGGATAATAGGACCATTCCCAGTTACCTCTCTCCTCCTCTCCACACAAATAGATCCAATCTTCTATATTTCTGAAGCTGGTGGATTGTAGAAAAAAACATAGGGAAATCTTTTTTGAGGATGGCAAATTCATCCCTCCTGAAAACAGGATAGCAGGATGAAGAAGGAGACTTTCTTCCTTTTATTCCTCAACCTAGTCACCATTGCTAGTTTGGAAACCTACTGCAGCTCCTTGTCACAATATGAAACTATAGTTTGGTCCTAACCTACCAATTTTATCCATTTAGAATCAGTCTCCTTAGTTTCTGTCCTGGGCTATATGATTATAAGAAGTTATTAGTGTGCAATAAGAAATGACACATAGGAGGAATTCTGAAAATATGGAAAATGACATAATCTTACTTAGAATTAAATAATCAGAAGTAAAACAGTATTTTTTATAACTACAAGATGCAAATAAGATATATGTTTGTTCCATATATGATACATATAGCTTCATGAATTGTCCAAATGCATTTCTCTACTGACATAGGTATTTCTGGAACCTGGCTTACTTCTCTCCAAAGGAGATTGCTATTTCCCTCTTGAGGAAAGACAATAAAGGGCCATGGATTTTATTTACTCTTCACTTGCTTAGCTTTAAGAGGGGATAAAGGATTGTATCTGTATGTTCCTAAAAGGACATCTAGAACAACAATGTTTCTGTATCAACCCTCCTCCTCACATCAACCTCCTGTTAGCAGCATTCTCTCCATCAATTTAATAATGTTCCTTGTTAAACATAAAGCACAAGATTTCACCCAGCCCATGCAGTTTCAATGCAAGAAAGGATACAGGTCAATGAAAGTTTACTAAAAGAAAGGCTAACTGACTATTTTTCTAAATACTCCCAGATAATAGAAAAAGAAATACACCTTTCCGTTTCAGAGAGTAAGGCAGTCAATTACTGGGACACAATGTATACATTACTGTAAGGTCCAAAATTCCCCTAAATAGGAATAATCAAGGTCAAGTTCAGTACTGAAGGAAGAGATCTGGTGCTCCATATTGATTATAGATAGTAGTTTAATCAATCAGGTTACCTACACTGGGGCAGAATGTTGGGTCCCTAAAAAAAGTTTAATAAATCTTAATTTTGGGGTGGTGGCCAAATTGCTAATTTGATCCCCATATTGACTCCAGGAAATTACAATGACACATAAAGAAATTAGACAAAGGAAGGTGGAGTTATAAAGCACATCACTAGAGATTGATGGATATTTTGGGGTTTCTACTTTTTCCAATGAGATATTTCAGTGTCTTCCTTCTTCCAATTTTTTTTTGGTCTTCTTTCATTATTTCTTGATTTCTCATAGAGCCATTAGCTTCCATATACTCCATTCTAATTTTTAAAGAATTATTTTCTTCAGTGACCATTTTTACTTCCTTTTCCATTTGACCAATTTTAACTTTTAAAGTTTTTTTTTTTTTCATTTATTTTTGTGCCTCTTTTTCCCTCTGGCCAGCTTTGCTTTTAATTCATTTTTTTCTCATTGACATTTTAGACCTCTTTTGTCATTTGTCCTATTCTGTTTCTTACCATGTTATTTTCTTGAGTATTTTTCCCTCTTTACCAAGTGTTGATTAATTACTCATTTTTATTTATATTATATTCTTTGTTTTCAGTGTTCAACAATCACTTCCATATATCTTAGAATTTTTCCCTCCCTTCTCCTCATCCCTCTGTCCCTCCCTACTCCCTCCCTGAGATGATGTACAATATTATCTAGGTTCTATATGTACATTCCTATTAAATGCATGTTGTATAGAAGAATTAAAATGAATGGGAGAAACCATAAAACAAAATAAAACAAAACATAATACAAAAGAAAATGGTCTGCTTCTGTCTGCGATCCAATTTTATAATTCTTTCTTTGGATGTGGAAGGTGTTTTGCCTCAAGAGCACAATGGAAATTTTTTTAAGTGTTTGCATTCCAATGAAGTACTAAATCTACTAGAAAAATTCCTCATACACTCTATATAAAGTTCTCCTGGTTCTGTTCCTTTCATTCTGCATCAGTTTGTAAGTCTTCCCAGGCCTCACTGAAGTCTTCCTGTTCATTGTTTCTCATAGGACAGTAGAATTCCATTACATTCATATACCACAACTTGCTCAGCCATTCCCCAATTGATGAGCATCCCCTTGATTTCCAGTTTTTGACCACCACAAAGAGAGTTGCTATAAATATTTTTTCTACATGTGAGATGCTTGGGGCTAATCCCCGGCCTTCACTTGGCTACTAAGCCAAGCGGGGTCTTCGCCCAATATTCCAGGTGGTACGTCTTCGCCCAATATTCCAGGCGGTACTCTAATCTCTCCGGGGTCTTCACCCAATATTCCAGGCGGTACTCTAACACAGGGCCCAATTCCTTACCCCAGACTTCGCTTGGGAATTCTTACCCTTATTCCAGGTCTTCGGACGTCTCTGGTCCCTGCCGTGCGACCGTATGGCCTAGCTGCGCGACAGGGCTATCCCCTCCTCCACGGAGGGAACAATGACTACACGCCCACCCGAGGATGTCAGTGCTCTTCACTTTATTGATGGCGTCCTTCTACATCTCTCTCTTGCTTACATCATCTCTCTCTAATCCCTCCCCGACAGCTCCTTATATCCCCAGCCAGAGCCCTGCCCATGTTCCTCCCTGAGGGCAGAGCCAGCTCCCTGAGGGTGGAGCCAGCTCCTGAAGGCTGGTCCAGAGCTTGGCCCCTAACAGTGAGACTCTTTTGTATTTCTATTATCTCTTGGGGATAGAGTTCCAGAAGCAATATTGCTGGGTCAAAGGGTATGCACATTTTTGTAGTCCTTTGGGCATAGTTGCAAATTGCTCTCCAGAATGGTTGGATCAGCTCACATCTCCACCAACAAAGAATTAGTGTTTCACCTCTCCTACATCTTCTCCAGTATTTATCATCTTCCTGTTTTGTCATGTTAGCCAATCTGGTAGATGTGATGTGGTACCTCAAAGTTGTTTTGATTTACATCTCTCTAATCAATAGTGATTTAGAATATTTTTTCATATGATTATTGATAGTTTCAATTTCTTCCTCTGAAAACTCCCTGTTCACATCCTTTGATGATTTATCAATTGGAGAATGACATATTTTTGTACATTGACTCAGTTCTCTATATATTTTAGAAATGTGGCTTTTATCACAGACATTAATTACAAAAATTCTTTCCCAGTTTTTTGCTTCCCTGCAAATCCTGGTTGCATTGCTTTTGCTTGCGCAAAAATGCTTCAATTTAATGTAATCAAAATTATCCACTTGGTACTTCATAATGTTCTCTATCACTTGTTTGATCATAAATTTCTCTTTTCTCCATAAATGTGACTACATTACTTCTTCTTCTGCTATTTTGTTTATAGTATCATCCTTTATACTTAGACCATGTGTCCAATTGGAATTTATTCTTGTGTATGGTGTCAGGCATTGGTCCATGTCCTGTTTCTGTCACACTGTTATCCAGTTCTCCCAGCAAGTTTTGTCAAATAGTGACTTCTTATCCCAGAAGCTGGGGTCCTTGGCTTTATCAAACAGTAGATTGCTATATTCATTTACTACTGTGTCTTGCATACCTAACCCATTCCACTGGTCTACTTCTCTGATTCTTAGCCAGTACAAAGTGGTTTGGAGGATTGCTGCTTTATAATACAATTTCAGATCTGGTAGGGCTAGGCCACCTTCCCTAGCTTTCCTTTTCATCAGTTTCCTTGATATTCTGGACGTTTTGTTCACCCAGATGAATTGTGACATTATCTTTTCTAGCTCTAGAAAATAATTTTCTGGTACTTTGATTAGTATGGTGCTGAATAACTAAATTAATTTAGGTAGAATTGTAATTTTCATCGCATTAGCTCAGCCTACCCATGAGCAACTGATGCTTTTTCCACTTCCTTAGATCTGACTTTATTTGTGCAAAAAGGGTTTTGTAATTGTGTTCATATAGTCCCTGGATATGTTTTAGTAGACAGACTTCCAGATATTTACAGTGTCTACCATAGATTTAAACAGGATTTTTCTTTCTTTCCCTTGCTGTTGGGCTTTGTTAGTAATATGAAGAAATGCAGAAGATATGTGTGGGTTTATTTTGTAACCTGCAAATTTGCCAGAGTAATTTATTATTTCAAGTAGTTTTTTACTTGATTCTCTGAGATTTTCTATCATCATATCATCTGCAAAGAGTGATACTTTGTTTCTTCTTTGCCTACCCTAGTTCCATCAATTTCTTTTTCTTCTTTTATTGCTACAGCTAGGATTTCTATTATCGTATTGATTAATAGTGGTGATAATGGGCATCCTTGTTTCATCCCAGATCTTGTTGGAAATGCATCCAGTTTATCACCATTACATAAAATGCTTGCTGATGGTTTTAGGTAGACACTGCTTAGTATTTTATTGAAAGTTCCATTTATTCATATGCTTTCCAGGATTTTCTTTTTTTTTTCTTTTTGTTTTTTAATAGGTTTACTTATTTATTTTTAGATTTCATTTCCACAAAAATTTGAGTTCCAATTTTTGTCTCCATCTCTCCCATCCCTCCACCTCATGACACCTTGCATTCTGATTACCCCTTCCCTCAATATGCCCTTCCTTCCATCACACCCCACTCTTTCCTTATTTCCATCTTCTCTCTTTTCTTGTAGGCCAAGATAGATTCTATATCCCATTACCTATATTTCTTGTTACTCAGGTGTATGCAAAAACAATTCTCAGCATTTGTTTCTAATATTTTGAATTCTCTCCCTCCTTCCCTCCCTGCCCATCCCCACTGAGAAGGCAAGCAATTCAATACAGGCTATATATGCATTGTTTTGCAAAAGACTTCCATAATAGTGATGTTGGGTAAGACTAACTATATTGCCCTCCATTCTACCTTGTCTCCCCTTTCTTTTCTGTTCTCTCATTTGACGCTGTCCCTTCCCAAAAGTTTTACTTCTAGTTACTCCCTTCTCCCATTTACCCTCTCTTCTACCATTCCCTTTACCCCACTTGTTCCCTTTTCTCCTACATTCCTGTAGTGTAAGATAGATTTTCATACCAAACTGAGTGAGCATGTTATTCCTTCCTTACGCCATATGTGAAGAGAGTAAGCTTCACTTTACCCTCTCACCTCCTCCCTTTTCTCCTCTTTTCAAAAATATTTTTCCAGGGGGCAGAGCCAAGATGGCAGAGTAGAAAGATGCTCTTCCCCTACAGTCCATAAAATACCTGTAAAGAAAGACTTGTGAAAAATTTTAGAGGAACAGAAGCCACAGAACAAGAGAGTGGAGGAGATTTCTAGCCCAGGGTGACCTGGAACACTGACAGAAAACGGCAGCGGCGCAGGATGCGGAACAGAGCCCAGACCAGCCTTGGCCACAAGGTGTGGTTCTGGGAGGAAGAGGAGAGCAGGCTTCTGGGGAGGAATCCCCAGTTGTAGTAGCAGCAGTTCACAGATCCCCCTACCTAATACTTCTGAAAAATTTGAGCAACTGATCTTTATCTCACACTAAATGACAGCCCTGCCCCTACAGCTTCTCTGAATCTCATCCTGCAGTGCTGACTTGGCTGAACTGGAGGCAAGGTGGTTGTGAAGACAAAACTCTATTACTCAGATTCTGGGCACAAAAACTTCTGCTTGCTCCCAGACCAATGTAGATGTTTGATAGTACCACCTTGGAGCAGCTGAAATCTTACAGACCCCCCAGATTATACTCTAATCTTGACAAAGGACTCAAAAGTCAAGTAACTGGTTGGGAAAATGCCCAAAAAGGGGGGGGAAATAAGACTGTAGAAGGTTACTTTCTTGGTGAAGAGATATCTTATCCCATCCTTTCTGATGAGGAAGAACAATGCTTACCATCAGGGAAAGACATGGAATTTACGGCTTCTGTATCCCAAACATCCAAAATAAATATTCAATGGGCTCAGGCCATGGAAGAACTCAAAAAGTATTTTGAAAATCAAGTTAGAGAGGTGGAGGAAAAACTGGGAAAACAAATGAGAGAGATGCAAGAAAAGCATGTCAACACCTTGCTAAAGGAGACCCAAAAAAATGCTGAAGAAAATAACACCTTGAAAAATAGGCTAACTCAATTGGCAAAAGAGGTTCAAAAAGCCAGTGAGGAGAAGAATGCTTTCGAAAGCAGAATTAGCCAAATGGAAAAGGAGGTTCAAAAGCTCACTGAAGAAAATAGTTCTTTAAAAGTGGAACAGATAGGGGCTGATGACTATGAGAAACCAAGAAATCACAAAACGTAGCCAAAGAAATGGAAAAATGGAAGATAATTTGAAATATCTCATTGGAAAAACAACTAATCTAGAAAATAGATCCAGAACAGACAATTTAAAACTTATGGGACTACCTGAAAGCCATGATCAAAAAAATAGCCTCGACATCAGCTTTCATGAAATTATCAAAGAAAACTCCCCTGATATTCTAGAATCAGGGGGTAAAATAAATATTGAAAGAATCTACTGATCACCTCCTGAAAGAGATCCAAAAAAGAGAAACTCCTAAAAATATTGTAGCCAAATTACAGAAATTTTAAGAAATTTCCAGGGCAAGGAGAAAATATTGCAATCAGCTAGAGAAAAACAATTTGAGTATTGTGGAAATACAATCAGAATAATATGATACAGCAGCTTCTACATTAAGGGATCAAAGGGCGTGGAATATGATATTCCAGAAGTCAAAGGAACTATGACTAAAATCAAGAAGCACCTACCCAGCAAAACTGAGTATAATATTTCAGGGGAAAAAATGTTTTTTCAATGAAATAGAGGACTTTCAAGTATTCTTGCTGAAAAGAGCATAGCTGAAAAGAAAATTTGACTTTCAAAAAAAGAATTAAAGGAAGCATGAAAATGTAAACGGGAAAGAGAAATCATAACGGACTTACTAAAATTGAACTGTTTTCATTCCTACATGGAAAGACCCTGCTCCCCTCTCACCCAGCTGGGAAAACCTCCCACACTGACTTTTGAAGCTTTTTTTGTGGCTTGTGGGTTTAGGGATCTGTGACCCTCCCTGCTGGGAATTCTGCCCCTGAGGCCTATTCTGGACTTGTTCCTCCCTGTGCTGGGTGGCCAGGGCTGGGCTGGGCTCTGCTTAGTGTCATGTAGGATAGACCTTGCCTGTGAGCCTTCCAGGTTACCTTTTGTTTGAAATCTCTTTTACTCTGTCCTTCTGTGGCTTCTACTGCTCTTCAATTTGTTGAGAGTCATTTTTTTAACAGGTATTTTGTGGGTTGTGGGGGAAGCACTAGAGTATATGCATCTTTCTACTCTGCCATCTTGGCTCCACTGTCCCCACTTTCCAGTATTTTCAATAGTAATGGGTGTTATGTTTTGTCAAAAGCTTTTTCTGCATCTATTGAGGTTATCATGTGGTTTCTGTTATTTTTGTTGTTGTTATGATAAATAATGTTAATCCATTTCCTAATACAGAACCAGCCCTGCATTCCAAGTATAAATCTTAACTTATCATAATATATTATTCTTGTTATAAGTTGCTGCATTCTTTTGGTAAGCATCTTACTTAAAATTTTTGCATCTATATTCCTTATAGAAATTGGTCTGTAACTTCTGTACTCTGTTTTGACTCTTCTTGGTTTAGGTATGAGAACCATATTTGTATCATAAAAAGCATTTGGTAGCACTCTTTTTTCACTTATTTTCCCAAAGAGTGTATGTAGTATTGGCATTAACTGTTCTTTTAATGTTTGATAGAATTCACTTCTAAATCCATCTGGCCCTGCAGATTTTTTACTAGGGAATTCATTGAAGGCTTGGTCAATTTCTTCTTCTGTGATGCGGTTATTTAAGTATTGAAATTCCTCTTCTGTTAATCTGGGCAATTTATATATATATATTTAGAATAATCATCTCATTTATATAGCTGAATTTATGGATATGCAGTTGGACAAATTAATTTCTAATTATTGCTTTAATATCCTTCTCATTGGGTGTTTGTTTACCCTTTTAAGTTTTGGTATTGGTAATTTGATTTTCTTCTGCCTTTTTTAAAATCAAATTGACCAAAGGCTTATAATGTCTTTTTTCATAAAACCAACTTTTAGTTTTATTTGTTAGTTCAATAGTTTTCTTAATTTTAATTTTATTAATCTCTTATTTGATTTTCAGTAGCTCTAATTTGGTATTTACTTGAGGATCTTCAGTTTGTTCTTTTTCTAGCTTTTTCAGCTTGACGCCCAATTCATTGACCTCCTCTTTCTCTACTTTATTCATGTAGTCATTCAAGGATATGAAACTTCTCATAAGAATTTCTTTTGCAGTCTCCGATAATTTGGTAGATTATCTTATTACTTTCATTCTCTTGAATGAAGTTGCTGATTGTTTTTATAATTTATTATTTAACCCACTCATTCTTTAGGATTAAGTTGCTCAGCTATGAATTAATTTTTGGTTTATATTTCCATGGCCTTTGAATACATAAAATTTTTATGGCATTTTGATCTGAGAAGGATAAATTGACTCCTCTCCCCTTCTGAACTGGAATGTGAGATTTTTATTTCCTAATACATGATCAGTTTTTGTATATATACTATGTATTACTGAGAAAAAAAGGTATATTCCTTTGTATTTCCATTAAACTTTCTCCAGAGATTTATCATATCTACTTTATCCAGAGTATTTATTACTCAACTCTTTAACTTCTCCCTTGTTTATTTTGAGGTTAGATTTATTAAGGTCAGAGAGTGGGAGTTTGAGGGCCCCCACTAACAGAGTTTTGCTCTCTATTTCTTCTTGTAACTCCCTTAACTTCTCTTCCAAGTATCTGGATGCTATACCACTTGAAACACATATGTTTAGTAGTGAAATTCTTCGTTGTCTATGGTGCCTTTCAGCAGTATATAGTTTCCTTCCTTATCTCTTTTGATTAGATCTATTTAAGCTGTTGCTTTGTCTGAGATTATGATTGCTACCCTTGTTTTTTTTTTTTTACATAAGCTGAAACACACTAAATTCTACTCCAACCTTTTACATTTACCCTGTATGTATGTATGCCCCTATTTCACATGTGTTTCTTGTAAATGGTATAGTGTTTTATTATGGTTTTCAATCCATTCTGCTCTCTGTCTCCATTTTATGGGGGACTTCATCCCATTCACATTCACAGTTATAATTACTGTCTGTGTCTTTCCCTCTACCCCCTTTCTCCCAATTTATGATTTTATTTCTCCCTTCCCCTCCACAATAGAGTTTTAATTTTTGACTACTACCTCTCTCCATCTTCTCTCCCTTCTTTCAGGTCCCTTCCCTTATAATTCCCTTTTTCCTTACTTCTTCTTCCCTCCCTTTTAGCCTCCCTTCCCTTTTCTTTGCCCCATCACATCCTACTATAGGGCTAGCTGTATTGCTATAATTTTTTTTTAATATTTATTTATTTAACTTTTTTTACATTCATTTTCACAAAATTTTGGGTTCCAAATTTTCTCCCCTTTTCTCCCCTCCCCCAACCCCAATACGCCAAGCAATCTAATTTTCCCTATCTCCAATCTTCCCTCTCTTTTGTCATCCCTCCCTCTCTTGTCTCCATCTTCTCTTTTCTCCTGTAGGGCCAGATGACTTTCTATTCCTCATTAACTGCATGTCTTCTTTCCTAGTAGCAACAACAATACTAAACAGTTGTTCCTAAAACTTTGAGTTCCAAATTCTCCCCATCCCTCCCTCCCCACCCATTCCCTTTGGGAAAGCAGGCAATTCAGTATAGGCCATATCTGTGTAGTTTTGCAAATGACTTCCCTGATAGTCGTGTTGCGTAAGACTAACTGAATTACCCTCCATCCTATCCTGCCCCTCATTGTTTCTCTCTGTCTTTTGACCCTGTCCCTCCCCGAGAGTTGACTTCAAATTGCTCCCTCCTCCCTTTGCCCTCCCTTCCATCATCCCCCCCATGCTTATCTCCTTCTCCCCCACTTTCCTATACTGTAAGATCGGTTTTCATATCAAAATGAGTGTGCATTTTATTCCTTCCTTTAGTCAAATGTGATGAGGGTAAACTTTTTTTTTCTCAGCTCTCCTCTTTTTCCCTCTACTAAAAAGGCTCCTACTTGCCTCTTAAATGACATAAAATTACCCCATTCCATTTCACCCTCTTTCCTCCCACTACATTTCTCTCTCACCATTTACCTTAA
Organism: Bettongia penicillata ogilbyi; assembly: GCA_023548195.1. Taxonomy (NCBI): domain Eukaryota; kingdom Metazoa; phylum Chordata; class Mammalia; order Diprotodontia; family Potoroidae; genus Bettongia; species Bettongia penicillata. Next base: position 628,524 of record JAJHZJ010000339.1, on the reverse strand, counting down.
TTTCTCTTAAGTTATGGTCCCATCCTATTTAATTCACTCTGTGCTCTCTGTCTCTGTATGTGTGTGCATGTGTGTATGTGTGTGTGCATGCATGCGTGTACGTGTGTGTGTGTGTGTGTGTGTGTGTGTGTGGTCCCACCAACTACTCAGATAATGAAAAGTTTTAAGAGTTAGAAATATTGTCTTTCCAGGTAGGAATGCAAACAGTTCACTTATGGTAAGTCCCTAAAGACTTCTCTTTGCTGTTTAGTTTTTCATGCTTCTTCTCATTCTTGTGTTTGAAAGTCAAATTTTCTCTTCAGCTCTGGTCTTTTCATCAAGAATGTTTGAAAGTCCTCTGTTTCATTGAAAGACCATATTTTCCCCTGAAGTATTATGCTCAGTTTAGCTGGGTAGGTGATTCTAGTTTTGAGTCCTAGTTCCTTTGACTTCTGGAATATCCTATTCCATGCCCCTCGATCCCTTAATGTAGAAACTGCTAGATCTTGAGTTATCCTGATTGTATTTCGACAGTACTGGGATTGTTTCTTTCTAGCTGCTTGATTTTCTCCTTGAGCTGGGAGTTCTGGAATGGGCCACAATGTTCCCAGGAGTTTCTCTTTTTGGATCTCTTTCAGGTGGTGATGGATGGATTCTTTCCATACTCATTTTGCCCTCTGGTTCTAGAATGTCAGGGCAGTTTTCCTTGCTAATTTCATGGAAGATGATGTCTAGGCTCTTTTTTTGATCATGACTTTCAGGTAGTCCCATAATTTTTAAATTGTCTCTCCTGGATCTATTTTCCAGGTCAGTTGTTTTTGCCATGAGATATTTCACTTTCTCTTCCATTTTTTCATTCTTTTGGTTTTGTTTGCTGATTTCTTGGTTTCTCAGAAAGTCATTAGACTCCATCTGTTCCGTTCTAATTTTGAGAGAACTGTTAAATTCAGTGAGCTTTTGAACCTCTTTTTCCATTTGGCTAATTCTGCTTTTGAAAGCATTCTTCTCCTCATTAGCTTTTTGAACCTCTCTTGCCAATTGAGTGAGCCTATTTTTCAAGGTATTATTTTCTTCAGCATTTTTTTGGGTCTCCTTTACCAAGGTATTGACCCATTTTTCATGCTTTTCTTGCATCTCTCTCATTTCTCTTCCCAATTTTTCTTCCACCTGTCTAACTTGCTTTTCAAAATCCTTTTTGAGCTCTTCCAAGGCCTGAGCCCACCCGACATCCACCTGGGATGTCTGGGGTACCGAGACCCCGCCCTCCCCGTCTTTCCCTGACAGTAAGTATATATCCTGGTCATCGTCAGATCTGAAAGTTGGGATCATTTGCATCTGTTCGAAAAAACTCTCTATAGTCTTATTTTTCTTCCCTTTTCTAGGCATTTTCTCAGCCAGTTACTTGACTTCTGAGATTCCTGTCCACCCCTGCCTAGATCCGCCCAGCTAGTGCTTGGGGTCTGAGATTCAAATGGGCTTTCCGCGGCAAGTGGCTGCTATTCAATGGGAGCTTTAGTTCTGGTGCTGGGGTGGGGGCAGGGTCGCCTCCCAGGCTCAGTTCCCTCAGGGGCTTTATGCAGAGACCTTCAGAAATGAAGCGGGTGGGGCAGGGCCGTCTCCCAGGCTCAGCTCCTTCAGGTGGTTTATGCAGAGACTTTCAGTAATGAAGATCCTGCATGCTGCTGGGGGAGTCCCGGGCCACCGCTGCTGCCTCCGCTGCTACCTCCTGAGGGGGCCCGAGCCACGGAGACACCCCGCTCCCCTGGGTCCACCCAAGCATGTCTCTCACTGACCTGTAGTGTCTGTGGGTGGAGGGACCTTCCTGGCCGCCGGAGGTTCCGTCCCTGAAGCCTGCTCGGATCAGCTTCTCTGGGGCCGTGTCCAGGGCAGCGCTGGGGTGGGGTCTGCTTTCTGGGGTGCGACGGACACTGGGGACAGCTCTTCAGGTCTCTCTGGAACGAAAATCTCTTCCACTATGTTTCTGTACCCCCTGCAGTGATCTAGAACTTCTGGGGATCTCTTCTTACATTAAATTTACGGGCTGTGGGTTCGGAGCTCGCAAATGTGCGTCTTTTTACTCCGCCATCTTCACTCTGCCCCCTGTTTTGCTATACTTAACTGAGCTTTTTGTTCCCTCCTTGAATTCAGTTAGATGAAAGCAACAGTTAAACAATAGTCATTTCCTTCTACTGTAATATATTTTTGTACCTCTTCCTGTGATGTGATTTATCTTTTTCTGACTCCTCCTTTTTACATCTCCCATTACAATCCCTTCACACTCTTAAATCACATTTTATCATTACATTTATTTTATACCTCTTCCTTTATCTTAATATATCCCTTTTATATATCATAAAAAGTATACAGTTCTCAAGATTAACAAGTATCATCTTCCCTTTACGGTTGTAAACAGTTTGCTCATATTGAGTAGCAAGTTTGTCTTTTTTTTCCAGCTGTTTACCTTTTTATGCCTCTCTTGAGACCTGTGTTTGAAGATCAAACTTCCTATTGAGTTCTGGCCTTTTTATCAGGAAGTTCTGGAAATCCCTTATTTCACTGAATGTCCCTCTCATCGCCTGAAATATTATGCTCAACTTTCCTGGGTAATTGATCCTTGGTTGTTGTTCCAGCTCCTTAGTCTTATGGAGTATTGTATTCCATTCCCTCCAATCTTTTAATGTAGAAGTTGCATGGTCCTTTGTGGTCCTGACTGTAACTCCTCAATACTTGTATTGTTTCTTTCTGGTTGCCTATAGTATTTTCCCCTTCACTTGATAGCTCTGGAATTTGGCAATGATATTTCTTGCTGTTTTTAGTTTGAGATCCCTTTCAGGAGGTGAATGTTGAATTCTTTTGATGACAATTTTGCCCTCTGGTTCTAGTACATCTGGGCAATTTTACTTGATGATTTATTGGAAAATATTGTCCAGGCTCTTTTTTCCATCATGACTTTCTAGTAGACAAATGATCCTTAGTTTTTTTTTTTTCTCCTGAATCTATTTTCCAGGTCAGTTGTTTATCCAGTTAGATATTTTGCATTTTCTTCTATCTTTTCACTCTTTAGATTCTGTTTGACTGATTCCTGATGTCTCATCGATTCATTACTTTCTACTTGCCTGATTCTAATTTTTATCAAGTTGTTTTCTTCAGTTAACTTTTACATCTTCATTTCCATCTGTCCAATTGTTTTTTTAAGGAGTTATTTTCTCCAGTTAGATTTTGTACTTCCTTTTCCATTTGTCCAATTTTCCTTTTAAATTCTTCTGTGATTTCTTTTTTCATATTTTTTAAATCATTGATCAGTTTTTCTTGTATTTCTCTAATTTGGCTTTAAAAATCCTTCCTGAGCTCTTCCCAGAGCTCTTCTCCTCGTGCTTCAGACCAGTTCATATTCCCTTCTGCAGTTTCAGATAAGAGTACAGTGTCAGTGCTGACCTCCTGTGTATTCGTGTTTTGGTCCTTGTCCCCACAAAAAGATTCTATGGCCTTTTCTTTTCTTTTTTGCTTCTTACTCATGATGATTACTCCTTTCCAAGCTTTTAAAGTAAATCTTTGTGTCTGGGGAACAGCGGACTATGTCCCACAGTTCTTTTGCCTGAAACTTGAGGCTTTGTGTGTTATGGTCTCTGGTTATTTCAGCTAGAAGATAAAATGCTGCAGCTTACCTGGTGCTGAGCTGGCAGATGTTGGAAAGCAGGTGAAGATTTTTTTGGGTTTCCCTGGAGTTACTCTAGAGTTAGTTGTGTTAAGTATGTGGTCTAGCCACAGGTAGTCTTCTTTGCCAATGCTAGAGCATAGGCAACCTCAGTGGCTAGTATCTGCCTGATTTCCCTTGGGTGCTGAGGCATGCCTGGGTCCTAGTTTTGGCTGTTGCTGGCTTCACCTCGCTGGGGTTCAAGATCTCCTTTTTTTCTGACGTGGTGCTGTCTGGGACAGCTGTAGTCCTTCACTGGTCCCCTTCAGCCATAGGAAGAGACTCCTTCCTTAGAGATTTTCCTAGCCTCATGGGTTAAGAAACTATTTACCCCTTCTGCTGCTCCCACTATTTCAGAATTTTCCTGGGGAGATATTCTTTGGGCTCTTCAAGGTCAAAAAGAGGAGGGAGAGAGCAATTGCCGATCACTCCACCAACTTGGCTCCTGGAAGTCCATTCATGACTTTCTTGCATCAGTCTCATTTCACTTCCTAATTTCTCCTCTACTTTTCATGATTTTCAAAATCCATTTTGAGCTCTTTCATTGCTTGAGGCCAATTCATAATTTTCTTAGAGGCTTTGAAAGTAGAAGCTTTGACTTTGTGCTTTTCTTTTGAGTATGTGTTTGGATCTTCCTTACCACTATAGTAACTTTCTATGGTCAGACTTATTTTTTCTGTTGTTTGCTTATTTGCCCAGGCTAATACTTGACTTTTCACTCTTTGTTAATGTAGGGCTCTGCTTCGAGGGCACCCTGTCCCAAACTTCAGGGGTTTTGTGCAGCTCTTTTAATAGATACTACTAGGGACCTGAAAATAAGGAGCTAAGCATATGTATTTACTACTCTTCTAGGCTGTACTCTGGTCTGTGAGTGACCACAGGCACTTTTTTCTTGCCTGGATCTGGGAGGAGGGTCCTCACTCCATCATGTCTACAAACTGTTGTTCTAGTGTGCCTTCTTTTCCAAGTAATGCCGTTCAGTTGTGGGAATCTGATTCTGAGTAAGGGGAAAGCAAAAGAGCTCTGCCTCAGTACTATGAAAGAGACTCATGTAATCTCCATCTGATGAGTTTTTGCAACCCCTTACCATCTGTGGGCTGAGAATGCTGGAAGTAGTCACTACTGATGTTGATGCAGTGTCTCCTAAGGTCCACTCTTTCTTTTTTGGGGTCAGGGCTTTGCTGTCTTAGCTTGACTGGAATGTGTCCTACTTTTAGTCAGGTGGGACCGACTTTTTCCTGCTGACCTTCTAAGTTGTCTTTGGCATCTATGGACTGAGTGGTCTGGAAATGATCATTGCTGCCTCTTTTTCAGTCCCTGCAATACCTAGATCTGGTTGGGCTCTATTCTAAGCTGGTGCAGCCTGGGGTGGACTGTGCTCCTTTCTCACCCTGGTGCAAAAGACCTTTCCTGCTGACCTTCCAAGTTGTCTTGAGATAGAAAATTGTTTCACTCCACCTTTTTGTGGATTCTGCTGCTGTAGCATTTATTCAGAGTCCCTATTATAGGAATCTGGAAGAGTGTGGAAGAGAATTTAGTTGAGTCTGTGCCTTTACTCTGCCGTCTTCACTCTTGCCTTTCCCTTTTTTGACTTTACCTTAAAAATCTCATATTTGCTTTTCTCTTTCCTTATACTTGTAGGTCTTAAATCATATTTGAATATCCCTTTTCATGAATTCACCACAATTTGTTTAGCATCCTGCTTTTCACAATTAAATGGAATTATGAAATGGAAAACTCCCGTCCTTTAAAAAATGGTATAATATGTGCAGGATATATTTCCAGCTATAGTTTTTAAAGGCACATAAATTTGGTTGGATTAACCTTTTCAGTTTTCAAACACGGATCCCCAAAGATTTCTCTGCTATAAGCAAAGTACAAAGAAGCAGCTTCAGCTGAGGAGCTTTAGTGAAAAGAATTTTGAATTTTTTTCAAACAGTCTTAAATAATGTCCAATAAAAGGAGAAAAGAAATCACACAGTTCACCTATATGCTCATGTCTGTAGCTAGAAAGCATGCCCTTGTACAATTGGGAATTCTGTACTGTCTTTAAGATGAAAAGGCAGAGTTAGGGACAGCAAGAGTCACTTGAGTACTATCAATAATTCACTCCAAGGAGCATTCCCTGGATGGAATGTGCCATTTTACATGCTTTGTTGGAGACAGTGGACTGACCCCAGGGGATCACAGGGGGACACCTTAAAAATAAGAAATGATAATACTAAAGGAAATTCGTCAATTGAAAAGCACTTATTTTACTCTTTGCCAGTGAGGTTTACAACCTATGGATTTCTTTTGGAACTATTGCTTCTATACTTTTACATTATATCAAAGAGAAGAAGTATGGCATAATATAAGGGAACTATACTTGAAGCAATGTACACTCTAGCTAGTCTCATCAACTCTCTAGACCTCACTTCCCTCACCTATAAATCAAAGGGATTGAACTACATTATCTCTTAAAATCACTTTTAGTTTTAACCTTCTCTTCTCTTCCCTGTATTGTTCCATATCAGTCCATGATTTCCTTCAGATTGGAAAGTTTAAAGTTATAATCATCACTCTTCAAATCTTCCTTTTCCTTCATCCCCTTCATATCCAATCTGTGACCAAGTGTTTCCTTCTTCAACATTTCTCTTATATATGTGTTTTCTCTTCTTCACTTCCTCTATAGTTACTCAGAGAGGACCCTGAAAACCTAACTAATGTTTGGGCTGTTACAGGCAGCTCCTAGTGCTCCTGACTCTAGGCTCTATTCACTTTAAACCCTTCTGCAATCATACCAACTTTACTTTAGTGACATCATTCCCTAGTTCAAGAATCTTTCATGGCAGTCAAAGTGCTCTCCTGGCTGTTGCCCAAATGTAACATTCTGTTTTCAGTCTCTGTAGTACTTTTACATAGGCTGATCTTTTCTGCCCTGTGTGTGGGTCATATTGATCTTTGTCTTTTATGATTCCTAACTTCCTTGAAAATTTCTAGTCAAAGCCCCCACTTCCTTAAATTTTAGAACTTTCTATTTCATTAACTTGCCTTATATTTACTTATCTTGCTACATCTGACATTGAACTTTCTTTATTTAACATAGAGCTATCATTTTGGGAGGTTTCTTTTTAATATGCCTAGCACCAAATTTACAGGTCCTTCAATCAATCAACATGTAATTATTCAGTGTCTTCTATGTCCGGAAGTGCACTACTAGTTAATGATGGTAAAAGAACAAAACATGAAACAAATCTTATTTTATGCAGTTTACATCACAATGTGGGTGACAGCAATATGCAGATATGCAAATATACCTACAAATAGGCAAACATCCACTTATATACATATATGAATTTATAAATTATAACATATAAATCATAAATATAAACAAAATAAATGCAAATATATTCAAAGTATTTAAATACAAGATTATTTGGGAGGTAAGGTGCTATTACTAGGTAGGATCAGAGAAGTCTTTTTGGAGAAGTTGGAGCTTGAACTACATCTTAAAGAAAGAGAAACACAGTAATCAGTGATAAATAGGGTATGCATTAAAGGAATGGGGCAGGGGAGATAGCTACTGCAAAGTCATAGAAATAAAACATGGATTTTGTATGAAGTACATAGAGAAAAACACTCAATATGTGTTCATGTTGTTGAATGGAATTTATAGAATGAGGTCCATTTACCTTATCCCCTACCATTCAAATCTCTCCCAAATGTACCCAGACCCAGTATTTATCTTCTGCTAGAATGCTATACATACCAAATAAAACTGATCATGATTTGTAAGGGGACTGTTCCTTTCCCATGTAGACTGTACAAAAATAAACAATAAGGGTTTCTGTAGGAGCTATGTGCAATGCTTTAAGTGCTTTACAAATATTACTCCATTTATCCTTACAACTCTGGGAGGTAAGTACTATATACCCTCATTTTATAGGTAAGGAAACCAAGGCAAGTAGAGATTAAGTGACTTGTCCAAGGTCAAACAGATAATGTTTGAGGCTGAATTTGAACCTAGACCTTCCTGCATCTAAACCAAGTTAGGCTGCATTGAGCCACCAGCTAACTCTCCTACGCTACCACCTTTTTTGGTATTTTCTTAGATAGGCACTCAGAAAAATCACATCAGGTGCATGCTTATTACTCAACTTAGTAAAGAAGATACACTTTCCCAATCAATCCATTCAAGCTTCAGTTTGCCTTGCTTCTTTTCCCTACTTTTTCCCTTCCTCTGAGATTAATATCAAAGGACCTTTGACCACAGGCATAAGCACCACCTGCCACTAAAATCATCTTTAACAGCTAGGAGTACAGAAGTGCACACAAATGAAGAGGAAGCAAGAGAAATTCCTAACATCCACAATTTTAGAGTTTCACCTGAAACATGGACTTGTAGCAAAAATGGCTTAAGACTATTGGACATGCAATGAGTATTCCGTATAGCCTGCTTGAGTGCAATGGAACTAGTGGTATAGCCATTATTAATGCCCAATAAAAAAAATCTCCTTTTGCTTGGTCTCTGTCAAAACAGTTTGCATGGGAAAGAAGCATTGAATAAAACCTTGTGCCTTAGTTGTGGTAGAAAGGTTTGAATCTATAATGCATCCTTTTTCTTTTCTTCTTTTCCTTATTTAATATTTTCTTTTACCTAGTTATATGTAGAAACAATTTTAACATGTTTTTCTTTTTTCAGATTTTGAGTTCCAAACTATTTCTCCTCACTCCCCACTTGAGAAAATAATATATGTTGTTCATGTGTAGTCATGTAGAACATATGTTCATGTAAGTCATTCTGTGAAATAAATCACAGGCAAACAACAACAACAGAAGCAGAAATTTAAAAAAAAACCAGAAATATAAAGAAAGTAAAGAGTCAGTCTCTACAATTCATTCTTTGGAGATGAATAGTCTCTTTCATAATGCTTGACAGATTTGTCTTGGATCATTGTGTTGCTGAGAATAGCTACAATATTCATAGTAGGTAATCCTATGATATTGCTATTAATGTGTGCAATGTTCTGTTTCTGCTCACTTTCCTTTGCTTCAGTTCATGTAAACATTTCCATGGTATTTTTTTAATTGCTGTTGTTCTTAGAGTACCCTGGTCATTTCTTACAGCAAAATACCATTCCGCTACAATCACATATCACTTGTTCAGCTACTCACAAATGATGGACAACCCTCCCATTTCCAATTCATTGCCACCACATGAGCTGCTATAAATGTTTTTATCTCTTTTAAAAATTTTAATATTTTATTTAATCCCAGTTACATGGAAAACAACATTCAACATTTATTAAAAAAAAAAAAAAACACACTTTGAATTCCAAATTCTCTACCTTCCTCCTCATTCCCCTGTCATTGAGAAGATAAGAAATTCAAACTGTTATACATGTATAATCATGCAAAACATTTCCATAATTGTCTTGTTGTGAAAGAGACCTTAGAGACCTTAGGCCTTAGAGGGGGAACCTAAAGAAAAAAAAAAGTTTTAAAAATGTAAGATTCGATCTGTATTCAGACACCACCAGATCTTTCCCTGAAGTTGAATAGCAACTTTTCAACCGAAGTCTTTCAGAGCTGTTTTGGATCACTGCATTGCTGAGAAGAGCTAAGTCATTCAGAACTGATCATCCTACAATATGGCTGTTACTTTATATATAGTACATTTCGCTCTGCACCAGCTAGGGCAAGTTCTCCAGGATTTGTCAGGAGCATCCCACTCATTTCCTACAGCACAATTGTTTTCCCTTGCAATCAAATATCACAACTTGTTCAGTCATTCTCCAATTTATTGGCATCCCTACAATTACCAAGTCTTTACCACCAGAAGAACTGCTATAAATATTTTTCTACATATAGGTACTTTTTCCTTTTTTTCAAATCTCTTTTGGAATATGGACTTAGTACTGGTATTGCTAATTCAAAAGATATGAATGCTTTTATAACCCTTTGTACAGAGTAACAAATTGCTCTATACAATGGTTTAATCAGTTCACAACTCCACCAACAGCCCATTGATGCCCATATTTTCCTATATCCCCTCTACCATTTGTCATTTTCATTTTCTCACCTATTAGTAAGTTTAATAATGAGGTAGTACCTCAGAATGTCTTAATTTACATTTCTCCAATCAATGGTGAGTGAGAACCGTTTTTATATGGCTATAGATAGCTTTGATTACTTCATCTAAAAATTTCACATATTTTCAATTGGGGAGTGGCTCATGCTTTTATAAATTTGACTCGGTTCTCTATATGTTTGAGAAATGAGGCCTTCATCAGAGAAATTTTCTTCATGCTTTTCACAATTATTATTGCTAAATGAATTTTCCTCCATCCTATTTCACACCCATTTATTCTATTCTCTCTCTACTTTCACCATTCCTTCCTAAAAAGTTTTGCTTCTGACTACTCCTTACCCCAACCTGCCCTCCCTTCTTTCACCCACACCCCTGCCTTTTCTTGTCCCCTTCCTCTCCTACTTTCCAGTAGGATAAGATAGATTTCTATGCACAAATGAATGTATGTTTTATTCCCTCTTTGAGTCAAATATGATTAGGGTAAGTTTCACTACCTTTCACTTCCTCCTTCTTCCCCTTCACTGTAAAAAGTTTTTCCTTGCTTCTTTTATAAGATATTTTATTCCAATCTACCTCATACTTTTCCTTTTCCCCAGTATATTGCTCTCTCACTCTTAACATTATATTTTTATGTATCATCCCTTCATATTTAACTCAAACTTGTGCCTTCTGTCTATATATACTCCTATCTATAATGAGAAAGTTACCATGAGGTGCAAGTATCATCTTTCCATATAAGAATGTAAACAATTTAAACTTATTAAGTCTTATGATTTCTCTTTCCTGTTTACATTTTTAAGCTTCTCTTGAATCTTGTATTTGAGTCATATTTTCTATTCAGCTCTGGGCTTTTTATCAAGAATGCTTGAAAGTCCACTATCTCATTGAATGCCCATTTTTTCCTCCTGACAGTTTATTCTCAGTTTTACTGGATTGGCGATTCTTGATTGTAATTCTGGCTCTTTTGCCCTCTTGAATATCATATTCCAAGTCCTCTGGTCTCTTAGTGTAGAAGTTGTTAAATTTTGTGTTATTCTAACTGTGGCTCCTCCATACTTGAACTGTTTCCCTCTGGCTACTTGCAATATTTTATCCTTGACAAAGTAACTCTGAAATTTGGCTCTAATATTCTAGACAGTTTTCATTTTGGAATCTTTCAAGAAGTGATCAGTGTACTCTTTCATTTATTAATTTACCTTGTGGTCCTAGAATATTAAGGTAGTTTTCCTTGATAATTTCTTGAAAGATGCTATTTAGCTTCTTTTATTTTTCAGGTAGTCCAATAATTTTTATTTATCTTCCCTACATCTATTTTCCAGGTCATTTGTTTTTCCAGTGAGATATTTCACATTGTCTTCTATTTTTTTCATTCTTTTGGATTTAATTCATTGTTTCTTATGAAGTCATTGCTTTCCATTAACACAATTTTAATTTTTAAGGAATATTTTCTTCAGTAAGCTTTTTTTATTTCCTTTTCCATTTGGTCAGTTCTACTTTTTATGGAGTATTTCTTTCCAGTGAATTTTTCTGCCTCTTTTTATGTTTTTCCAATTCTGCTTTTTAAGGTGTTCATTGTTTTCCTCAGTGACTTTGTGTACCTCTTTTTACTGTTTCATCTATTCTATTTTTAAGGTGTTATTTTCTTCATTTTTTTGTGTGTCTCCTTTACCAAGCTGTTGACTCATTTTTTATAATTTTCTAGCATCACTCTCATTTTTCTTCCCAATTTTTCCTCTTCTTCCCTTATTTGATTTTCAAAATTCTTTTTGAGCTCTTTTATAGCCTGAGACGAATTCATATTTTTTCTTGGAAGCTTCATTTTTTGGGTTTTTTTTTTTTGATTGTTTGGAAAGAGTTTCTATTTTAGGAAACAATTTTGTTTTCATTAACAACCAAACATGTACAACAAAAAGAGAATGAAACCAGATAAATTCATTAGGACTTAATAAAAATACCATTTTTTTTATTGAATGACAATGATTATGTCAGAAAGAAATCAGGAGAAAATGTAGACTAATTAATAGAAAAGATTCATTTGCACATTCTTCATGATGTGAGAGAAAACATTTTGTTTTCCTTTCTTTTTCCTCTTGGCATGCTCTTTCTGCAACTGACACTACTACAGAGCACTCATATTTTTTCTATAGGGTACTATGCACAAATTCATGTTCATAGACAAGATAGGTTCATATTTCATCAATGTCTGAATACATAGTCATTTAACCTCAATAGGTTTCCATATCCTCATTCGCAAAATAAATGGGCTAGTTTAGATGAACTGTGACATGCCTTTCAGTTATAAATATAATATATGCCTATGTGATCATAAATATATGCCTATGTGATCTGTTTTCATATCTATAGTTACTAATGAAAAAACAATTTTTTTTTCCTCAACCTTTACCCTTCTTGATTCATCCAAGGCATCTGAATCTGTTGACCCCTTTCTCCCTGTGGATTTTGCTCTCTGCCCTTTGTGTTTTCTTGACTCTGCTATCACTTGGTTTTTGTCCTACATATTTATCAATCTTCTCAATCAATACTGCTGGATCTCCATCTACATTGTGTCTACTAAAGGTGAAATCCATAAATTTCTGTTCTTGGCCTTTTTTCTCTTTTCTCTCTATACTAATTGGCATGATGATCTCTTCACTTCCCATGGTTTATTTACAGATGATTTACAGATCTGCTTATTCAGCCTTATTTTTTCCCCAAGCACTAGAACTGTGCCACCAACTAATGGGCATTTCAAACTGGATTTCCTGGAGATAATCCAAGCTAGACATGTCCAGAACAGAATTCACTACTCTTTTCCCAAAACTGATCCCTCTTCTGAAATTCCCAATTACTCTCAAAGACACTACCATCCTATGTGCCTAGATTTTACCTGACTCCACTCACTCACCTTATATATCTAATCAAATGTCTAATCTTCTCATTATTATTTTGCATGTTTAGCCTAAGCTTTCTTTTCTTCTTTTATACAGTCACTATTCCAATTCAAATTCTTATTACATTTTTCCTAGAATATTGTGATAGCCCCAATTAGAGACCCAGTCTTAAATGTCTTGCTACTCCATGTTTACGTTTATGTATATGTGCAAAAATATGGACAAATACATTCATGCATATACACATGAATATATGCATTCACCTCTTCAAAGGTACTTTACATTTATTTCCAATTTGTATTTAGTTGCATAAATAAATGTCTTTCTTTTTCAGTAGCATGCAAGTTCTCTGGAGGTCAACACAATTGTTATATTTATATCCTCAGTATCTAAAAGTGCCTGTTACATAACAGGAATTGAAAATAATTTTAAGCTGAATTGAACTGATTGATTCAATTAAGACATTTGAAAGTCACTCAACTGGGAGGGCAGAAAAAGGGAATTTGAGAGGCCACTTTCCACAACTGAGGAGCAAGAAGCAAAGCTGGATAGAAGTAATATTTCATAAAAAGACAGGAATAGGAGTGAATGATGGATTGGACAGTTGATTTGGGATTACTAAGACAGAATCAGTTTTGACATTGAACTTAGATGTTATAAAATTTCAGGGTACCATGTTCTAATTCTTTTGGATCTTAAGATTCTGGCCTTGCTGGGCTATTGTATACATAGCTGCCTAGCAGTTCCTCTCACTTCTCATGTATCTTAAGAGTATTTATACTTTTGTCAACTCAAGCCTTCTTTGTGTCATTTGGGCAGACCCTTCAGAAGTGGAGAGTATTCAGTGAAGAGGGTCTAAATACATCTGAGCATACTGTGAGCACTTAAATTTATCTTAAGAAAAGACATAGCACATTCTTTCCTAAGATTTCTCTGCTTTTCTTGTTCCTCCTCCTAAGGAGAAAGTAATTGAGCCTCTTCCTTACATGCAAGGTCTAATTGAAATGAAAATGCAAATGAAGGTAACAGATTATTCAGATACATATTTTCACTCTATACTCTGCATAGACTTGGAAGATAAGTAAACCAGGGCTTCTTCTATGCTTCTCTTGAGTCTTGTATTTGAAAGTTAAATTTTCTATTCCACTACAGTCTTTCCAGCAAGAATGCTGAAAATTCCACTCTTATTGAATGTTCATTTTTTCCCCTGAAGGTTTATACTTAGTTTTACAGAGGAGGTGATTCTTGGTTGTAATCCTAACACCTTTGATACTTTGACCTCTGGAATATCATATTCCAAGCCCTGCGATTCTTTAATATTGAAGCAGTTAAATCTTTTTTTTTTTTTTTTTTTAATCTTGGCTGTGGCTTCACCACTCTTGAATTGTTTTCTGGCTGCTTGCAATATTTTCTCCTTGAAATGGGAACTCTGCAATTTGGCTTTAATATCTCTGGCACTTTTCATTTTGGGATATTTTTCAAGAGGTGATCAGCGCATCCTTTGAATTTCTATTTTATCCTCTGGTTCTAGACAATTGGGGCAGCTTTCCTTGATAATTTCATGAAAGATGTTGCTAGACTCTTCTTTTTATAATGGCTTTTAGGTAGTCTGTTAATTTTAAAACTATCTTTCCTGGAACTCTTTTCCAGGTCAGTTTTTGTTTTTTAAATGATGTATTTCAGAATGGCTTCTGTTTTTATTTTATTTTATTTTATTCTTTTTTGATTTCTCATGAAGTCATTAACTTACATTAGTCCCATTCAATTTTTTTAGGAATTATTCTTTTTCAGTGAGACTTTCTACATCCTTTTCCATTTGGCTGATTCTGCTTTTCAATTCTTCTCTTTATTGACTTTTTGAGTCTCTTTTGCAATTTAGCCAAGTCTGTTTTTAAGGTGGTGTTTTCTTCAATTTTTTGTGTCTCCTTTATCAAGATGTTGACTCATTTTTCATGAAGTTTTGCATCACTCAATTCTCTTCCCAATTTTTTCTTTTGCCTCTTACTCGATTTTCAAATTTCTTTTGGATATTTGCAATGGCTGAGACCAATTCATATTTTTTTCTTGGAGACTTTGAATGTAGGAACTTTGACTTTGTTATCTTCTCCTGAGTGTGGTTTTTGATCTGCCTTGTCACCATAGTAAGTTTCTATAGTTAGAGATTTTTTCCCCTATTGTTTTCTCATTTTCCCTCCTTATTACGTGACTTTTAACTCTTTCTTAAAGTATGACTTTGCTTCTAGGGTGAAGGGTACACTGTTCCAAGCTTCAGGGCCTTTGTGCAGCTGTTTTCAGAGATGCTTATAGGCACCTATATGTTTTCATTTCTTCCAAGGTAGTATGATCTAAGGAGAGGTGATTACTACTCTACAGCACTACCTGTACTGTGATTTGTGAGCAACCACAAGCGCTCTTTTCTGCCCTGGAACTGTGGAGAGGGCCCCACCCCTCCACTGCAGCCACAATTGCCTTAATAATAATAAAGTTATTAAGAGTTACATGCTTCATCTTCCCATTTAAAAATGTGAACAACTTAATTTAGCACCTTTTGATTACTTTTTCATGTTTGTTTACTTTTTATCCTTCTCTTCAGTCTTGCATTTAAATGTAAAATTTTCCATTTAGGCTTCGTCTTTTTATCAGGAATGCTTGAAAGTTTTCTATTTCCTTGAATTTCCATTTTTTTTCCTATGAAGAATTATACTTAGTTTTTTTTTTCAGGACTTTTGTGCCTCTTTTATCAAGCTGTTATAATCTTCTTATAATTTCCTTGCATCACTCGTTTCTTTTTCTTTAATGTTTCCTCTAGCACTCTTCCTAAGAATTCTAGATGGGCTTAGATCCAATTATCATTTTAAAAGACTTATATTGTAAATGTTCTAACATATTTGCCTTCTTCAGAGTAGCTTTTATGGTCAAGTTCTGTTTTTGATTGTTTGTGGATTTTTCCAATCTATTTATTTACTTTGAAATTCATGTTAAAACTGGGTTCTGGTCACATCTTGGGGAGCATATATCGTTGAAAGCTGTGGGCATTTTTCTGCTGCTGTTTTCAGAGGTAGTTCATTCTGGGGGTCTATGATTCTTCAGTTCTTCAAAGTTTGTGTTATCCAGAGAGAGTTGTGGTCATTGTTTTCTTAGACTGTTGACTGATCTTTGCTTAGACAACTCCTCCCCTTCAGCTACAAGTACTAGTGCACCTCTTGTCCCTGGAATTGTCACCAGGGACACTGTTCCCTTATGGATCACAAGTGCTTTTCACCCTGGAACTGTGACCCAGAACTGAATGTGGGCAATACAGTTACTGATAAGCAATAGTTGTACCCAGTGACAGAAAATACTCCCCTGTAATCTCTTTCTGACCAGGTAACTGACCCCTTTAATCTCTCTGAACTGAAAGCTTCTGAAACTGCTCTAGATATTGTTGCCACAGCCTCCTTCAAGGACCATCTCTAGTGCTTCTACCATACTCTAGGTCAATTTCCACCTGACTGTCACAGATATTTTCTGTTGATCTCCTAAGTTGTCTTAGGGTGAAAAAAATATTTCACTCTGGCCTTTTGTTGTCTCTACTGTTTGAAAACTTGATTTGAGGAGTTATTTTAAAGTTCTGTGGAAAGGAATATTGGGAAAGTCCATCAGGGTTTACTGCCTGCATTTCGTTGTCTTTTTGATGTGTTTTTTTTCCTCTTCCCCACTAAATCCCCCCAATCTTAAAAGGCCTAGGTCATGGTAATGTTGTTGTTTTTGTTTGTTTTTTCCTATAAAGCCTTCTCAACCTCTAATTCTCCTTGTTCTTTGTCCCTTTTCCTCTTTGCCCAAGAGATTATAAAGGTGCTAGGAAAAAGTGTTAAGTCAAGAACTGGATTGAGAACATGGCCTTACAAAGAGGAACAAAAAAAGCTGAGCTAAGAGAGAGACAGAAGAGTAGAACTGAAGGACATAAACTTAAAAGGGGCATTTGGGAACTACATAGGCAGATATCTTCAGTCTGGGTGGGAGTATATGTACTTAAATGAAGTTGAGAGAGACAAAAAAAATGATTTACACAGAGCCAGCATGTTGCACACCCTGGAGGAATTTTCTTTTTATAAGTGTTTAAACATTAGGATGAAGAAAACCTAGAAGGAACAAGCAAATGTTGTGTCTATTAATGCACCTGATTCTTCCAGTTTAATAGAGAGATTGTGAATTTTTTGGGAAGAAACCAGGTTCAAGGACAAATGATGAATGCATATGGAACAGAACTGAGAGTAGAGATAAAGACAGTATCTCCAGGAGAAGAGTATCAAGACCCAGTATAAACTACTATTACAGCCAATTTGAATTTGTCTCAAAAGACAGAAACAGACTGAAGAGCCTTGAGTTTCTGAGTCAGTGCCACTGGATAGTCACCAACTCTTTAGGAGCTTTGACTATATAGAAAAGCAGAAGGGGTAGATATGTGCTGGATCTCCATGCTAGTATTTGGGAATCTTTGTTTGTTTGGTTTTTTTTTTTTTTGGCTTGCTGACTGGAAGTGTTTACAGCTGGTGAAAGAGGATACCTAGAATGGAAGGAGAGACATTTTCTGGTTCTTTTAATGCAGAGGGTTTCTAATCCTTTCTAACAGTTTGATTATAGAATTGTATACACCTGTTTTTCAGAACCAACTTCCATAGGCTTGGATCAGGTGTGTGGCATCAGGCAGAGTGCTTCTGTGCAAATAGGCACTAAGTCAAACGTCTGATTGAATAAATCCACACTAAACCCTTGGATTAATAAGACATCTGTGGACAACCAAAAGAAAAGAGTAGAGATAAGGGCAGAGAGGCAAGCAGCCAGTTCTTTGGGTTCCAGAAAGGTTGGTGGTTGGTGGTTGCACCAGAGTATTCTCTGGTAGGTTGATAAATACAAAAAGTTGTTAGAGATGTATGTTACAGGTAGGAAGTTTCCATTAATGATAGCACTTGTCCCATACTAATATGTAGGGTCAGTCAATGATCAGCAGTACCACAGGATAGTCTAACAACTATTTCAGCCTACACTACCTACCTTTTCTGAACTACTATTGTACTTATCAAGCCATTAAACACTTAATTAATGCTCAAACTTTTTTTGTACTAGCCTTGTTTCAACAAATCAATGAAAGGTTTTGTATTAGGGATACACGCATACCCTGTATTTTGATGTTTAGCACTTGGTAGGTGCTCATTGAATATTTATTGGTTATATATGTCAATTCTTTCTCAGTATTTGGCATCAGGAATGTATAACTGTCTTTAAAATATAAATGTCTTATTGAGGTAATTTGCAAGGCTTTAATCCTCCAGGCTTGGTAACCTATAATGCTCTAAAGAGAAAAAAGCTTGCTATTCTGTGGCTGAAGAATATTAGGAACTGTCTATATCCGTACATACTGCCACAGCTTTGAAGTTAGCTAAGTCAATCTTGCTGCTTCTGTTGCATTTTTGCTTTTGTAAGTACTACTCTTGAGCTGATAGTGATAGCACTATAGGAACTATATACTTAAAACTCATCTCCTAACTTCCATCAATGAGGTTGCTATCTGATAGTTTGCTTTTAAAAATATTCTAAACTGGGGGGCAAAGGCAAGATGGCAGAATAGAAAGACACTTACGCAGGGTCCTCCCCACAGCCCATGTAGAGAGGGACTCTCAACAAATTTTGGAGCAGCAGAAGTGGAGAACAACAGGGTGGAGGAGATTTCCAGCCCACAGTGACCTGAAAGGCCCATGGAAACATTGGTTGCACTAGATGCGGAGCCAAGTGTGGAGCCCAGCCCAGCCTTGGTCGAGCAGCTCAGTGGGATGAGACTCTGGGAGAAGGACATCTCTGGGGGCGGAATCTCCAGTCGCAGTAGCAGGTCCTGAGATCCCTCAACCCATGGGTGCCTAAGGTCAGTGACGGGGTTTTATCAGCTGGTCAAGAAGGTAGAAGGGTCTTCCCATAGCTCCAGCAGTAGGCAACAGCCACAGAACCTGCACAGCAGCTTGTACAGAAGTTCCACTGTTGGAGCATCAAAACCCCTGGAGGCATGGAAGAGCTAAGACTTACCTCAGCCCTGGGTGGAGGCCCTGGCCCAGCTGGTCTTTGTCTCACACTGAATGGTGGCCCTGCCCATCCAGTCTATCTGAAAATCAGCCCCCAGTGCTGAATTCGGAACTGGAGGCCAGGTGGCTGTGGAGAGATATCTGCTAAGATTCTGAGCACAAAAATCCCTCTCTGCATCCAGACCTCTTACACACTTGATTGTGCCACATTGGAGGAACTGAGATCTCACAGATTCCCAGAGTATACCCTACTCTTGATAAAGGACCCAAAAGTCAAGTAACTGGTTGGGAAAATGTCCAAAACAGGGGGGAAAAAATAAGACTATAGAAGGTTACTTTTTGGGGAACAGATATCTCCTCCCATCCTTTCTGATGAAGAAGAATAATGCTTACCACCAGGGAAAGACATAGAAATCCAGGCTTATGTATCCCGAACATCCAAAATAAATATTCAATGGACTCAGGTCATGGAAGAGCTCAAAAAGGATTTTGAAAATCAAGTTAGACAGGTGGAGGAAAAACTGGGAAGAGAAATGAGAGAGATGCAAGAAAAGCATGAAAAGTGGATCAATACCTTGCTAAAGGAGACCCAAAACATGCTGAAGAAAATAACACCTTTAAAAATAGGCTCACTCAATTGGCAAAAAAGGTTCAAAAAGCCAATGAGGAGAAGGATGCTTTAAAAAGCAGAATTAGACAAATGGAAAAGGAGGTTCTAAAGCTCACCGAAGAAAATAGTTCTCTCAAAATTAGAATGGAACAGATGGAGGCTAATGACTTTATGAGAAACCAAGAAATCACAAAACAAAACCAAAAGAATGAAAAAATGGAAGAGAATGTGAAATATCTCATTGGAAAAACAACTGATGTGGAAAATAGATCCAGGAGAGACAATTTAAAAATTATGGGACTACTTGAAAGCTATGATCAAAAAACGAGACTAGACATCATCTTTCATGAAATTATCAAGGACATCTGCCCTGATAGTCTAGAACCAGAGGGAAAAATAAATATTGAAAGAATCTACATATACCCTCATGAAAGAAATCCAAAAAGTGAAAACTCCTAGAAACATTGTGGCCAAATTTCAGAGTTCCCTGGTCAAGGAGAAAAAATTGCAAACAGTTAGAAAGAAACAATTCCAGTCTGTGGAAATACAATCAGAATAACACAAGATCTAGCAGCTTCTACATTAAGGGTTCGAAGGGTATGGAATAGAATATTTCAGAAGTCAAAGGAACTAGGACTAAAACCAAGAATCACCTACCAAGCAAAACTGAGTATAATAATTCCAGGAGGAAAATGGTCTTTCAATGAAATCAAGGACTTTCAAGCATTCTTGATGAAAAGGTCAGAGCTGAAAATAAAATTTGACTTTCAACCACAAGAATGAAGGGAAGCATGAAAAGGTAAAGAGCAAGGAGAAGTCATAAAGGACTTATTAAAGTTGAGCTGTTTACATTCCCACATGGAAAGACAATATTTGTAACTCTTAAAACTTTTCAGTATCTGGGTTGTTGATGGGATTAAACACACACACACACACAGACAGAGAGCACAGAGTGAATTGAATAGGATGGGATCATATCTTAAAAAAAAATTGAAATTAAACTGTGAGAGAGCAATATATTGGGAGAGGAAAGGGAGAAATGGAATGGAGCAAATTATCTCTCATAAAAGACGCAAGTAAAAGACTTTTCAGTGGAGGGAAAAAAGAAGGGAGGTAAGAGAAAAACATGAAGCTTGCTCTCATGAATTCGACTAATGTAAGGAAAAAAATGCACACTCATTTTGGTATGAAAACCTATCTTACAATACAGGATAGTTGGGGAAAAGGGGATAAGCATGGTGGGGGGGATGATGGAAAGGAGGGCAATGGGAAGAGGGAGCAATTTGAAGTCAACACTCTTGGGGAGGAACAGGATCCAAAGACAGAACAGAAACAATGTGGGGGCAGGATAGGATGGAGGGAAATATAGTTAGTCTTACACAACACTACTATTATCGAAGTCATTGGCAAAACTACAAAGATATGGCCTATTTTGAATTGCTTGCTTCCCAAAGGGAATAGGGGAGGAGGGAGGGATGAAGAGAAATTGGAAGTCAAAGTTTTAGAAACAACTGTTGAGTATTGTTCTTACTACTAGGAAAAAAGAAATACAGGTAATAGGGTATAGAGTATAGAAACTTATCTGGGCCTATAGGACAAAAGAGAAGATGGGGACAAGGGAAGGGAAGGATGCTAGAAGAGAGGGCAGATTGGTGAAAGGGGCAATTAGAATGCTTGGCGTTTGGGGTTTGGGGGAGGGAAGAAATTGGGAGAAAATTTAGAACCCAAAATTTTGTGAAAATGAATGTTAAAACTTAAATAAATTATTTAAAAATATTCTAAATTAGAAGCCAAGGTGGCAAAGTAGAAGCATGGACCTGATCAAGCTCTTCACCCCAAAGCCCTAAAAGTACCTTAAAAAATTACTCTAAACAAATTCTAGAGTAGCAGAAGCCACAAAATGACAGAGTGAGATAGATTTTCAGCCCAAGACAATATATGCTGACAGGAAGGGTCTATTGCACCAGAGTTGGAGAGGAGCACAGCCCACTGTGGGTCATGCCAGCACAGACCAGACTGGAGTAGGTCTCAGGACATTGATAGCTGCTGCAGTTTACAGATTTTTCAACCCACAAATGCCAAGGACAACTTCAAAGGTCAGTGAGAAATAGCTCTCACTTAGATGAGATGGGAGCAGGACCCAGCCCCTGACACAGCAGCAACTTCTGGAGCTTGTAACCTACATATGGTAGTGGAATCAAGCATCTTATTCAGGTATCAGTCCTGAGTGATGTTCCCAGGGTGAGGAGAAGTGTTCGCATGGCAGAGATAGCATTGGCTGTGAAGAGGGAATCCTACTTGCAGTTCCAGGGCAGAAAAGAGTGCTGGTGGTTGCTCATAGACCAGAGCACAGGCCAGGGGAGGAGGAAAAAATCTCTCCCTTGCTTTCATGACCTTGGAGGAACTGAGAACTTACGGATTCCGAGAGATATTTCAGAAAACAGTTGCATGAAACCTGGGGTGATATTCTCTGCACTTTACAGAGGGATCAGAAGTCAAATAACTGGCTGGAGATATGTGTAAAAAGGAGGGAAATAAGTGTATAGAAGATCACTTTCTTGGTGAAAAGAGATTTTCTTCTGTTTTTTCAGATGAGGAAGATCAAAGCATACAAATAGAGGAAGATCAAAGCAAACAACTGGGAAAAAACAGCAAGTTCAAGGATCCTTGATTCGAAGACTCCCCAAAAAAACATGAAAAGGTCTCAGGCCACGGAAGAGCTCAAAAAAAATTTTGGAGTAAGGTAAAGGAAAAATCAGGAAAGGAAATGAGAGTGATGCAAGAAAATCATGAAAAACGAGTCAATAATTTTCTAAAGGAGACATAAAAAATGCTTAAGAAAATAATACCTTTAAAAAAGACTAACCCAAATGACAAAAGAAGTCCAAAAATTCAATGAGGAGAAGTTTTTAAAAGTCAAATTAATCTAATGGAAAAGGAGGTCCAAAAAACTCCCTGAAGAAAGTAGTTCTTTAAAAATTAGAATGGAGCACATGGAAGTTAATGACTTTGTAAGAAATCAAGAAATTATGAAAGAAAACCAAAAGAAAAAAAAAGTAGAAGACAATGTGAAATGTCTCACTGAAAAAAATAATTGACCTGGAAAACTGAAAAATCCAGGGGACATAATTTGAAAATCATTGATTGATCTACTTGAAAACCATGAACAAAAATACCCTAGATATCATCTTCCAAGAAACTATCAAAGAAAACTGTCCTGATATTTTTGAACCAGGTGATAAAATAGAAATGGAAAGAATTCACTTATCACCTTCTAAAAGAGATCTGAAAAGAAAAAGTCCCAGAAATATTGAAGCCAAATTCCAGAGTTCCCAGGTCAAGGAGAAAATACTGCTAGCAGTTAGAAAGAAACAATTCAAGTATTGTGGGAAAACAATCAGTATAACACAGGATTTAGCACCTTTTACACTAAGGGATTGAAGGGCTTAGAGTATGTTATTACAGAGGTCAAAAGAGGCAGAAATAAAATCAAGAATCATCTATCCAGCAAAATTGAGTATAATACTTCAGAGGAAAAATGGAATTTCAATGAAATAGGGGACTTAACAAGCATTCTTGTTGAAAAGACCAGAATTGAACAGAAAACTTAAATTTCAAATACAAGAATCAAGAGAAACATGAAAAA
The DNA here is from genome assembly GCA_023548195.1 of Bettongia penicillata ogilbyi. Lineage (NCBI taxonomy): Eukaryota > Metazoa > Chordata > Mammalia > Diprotodontia > Potoroidae > Bettongia > Bettongia penicillata. Next base: position 605,578 of record JAJHZJ010000339.1, on the reverse strand, counting down.
TTTAACAGGAAAGAGAAGCCATAAGGAAGTCATTAAAGTTCAACTGTTTCCATTCCTACAGGGAAATATAATATTTGCAACTCATGAGACCTTTTTAAGTATCAGGGAAGTTAGAGGAAATATATAAATTTATATATATATATATATTTATGTTTGTGTATTATGTGTGTATATGTACAAGTGTGTATATATTCACATATATGTGTGTACATGTGTATGTATGTATAAACATATGCGTGAATATGTATGTATACACAAACACAAATGTGTCGAGGGCACAGGGTGAGCTTCATATGAAGGGAGAATACCTAAATAATAAAATTTATTGTTCAAAGGAATGTACTAGGAGAAGGAGAAAGGGAGAGGTAGAATGTAGCAAATCATCTTACATAAAAGACACATTGAAGAGCTTTTAGAATGGAGGGGAAGTGGGGAAAGATGAAAGGGAATAAGTCAGCTTTACTCTCATGGGATTTGGCTCAAGGAAGGAATAAGACACACTCATTTGGGTACAGAAATCTATTTTACCCTGTAGGAAGGCAGGGGGAGGGGGGAGGAAGGAATAGGACAGGGAAGGTAATAGAAGGGACAGTAAATTGGGGAAAGGGATAATCAGAAGGAAATCCTATTGTAGGGTGACAGATCAAGGGATAGAATGAAATATATGGAGGGCAGGACAGGACAGAGGGGAATGCGGTTCATTGTTTTCAACATGACTGTTATGGAAGTGTTTTGCATGGCTACATATGTATGTATGACCTATATTGAATTACTTGCTTTTTCAATGACAGTGGGTGGTGAGGAAGAAAGGGAGAGATTATGGAACTCAAAGCTTTAAAAACAAAGGTTAAAAGTGCTTTTTACATCCAACTTGGAAATAAGATGTGCAGGCAATGGCATATAGAACCCTATTTTGCCCTACAGGAAAATAAAAGGGGGAATGGGAGGAGGAGGAGGATCATAGAAGGAGGATAGACTGGAGAAAGGGATTGATGGGGTGCACACTGTCCTGTGGAAAGGAGTGGGGAGAGATGGGGAGAAAATTTGGATTTTAATTGCTTGTGAAAGTGAATGTTGAAAACAAAAACAAATAAATTATTTATTTAAAAATATATTCTGATTGGTGTAAAATTCCTACTAATAATTGTCTATGATGGAGGTACCAGTGTTTCCCTTCAAGAATTACTTTGCAGTTTTATAAAAATCTATTTTATTAATTGCTTTTCTTTTTACATCAGAAATTTTTGAAGACCCCACCCCTTGTAGATTAATTAACTCCTCTCTTATATCAAAATCAGTTATACAATCAATAGAACGACCACATCAGGTAATTTATGCAACAATCTATCCCTGTGATATTCCATTTCTCCACCAAGACAAAAGAAGCATGCTTTATTAACTACTTTTCATTTCAGAGACATACAAAACCTCTAGGTTAGAAGTAAATGAAGAGGCCATTCAGTTCAAGTCAAAGATGAAAAGGATTTCACTGTAGAATGTTATTGATTATGGCACACTATGATCTTCTAAGAACAAAATTTGTGAGACATTCAAAGATAAATGAGAAGATCTGGGGTTCATACAAGTGGACTGAATCATTATTACTTTTCTTTCCCTACTTGATTCTGGTTAAGTGAGTATAGAGGGAGAACTAGTAGGGGTGGGGATGGTATAAAAGTGTGGGATGAAGGAAAATATACAATTAACAATAGTTTTCATGAATGTGATTTGAACTGAATCAAGAAATACACACTGAAAAAATAATATCCACACAGTTAAAATGAAAGGTTTGAGCAAAAACTATAATTTTTCAGGAGAATTCTAAAAAGAAGGGATAGCAATGTAAAAAATAGACATGGTTTAAAGATACAAACAGAGAAACTACAAATGCTCAGAGCTTAGGTAGATTTTCAATATATTAATAGCATTACATATACACACACTCATAAACATACACATACACACACACTACTTTATCATATAATTACTTAATGGATAATCAATTAAAGTATAAGGAGAAATTGAGAACAAAACTAAAATAGTTGAGGACCTCAATATGCCCATTCAAATTAAAGCCAAAAGAAGATAAATAAGAAAGAAGTTAAGGGCTTGAATGCAATTTAAGAAAAGTTAGGAAAGATGGTTCTCTATTGATTACTTAATTGGAATACAAAGGTATACGCATGTATTTTAGTCGTATATGATACCTTTACAGAAACTGATCACAATCTAGGGTATAAAAATTTCATAAATGAATGCAGAAGATGAGAATTGTTTAGGACATCTAGTAATCAAAATGAAATGAAAAAACAAATTAATTACACTTAATGAAATCTTTCAAAGTATGATGGGGAATAAATACTACTAAACATAGGTCTGTCAAAGAACAAATCATAAAGAGGAATGTGATTTTCACCAAAAAAAAAAAAAAACAGACAACAATGAAACAAACATGGCAAATATTTTCAGATGAAACAAAAGCAGTCTTTAGAGGAAAATATGCTTCTTAATAATTTCATCAATGAAGAAAAAAATCAATGAATTGGGCATCACACACAATAGCACACAAGTAAAAACATAACTAAATGCAAATACACAAAAGATAGAAAAATCTGGAAGTGAAAGAAGAGATGTAAAAAAACCAAATTCAAAAATCCCTGTTGAATTAAAAAGTACAAGTAGATTTTAAAATCATTCAGCATTCTATTTTCCAGCATTTATTGCCTCTCTCTAAATAAACACATCAACTAAATAATGAAAAGGAAATATTTGAAATTAATATCAATCATCTAGCAAAGGAGATTTACATATTGGTTATGCATAAAAATATATGCCTCATTCTGTATTTTAAGGGTGTTGCCTCTCAGGCTTGAGATTAGTGTTATTTTATCTTCAGTCCTCCAGACTCATGTTTTATTATCTCACTGATTAAAAGTAAAACAATCTCAAATGGCTTTATTTTCTGGTAATGTTTTTAGCATATAATTTATTTTAATTCTGCTCATTTCACTCCATATCACTTCATAAAATTCTTTCCTGTTCCTTCTGAAACTGACAATTTCCCTATTAATCATGGGACAGTAAAATGCCATTTCATTCATGAACCATAATTTTTTTTTTTACTTATTATGCAACAGATAAGAACCCTCATTTTTCTGAGTGTTGAGTTACAAAGAAAGATGCTCTGTGTGTGTGTGCATGTGTGTGTGTGTGTATGTGTTACATATGGGTATTATAAGGAGCTTAAAATAATAAAATAGGTAAACTACTAGGAAATCAGATTTTTTTAAGAAAAAAGTCAATTGCCTCAATAAAATTAAAAATGAACAAATAAAAAGGTAACTAAGGAAATTATTAGGAATACTTTTCCCAATTTTGTGACAGAAAAATGTAGAGCAAAGAAAGCTGATGAATATTTACAGATATATAAAATAATCAGATTATTTAATTATGAAATAAATATAAATGATGTGTTCTCAGAAAACAAACATGAATAAACTATAAATAAACTTTCAAATGAAAATAAAGGGAACAGATGACAAGTTTTATAAGATATCAAAGGAATATTACAATTTTATATAAATCATATGCAAAATATGTAAAGATGACATGCTGCCAAATGCTTCCTATGAAACAGATCTAGTCCTGATACTTAAATTAGGGAGCATCAATGAGAAAAAAAGAAAAATATAGGCCAACCTCACTAATTAATATTGACGCAGAAATAATAAGTGTTATATTAAAAAGGAACCTATCAGAATGTATTAAAGAGTTTAAAGTCAACCTAATGACTGGATTATAATTATACCAGAAATAAATGGTTGTGTGAATATTATATTAAGAATCAATTTCATCATTAAAAATGTACATATGATAGACTACATTAATGGCAAAATAAGAACTATGTTTGTATTAATTTTGAATAAAAATTTTAAACAAAAGGCAACATTATTATATGTTAGCACTAAAATGTAGAGAAATCGTAGATCTTTACTGAACATGTTAAGCTGTATCTACTAAAACCAATATCTTGCAACATCGTTAGTGGCAAAACACTACAGTACTTTATTATAAGATCAAGGTAAAGGAAATGTGTTTTTTTATTTACTAATATTTAATTTAATTTCAGAAGTTATAATCATAGAAAAATAACAGAAAATATAATTGAGAGGTTTAGAATTAGTAAAGATGAAAGAAAGTTATTACTTTTTGCAGATGCTATAATAGTTTCTTTGAAAAAAACTGTAGCAATTCAAATAAAATTAAGAACAAAACAGTAACTTCAAAAATAGCAGACTATATGAAAAATAATCAGCATTTATTCCTTTTATAATGAAATGTAGCTGAAATATAAAGCACATTTCTATTCAAAATTTCTACAGAATAAATAAAACATGGAGATAATGGGAATGAGAGATGAATAACTGAGGAAACAAAGGTTTGATCTTCCAAGCATATCAATTTATTAAACAACACATGCCAATCACCTAACAAAGAGGGATTAGGACACTTTGTCAGCTTAGAGTTGGACCCCATTACAGGAAGAGACAGGCTTTTATACATTAAAAACAATGAAAGAAATCCAAGTAAGGAAACGTAACATTAGGTAATCTGATTTCTTATTGGATAAAAAATTGGAAACTTTCCATGCTGGGACAGGAAAAAAATATCAGATGCAATTCCCTAAATACAGAAAAGAAATTGTCACTTACCAAGTGTCTGTTAACAATAAAAATAACATGGAAACAATAACTGATTGCTCAGTAAGGGGTCAATTTTCAGATAACACATATGAGTTACTGGAGATGTACAATGTGTAAAAAAACACATTGCATTAATTTTGAAATCTAGGTCCTGGTTATGGGGGCCTAAAAAGCAGGTAGAGATGGACAAGTTTCCCAGCAACACAGGATTAGGTTCAAACATTGCCATAAAATTTCTCCCAATTTCCACAACTTAATAAAGTTTTCTCAAAGGCAGAAATGGGACTAGATCCATAAGTGAATAGAAATGCAAGTAAGCTAGCTCTTAGAAGCAAGTCAAAAGACATGAAGTCAGCCTATTCACTTAATTTCCACTATTAGCCATTAATTTCACCAGTTTTTCTTTTGGTTGGCAAAAGTTACCAAGAAAATGTTTTAGATTCCTATCTTATAACATGATCCAGTGAATTCCACCTAAATGAAAAATTTGAACTAAAAAAAATAGAAATGAAAATAAGCTGAAGTATTAATTTCAATTGTTGAAGGTAGGTATTTTGTTTTTAATTTAGTAAATGGAAGTAATTAAAAACATAGATATATTCAACTATATTAAAAAATAGATGGGTAGATGGAGCCAAGATGGTGGAGTAGAAAGACAGATATGGAGTCTCTCCCCACAGAGGTCATAAGGTACTCTCAACAAATTCTGGAGCAGTAGAAGTGGAGAACAACAGAGTGGAGGAGATTTCCAGCCCAGGATGACCTGAAAGGCCCATGGGAATGTCAGTTGCACTGGATACAGAGCGGAGTATGGAGCCCAGCCTTGGCGAATGGCTCGCAAAGAGCCCTCAGGGGCAGAATCTCCAGTCGCAGAATCCCCAGTTCCTGCAACAGCAGGTTCACAGAACCCTCAACGCACAGGTGCCAAAGGTCAGTAATGGGTTTTTTTAAGCTGGCCAGGAAAGGAGAAGGGCTTTACATAGCTCGGGTCCTAGGCAGCCACTACAGAGGCCACATTGGCAGGTGCAGCAGCTGGATACATTGTTGGAGCGTAAAAACCCTAAGAGCATTGAGGAACTTATTCTTAACTCGGCCCTGTGTGGAGGCCCTGGGGGAGATGTTCTTTGTCTCACACTGAATGGTGGCCCTGCCCATCCAGCTTATCTGAAAATCAGCGTCCAGGGCTGAAATGGTGGAACTGGAAGCCAGGTGGCTATGGTGAGGTAACTGCTAAGATTCTGGACATAAAAATCCCTCTCTATACCCAGGCCAGTACACACTTGACTGTGCCACTTTGGAGGAACTGAGATCTTACAGATTCCCAGAGTATACCCTACCCTTGACAAAGGACCCAAAAGTCAAGTAACTGGTTGGGAAAAATACCCAAAAGGGGGAAAAAATAACACTATAGAAGGTTACTTTCTTGGTGAACAGATATCTTCCCCTATCCTTTCTGATGAGGAAGAACAATGCTTACCATCAGAGAAAGACATAAAAGTTAAAGCTTCTGTATCCCAAACATCCAAAATAAATATTCAATGGACTCAGGCCATGGAAGAGCTCAAAAAGGAGTTTGAAAATCAAGTTAGACAGGTGGAGGAAAAACTGGGAAGAGAAATGAGAGAGATGCAAGAAAAGCATGAAAAGCAGGTCAACATCTTGCTAAAGGAGACCCAAAAAAATGCTGAAGAAAGTAACACCTTTAAAAATAGATTAACTCAAATGGCAAAAGAAGTTCAAAAAGTCAATGGGGAGAAGAATACTTTAAAAAGCAGAATTAGCCAAATGGAAAAGTAGGTTCAAAAGCTCACTGAAGAAAATAGTTCTTTAAAAATTAGAATGGAATAGATGGAGGCTAACGACTTTATGAGAAACCAAGAAATCACAAAACAAAAGAATGAAAAAAATGGAAGATAATGTGAAATATCTCATTGGAAAAACTACTGACCTGGAAAATGGATCCAGGAGAGACAATTTAAAAATTATGGGACTACCTGAAAGCCTTGATCAAAAAAAGAGCCTAGGCATCATCTTTCATGAAATTATCAAGGACATCTGCCCTGATATTGTAGAACCAGAGGTCAAAATAAATATTGAAAGAATCTACAGACACCCTTCTGAAAGAGATCCAAAAAGAGAAAATTCTAGGAACATTGTGGCGAAATTTCAGAGTTCTCTGGTCAAGGAGAAAATACTGCAAGCAGTTAGAAAAAAACAATTCTAGTACTGTGGAAATAAAATCAGGGTAACACAAGATCTAGCAGCTTCTACATTAAGGGATCAAAGGGCATGGAATATGATATTCCAGAAGTCAAAGGAACTAGGACTAAAACCAAGAATCACCTACCCAGCAAAACTGAGTATAATAATTCCAGGGGGAAAATGGTCTTTCAATGAAATCAAGGACTTTCAAGCATTCTTGATGAAAAAGCCAGAGCTGAAAATAAAATTTGACTTTCAAACACAAGAATGAAGGGAAGCATGAAAAGATAAAGAGCAAAGAGAAGTCATAAAGGACTTATTAAAGTTGAGCTGTTTACATTCCCACATGGAAAGACAATATTTGTAACTCTTGATTTTCTGGATATTTGGTGGGATTAAACACACACACACACACACAGAAAGAGAGAAACAGAGAGCACAGGGTGAATTGAATAGGATGGGATCAATCTTAAAATAATGAAAATAAGCAGCGAAAAAGAAGTATATTGGGAGGAGAAAGGGAGAAATGGAATGGGGCAAATTATCTCTCATAAAAGAAGCAAGTAAAAGACTTTTCAGTGGAGAGAAAAAGGGGAGAGGTGAGAGAAAAAAACATGAAGCTTACTCTCATCACATTCGACTAAAGGAAGAAATAAAATGCACACTCATTTTGCTATGAAAACCTATCTTACAATACAGGTTAGTGGGGGAGAAGGGAATAAACAGAGTAGGGTGGGATGATGGAAGGGAGGGCAATGGGAGGAGGTAGCAATTTGAAGTCAACACTCCTGGGGAGGGACAGGATCAAAAGAGAGAATAGAATCAATGGGGTGTAGGATAGGATGGAGGGAAATATAGTTAGTCTTTCGCAACATGACTATTATGGAAGTCATTTGCAAAAAAAAAAAATTGAATTGCTTACCTTCCCAAAGGGAATGGGTGGGGAGGGAGGGATGAAGAGATGTTGGAACTCAAAGTTTTAGGAACAGCTGTTGAGCATTGTTCTTGCAACTATGAAATAAGAAATATAGGTAATGCACTACTATTGTGCTATATCTTGCCCTACAGGACAAAAAAGAAGATGGGGATAAGGGAAGGGAAGGATGTTAGAAGGGAAGGCAGATTGGTGATAGGCGCAATTAGAATGCTCGGCATTTTGGGGTGGGGGGAGGGGATAAATGAGGAGAAAATTTGGAACCCAAAATTTTTTGAAAATGAATGTTGAAAACTTAAATAAATACATTTAAATACAAAAGAAAAATGGATGAATGACACACACATGCACATAGATATATATGTATATAATTGGAAGAAAATAGATTGAGGGGATATTTATTTCAAAAGTGACAGGAATACTGGGTCTGAAATGTTTTCTCTCTTCACCTCTGCCCCTAGGAATCTGTGATTTCCTTCAAGACTTAATTTGGACAGCTCTTAGATCAGTTTTGTTTTTCCTAGTCCTCCTGGACAAAGTGTTTTTCTCTCCCCCAAAGATTACCATGTGTAATCCTGGTTTAGAGTGAAAGTCAATGGTTACTGTTTCTGGTGGAAACAACAACTCTGAGATTCCTAGCCCTCCCAATTTGATTTATTTATTTTTTCTTTTCTATTTAAAAGCACAATCCCCTGAGTATTTTTTAAAGAGGCCTAGTCACTGAACAGGCATTATCTCACTTTAAGTGAGTACCTGAAAAGATTTTGCCCTAAAAGACCATTTAGTATCTGACAACTGGCCCCCACTGATGAATCAGTTATTGTTTCCATGTTCCTTGGATTGTTTAAAGATATAATACCTTTTCTGAATCTAGGAAATTGTAACTTTGTTCTCTTTCTCCCAGATTGGAAGTTCTCTAATCTTTCATCCAATTAGCAATCATATTACTTAATGTTGCATTAATTCCTTTTAAAAAATAAGCCTCATTTGATTAATTGCTTTTAATGTATAAAGGTCTGCCTCCCCTTATATTGGGGTCCAAATGAGGAAGAAGTCTGATCCCTCTTTGTTAGGCAATTGAGATGCATTGCTTAATAAAACATTATGCTTGGAAGATCAAACCTTTGTTTCCTCAGTCATTCATTTCTGATCTGTCACAGAACCCTCTTACCAAGACACACAGAGGAATTAAATTGCTTTAAGTAACATTTTAGACAAATAAAGTTAAATAATTATTGAAGACATAATTGGGCAAATTATTGGGCAGCATTATATAACAAAAATGACACTTTTACCTAAATTGATTTTATAGATTCAAATATGTACCATTCAAGTCTCCAAAGAATTACTTTATAAACTAGACAAAATTTTATATGGAGGGGGAAAACAAACTTGCATCTCAGGGGAAATAATAAAACCTTATGAGAAGGGAAATAATAAAAACTTGTACCTAACTGTAAGAGATTTCAACTTCTAATGCAAAGCAATTGTTAACTCTGGAAACAAAGGACCAAAGAGTCACAGACGTTTTACAACTGCTGTTAACTCTAAAAATACTAAAGATCTCATACAGGTTATCATAACCACAGTTAACTGTGAAAAACAAAATAAAACAAAACCAAAGAGTTAATAGTGGTCATAAGCAAAAAGCTTTCTTTATTCTGTGGGAAAAAGGAACTTAGACACATGTGCCCATATCTCCTCTACAAGGAAACTCAAGGCAATGAGGCTAAACTTTGATGAGAGTGTGTGTGTATATGTATGCACATGCACACACGCCTGTATATTTATATATAAATGTGTATGTGTGTATGTATAAATGTGTGTAGGTATATGTATGCGTGTATATAGAGAATGTGTATGTATAGAAGTGCTTGTATAGATATGTATGGAAAGGGACATAGATATCAATAGATATAGATATCAAGATGTACATACAGTGGTGGCTAGACAAAGAATCCAATAGTATGGCGTAGCAACAGTGGTGAGGCATAATAGCAACACCGAGGCAAGGTTGCCTAGGGACAAAAGCTTTATTTATAGAAAAGTTTCATGCTTGGGCCTGTTGATGTTTTCCTGAGCTCAGGGACCTTCAGTTCTGTTACTTAATTACATCAGAGTTCATCTGCAGAAAGTTGTTATGACAAGCTCAGAGCATAGTTGCTTGCTCAGCCTTAAGCTCTACAAACAGTGTCGCCTAACAGTACATAGAGAGGGGGATGATCTAGGTTTGAGGATTTTCACATAACAGACATCAACATCATTTGGTTTCTATGAAAATATTTGGTCTGCTTTCCCAACTTCATTCCTGATTATTCTCTTTTTCACCCTTTCCCATAAACTTTCTCACCCATTAAGACAAGGCTATCCCTATCCCCTGGAAGATAATATCCCCCCTCCTTCCGTTGAACTTCTTCCCAGAATGTCATTTTCAGACATATATAAGGCTACTTGTGCTTTCCCCAAAACTATGTACATTAAAGAAAAATAGATAATAGATGGAACTGAATTTCAGAAGGAAGGCATGAGCAGTGGGGCAACTGGGAAAAGGCTCCAGTGGGAGATGAGATTTTACCTGAGTCTGGGAGGAATACAGGAAAGTTAAGAAGTTTACGTGAGAGGAGAAAAAACTAGACATATGGGTGACAGTACAGAAGATCTTACTAGGGAGATGAAATGTCATATGTAAGGAAAAATAACCCTGGATTGGAAGTGGGATGCAGAGTATAGAAAGGAATAAAATATTAAGAAGAATGAAAAGACTGAGTTTTTAAAGGACTTTAGACACACAGGACTTTGCATTGATCCTGGGCTCACTGGAAGATACAAGGCTATGGGGGTGGTGTGGAAAATATGTTAAAAATATCACTTTGGCAGTTTCATGGAAGATTCATTGGAGTGAAGAGAAATTTGGGTCAGGAAAACAAATTAGGAAACTGATATGATTGACCAGGGTGGTGGTAATGAATATTTGTAGCAAGGTAGTGGTTGAATAATTAGAATGAAGGAATTAGAAATGACAAGATTTAAAAGGATTAAATACATAGTGAAAGTGAGGAATCAACATCATATGGAGGTTTGAAATCTGAGAGAGTGGAAGATGGTAGTATGAGGTGGTTTTTAGAGAAAAGGTATTCCTGTTTTGAAGTGAGAGACAGAGAGAGACAGAGACAGGGAGACAGGAGACAGAGAGAGAACTTGAGAGGAAATGAGGAAAGATAAGTCTTCCAAGGATCCAGGTCTCCAGGGTTTTACCTTAATGGAATGTAAGCACCTCCAGGCAAGCTCCACTGAATAAACAAATAGTAGGCCTTGGGGGAAGCTCTACAGAGAAGTAGACTAGGCCATAAAAATTTTCACCTAACAAAGATATAAGATGACTGAAGGATGAGGGAAGAATTTTAGAAGGGTTGTAGATTAAGATTTAGGAGGGTAGGAGAGACAATAAGGGAAGAACTCTTAGAGGAATGGGCAGAAAAAATGGAATCTGAGGGTAAGAAGAGAGGATAAGGAAATAAGGATAAGGTAAAAAGAGTCTGAGAAAGACAATAATGAGGCAAAATAAGATTGAGGGAAATTCATGTATAGTGAATTCTTGAATGTGATTGACATGACTCACCCAAAAACCAAAAAGTGACAACAAAATGGATTAAAAATCAAGACCAACAACAGATTGTTTAAAAAAAACACACATTTAAAAAATGGAGATACACACAGTTAAAATTGAGTATGGGGGTAGAATTTTTGATGCTTCAACTGATGCAAAAAGGTCAAAGGTAGTAGCCATCTTGATCACTGGCAAAGTTAAGACTAAAATAGATTTAATAAAAAGAATAAACTAATATATGCATTTTGATAAAAGGCACCATATAAAATGAAGCAATATCAATACTAAACATATATACCAAATATTACAAAATCTAAATTTTTAAAAGTCAAATGTAGAGATAGGTAACAGTACTATAATGATGGAGTACTTTAATCTTTGCTTCACAAAATTAGATAAATCCAACCTAAAAAAACTAAAAAGAAATAAAAAGAACTTAATGTAATATTAGATAAGCCTGATTTGATAGAGATCTGGAGAGAAATGAATGGGAAAAGAAAGGAATATACTTTTTTCTCAGTGGTTCATGGTACCTTTATAAAGATTGGCACAATGTTAGAATACAAATATTTTATAGTTAAAAGTGGAAATATTAAAAGTATCCTTTTCAGATCACAAGGCAATAAAATATATTTAATAAGGGATCATAAAAACATAGATTAAAACCTATTGTTGAGATCAGGAAGTTAATGTCATGATTTAAAACTGGATTTAAGTGAGAGAGGGCTGTGCAATATCATTGAAGATTAAGCAACATAATCTTAAAGAATGAGTAGATTAAAAATCAAATCATAGAAACAATCAACAATGTCATTGAAGAGAATGACAATGATGAGGCAACAGACCAAAATCTATGGGATACTGCAAAAGCAATAATCAGAGATAAATTTACATCTCTAAATATTTATATCAATAAAATTCAGAAAAAACAGGCTAATGAATTGTGTATGCAATAAAAAAATTAGAAAAGGAACAAACTAAAAATCTCCAATTAAACAATATATTAAACCCTAAAAATTAAAGGTGAGATAAATAAAACTCAGTGAAAAAAGCAAGGAAATAATAAATAAAGAGTTGGTTTTATGGAGAAATAAACAATACCATAGATAAAGCATAAGTTAACTTGATTTTAGAAAAAAAATATAAGAAAACCAAATCACAAGTATTAAAAATGAGAAGGGTACATATACCACTAGCAAAGATTAAATTAAAGTGATTATAAGGAGTAAGTTTTCCCAATAATAAGATATTAAACAATTTAAGTGAAATGGAAGAATATTTACAAAAGTATGTTGCCCAGGTTAGAAGAAGAGGAGAAAATAGAATATCTAAGTAGACCCATTTTAGAAAAATGAATTAGCATTTCCCAATTGATAAATGGTCAAAGGAGATGAACAGTTTTCAGATGAAGAAATCAAAGATTTCTATAGGCATATGAAGAAGTGTTCTAAATTGCTTTCTTTGGGGGAAATGAAAATTAATAGAATTCTGAGGTATTACCTCACACATATCAGATTGGGTATTAGGACAGAAAAGGAAAATGATAAATACTGGAGAAGTTGTGGAAAAATTGGGACACTAATGCACTGTTGGTAGAGTTGTGAACTGATCCAACCATTCAGAAGAGCAATTTGGAACTATGTCCAAAAGGCAATGAAGCAGTGCATATCTTTTGATGCTGCTATATCACTACTAGGTTTGTATTCCAAAGAGATCATTAAAAAGGGAAAAGAACCTACTTGCGCAAAAATTTTTATAGCAGTCCTTTTTATGGTGACAAAAGGTTGGAAATTGATGGGATGTCCATCAATTGGGGAATGACTGAATAAAACTTTGGTATATGAATGTAAGGAAAACTGTTATGCTATAAGAAATAATGGACAGGCAAATTTGAGAAAAAAAAAAACCTGGAATGATTTGTATATACTGATGCAAAATAAAATAAGTAGAACCAGGAAAACATTGTACACAGTATCAGCAACATCTACGATGACCAACTATGAATGACTCAGCTTCTCTCAGCAACACAGTGATCCCATATAAATAATACAAAGGACTCACAGAGGAAAAGGCTATCCATATTCAGACAAAGAACTGATGGACTATGAATGCAGATTGAAGCATATTTTGTTAACTTGATTTATTCTTTCTCAGGGTGTATTTTTTTCTTTTGAGCTGTTTCTTTTTCCACAACTGTGACAAATAAGGTGATATTTTCAAATGACGGCACATGTATAAATTATATCAAAGTGCCTACCTTTTTTAGAAGATGGGAGTGGAGGAAGAGAGAGAAAAAAACTTGGAACTCAAAACCATGTTAAAATAAATGTTAAAAATTTTCTTGACATGTAAAATGATTGAAGGAGGAAGTAACAAATATTGGAAAGGATATGGAAAAATAGGGACAATAATTTACTGTTAGTGGAACTGTGAACTGATCTAACATTTGGGAGAAAAATCTGGAATTTTGCCCCCCAAGTTAATAAACTACCAATACTCTTTGACTCAGCAGTATCACTATTCATTTGTTTCCCAATATAATTACCAAAATGGAAAAAGAAAACCTATATGTCATATTTGTAGGAACTTTCTTTGTGGTAAGAAAGAAAAGGAAATTGTGGGGATTCCCTTCAATTGGGGAATGGCTAAAGAGTTGTGGTATATGATTTTGATGGAATACTACCATGCTAGGAAATGATGAGCTCAATGATCCTAGAAAAACATAGATAGACTTGCATGAAATAATGAAGAATAAAATTAACAGAACCAAGAGAACATTGTATACAATTACAATATAGTTTTAAGAACAACTTTGACTAACTCATTGTGACTATTCCGAAATTAACTACAAAGGACTTTTGAAGGAAGACTCTATATGCATGCAGAGGAAAAAAATATAGAGAGAGAATGGTTTCACACACCATGCACACTTTTTTTCCTATTCTACTATGTTCTAGAAATGCTTGTTTTATTTCTTAAGAATTTTTCTAAAGAGAGAGAAAAAAATTGCGTTTTCTTAACAATCTATGACATGTACTATTTTAAAAAGATCATATTCTCCAGATAATACAGGATAAGATATGGGTAGGGAGAATGTTATTTTGTGCTCATGCAATATTAAAGAACCTAGAAGGCAGATTCCAGTGCAATGGGTAGATTCACTATGGAAAATTTATAGTAGGACATGTACAAGAAAATACAGAGAAAAGGAATGAACTGGTTGCCATCTGCTCTGATGGAAGAAAATATATATTATTAATGAGATCATAGATTCATTGGAGCAGCAAAATAAGAGCTTCAGAACATTGAAATTTCTATTAGCAAAATATTATGACTAAATATAATACAAAAATACCATCATAATATTATTTTGACATCTACATTTTCAGCCTGTATTCTCCTTCCTGTCATTGATTTAATTTATGCTATGTTCATAATACTTATTTTTATACATTGTGTGCATACTTATTTGTACCCATGTCTGGAGGATATCTTTTTTGCATGTATTTTGTATATACTTCCATAAAATCTTTTTATATCCCATAATGGAAAATAAATTCCCAGAGGAAAGGAACTGTTTCATTTTTCCCCATTATTACTTCAAGTCTAACATAATATTCAGCATATAGATATCATTTAACATCTTTATAGAATGACTATAGTAGATGAAAAATGAAAGATTAATTCAATTATACAATAAAGCAAAATATCATACAGCACTATTCAGGCAGAAATAACCACAGATATCCTGCTTCCATTAAGGTTATATTCTACCACCTTTATCCAAGAAAGAGATCTTTCCCATTCAAAAACTGTCAAAGATCCTATAAAGACCCTGAGTTGATCTTCCAGTATATTTCTCTTGATCAGGCATTGGAGATAAGGGATACAGTCTTTACATTCTTCTATGATTCCCTTCTTAATCACATCTTCCATAATATTTGATATGAAGAAATAGTTATTGGAATTTAAAATCTTATGCTCTCTTGTTACATGGTAGATAGAGGCCTACATGCATTGTCAAGAAAGGTTTAGGTTCCAATTTTGATTCACCCATTTAGAACATTGGTGATGGATGAATTCACTGATCCCATCTCAGCCTTAGTTTTTTTTTTTTCATTTGTAAAAGGAAGATGATACTAGTCTTATCTAATAGAACTTATATAGGAATCAAATGAAATAATGTATTTAATTTATTAAATCAATCTCTGTCAGTTTCACTTTTCATCATCATCTCTACTATTGTATCCTAGAAAGCACTGAGGTTTAATAGATTGGGCTAGAAAAATACTGAAATCCCCTCCAAATCTGAGAACTATTATTTTATAATATGATACTCTTTCAATGGAGAAAAAAAATCTGAGATCTAATTAAGAATTTCAGGAATACATCTAACTTTCTCACTTGTGAGGATATGGGGAGAAGGTTTTCTGAGCAAGGGGGAAGAAAATGGATTTATCTTTAACTTTCTTGCTTTACATTTGAATGGAAGAAGGCACCTCCAAATATCTAATGATTTTTCAATTTCAGTAGTTACGTTACTCTGACACAGATTTACTTGTAAATTAATTTTGTAGATATCTCCAATGACTTATTATTGTACTTTTATTTCTGGGTCCCTGGTGAAATTCTGTCTTTCTCATAGATACTCTGATAAAAGAAATATAGCTCTCTTTCTGTTTCAGATCAGTCACCTAAACTCTGATTATTATGACTCCCTGGGATTTTGCCATCAGAATTTCCCTGAACTACACGTTTTTTCCCTTCCTGGCACACAACCCAGTTTCAAAGCAGGTTCCTCTGCATCTTGATTCACCTAATCTTTCTTTTCTCTGACCTAGATTTTTTTTCTGAAGCTTCAAGTTTCTCCACATTATTGTTCCCCTGCGTTATCTCAAATCTACCAGGGTACTGGGGAGCCCATATACATGTTTCAAGTTCCCTGGTTTTCTCAGAACAAATATTGACGTAGATTAACATAACTGTATCAAATTTATTATTTTCCTAGTCCTAGGCAGAACAATTTTATGCTTATAATTCTGGTATGGTTTTTTTAAAGGAATTCTTATGTATCAAAAAATTTGAAAGACAGCCTATCAGAGGACAATGTTGCCTAGTGGCAGGAGACCAAAGTGATCTTATATTTATTGGACATTTGGGAATCTTCAAGACATGCTAATATTTGAACAACTGAAAAGCATAGGTCTTTGCTCCTTACAACTCAAAAGATTTAAATTAAATCATGGTTTCAGAACTTCTTAAATTTGTGATTTAGGGCAAATCTTGGGCTCTCCCTGAGCCTCAATTGTCTCATTTTTAAAATGAGTTCAATGGTACTTTTAATGTATTTCTCTATCCAGCAGATATGAGTGGATAAGTTAATTTTTAGCTTTGGAATGTTGTGTGAATTCCATGGACAATGGGTGAATTTTTCTTATCCTGAGTCCTCAATGCTTTAATGAAAATTTTTTGTCAAAGTAGTCAAAGTTAAGATCACCTAGTTAAGAACATATAAGTGACAGAGTTCATGTACTTGAAAAATTACTGTTTTAATGTCCCCCAACTTTCCCTTAAGAAAATATTTATTATTTTTTGCACAATAGACTTATAGGTTATGCCATAGATAAAATGCAAGACTTGGAATTAGGAAGATGAGCTTTCAAATTCTTCTTCAGACACTCCCTAGCTTCTTTTCTGGGCAAATCACAACTTTTCTCAACCTCAGTTTCTTTATCTGGAAAACAGAGACAATTTTAACACCTTCTTCATACACAGGCATTGTTCTGAGGATAAAATGACAAAATTCTTTACAAAAATTCAAAACATTTGTGAGTAAATGTTACTCATGATTATATTATCCTATTATTCAAAAAATGATTAGAGTTAAAATTCATGAAATATTACAGTATCTGAAGAATTGGAGGTAAGAATCACTAAAATAGAAAAAGTGAAGTATATGAAAAGCATATTGGAATACACAGGAAGTACATGGAAGAGAGTACTCAAAAACATGAATAGAGAAATATATGTCTGAAAAAAAAGGAAAGATGGGAAGATCATCTGATGAAAGAGAAGGATAACTAGATGAATAGTTTGCATATTTTTTAATTATCCACACAGTATAGAGGTCAGCAGAGACACACACTTTCCAGTATTTCAAATCTTAGTACCTCTTGGAGATATAATAGATCATCTCCAAATTTCTAATAAATATAAGACCACTTTGCAGACTCTAATGTCCTATGTAAAGGAAACTTTTGTGTGTACATGTGACTTCCTAATATTATAGATATGCCCATAATGGATGCATAATGCATCCCAGTCATACTTGCCCATTCTTTCAATGTCTTCTGGCAAATCCTTCCTCCTTAAAAGATTCATCCATGCTGGATACCCTTCCCTAGTCTAAGAATCATGGTCATTAGTTCATTAATCCCTAAACTATCAATGGGGAGGTTAGGAAAAATCTAAGAATTTTCATGGGATAATTAATCTTTCATTTCATTATTATTTAACTAAGGAAATTTAAGATTTCCTTCTCTTACATAAAACCATCATTCTGAATAGAGGTTCATAATTTTTCCCCAGAATGTCAGAGGGGTCCATCACACACACATACACACACACACACACGCACGCACACACACACACACATATCCAGGTTAAAAATACCTTTCCTAAAACTATAGCCCTTTTGAAAAATTTTTATCTCATTTAGGAAGCTGCTTATTATGTGAGGATTGAAGAATTAATGAAAAATTATTTCAAAAGTACTTAATATTTGCCTCAACTATGCTAAGCTCTAAGGAAACTAATAGAAAAAGCAAGATATTCCTTACTTTTAAGGAGTTTGTACTCTATCAAAAAACAGATAGAAAAGATAGGAAGACCAGGATTGCAATGACAGACTAAATGATAAGGCCCAGGGTTTATGTCCATCAGCTCACCTAATGATAGAGCTCCAGATTCTGGAAAGTACAGAAATAGGGCAGATTTTAGGCCTTCCTGATCTTCAATCTCACCAATAGAAACAACCAAGTCATGTGAGCAGTCCTGTTATTCTTCTTGTTTGGTTATTTCATGGAGCCTAAGTGACATGAGGGTTAAGGAAGGAATGTGAAGAGAAAACAAATGAGAAAGGTATCCCTGGTGCCAAATATGGGTTCTGGCATCATAGAAGTTAGAGAAGGAAATGAAGGAAGGCAAAGAGGAAGGGTATCCCCAGTAACTCTTTCTGAGCTACTTCAAAATCTTGACAATGTATACAAAATGCCATTCACAAACAAAAGTACCTGGGGACATCACCATCTTTAAGGAATTCTTCTTCCTCTTGAACTTTGTTTTAGACATCTTACATAATACTAACAAATACCTTTAGCAAACATGTCTTCCTGCTTTACTGCTCCCTGGATATTAACTATCATACAGTTACAAAACAAAAGGTTTTCTCTTGTATCTTTCAAAGAAACTTCTGACATTTTCAAATATGCATTGTAAATACCTTGTTGGAAAAGAGTCTTTAAGGTAACATTTTGTTATCTCAGTAAAATTGTTTTTCTCTGCCGTTGTCAACAAATAGTAACAGAGTAGAACTTTGCATTCATTTTTGTTTTCTTTTCATTTCATGTTCCTAGAGGTGCAGAGTAATGCAGAATATCATCCTTAAAAGACTGTTTCTTGGCTAAGTGATTGCTCCCTTCTCATACAATTGATTTTAAAGGATGGCCTCAGTTTTTGTATTCAGATAATTCTTAGAATGAGCATAGATTTCTGGACTTGGGACTCAGAAAATTGAGTTTGAAACTTATCTTAAAAACTTACTAGCTACATGACCCTGGGAAAATAATTAAACCTCTGTTTGCCTTATGAAAAGTTTTCTTTTCATAAACGGAAAAAGTAATAGCATCTACTTCCCAGAGCTGTGGCAAATATAAAATGAATATTTGTAAAGTGCTTTGCAAACCTTAAGGCATTATAATAGATACCATTGTCATAAAAGGAGACTATAATTATAATGATGCGTTTCCACGTTATTAGTACTTTCCATAATTTCCATGTACTTATTTTATATAAATTTTTACTTACATGTTTATTTTGTATAATTTTTATGTAAATGCCTCCTATTAGAGAATGTAAGGACCTTGAGGACAAGGACAGTGTAATTTTAGTCTTTATTATTTCAGTGTTTCGCACACACAGTAGGATCTCTTTGTAATTTGATTACTATTTCTGATGATCTTGACATAAAGTTAGTGTTTAAACAGTTGTCCAAAATATTTTTCATCCATTAATACAATTGTTAATGTCGGAACTGAGCACAGACTTTGTTTTCTTGAATGCCAGAGACAATTTCTGAAGCAGCAATAGAAAAAAAAGAGTAGATGCTACACTCTTAATTCCACAAACATTTACTCAGTATACCAAAACCACTGCAGCTTTAAGCATAAACTCATCTTCATAACATGGCACATTTGTCTCCAGCTTGAAACTTAGTATAAATAACTTTAATTCTACATTTTAAAATATCCACATGCCAAACGGGACTGCCAGTAAGACTTTAGCAGTTCAGTGTGATTAACTAAAGCTCTCTGGCCATTTTCTGAGAATGATTGAATGCCAATACTTTGTATTTAGGCAGTGCCTTTTCCCCATAGCATTTAAAAGCTCCGCTTATATTTAGAGTAAATCTAAACATGAAAAATCTATGAAGCCAAAGAAAAAATTTCACTGAGTTTCCTAAGTGTTCAGATTTTCATTTATGTATTTATTTTTATTCAAAGCTAAGTTGTCAAAGCTTAAGTTGCGCTTGGTGAACTACTGTGTACATCTATGGTGGAATGTTGATGGTTTTGTTGCAGGACCATTGAATATTCAAGGTAGGCTTTTCTTCTTGTTTCCAGTCCTGTGTTTTGTGGTATTCCACTGGTCTCACAGTACAGACCTGCCCAACATGACACAAGTACTTATGCTCCCTTGCCCAGCCCTGGATCAATATCCCTTCTTATCCTGCAATTTCTATAATCGTCTTCTTTTTCCAGCAGTAACTGACCCACAAAATTACTAGTAATTCCATGTATTTTGAAATTAAGGGGAATGACCACAACTTGGAAACTGCTCCTACTGCCACAAATCATATTCTAGATGTTTACATGCATTTTTGCCTGCTCCTGATTGTTGGAAGGTCTAATGGCATGGGCCAAACTCTCAGAGGGAAAGGGCTAACTATATTTCAGCTCCTGTGGCTGAACCTGAGTGAGGAAAATCGAACTCTGTAGACTGACCATGATGAAAGGACCCCAAGGTCAATGCAAACTGAAAATTAGCTCCTTCCTGGCCTATCTCTTCCTTCCCCTACTCCTAGTGGTCTTTTCAACAGCTGACTGAGTATTTATGCCCTAACCTATTGGATTATCATTTCCTGGGGTGTTTTATTCCTCGGTTGTCTCCCTGATTTCTTTTATTCCTCACCCTCATGTACATAGGCAATTGAATTGCTAATTATAACTTTTATAAGCAATAGTACAATAACACAACCTACAACATCTGGAAGTCCTTAATCTCAAATATGGCTAGTAGTTTTCCATCTGGTTGTACTGAGTAGACCTAACATTACATAGATTTTTACCTAATGTATGATTTTGTTTAACCTTTAGGTTTTGGGGCATGAGACAATTTTATCTATCTCTCTCTAATGAGCTACTTACTTTATGTGGTCTCCACTGATTCCCTCCACATGTAATGGTCTTCCTTTTCTCAAATTTTTTTAGAGAATACTTACATTTGGCTATTTTTCTTTGGCTCTTATAAAAACATATCACTTTTTACATCAATTTGTATCTTCATATCAATTCTTAAACAGATTTAGTGTACAGATCATGTGAAATGAATTTTTGTACCCTGCTGGATCCAAGTATTATTTTTATTTTCACACAATAGGTGATAGATGTTTGTTGAACAAATGAATGAACTAAAATTCTACTGCTCTGAATAAATGAAACTTGCTTCAGAATACGCTTTTCTATGTAGATAACTGCTTTCATGTGTGAAATTTGACTTATGAACTATTTTAAATTTTTTTCCCATTTATTTTATCTTCAGATGAGCTAGGAGAATTATTAGCACATATATTATTTTGAGGAATCTCCCTTCAATAATGCAGATAACAAACTTCAACCAAATTAATGGATGATCTTTGAGAACTGCTAGTCTGAAAAATTCATGACTCTTTAGGTGACCTGATGATGCGTCTATCTAAGCTTAATTCACTTGTTCCTCAGACACCAAATATATAATCCATCACCAGGAGCATGGACTTTGACTTAGATATCCCAACTAAGTAGTAGCTGACCCTGCTAACATAGTAATCAAAAGTTACCATACTGTGATGAGTATTCAGATTAGCATTTAAGTGGAGGGTAAAATAAATGAGAATGTTTTAATCTCCATTTTTATAGGCAGTTATAAGTAGGTACAACAGCATAGCTTATTCTAACATTATATTTTCTCTTAGTTAAGAGGTATGAATGTACAACTCAGAAGAGATCAGACCTTAAACTTAGTTCTTTAATACATGGATAAGTAATATTTTTTCTAAATTTGTTTTATATTATAAATGATGTTCTCCACACACACACCCCAAAAAACACACCATGAATTCCTATCCCTCTTAAAACTTATCATTACTTTATAGGCTTTCAATGACAGTTACCCCCATGATCACAACATAATTAAATCCTTCATTCTTTTGGGCTGCCCGTCATGGTGTGGATAGAATTTTCAGTTCTCAAAGACATTCAGTGGAATGTGATGTGGGACAGTTACTACCAGGGCAACAAAATTGCAAATATCATCCCAGAAAGAGACCAGTCTGTTTTGTGAGGAGCAGCCTGGCTAAATACAAAGAGGTTCATCATTAGTAAGTAGGCTTATCACTTTGTGATAGATTCTTTGGCCATGGGATAACATGACACTAAAGCAAATACAAAATGGTCCTGATTCCTCAGTACCTCTTACAATTCCACAATGACAGTGACAGAAAAGTTAGTAGAAGCTGCCTTAGCATCCAATTTTAAAATCACATATTAACTTTAACATAGTAGTTGGTTCACTTGGTGCGATATCTTTATTCATTGACAAGGGAAGAAAATATATGGAAGAAATAAGTTGTATCAATCTTTACATTCTCTATTCATGATCACATTAATAGGCCAAGAAGTGAATGAATTTCTGTATAAAACAGAAAATGAAGGGAAGTTTAACCTAAGTGAAAAAGTAGCTCATAAGTTCTCACAGGAGAAACCGAAAATGGAGGTAGTGATGTTGATTTTATTGTCTCTAAACCTAACAAGAAACATAATTTCATGGAAAATTTGGTCAATGTGTCGCAATGTTTATGAGAAGTACTTTTTAAAAATTCTACCATAAAATCCAATTATTGTTGCTTATTAACTCAAAGTTGTTGCAAGAAGACTATGAAGTAGAAAAATATATGAATATATTGAGAAAAATTCTCATAGGATATTCAGTTATTCAAAGATAATAATTGCCGAAGGTCAGAGTTGAACTCAGTTCAAGCACCTGGTTGTTGATGTGTACAAAGTTCTCCTGGTTCTGCTCCTTTTGCTCAGCATCAGATCATATAAGTATTTCCAGGCCTCTATGACATTTTCTTGCTCATCATTTCTTAGGATGCAATAGTATTCCATTACATTCATATACCATAATTTATTCAGCCATTCCCCAATTGATGGGCATCCCCTTGATTTCCAGTTTTTGGCCAGCACAAAGAGTGCTGCTATAAATATTTTTGTACATGTGGGACCCTTTCCCATTCTTATAATCTCTTGGGGATACAGTCCTAGATGCAATATTTCTGGGTCAAAGGGTATGCATATTTTTGTATCCCTTTGGGCATAGTTCCAAATTACTCTCAAGAATGGTTGGATCAGCTCAAAGCTCCACCAATGACGAATTAGCGTTCCAACTCTCCCAAATCTTCTCCGACATTTATCATCTTCCTGTTCTATCATGTTAGTCTGATAAGTGTAGTGTGGTATCTTAGAGTTATTTTGATTTGCATCTCTCTAATCAATAGTGATTTAGAGCATTTTTTCATATGACTATAGATATCTTCAATTTCTTCCTCTGAAAACTGCCTGTTCATATCCTTTGACCCTTTATCAATTGGGAAATGACTTCTATTCTTGTATATTTGACTCATTTCTCTATATATTTTAGAATTGAGGCCTTTATCACAGACACTAGTTGCAAAAATTCTTTTCTATTTTTCTGCTTCCCTCCTAATCTTGGTTGCATGGATTTGGTTGTGAAAAAACTTTCCAGTTTAATATAATCAAAATTATCTGTTTTGCAATTCATAATGCTTTTTATCTCTTCTTTGGCCAAAAATTCTTCCTTTCTCTATAAATCTGATAAATACACTATTCTGTGCTCCACTGATTTGTTTATATTATCACTCTTTATACCTAGATCATGTACCTATTTGAACTTTGTTCTTGTGTATGGCATCAGGCATTGGTCTATGTCTAGTTTTTGCCACACTTTTATCCAGTTTTCCCAGCTATTTTTATCAAACAATAAGTTCTTATTCCAGAAGCTGGGTTTCTTGAGTTTATCAAACAAAAGATTGCTTTGTTTATTGGCTACTGCATCTTGAGTACCGAGCATGTTCCACTTGTCTACCATTCTGTTTCTTATTCAGTACCAAATGGCTTTGAAAATTGCTGTTTTATAATACAATTTGAGATCTGAAAGAGCTAGGCCACCTTCCCTAGCATTCCTTTTCATTACTTCTCTTGCTATTCTGGCCTTTTTTTCTCCAGATGAATATTGATATCACTTTTTCCAGCTTTAGAAAATAATTATCTGATAGTTTGATTGGTATGGCACTAAATAAGTAAATTAATTTAGGTAGAATTGTCATTTTTATTATATTGGCTCTGTCTATCCATGAGCAACAGAAGTTTTTCCATTTACTTAGATCTGAATTTATTTGTGGGAAAAGTGTCTTGTAATTGTGTTCATATAGTCCCTGAATTTGTTTTCACAGGTAGACTCCCAAATATTTTATACTATCTACCCTAGCTTTAAATGGGATTTCTCTTTCCATATCTTCTTGCTTTTGGACTTTGTTACTAATGAATAGAAATGCAGAAGATTTGGGTGGGTTTATTTTGTAACCAGCTAGTACCATAGCTATTTCTAGTACCATATTGAATTATAATGGTGACAATGGACATTCTTGTTTAACCCCTGCTCTTACTGGAAATGCAACTAACTTATCTTCATTGCATATAATGCTTGATGAAGATTTTAAGTAGGTACTACTTATTATTTTAGGGAAAGTTCTCTATTCCCATGCTCTCCAGTTTTGTTTTGTTTTGTTTTTAAATAGGAATGGGTGATGTATTTTGTCAAATGCTTTTTCTGCATCTATTGAGGAAATCCTGTGCTTTCTGTTAGGTTTGTTGTTGATATAATTCATAATACTAATAGGTTTCCTAATATTGAGCCAGTCCTGAATTTTCCTTGTGTGAATCATATATGATCATAATGTATTATTCTCGGAATATGTTGCTATATTCTTTTTGAAAAAATCTTATTTAAAATTTCTGCATCTATATTCATTAGAGAAATTGGTCTATAATTTTCTTTCTCTGTTTTGTCTCTTCCTGGTTTAGGTATCAAAACCATATTTTTATCATAAAAGGAATTTGGGAGGATTCATTCTTCCCCAACTCTTCTAAATAATCTACATATTATTGTAATAAACTGTTCTTTAAATGTTTGATAGAATTAACTTGTAAATTCATCAGGCCCTGGAGGTTTTTTCCTAGGGAGTACATTAATGTGTTGTTCAATTTCTTTTTCTGGGATGAGGTTGTGTAAGTATTCAACTCCCTCTTATGTTAATCTATGCAATTTATATTCTTAAAATGATCATCCATCTCATTTAGATAGTCGAATATATAGGCATAAAGTTGGATTATGTAATTTCTAACTATTGTTTTAATTTCCTCTTCATTGGAGGTGAGTTTGCCCCTTTCATTTTTGATATTACTAATTTGTTTTCTTCTTTCTTTTTTTTTAATGATTATTATTGGCTTATTCATAAAACCAACTTTTAGCTTTATTTATTAGTTCAATAGTTTTCTTAATTTCAATTTTAGCTCTCCCTCGGCTTTCAGTATTTCTAATTTGGTAGTTGGTTGGGGATTTTCAATTTGTTATTTTTTTGACAAAAAACTAATTTTTATATGTTTCAAGACAAACAATAAAATTCTGCTTAAAGCATTACAAGAAGTCTAGGTATACCAAATCAAACTGGTTTTTGGGATTTTGTTTTTCCCTTGGTATGTATTTATTTATTTTATTAATATAAATTTCTTTATTTAACTTTTTACAGTCATTTTCTTTTTTTCTATTTTTTTTAATATTTATTTATTTCATTAATTTTTTACATTCATTTTGGGTTCCAAATTTTCTCCCCTTTTATCTCCTCCCCCCCACCTCAATACACCAAGCAATCCAATTTTCCCTATCTCCAATCCGCCCTCTCTTCTGTCATCCCTCCCTTCTCTTGTCCCCATCTTCCCTTTTCTCCTGTAGGGCCAGATGACTTTCTATTCCTCGTATGTCTTCTTTCCTAGTAGCAACAACAATACTAAACAGTTGTTCCTAAAACTTTGAGTTCCAAATTCTCCCCATCCCTCCCTCCCTACCCATTCCCTTTGGGAAGGCAGGCAATTCAATATAGGCCCTATCTGTGTAGTTTTGCAAATGACTTCCATGATAGTCGTGTTGTGAAAGACTAACTGAATTACCCTCCATCCTATCCTGCCCCTCATTGTTTCTCTTCTGTCTTTTGATCCTGTCCCTCCCCAAGAGTGTTGACTTCAAATGGCTCCCTCCTCCCATTGCCCTCCCTTCCATCATCCACCCCCCTTTGCTTATCTCCTTCTCCCCCACTTTCCTATACTGTAAGATAGGTTTTCATACCAAAATGAGTGTGCATTTTATTCCTTCCTTTAGTCAAATGTGATGAGGGTAAATTTCTTGCTTTTTTTTCTCAGCTCTCCTCTTTTTCTCTCCACTAAAAAGTCTCCTACTTGCCTCTTAAATGACATATAATTACCCCATTCCATTTCACCCTCTTTCCTCCCCCTACCTTTCTCTCTCACCATTTACCTTAATTTCTTTTAAGATATGGTCCCATCCTGTTGAATTCACTCTGTGCTCTCTGTCTCTGTATGTGTGTGCATGTGTGTATGTGTGTGTGCGTGCATGGGTGTACAGGTCTGTGTGTGGTCCCACCAACTACCCAGATACTGAAAAGTTTTAAGAGTTACAAATATTGTTTCTCCATGTAGGAATATAAACAGTTCACTTCTGGTAAGTCCCTTAAGATTTCTCTTTATGGTTTACTTTTTCATACTTCTCATTCTTGTGTTTGAAAGTCAAATTTTCTTTTCAGCTCTGGTCTTTTCATCAAGAATGTTTGAAAGTCCTCTATTTATTGAAAAACCATATTTTCCCCTGAAGTATTATATTCAGTTTTGCTGGGTAGGTGATTCTTGTTTTGAGTCCTAGTTCCTTTGACTTCTGGAATATCCTATTCCACGCCCTTCGATCCCTTAATGTAGAAGCTGCTAGATCTTGAGTTATCCTGATTTTATTTCCACAGTACTGGACTTGTTTCTTTCTAGCTGCTTGTAAGATTTTCTCCTTGACCTGGAAGTTCTGGAATTTGGCCACAATGTTCCTAGGAGTTTCTCTTTTTGGATCTCTTTCAGGCGGTGATCGATGGATTCCTTCAATACTTATTTTGCCCTCTGGTTCTAGAATTTCAGGGCAGTTTTCCTCGATAATTTCATGGAAGATAATTTCCAGGCTCTTTTTTTGATCATGACTTTCAGGTAGTCCCATAATTTTTAAATTTTCTCTCCTGGTTCTATTTTCCAGGTCAGTTGTTTTTCCCATGAGATATTTCACATTCTCTTCCCTTTTTTCATTCTTTTGTTTTTGTTTAATGATTTCTTGGTTTCTCTTAAAGTCATTAGACTCCATCTGTCCCATTCTAATTTTGAGAGAACTATTGTCTTCAGTGAGCTTTTGAACCCCTATTTCCATTTGGGTAATTCTGCTTTAGAAAGCATCCTTCTCTTCATTGGCTTTTTGAACCACTTTTGCCAATTGAGTGAGCCTATTTTTCAAGGTGTTATTCTCTTCAGCATTTTTTGTGGTCTCCTTTAGCAAGGCATTGACCCGTTTTTCATGCTTTTCTTGCATCTCTCTCATTTCTCTTCCCAGTTTTTCTTCCACCTTTCTAACTTGATTTTCAAAATCCTTTTTGAACTCTTCCATGGCCTGAGTCCATTGGATATCTATTTTGGATGTTTGGGATAGAACGGCCTTGACTTCTATGCCTTTCCCTGATGGTAAGCATTGTTCTTCCTCACCAGAAGGGAAAGGAGGAAATATCTATTCACCAAGAAAGTAACCGTCTTATTTTTTTTTTTCCCCTTTTCTGGGCATTTTCCCATCCAGTTACTTGACTTCTGAAATTCCTGTCCACCCCTGCCTCACTAGTGCTTGGGGTCTGAGATTCAAATGCTGCTTCCCAGCCTCAGGACTTTTAGTTGGGGGGGTGGGTTGGTGGGAGGGGTGGGTTGCGGGGGGTGGCTGCTGTTAAGTATGAGATTAAGTTCAGGTTCTCAGGTGGGGGCAGGGTCGCCTCAAAAGGTTCAGTTCCCTGAGGGAGTTTATGCAGCGACCTTAGATAATGGATTTGGGGTCCTACCTGCTTTGGGAGCCCCTGTAAGCTGCTTCCCCCATTAATTACTCCTGAGGGGGCCTGAGTTATGGAGACACCCCATTTCCCTCTTGGATGGCCAGATAGGGTCTCTCACTGACTTGTAGCACCTGTGGGTGGAGGGACCTTCTCGGGTGGAGATTCTGTCCCTTAAACCTGCTTGGAACTGCTCCTCTCTGTGCCATGCAACCAAGGCAGGACTGGGTTCCATTCCAGGTCCGGTGCATGACAGACCTTTGGGGTTGGTTTTTCAGGGCTCTCTGGAACAGAAATCTCCTCCACTCTGTTGCTGCACTGCTCCAGAATTTGTTGGGAGTTCTTTTTACCGGTAATTTATGGGCTGTGGGTTTGGAGCTAGCATATGTGAATCTTTCTACTCTGCAATCTTTGCTCCTCCCCAACAATACATAGTGTTAGTGGAGGTCAAGTCTTCTGACTCCAATACTTTCAAAATGAATATGAAATGGGCTCAGGCCATAGAAAAGCTTGATAGTTGAGCCAGCAGCTTGCTAAAGGATAATTTGAAAATGCTGAGGAAAATAGCACCTTTAAAAAGAGGCTAACTCAGTTGGGAAAAAGAGATCCAAAAAGCTGAGGAGAAAAATGCTTTAAAAAGCAGAATTGGCCAAATGGAAAAAAAAGTTCAAAACATCACTGAACAAAACAGTTCTTTAGAAATTAGAGTGGAGTTCAGGGTAGCTAATCACTAGTTGATAAACCAAGAATTTACAAAACACAGCCAAAATAATGGAAAAGTAGAAGGTATTGTGAAACATCTCATAGGAAAAGCAACTGACCTGGAAAAGAAATCGAAGAGAGACAATTTAAAAATTATAGGACTGCCTGAAAACCATGACCAACAAAAGAGCCTAGACATTATCTTTCATGAAATTATCAAACTACCCTGATATTCTTGAATCAGAGGGTGAAATAAATATTTAAGAAATCCTCCGATCCCCTCCTGAAAGAGACCAGAAAAGAGAAACTCCTAGGAATATTGTGGCCAAATTTCAGAGTTTCCAGGTCAAAGGGAAAATATTGCAAACAACTGAAAGAAACAATTGTGTATTATGGAAATACCATCAGGATAACACAGGATCTAGCAGTTTCTACATTAAGTGACAGAAGGACTTGAAATAGAATGTTTCAGAAGTCAAAGAAACTGGGAATGAAACCAAGAATCACCTACTCAGCAAAACTGAGTATAATACTTCAAGGGAAAAAAATGGCCATTCAATGATATTGAGGGCTTTCAAGCCTTCATGATCAAAAGATCAGAACTGAATAGAAAATTTGATTTTCAAGCAGAAGAATCAAGAGAAACATGAGAATTGAACAGAAAAGAGAAAACATAAAAGACTTTTTAAAGCTGAAATATTTACATTCCTACATGGAAAGACTATATTTGTAACTCTTGAGACTTTTTTCAGTATTTGGGTAGGTGGAGGGATTATACACACCCACTCTCATGCACACATACATACACACACGCACGCACACACACACATACGCAGAGTACAGCTTGATTTGAAACAGAAGAAATGATATCAATAAAAAATAAAATAAAGTTAAGAGGTGAGAGAAGAAAATATTGGGAAGAGAAAGGGAGAAATGAAATGGGGCAGACTATGACTGATAAAAGACATAAGAAAAATCTTTTTCAATGGGTGAAAAAAGGGAGGAGGTTAGAGGGGAAACACTTACTTTCTTCACATATGGCCTAAGGAGGGAATAACATGCTCACTCAGTTTTGTATGAAAATCTATTTTACACTACAGGAATATAAGGGACAAGGGGACAAGTTGGATGAGGGGAATGATTGAAGGGAGGACAAATGGGAGAAGGGAATAACTAGAAGTAAACACTTTGGGAAAGTGAAAAAGTCAAACGAGAGAATAGAAAAGAAAGGGGGGGCAAGGTAGGATGGTAGTTAGTCTTTCACAATACGACTATTATGGAAGTCTTTTGCAAAAAAAAAACACCTATGTGTCTGTTTTGAATTACTTGCCTTTTCAATGACGATGGGTGGGAAGGAGGGAGGGAGGGAGAGAATTTGGAACTCAAAGTTTTAGACATGAATGTTGAGAATTGTTATTGCATGTAACTGGGAAATAAGAAATACAGGTAATTGGGTATAGAAATTGATCTTGTCCTACAAGAAAAGAAAGAAGATGGAAATAAGGGAAGGGTGGGGTGTGATAGAAGGTAGGGCACATTGAGGGAAAGAGTAATCTGAATGCAAGGTGTTATGGAGTGGGGAGAGGGAAGAGATGGGGAGAAAAATTAAAACTCAAAATTTTGTGGAAATGAATTTCAAACTCTAAAAATAAATAAATAAACCTATAAAAAACAGCACAGGAAAAGTTCTTATAAGGAATAAAGTAATATAGATAGATAGATAGATAGATAGATAGATAGATAGATAGATAGATAGATAGATAGATAGATGATGGATGGATAGATGGATAGATAGATAGACGTAGACAGATATCAATAGATATAAACAGAATAGATATATACATTATATATATATACACATATACATATATATCAGCTCCTATATGTACTATATCCTATATGTATAATAGATATCAGCTCTGTTCTGGTGGCAGAGAATGGGAAATTGAGGTGATGTTCATCAATTGGGGAATGGTTTACCAAACTATAGTATGTGATTATAATGGAATATTATTCTGTTATAAGAAGTGATGATGATCAGGATGCTCTCAGAATAAGAAAACACTGGAAAGACTTACATGAGCTAATGCAAAGTGAAATGTACTGTGTATGGAGTAGCAGCAATATTGTAAGATGATCAACTGTTAATGACTTGGATATTTTCAGCAATAAAACAATCCAAGAGAACTTTAAAACACATGATGAAAAATGCTATCTATCCTCAAAGAATGAACTGATGGTGTCTGAATACAGATTCACACATTCTTTTTATTGTTACTTTATTTTTCTTCAGGTTTTATGTTTTTTCTGTTTTATCTCACAACATGACTAATATGGAAATGTTTTGCAGGACTACACATGTATAACCTATATTGACCTGCTTGACTTCTCAATAAGGGTAAGTGGGACAAAACAAAAAAGACAAATATAACTCAAACTAAAAAGAAAAACAAAATAAAAAAATGTTTTTACATGTAACTGGTGAAAATAAATTGCTATTTAAAATAAAAAAAAAGCAGAATAAACCAAATGGTAAAAGAGGCATAAAAAAATCTGCAAAAGGGAAGTACTCCTTAAAAATTAGGATTGGGCACTACCCTAGAGATTTTATTATACATTTTATGCTACATCAAGAAACAAAGTTTTGAATAAAAAATAGAAGGAAATGTGAAATATGTCATTTGAAAAACAACTAACATGGAAAATAAATTGAAGATTTTAGTGTAAGAATTTTTGTATTAGGTGAAAGCCATGATCAAAAAAATAGCCCAGATTTCAACTTTCAAGAAATTATCAAGGAAAACTGCCCTGATATTTTAGGACCAGAGGGCAAAACAGGAATTTAAAGAAGTCACTGATGACCTCTGAAAGAGATCACACACACACATACACACACACACACACACACACACACACACACAACAATACAAACAAAAAAGTCCTCTCAGCCATTTTGTAGCCAAATTCCAGAGCTCCTAATAAAGAAGAAAATATTTCAAAGAGCCAAAAAAGAAACAATTCAAATATAGAATCACAATCTGTATGAAAGAAGATTTAGGAGCTTTTACTTTAAAGAACTGAAGGACTTGGAATATGATATTACAGACCCCAAAGGAACTACGATTACAATTTAGAATCACCTACCCAGCACGACTGAGTATAATCCCTCAGGTTAAAGCATGTATACTTAATGAAATGAAGAACATTGAAGCACTTCTGATGAGAAGACAAGAGCAGAATAGCAAATCTGGCATTCAAACACAACACTCAAGTATAAAAAGCTAAATAGGAAAGAGAAATCATAAGGCATTTAATAATTAAACATTTTACATTCCTCCATGGGAAGATGATGCTTGTAACTCCCGAGAACTTTATTATTATTAGGGCAGTTTAAAAGACTATATGCAGAAAGAGGGAAGGCATTTTAGTTGAAAATAATGGGATGGTATCCAAAATTGATAAAATTAAGGTTTGAGAAAGAAGAATGTGCTGGGAGATGGTGAATGGGAGAAGCAGTTTGGGGTAAGTTATCTCACATAAAATAGTCAGAAAAGAGTTTTATAGTGGCAAGAGTAGATTGGTGTGGTGGTGGCAAGCAATGCTTGACTTTACTCTCATTAGAATTGGCTCAAAGATAGAATAACATACACCCTCAGGTGGGAGGGAAAGGGAATGAGAATAAAAGCTGATAGAAGAGAGGGTAAACTACAGGAGGTGGTGGTCAGGAGAAAAACACCTTTGAGGAGTGACAGATAGAAAGGAGCAAGAGAAGGATAAATGCGGGGCGGGGAAGGCATAGAATGGAGGGAAATATGAATAATAAGTTAGAAAACATTTTCACATTAAGTTTCTTTAATGTAGCACTCATTTTCCAGATATAGAGAGAGATGAGTCAAATTTAGAAGAACACAGTTTTTTCCTCGATTGATAAATTGTCAAAAGATATGAACAGTCAGTTTTCAGATGAAGAGATCAAAGTAATCTTTGGTTATGTAAAAAATGCTCTAAATCAGTACTAGTTAGAGAAATGTAAATTAAAACAACTTTGAGTTGCCACCTTACACCTATCAGACTGGCTAATATGGTAGAAAGGGATGTGGGAAAACTGGAACTCTAAAGGATTATTTGTGGAATTTCAAACTTATCTAATCATTCTGGAGAGCAATTTGGAACTCTACTGAAAGGTCTATAAAACTATGCATATACTTCCATTAAAAAATACCACCAGTAGGTTTAAATCCTCAAGGAAAAAAAAGGAGGGGAAAGGACATATTTGTACAAGAATATTTCTAGCAGCTCCTATAGCTTGGAAAAGAGTTCGAAACTGAAGGGATACCTATCAGATGGGGAATGACTGAACAAGTTGTGGTATATGATGGTAATAGAATATTATTGACCTATTAGAAATAATAAGCAGAATGATTTCAGAAAAAAACCTGGAAAAAATTACATGAGCTGATACAAAGTGAAGTAATCAGAACAAGGAGACCAGTGTATACAGTAACAGAAATACTGTGTGATGAACAACTGGTGAATGACTTTAGACAACAACAGCGAATGGCTTAGCTATTCTCAGCAATAAAATCACCCAAGACAATTCTAAAGTACTTATGTTGAAAAATGTTATCTATCTCCAGAATCTGGAATTGATGGAGTCTGAAGCATAGTTTAAAAAATACGTTGTTTTTGAATTTTTTTTGATCTGTGTTTTCTTTTACAACTTGACTAATGTGGAATTTTTTTTTTTTTTGATAACTGAACATGTATAGTCTATACTAAATTGCTTCACTTCTTTGTGACAGGGAAGAACATGGAGTAAAAGAGAGACTTTGAAATTCAAAATCTCTTTTAAAAATGTTAAAATTGTTTCACTTGTAATTTGGAAAATTAAAATTAAAAGCATTTGGTTAAAAAAGGAGGAAAATAAAATTTAAAAATATTGATCAAAATAAATTAAATTATAAGAAGACATTTAGTAATTAGTCAATTTTCATAGCATTTTCAGATCATTCTGCATATTATTTAAAGATGTGTCATTCTCTTAGTGAATGAAGATGTCCAATCAATTCTCCAGAACATTCTAGCTCAGCATTACTCCACGATATGATGTCTGTTTGTTTGTGTTTGTGTGAATCTATGTCTGTATTTGTTGCAACCAAGTTAAGAGTCTCACAAACACACAAATGGAGAGGCTCTATTTGGGGAAATGGGGAGCAATGAGTATTGAAATTGCTGTAGACATCACAAAATCATATTTTTTCTAAAAACAGTAGACAAATACGGGAATATGTACAGAATTAGTGAGACACTTTGGTCTATTTATCTAGAATCAAGATTTTTAACCTGAGTTCTATATTTGTGTTATAACAAAGTAAATATCTGCAATACTTTGATCACAAGCTTACACATCTCATGAAGTATTTCAGGGTGACATAGGTGAATTAGAAAGTTACTTTATTTCAGCATGTAAAATGAATATGAAGGTATATGTATGCATATGACTATACATTAAAATGGATTTGCACTGGAATGTTTAACCAGTAGGGTGGTTTGGAAACAATTTGACGACAGATTGAAAAACTACTTAAACATGCGCTCAGAAGAATTGTGGGATTTAGTAACTGAAAGAACAACAAAATTTTGTGCATGATATAGATGGTTTCTAATCCTACATAAATAAACTTATAATGTTTCAAATATGCATATCTGTCATCCAAAGGGAAAAAGCATGTTTGTGACTCAACTGTGTAAGTCTTTAATGCATAAGGCACCATTAGGTAAGTTCAGCATAGCAGAAAATCTGTGGATCACAGTCATTAACCACTGAATTTGCCAACTACTAAATAGAAGCTCTGTTCTAAACAAGGTGAGTATTTCCTCTGCTGGTGAAGATCAGGATTGTCCCATGCTTTCTTTCCTTGGGTGATTCTTATTCATGTTTTTAAGCTCAGATCCTCTCTTTAAAATATGTCCAATATTTCTGGAGGCCATCCTCTAAATCTTCTGATAGTATTCTGTGGTAAGTAGAATTCATAGCTTACTATTTATTATACTTTATGTTTGCTGCCTCCATTCCTCAATAATATCTTTCCCTCCACCCCTATTTAAGCCTGGTTATCTGTGTGGGAAGAAGAACATATTTTATTATAGCATTCAGAACCTTACTTGCAAGAATATTAAAATAATTGTAAAATCTAGATAGCCAACATGGACTTCATCTTTCTCTCTTTATAGCACATAAATAATTTTACTGAATGCAAAATGTATCTGCGAATATGTGATCAGAAAGGAGGAAAAAGTATTTTCCTTTACTTACATTTAATTGCTGATCAGGCAGAAGTGTGTACTTCTCAAAATGCTGCTGTATGCAGAAGCAGTTCAATCTTTCATTTTAATTAAATCATTTTAAACTAGGCTCAGAGGGAGAAAAAAAAATCATCTAAAAAACACCCACTTGAATATTTTCTATGGATCACATCCATTGTGATGCATAGTATGCTCATATATTCACAAACTCCTTATCTAACTTTACAGGATAACTCGATTCATCCACAAGCACTAAGATCACATTAAAGAATAAAATAGTCGGAATAAATGAAATTTTTTATCCTTCTTACATTTATGGCTAGAGTGGTGTAAGATTTTTCTCCCAGTAGCTGCTCAGTGGTATACTTTTTTTTTTTAATCTGTCTACCCGGAAAGATATTATGAAATCTAAGCTGCATCTTAAACTTTTATAACCTGATTCTCTCCTTCTGGCTTCACAGGGCACCAGAGCATACCCTCCAGAGCCACAGTGCATAGAAAAGCTTTCCTTCACATTCTTTCTTGAATCTGTTCCATTTGAGTGGATGATCATTCAGCTGTAGCCAGCAGCTGTTGTCTAATTCAGGTTCCTAAACCTAATGCAGGTTCCTAAGAGGTTTAGGGAGCCACTTAGGAATCTGTCTTAGTGGAGACATGCTGTCAGTAGTTGAGAACACTAAGCTGTGTACCCAGTCATATACAAGGTCTACATCTTGCTTCCAGGTATGTTCCCAACCAACACCATAAAACAAGGTTAGTTTTGATTCACAATGCTGCTTTGTTGTAATGGTCTCCATAAGTCCCTGGAAAGAGCTGTTAAGCTACACCTCCCCCCATTTCACTTTCTGATTGTTTGTTCTCATATCCACATATGAGAAGTTATCTGTTCTAATAACTTGCTCTCAGGAAAACTTTCTTTAGGCCCTTTATAGAGCATGGAAATATATCAGGGAATCACAATTAGAAGGAACTTTAGAAACCACAGAATACAATCTGAAAATGAAAAAAAATCCTTTTTTTGTAAATATTTCTGGAAGAAAATTTCTTTTAATTTTTTTAGAGAAATTCTCTGTTATGATCATATTAAAACAATATCATTGAAATGAGTTTAATATACCCAGAAAGAGCAGATTAAATAGCTTTAGTGTCCCTATAGATTTCTATAATGGCAGTTCACAAAGTTTACCTCAGAAAATGGCATTTTAGTTACTAGACAGCAGAAATTAATTCTAGGTAAGCCATAGAAATGAAGACTTAGAAGCAAATGAATTTAAAACTTGACAGATAGTAATTTTACATGCTACAAAATGTAAACTCAATTTAACAACATGGGCCATACATTTGTGATAGAATTATGCAACTCCCAGAGATATTAAACAAAATTATAATCTATTTGATATTGTAGTATTTCCTTTATCTTAACTATATTTCCTCCTAATTGCTATAACTAAATCAAGTGCTTTTAGTTTACAATAGATTTCTTCACCTGGAGAGCTTGTTGTAGTAGATGGACCACAAGATCAGGAGTAGGAAGGACCTGAAGCCTCTATTCTTACCCTAACTTGCGGTGTGGACGTTATTTTTCCTTCCTGATACTCAGGTTTTGTTTTTTTTGTTTGTTTGTTTGTTTCGTTTTTTTCAGGAATGAAATGAGAGTTGGAATTTATAATCTTTGAATACTTCCCAGAGTATTTTTTCATCTATTAGTATATTGTAGAATGTAATCAATAATTCCTATTTGAGTCTATAGTTTGTAAATTCTCTAATATCAGGAATGCTTAGAGAAATATACATTCAGATTTAACCCTGATTTTAGCTATTAAACTGGTTAATATTCCGAGCATGAATTTTAAGGCTCTTGTCTTTTAACGAATTAAATACTAAGTTACCTTAGCTCATATTCATGGAAAGACTGATTTGTAAATCAACTTCATCCCTTCATTGCTTTAGCACTATTTCCATTATCTTATGACATGTCTCTGCACACAACCAAAGAGAACTTGTGCCAGTGCCAATACCAAACATGGGTCTCTCCAGATTTCTGTTCATGTCAACTCCCCTTCAAATCTGTGGTGCCCAGAGCTGACCTAAGGGTTCATTAGCAAACAATGAAGACTATTTACCTGGAAGGGAACCTTAACTGTCAATCAAACTGGCTGCTGCTGACAACTTTTTCTTTCTTGATTCTTCTAAGAAGACATTGTTTTTTAAACTATGAGAATATATAAAAATAATTTTAAGCAGTTAAAATGTAGTTTTCACCCAGTCATTTTCTTTTTTTAAAAAATTGTGTATATGGAAGACAGCACATTCAGGCTCATATTTAATACCTTATTTTGGAAGTTTTTTATTTGTTTTAAACATATAAAGTCAGTTGTGGAGGTTTGTTTTGCACATGTAGTTTATGTGTATACATACTGGCCTATCTAGGGATGGCTTACAGGGAGGTAAGAATAGATATCTCTACAATGTTCTCTCTCTGCTCTTCTCCAAGGGAAATTGATTTATTTTAGGAGGGGAAGCAAGAAGGAAGGGCCAGAGGCTGACCCTCTACTCTCCTTAGAGAGATGGGATGCCAGTTAGAGTTACATTCATCTGCTCCCTTAAATACTGTTAGTATAGGGAAAGGAATTTTTAGGTAAAAACTAAAAGCAGGATTGATAAATGTTGTCAAGATATTTGAAGGCGACCAGTTTCCCAAAGCTAAGGTTCAGAAAGCAGGCTTCATCCTGAGCTTGGCATAACAAAAATCCTTTGCACTGTGGATGATCTCAGCTGCTGGAATGGTATTTTGCTTTGACCAGCAGCAGGTGTTCACTAAGGAATATATGCTTCATATTAATCAATAACTGTTTAGTTATTGGGGAACATGAGAGCTATCCATCAGACCTCTTAACATACAATCTTTGTTTCTTGTAACACTTAAATGAGCTGAACTAATTACTGCATTCCTGTGTAACTGGTTCTATTTGTGTCTATGAGACAATCAACTTGGACACTATTCCCACAGGACCCAGGAAACACCTATATTTTCTATGCATGAGCCTGCCATGGGAACAGATAGGAATAATTTTGTCATGGTCCAGCCCACTTGTATCTCTTTTTAAATGTGTGTAAAACCTATCTTTGTCCCACCATGTTAAGCCCTCCTTTCAAGCTTGCACTTGCAGATATTACATCACTTTGAAATTAAACTTCTGTTTCTGTCCTACCTTTCTTGCACCTGGCCTGCTTTGTGGCTCTACCCATGCACACATAAAAGGCTGGATCCAGTCTGATTAACTCGTTTTCCCAAGCATGCACTCTCTCTCCTTCACCCTCTCCCTCTTCCCTCCCTTCATCCTTCTTCTAGATAAAATAGATAGATAGAAATAGAGTCATAGAGATATAAACCCAAGGATGGCCCTCCCTTTCCCACTAGATGCCAGTTTCACAATCAACATATATCAAAAACATAAAATAAACCCATTTATCGAAGTAGACATTAAAGAATAATCACAGAAATTATGGATATAAGAATATATATATATATGTATTATAAGAATATAAGTATAAAAAAAGAGAGTAAATGAACTCTCCCACTGGAAATGAAATAATTCAGCTCAAGTAAAAGAACGAATCTCAGATACCACACAAGCAGTAATTCTCTAAAGTTTCTGGTATAGCAGGCTGGGATTAGGGACATGTTTGAAGCGCCTCCTCTACCTGGTGGTATCTACAGAAGAGTTTTGCAGTCACTTCAGGCTTTGTAGCCATGTGTCTTCTTTTTTTTTTAATGCTGACACTCAGAAGACCAGGATATTTATTCTTTCTAGCACTTCTAGCACACTTTCTCATGTTCCAGAGGAGAAAGTGAGGTTGGTGACATCGCACAGCACCCCCCCTCCCACTCATATCAAAGTCAACTGTAAGTCATGTCCACATCTTGATGGTATGGCCCTCTTTGAGAATGAAGGACAAACATAACCTGTGAGTGAGTAACAGCTTGCCTTTTCTTCCTCCTCCTCTTCGTGTTCTACTCCAGTTTTTATTTACCCCATAAACAATGAACCAGTCCTTTGGGCTAGGACGTCCTCAGGGAACAATTTTCCTTTCCTTGCTTTTCTTCATAAAAATTAAGAGTGACTTGGTCTCCAAGGGGAAAGCTTACAGGAAGAATCCTGATTAGTGTGAGGGCCAATGTGACCCATTTTACTGACAGTTTACACATCACTGTTAATAAATTGCATAATAACACAATTGTATTATTGTACCTTGTAATAATACAAATAAATATGCGATAAAATTGTATCTTGCCTTGGAGAAAACTATGTCTTTTCCTACCTTTGTTGCAATTTTACTTCCACAACTGTTTCTACTCTACTTTTGATATTTGTTCAACAGCTCATAAAATGACACACTGGTAGAAAATCTTAAAAAATCTGAACTGAGATGTTCACTAAACACAAAGCAAGCAAATATGATGTAATAGTTACTTTGAAGAAAAGATCAAAGGAATTATTTTGAAAGGTAGAGTACAGAAGTCAGTGGTGTTGATTCTATGTGAATGAGAAACATCATTTCAAAAGATATTTGATCATTTCACTGGGCTCAACTTATGAGTACAGGAGGTACACCATGGTAAAGATAGCATCAATTTGTGCTAATATCCATTTACGAGGAGAAACAGAAGTACAGAAATTATATGATGAGTATAATATATTATTTTATATATCTAATATGTGGTAGGCACTGGGGTTGAAAAGAAAAAAATGTCATAACCCCTGTCTTAGTTGGGGAAATAATTTTTACACAGATATGTAAGGAATAAGTAATTATAGTTTAGAGCAAAATTTGAAGAAGCAAGGAGTATTAACAATTAGACAAATAAAATAACTCCTTTAAGAGATGACACTAGAACTGAGTCTTGAAGATGGAGTCAATTCTCAAATGTGAAGGTAATGAGGAACAAAATTCAAGTGATGAGGAAATAGTCCATGAAAAAATGTGCATATGAATGAGATAGGATGCCATGTATGAGGTATAGAGTACAGGAAAACTAATGTTAAGTATGTGAGAAGCATAAATTGTAAATTTTTCTAGAAAGGTAAGTTGAATCCAGATTGTAAAACGTTTTAAATATAAATAAATTTCTATATATATTATCCTAGAGACAGTAAAAATCACTTTAGGAATATCAATTTGGCACCTATATAGAAAATGAATTAGAAGGGGAAGTAACAAGCATTTATACACTGATTCCTACTTACTACAATGCAAAGATAAAGCCAGAGAGTTGTTTAAAAACATTAGAAACATATTTTAGGATTAATACTTTAAAGTAGTATATCCTGAATAATTTCTTAACAGAGATCCAAGGCTCTGGGCACTAAGCAGCATCATAAACAATGTGACTGCAGAGAATAAACCCAATAAAGGTAAAATGAGATACAAACTCTAAGCAAAATCAGTTTATTAATACTGACAAGTTTAACTGTTAACAAAAAGTGTCCATCTGGCCACCTCAGTGAGGTCAGTGACCTGAATGAAAATGGAAAGACTATATTGATGTGCAGGAAAGAAGGGAATCTAAGAACATTTCAATTGCCTGGATTAGGAAGAGTGGGTTGGCATTCAGGTGAGGTAAATCAAACCTCTAAATATTTAAAAATGATAATTATTTTGGAGATTCATCTGCTTTTATAAATCTTGATTAGAATAGCACTTCCTGAATAGCTGTACCCTTGGCAGAGATCAAATCTCTAACTACACAAGGACAGGCAAGGGCAGAGACATCTTGTAGGGGGATGGCAACAGATTAGGCCAGTTGGAGCTTATAGGCAATAAACAGATACCCTAGATGCTAGTTGCATAAATGTCAAAAAAGTACAGAATAGAAACAGTTACTGAATACAATAAGAAATTGATATAGAATAATTTTAATTTCCTCCCTATTTTTTTCTTTTCTTTTTTTATTAATTAATTTTATTTATTTTCAGTGTTCTACAATCACTACCATATACACTAATTCTTTTTCTACCAGTTTTCTTTTTTATTTATTTATTTATTTAGCTTTTTACATTCATTTTCACAAATTTTTGGGTTCCAAATTTTCTCCCCTTTTCTCCCCTCCCCCCACCCCAATACCCCAAGCAATCTAATTTTCCCTATCTCCAATCTGTCCTCTCTTCTGTCATCCCTCCCTTCCCTTGTCTCTATCTTCTCTTTTCTCCTGTAGGGCCACATGACTTTCTATTCCTCATTAACTGTATGTCTTCTTTCCTAGTTGCAACAACAATACTAAACAATTGTTCCTAAAACTTTGAGTTCCAAATTCTCCCCATCCCTCCCTCCCCACCCATTCCCTTTGGTACGGCAGGCAATTCATTATAGGCCATATCTGTGTAGCTTTGCAAATGACCTTCGATAGTCGTGTTGTGTAAGACTAACTGAATTGCCATCCCTCCTAACCTGCCCCTCATTGTTTCTCTTCTGTCCTTTGATCCTATCCCTCCCCAAGTGTTGACTTTCAATTACTCCCTCCTCCCTTTGCCCTCCCTTCCATCATCCCCCCCCAATATCTCCTTCTCCCCCGCTTTCTTATACTGTAAGATAGGTTTTCATACCAAAATGAGTGTGCATTTCACTCCTTCGTTTAGTCAAATGTGATGAGGGTAAACTTTTGTTTGTGTTTTTTTTTTTCCTCAGCTCTCCTCTTTTTCCCTCCACTAAAAACATCTCCTACTTGCCTCTTAAATGACATATAGTTCCCCCCTTCCATTTCCCCCTCTTTCCTCTCACTACATTTCTCTCTCACCATTTACCTTAATTTCTTTTAAGGTATGGTCCCATCCTATTCAGTTCAATCTGTGTTCTCTGTCTCTGCATGTGAATGCATGTGTGTATGTGTGTGCATGCGTGTACATGTGTATGTGTGGTCTCACCAACCACCCAGATACTGAAAAGTTTTAAGAGTTAGAAATATTGTCCTTCCCTGTATGAATGCAAACACTTCATTTCTGGTAAGTCCCTTAATACTTCTCCTTGCTGTTTACTTTTGCATGCTTCCTCTCATTCTTGTGTTTGAAAGTCAAATTTTCTTTTCAGCTCTGGTCTTTTCATTAAGAATGATTGAAAGTCCTCTGTTTCATTGAAAGACCATATTTTCCCTTGAAGTATTATACTCAGTTTAGCTGGGTAGGTGATTCTTGGTTTGAGTCCTAGTTCCTTTCACTTCTGGAATATCCTATTCCATGCCCTTCGATCCCTTAATGTAGAAGCTGCTAGATCTTGGGTTATCCTGATTGTATTTCCACAGTACTGGAATTGTTTCTTTCTAGCTGCTTGCAAGATTTTTTCCTTGAGCTGGGAGTTCTGGAATTTGGCCACAATGTTCCTAGGAGTTTCTCTTTTTGGATCTCTTTCAGGTGGTGATCGATGGATTCTTTCAATACTTATTTTGCCCTCTGGTCCTAGAATGTCAGGGCAGTTTTCCTTGATAATTTCATGCAAGACGATGTCTAGGCTCTTTTTTTCATCATGGCTTTCAGGTAGTCCCATAATTTTTAAGTTGTCTCTCCTTGATCTATTTTCCAGGTCAGTTGTTTTTCCCATGAGATATTTCACATTCTCTTCCATTTTATCGTTCTTTTGGTTTTGTTTGGTGATTTCTTGGTTTCTCGTAAAGTCATTAGACTCCATCTGTTCCATTCTAATTTTGAGAGAACTATTAAATTCCGTGAGCTTTTGAGCCTCTTTTTCCATTTGGCTCATTCTGCTTTTGAATGCATTCTTCTCCTCATTGGCTTTTTGAACCTCTTTTGCCAATTGAGTGAGCCTATTTTTCAAGGTGTTAATTTCCTCAGCATTTTTTTGGGTCTCCTTTACCAAGATATTGACCTTTTTTTCATACTCTTCTTGCATCTTTGTCATTTCTCTTCCCAGTCTTTCCTCCACCTGCCTAACTTGCTTTTCAAAATCCTTTTTAAGCTCTTCCAAGGCCTGAGCCCACCCAACACCCCCCTGGGGTGTCTGGGGTACTGAGGCCCCGCCCTCCACATCTTTTCCTGATGGGAAAAATACATTCTCGTCCTCCCCATCAGATCCGAAGGTCGGGATAATTTGCATTTGTTGGAAAAAACTCTCTAAAGTCTTATTTTTCTT
This sequence comes from Bettongia penicillata ogilbyi, assembly GCA_023548195.1. NCBI lineage: Eukaryota > Metazoa > Chordata > Mammalia > Diprotodontia > Potoroidae > Bettongia > Bettongia penicillata. The sequence goes on along the minus strand of JAJHZJ010000339.1, from coordinate 562,175 downwards.
CCCCTTTCTAGGCATTTTCCCAGCCAGTTACTTGACTTCTGAGATTCCTTTCCACCCCTGCCTGGATCCGCCCAGCTAGTGCTTGGCCTCTGAGATTCAACTGCGCTTTCCCGCGGCAAGCTTTAGTTCTGGCGCAGGGGTGGGGGCAGGGCCGCCTCCTAAGCTTGGGCCCTCAGGGGCTTTCCGCAGAGACTTTCAGGAACGGAGCGGGTGGGGGCGGGGTGGGGGGCCCCGCCTGCTGTGCTCAGCTCCCTTGGGGGTTTTATTCAGAGGCGTTCAGCAGTAGAGCAGGGTGGGGGCAGGGCCGTCTCCCGTGCTCGGCTCCCTCAGGTTGGAAAGACCTTCAGTATTGAAGATCCTACCTGCTGCTGGGGGATTCCTCCCGTGCCGCTGCCACCTCAGCCGCCCGCCCACGCCCTCTGCCTCCGCCGCTTCCTCCCGAGGGGGCCCGAGTCACGGAGAAGCTCCGCTCCCCTCCCCTATCGCAGCCTTCTTTCTTACTGACCTGTAGCTTCTGTGGGCAGAGGGACTTTCCCGGCTGCCGGAGCTTCCCCCGGAGCTTTCCTCTCTGAAGTCTGCTCGGGTCAGCTTCTCTGGGGCCGCGGCCAGGGGTGGGGGTGGGGTCCGCTTTCCGGGGTGCGATGGACCCCGGGGACGGCTCTCCAGGGTTCAGTGGAACGGAAATCTCTTCCCCTATGTTTATGCACCCCCTGCAGAGATTCAGAATTTATGGGGATCTCCTTTTACCTCAATTCCATGGGTTGTGGGCTCGGAGCTCGTAAATGTGCGTCCTTCTACTCCGCCATCTTGGCTCCGCCTTTCCTCCCTATTTTTAAACTAACTGAATATGGCCATTTTGAATTAACTGTCTTGGTATAGTCCGATCACCAAACACTCAGAATATAGGTCAAAATCAATACTTAACTAGGTTGAGATATAAAAAAAAAATCAATCTGACATATTTAAGTAAATTACTACTATTAAGTAAATTAAGTAAAAGCAAAGAGAAATGGATAAAAGAATAGATATTGAAACTATCATCATTTCTTTTAGCTTTAAAAATAAAAAAAAATGACCTATTGAGGCAGCAAGAGTCTAGAACATGTCCCAGACAAAAGATATTCTATTTCCTTAGTAAGAAAAAGGATGTGACAACTGATGATAACATGATCTTAGACTACAAAATCATGTTAATGATATTATAAAAGAATGAGTGTGTTAAAAATTGTAATGTAGTTTAATGAAAAGGGCATTGGATTTAAAGTTGGAAGATATAGGTTTGAATCTTTATGTAGCTATTGAAAACCTGTTTGAACCACAATTAGTTAATTAATATCTCTAGGTCTCAGTTTCACTCTTTGTGAATTAGATGAAATTTAAGATTTCTTCCAACTCTTAAGTGTATAGTCTTCAAAAGATTGAAGATTGAGAAGATATTTCAAAACAGTAACAACAACAGAAAAGTATAGAAGCAAAACCAAATTTAGATAAACCTTGTCATAAAAGAAATTACAAATAGAACTACCATCTTACTATAGTTTCTGATAATGGAGTGACCTTTCCCCCAGCCAAGAATAACTCCTTCTACCATCTCCAAAAGATTACTCCATATCCTCTTTCTTTTTGTAATCATCATTATATCTCTATCTTCTTTTCCATGTTTTCTAGAAACATGCCAATGTGTGAGAGCAAAAATAAGATGGTGGAGAAGGATAAGTGCTTTTTTGTACGGCTCTGCCAAAATTGCCCACTAAAATACTTTTAAAAAGCATCTTGAATCAAATTCTAAGAAGTATAACTAAAAAACCAAATCTGAATCAGTATTTTTTTCCACCCCAGTAGGACAGAGAGGACTGATGACCTGAAGGGTTAGAGGCCGAGGTAGCTAGAAGCTTACAGTGGCAGAGGCAACATGAGTAGGAAGCATCACGGGTAGTGGCAGTGGAAGCAGCAATAACAGCAGCAACAAATCAAGGAGTTATCAGTGTCTTGAAACAGTAAAGGGATCGAACATCTGGTAAGAAAGAGATTATGGAGGGGTGGAGCCAAGATGGCGGAGTAGAAAGACTCACATATGCTATCTCTGAATCCACAGCACATATATTTCCAGCAAGAAGAACTCCCCACAAATTCTGGAGCACTACAAGGCATACAGAAACATAGTGAAAAAGGTTTCTGTTCCAGAGAGCCCTGGAGAGCCGTCCCCAGGGGTCCGTCATGACTCGGAAAGTGGAGCCCATCCCTGAGCTGCCCTGGCCACAGCCCCAGAGGACCAGAACTGAGCAGGCTTCAGGGACGGAATCTCCAGCGGCCAGGAAGGTCCCTCCACCCACAGATACTACAGGTCAGGGAGAGGGATGTCTGGGCTGGCTGAGAGGGGAACGGGATGTCTCTGTGGGTTGGGCCCCCTTGGAAGGCATCGGCGGAGGGAGTGGCAGAGGCAGCAGCAGAGACAGTAACGGTGGTCTGGGACTCCCCGAGCAGGCAGAAGCTCCATTACTGAAGGTCTCTGCATAAAGCCCCTGAGGGAAGTGAGCCTGAGAGGCGGCCCTGCCCCCACCCAAGCACTAGAACTTAAGCTCTAATAGAATAGCAGCCCCACCTGCCGAGGAAAGCCCATTTGAATCTCAGAACACAAGCACTAGCTGGGTGGATCTAGGTGGGGGTGCAGAGAAATCTCAGAAGTCAAGTAACTGGCTGGGAAAATGCCCAGAAAAGGGAAGAAAAATAAGACTAGAGAGAGCTGCTTTGAGGGGGTACAGATGTTCCCACCTTTCAATTCTGATGACGAGGAAATATTCTTACCATCAGGGAAAGACGGGGAGGTCGGGCGCTCTGTATCCCAGACAACCCAGGTGGATGTCTGGTGGGCTCAGGCCATGGAAGAGCACAAATAGGATTTTGCAAATCAAGTTAGGCAGGTGGAGGAAAAATTGGGAAGAGAAATGAGAGAGATGCAAGAAAAGCATGAAAAATGGGTCAATACCTTGCTAAAGGAGACCCAAAAAAATGCTGAAGAAAATAACACCTTGAAAAATAAGCTCATTCAATTGGCAAAAGAGTTTCAAAAAGCCAATGAGGAGAAGAATGCTTTCAAAAGCAGAATTAGTCAAATGGAAAAAGAGGTTCAAAAGCTCACTGAAGAAAATAGTTCTCTCAAAATGAGAATGGAACAGATGGAGGTTAATGACTTTCTGAGAAACCAAGAAATCACCAAACAAAACCGAAAAAATGAAAGAGAAAGTGAAATATCTCATGGGAATAACAGCTGACCTGGAAAATAAATCCAGGAGAGAAAATTTAAAAATTATGGGACTACCTGAAAGTCACGATCAAAAAAAGAGCCTAGACATCATCTTCCATGAAATTATCGAGGAAAACTGCCCTGATACTCTACAACCAGAGGGCAAAATAAGTATTGAAGGAATCCATTGATCACTGCCTGAAAGAGATCTAAAAAGAGAAACTCCTAGGAACATTGTGGCCAAATTCCAGAATTCCCAGGTCAATGAGAAAATCTTGCAAGAAGCTAGAAAGAAACAATTCCAGTATTGTGGAAATATAATCAGGATAACACAAGATCTAGCAGCTTCTCCATTAAGGGATCGAAGGGGGTGGAATAGGATATTCCAGAAGTCAAAAGAAATAGGACTAAAACCAAGAATCATCTACCCAGCAAAACTGAGTATAATACTTTAGGGGAAAACTGGTCTTTCAATGAAATAGAGGACTTTCAAGCATTCATCATGAAAAAACCAGAGCTGAAAAGAAAATTTGACTTTCAAACACAAGAATGAGAAGAAGCATGAAAAAGTAAACAGCAAAGAGAAGTCATAAGGGACTTACCAAAGGTGAACTATTTACATTCCTATTTGGAAAGACAATATTTGTAACTCTTAAAATTTTTCAATATCTGGATAGTTGGTGGGATTATACACACACACACATACACACACACATGTACACGTGTGCATGCACACACACATACACACATGCATGCACATACAGAGACAGAGAGCACAGAGGGAATTGAAATAGGATGGGACCATATCTTAAAAGAAATTAAGGTAAATGGTGAGAGAGAAATGTAGTGGGCGGAGAGAGGGTGAAATGGAATGGGGTAAATTATATCTCATTCAAGAGGCAAGCAGGAGACTTTTTAGCGGAGGGAAAAAGAGGAGAGCTGTGGAAAAAAAAAAAAACAAGAAGTTTACCCTCATCACATTCGACTAAAGGAAGGAATAAAATGCACACATATTTTGGTATGAAAACCTATCTTACAATACAGGAAAGTGGGGGAGAAGGAGATAAGCAAGGTGGGGAGGATGACGGAAGGGAGGGCAATGGGAGGAGGGAGAAATTTGAAGTCAACACTCAGGGAGGGACAGGATCAAAAGACAGAATAGAAACAATGGGGGGCAGGATAGGATGGAGGGAAATATAGTTTGTCTTACACAACATGACTATTCTCAAAGTCATTTGCAAAACTACACAGATAGGGGCTATATTGAATTGCCTGCCTTCCCAAAGGGAATGGGTGGGGAGGGAGGGATGGGGAGAATTTGGAACTTAAAGCTTTAGTAACAACTGTTTAGTATTGTTCTTGCTACTAGGAAATAAGAAATACAGTTAATGGGGAACAGAAAGTCATCTGGCCCTACAGGACAAAAGAGAAGGTAGGGACAAGAGAAGGCAGGGATGATAGAAGAGAGGGCAGATTGGTGATAGGGGAAATTAGGATTCTCGGTGTACTGGGGGAGGGGGAGGGGACAAATGCAGAGAAAATTTGGAACCCAAAATTTTGTGAAAATGAATGTAAAAAATTAAATAAAAAAAAATCTATGGAGTCAGAACACAGAATAAAACAGACTACTTTCTGCTTTGTTATGTTTTGTTTTTTTCATGATTTCTCCCATTCATTTCATTTCTGCTATGCAACATGACTAATGTGAAAATGTGTTTAATAGACCCCATATAAGATTGCATGCTGATGTTGGCAGGGAGGGAAGAGAGGGAAAAAATTTGGAACTTAATGGAAGTGATTGTTGAAAACTGAAAACAAATAAATTAATAAATTTGGGGGAAATATTTTATGTTTATGTTCATATAGTTTCTATGTCTGTTTTGGCAGGTATATTATACTCTGTAGGTATTGTAAATGGTGTAAAACAGTATTGAATAATATTGCCGACATAATGTAGTTTCCCTATTTTTCACTTTTGATTAAATCTATTTTAACTTTAAAAAAAAAAAGAAAAAAAAAGAAAGAGATTATGGAGAACCTTTGTGTGAACACTGGCTGCTAAGCTGAGCATGTTTTGCCAACTCTACTGCTCATTACCTAGTTCTAGAGTATAGTTCCGGGGTAGGGAGGACTTGTAGTCTTGAGGGAACAGTTGCCCTAAGTTAATAAGAACCAGAGCACAAATTAGAGAACACTGACCACATCTTGTCCTGGATCAAATTACCTTCAAAGCCACAAAAACTTACAGGCTCCAAGAAAAAAAAAAACAAAAAACTGTAAAATGAGTATATGAAATTCTAAAGCTTGAGATTCTTAAGTCAGGACTGTGCAACCTGTGGTTCAAGCAGGCCACAAGCTCCTCGTGGTAGACCAAAAAATTTCAGGTACCCTGAGAAAAATGTAGAACCCTTATCCTGGCTACTCAGGTCACAGTTTATACAAATCTGACTTAAGTTTCCTCCACCACCAATTAGAGGCTCCTAAAACCAACTCTAACATAAAGTCCAAAGTCAAGAATAGGTTGGGAAAATGAGCAAACAATAAAAAGAACTCAACCATGAAAAGCTAGTTTAATGGCAAAGAAGCTCAAGATTCAAATTCAGGAGACTGATTTAAAAAATATCTATAAACAAAGTCAGAAAGAAAAATACAGATTGGGCATACTTCAGCAAGAATTCATACAACAGTTCAAGAAAGTGATAAAAATAAAGCAAAAAATGATTTCAAAAAATTCAATTAGACAGTAGAGAAAATAAATTATAATAATACTAGAAAATTATGAAAAGAAATTTAAAAGCTTGTAAAAAAGACATAAAATAATGAAGAAAATAACTTCCTAAAATAGGAATTGGCTAAATATTAAAGGGATTGCAAAACCTCATTGAAGATAACAAACCCTTAGAAATCAGAATTAACCACACATCAAAAAGATACAAAATATTACTAAAGAAATAATTCTGCAAAAAGTAGAATTGAGGAAGTGTAAGCTAATGACTCCAGGAGACATCTGGGGAAAAATAAAATAAAGTCAAAAGATTTTTTTAAAAACCTAGAAAAAAAGTGGAAGAGATTGTTAGGGTAACAACTGACCTAGAAAAATATATTGAGAAAAGATAATTAAGAATTATTGGACAACCTTAATTACATGATCACAAGAGTCTAGAAATAATATTTCAAGAAATTATAAAAGAAAATATTCCAGATATCTTAGAACTAGAGGGTGAAATAAAAACTGAAATAATTAGCCAATTAATCACTTGAAAAAGATAAAACAATGAAAATTTCCAGGAATATTATAGTCAAATTCCAGAATTTTCAAGTCAAGGAGAAAATGTTGCAACCAACAACAGATGAAAAATAAAATGCCATGGAGCCACAGACATGACCACACAAGAGTTAAAAAGTAGTCATACTAAAGAATATTCTTAAAAAGACGGCATGTGTATGAGTCTATTATTTTAGCAAGATCTTGAAAGAAAAATGAAAGGATGAGATAAAAGGGTGTACTGGAAGAGAGGAGAAGGGAAAAGAAGACAGAAAAATTATCTTACATAAATGAGGGATGCAAGGAAAAGTTATTACAATAAAAGGGTTAAAGAATGATGGAAAAGAAAATCCTTGATCTCACTGTCATATAAAATGGTTAAAAGAGGGATATATGTGTGTAAGTGCATGCATATGTGCATATGATATGGATACATATATGTGTGTATGCATATATATGTATATATATACATATATATGCATACACACGCATCTGGGTATAGACTAGGAGAAAGGGGAATAATGAGAGGGAAGGCAGATTAAAGGAGGCATTTGTCAGAAGCCAAGGAAAGTTTTGAGGAGGGGACAGAATTTTAATAAGAGAAGGATAAATAGGATAGAATGTGATGGAGGGGACTACCCAGTTATTACTCATAACTATGCATATTGATGGGTTGAGTAGAGTCAACCAAAGATCGGAGTAAGACATTCTTTCAGCCTAATATAACATAAAAGGTTAGAGAGATCTGAGATAGGTGGAGGCTGGTCTGAAGCCCACAGTGATGAAACATCAGTGGTGTAATTAAGTGGTGGTGACAGAAGCAACCACACCTTTATGAACTCTCAAATCAGATTCCAAGAGAACCTTGTCACTGATCAGAAGGAGATTACAGGGGATCCTTGTGATAGCACTGGACATAGGACCAGATGCTGTTTGGCAACTGCACTACCAATACTCATTTCTGGGTCATAGTTCAAGGGCATGATGAGTTTACAAGAAAATTCTATGAAACATATAAGGAAGAATCATTTTAATGCTATATAAGCTATATGACGGTGTGGGGGGGTTGGTAAAGAAAGAGTCCTACCAAATTCCTTTTATGGCACAAATATGGCTTTGATCCTTAAACCGAGGACAGCAAAAATAGAGAAAGTAAACTATAGACCAATTTCTTTAATTACTATGTAAAAAAAAAAATTTAAAAAAATAATTCTAGCAAGTAGCTTACAGCAATATATCACAAAGATCACACACTATGGCCAAATGGAATTTATACCAAGAATTCAGGGTAGGTTCAACATTAGGAAAAGGATTAGCATGATTAACCATACAAATAGCAATATCATATGTTTGTATCAATTGATACTGAAAAAACATTTTAAAAAAACCATCTATTTCTATTAAAAAAACACTAGCAAGCATAATAATTAATGGAGTCTTTCTTAAAACAATAGGTAGTATCTATCTAAAATGAAGAGTATACACTATATTTAACAGAGACAAATCTGAAATCTTCCCATTAAGATCAGGAGTGAAGTAAGGATGCCCATTATCACTACACTTATTCAATATCATACTAGAAATATTAGCTATGGCAATGAGAAATAAAAGAAATTGAAAGAGTACAAATAGGCAACAAGGAAACAAAATTATCACTTTTTGCATAAAGAACCCTAGATAATTAGTTCAGATTACTCACAGCAATTATTTTATCAAAGTCAAAGTTATAAAATAAACCCTAAGAAATCATCAGCATTGCTACATATTGCCAATGGTAGCCAGCATGAAGCCACAGGAAGAAAAATTCCATTTAACTTCAGGCAATATGGAATACTGTCTACCTGCCAAGACACACATAAGAAATCAAAGTTATCAATAATCATAAGAAAATATGTTCTAAAACACGAGGAATTAAAGGAATGTATATTACAATGACTCTATGGTACCACCTCAAACCATGAAAACTGAATGACAGCAGAGAAAAGGAAAAATACAAATATTGACTGGGATAAGAAAAATAGTTATATTAATGCTGTTCTGGATGAATTGTGAAGTAGTTCAACCATTCCAAAGAACAACTTGGAACTATGCCCAAAGTCCTATAAAGCTGCATACCCACTGATCCAGCAATACTGCTACCATAACTGTATCCCAAGGAATAAGAAAGAGGAACCTACAAAAATATTTATATTAGGTCTCTGTGTGTGTGTATGTGTGTGTGTGTATGTGTGTACTGGCAAAGATTAAGAAATTTAGGGGATGCTCATCAATTAGAGAATGACTGAACAAATTATGGCATATGATTGTGATGGAATACTATTATTCAGTAAGAAATGACAATGAAGGTTGTTTCAGGAAAAGAAACAGAAAGAAGACATTAGCCTATGCAAAATGAAGCAAGCAGCACTAAGGGAATATTGTACACAGTAATAGAAATATTGTGTGATAATCAATAGTGAAAGACTTAGCTACTCTGATCCATGACAATTACAAAGGACTCAGGATGAAAAATTATACCCAATTTCAGAAAGAGAATTGTTGAACTCTGAGTATAGACTGAATCAGTTTTTTTATTTTCTTTACTTTTGTTGATTTTTTGGAGCATGAATTATGAGGAAATATACTTTGCATTACTTTATATGTACAATAGACTTTTCAATTACTGGGGAAGTGGTAAGGGGAGGCAGAGAATTTGGTACTGAAAATTAAAAAGAAATAAATGAAATGAATAAACATTTCCCTCTCTGACATTCTTTTTTCCCCATTCTTAATAAACAAAACAAAATCCCTTACCTAGACTCTAGTATCCTGTTTTAATCCTCTATCTATCTTACCTTTCTCAACCAAGTTGTTGTGTTGACTTCATTCTGTCTCTAGCTCTCCTTCTCACATGTTTTATCCCATTGAAATCTGTTTGATGATTTCATCACTTATTTGAAATGATCTCTTAAGTGCCAAATCTGACACAATCCTCATTTTTCTTGATCTCTCTGCAGTATTCAATATAACCACCCTTTAATTTCTCTCTCCTGGATTTAGGAAAAAAGTACTCTTTCCTATTTTTTCTCTTATCTGTTTAACTGTTCCTTCTCAATCTCCTTTGTTGATTCATCATCCACTTCATGACCGTTTATGAGAGATGTAACTGAAGTCTCTTTCCTTAATCCTCTTCTATTTTCTCTCCTCACTCTCTCAGTAATAACTTCACTAGCTTCCATTGATTTAATGATTAAATTTTTCCATATTATTCCTCAATCTAAATGTTAGTCAAATATCAGCTGGTGTGCCTTATTGATTACCAGCCACTTTAGGTACTGTGATAACCCTTGGAATACATGACAACAATGTAGAACGGGGACCTGAAAACTTCCAGTGTTCCTAAAGTGGTCTGATCAAGGATAAAGACTAATTTCTGCACTCCCAGTCTAAGTTCTGCAAGGTCCTGACCACTGTTTCTTTTGTATAACATGTCTGTGGACTCTCCCCATTTAGAGTTCCAATAGACTACTGTTGAAAAGTTCTACTGGTTCAGAGTGTTAGAACTAAAGTTTCCCAATGGTCTCAAATTTCTTCCCTGTTTATTCCATTGCAGGTTTTAGACTTTAACTCAATCTTTGCTCTGTTCCTGGGATCAGAATCATATAGTTACTACCTGCTTTTGAATGTCCTCTTTATTTGCTACACTGTCTATAGCCAATGATTGGTCCTTACAAGAATGCTACCCAAGGCATCTTACTGCCTTCATTTTTCCCTGTATGTATGACAGAGAACTGGGTAATGAGCAGCAAAACTACCAGTTTGCGTCTCTTCTTCTTACAAAGGATTAGCTGGAGCTAAGCACTCTACTTGCCATGGCACACAGCCTATCCCTGTAATGCAATGTTCTACAAAGGTCTTCCTGGTTAGAGACACCATTACTCAGCATTGGAAAACATCTCTGCTTGTGTCCCTGTAGTAATCTGGGATGAAAAATGATCCACTTTTGTTATTGTTGCTGTTTTTGTTTCCCTTGGATTTCCTGATAAAGATTTGATTGACTATGTTTTACAGATCTGTTCAGAAGAATGGGAGATGGGGTAGGAAGCTTGCCCTCTTTTTATTCTAGCTCTTTGGTCATGTTCCCAAATCCATCTTTTTTTAATGTTAATATCCCTTTGATGATATACTATTGGTATTAATTATGTAATTTCATGATATTATGAAAATTAAAATAGCAGGTGATACAAAAAGACATGTTAAATAGGCTGCAACATATTAACAGTGATGACTTTTATTAAGGCTTTATTGATGTCTGATTAGAAAATGAGGTAGAATTGTAGGATAACACATCCCTTTGGAATCCAGGATGTAAAAAATGACATTGGATCTACTTCATGTAAATTTTCCACATAAGATTTATGAAAAGTGATTGATTAGAATCACATGACATGAGAAAAGATGGATGATTTTCAACCTACTAAATTGAAGGAGTCAACAATGAGCTAATATTTATAGAGTGCTCTAAAATTTGCAAAAATTTCACATGTTTTCCTTAGTCATTTTTTTCAGTGACATCTGACTCTTTGTGACCCTGTTTTGAGGGTTTTCTTGGCACGGATACTGGAGTGTTTGCCATTTTCTTCTCCAAATCATTTTACCAATAAGGAAATGGAGGCAAACAGAATTAAGTGACTTGCCCAGGGTCACAAAGTAAGTGACTGAGACTGGATTTGAACTTAGGGAGATGAGTCTTTCTGATTCCAGGCCCAGCACTCTGTCCACTCTGCCACCGTGGCATATATAATCTAATTTTTTTTTCCTACAGTAATGATTCATAGAAATAATCAGAATGACAATTACAATAATAAAATTTTAATAAATATGAAGATAAAAATCAGGTAGAAAAGGTAAATTCCACTCGGAAAATTCATAGGATTTTTAAAAATATAATCTACTTCATTTCAATCAAGGATTTTTTTTTCTTATTTGATATCTTACTGTCAATATGTTAATGTTCTTTAAAATGTAAACATCAATTCTACCACAATATTACTATATAACTAGGCATATGCAAATGATATACACCTCAATGCAAATATATGCACAGAGGCAGATAGCATTTGCAATTTAAATGGTCTAATTCATTGTAATCTAAATCTTGAAACTATCTAGAGACAGAAATACTTAAATTGTTAAGCTTAGTTTTTTCTCTTTTTCTCTTTTTATTATCTACTTGCCACCTGCAAATTCTTTCACCCTCACAACTGTTATATTCATCTCAGCTACCCTCATAATTGAGGCAGATTGCTGACAAATTGATTCATGGTTAATAATGGCCCTTGATTGTGAAAATGGTCCAGTGAACAGATGGTATATGTTCTGTATGAATAAGAGATAAAAGAGGTTTTACCTGACACTGAAGACACATCTGGATATTTGACACTAGATAGATAAAGGTAAAGAAATGAAACGTTCAATTTGTCAGCAGTAACATTATTTTAACTCCTACTATTTATTTAAATCAAAAAATAATAGTTATAAAGGGAATACAATGTTGAAGTAATAATTATATTGATACTATCATTTTATGGTTGTTTTAAATTCTATTTTTAATGTAAGGACCAGTGCAATTTCCTAGGTAAATGACCTTTCTGCATCAGACAACAGACCTTTTTCTTATTTCATTTTTTCCTTTTATTTTTCTTATTGGACCAATGTCAGTTTAACAAATTCCCAGTATGGGAATTCCCTCTGTTGTTATAGATTAGAAACTCATTTGAAATATAATCTTAGAGAATAAGTAATTGCATAGCTGAGAGAAGAACAACTCATGGTCACAAAGCTAGCATTTATGAGAGTCAGGACACAATCCCAGGTCTTTCTAACTCTAAGTTTACATTTATAGTCACTATAGCAATACAATTTCTTTTAGCTCCTTAGGACACCAAAAATGAAACACTTTCTCGCTTGAATCCTTCTATTTTTGCACTGATTCAAACATTTTATGAGTCAACAGATATTTATTTACACTTGAATTTTATAAGGCATTTTAGTATCTTCCAAAAACAATAAGACACAAAATTTCTTCCTTCAAAATCAAGTGTAAAGCTATTTAATAATCAATATCAACTCTTTTAAGAGTTACTGTAATAAGTGAACAGTGGACACTCTTGGATTCAAGAAGCCATAAGTTTGAATCTATTCTCTGACAAATATTGGCTGAATCAGTTTCAGATCACCATTTTTAAAAAATCAGCTTTTCTGGAAACATATCTACTTTAATATCTGCCTATTTTTGGAAAGGAAGACTTGTCAATTTAATAGATTATCTCTACATGCTATGCAACATAAAGATATGCATGATTCAGGTTATGATATAGTTTGAACTCTGGTGTTTGTTAAGACATATTCTAAAATACTGAAATACATCAGTAATTACCTGAATATTTTGTTTTTCTTACATATTTGTTACCTTGTTAACAAAAACACAGAGTGCTTTGTCCATTTAAAATAAAAAATAATAACTATTTCGCATATATCGATAACCTTGTCCCAGCTTCCCAAAGAAAACCAAAACAAGTGAATTTCCTCTTATGAAAATAGAGAGTTGAATTCATGTGAGGGAGTTTTCCATCTCCTGTATATTTCATTTGATTTTTAAGTCAATTCCTGTATTACACTAAATATATTCTAATAAATATATTAGATATATAAATATATATGATATTAGATATTTAAATTAGATATATAGATTAGATATTTAATTTAGATTTATAAATATATATGTGTGTGTGTGAGTACTCACATTTGATAACTGTCTCATTGTAATGTTTCCTTTGCAATTCTGTGTATTTTATTTTTTATATTTAAATAATTCTTCTTCCACAGGGACCATAAGTTTCAACACATTTTCAAAGGGATCCATGATAGGTGAATGTTTAATAACCCTTATTCTAGATACTCCTATGTAATATTTTCTATTCCTTATCAATATTATAGGTCTGTGTGTTTTGGAAACATGTTACACATGTGAATAGACATCATAATAGAATTCTACAACAATTTTCCAGTTTCACTGCACCTTAGTCAATATATTCTATGAGCATATTCACTTTTTTATTGCATGATCAACTCAGAGGGGAAAGAAAAAGACCTCCAGTGTCTTGTATAGATTGTCTATGTAGAATTTATGGAAAGATATAAAAAACAATTTTAAAGGATGAAAACGTGTAGTTTTCTCTAAATTGTACAGTTGAACATAGGACTCTCACCAATAAGACCACATGTACATTGGAAAACTGTAGAAAATTCAGGATAGGTAACAGAAATAGTAGAAGGAAAAGGCTAACAACCCTTTTATGGTTTTGCATAGCCTCTGGCATTAAGATAACAGCAAGAATAGTACTGATGAGCTCTTTTGATTGTCCAGACAAGCAGATTCAATGCAATGTATAAGAATTAGGGAATAAGTCAGCTACTGAGTTCTCTGATGTGGATGTACCTGTGACCCAAGATAATGGCCTTTCTTCCCTCTTCTCAAAAAAACTACACAAAGATGTTTCTTCAATTTTTTTTTCCCTTTATTTTATCTATACCTTCTTCTCTGGTCCTCCTAGAGTTTCTAAACTCATCTCTTTTATTGCTATTCTTTTTAACATCCAACGATTTAACTTTAGAGTTAGGAGCACAGAAGTAAAAGATGTTGGTAATCAATACCTTAAGCCCTTGGTCATCATGGTCAGATACTTCATACAGAGATAATAATCAGAATTCTAACACTTTCTCAGGTTGAAATGATCAGGTAATCTATTAAAACTTTTCAGGCTAAAATAGCCCACTCAATCCTTAAATCCAGTCATCTACATCTTTCCTTATCCTTTAATCTTCTGTTTAATCCATAGATATTTGGATTTTTATCAAGGTTTAGGGTCATTGATCTTTGCTTTGTTCCATTAATGCCTTGTCCTGAGGTCAACACAACCCACATCAAGATTGGATATTAACGGGTGAGCAGGGGAATCAATCCAGTTATTTAGGACAACTTAATCAATTGGTCACTAAATTAAAAGTAGTAGAAAATTCTATATCTGATGTGATGTGAATAGTATAGCCACAGTAAATATTTTGTAATTAGCTCCTGCTTCTTCCACTTATAAGATATTTAAAATTGTTGATTTTCCTTTTTCT